>CM037933.1:15515765-16115765 GCA_021346845.1 Apeltes quadracus | reverse complement strand
ACGTCTCCAGCCGGTCCAGCCCCCCGAAGCCGCCATGCTCCAACCGCCTGATGCGGTTGTGGCTAAGGTCCAGGGTGACGGCGGAGATGGGCATCTCCCTCGGCACGCGGTCCAGACCCGCTGCGGTACAGCTGAGAATGTCCGAGGCACGGATGCACCCGTCTGCCTCGGGGGGGCCCTCAGATGGGCCCGCAGACGGGCGGACGCCGGCGGCTTGGGACGAACTTGGCCGCAGGAGCTGGACACTAACTAGCAAGACAACGCCGAACCACCTCCAACGCGATGGCTGCTCCGACGTTACCGCCGGCAACGCCGCACCCCACGGAAAGCCACCGCCCCCAGGAACAGTGGACATGACGCCACCGGCAGGCCCGCAGGCATCGGCAGCCACAGATCTGATTGGGTCTGTCACCTGGCTGATGACTCTTCAAAACGTTTGCTTCACATCCCTCGAGCTGTCGGACTCATCAAGTAGTTCACATTCGACACAAACCTGACAAACTAACACCAGAGAGAGTGTGCACTTCTTTCTCATTGTTCATTTATTATTTTTTTTACCTTGTTCCAGTCTTAAAACGGCGGTGAAAGTGTCCCTTATTTCCTCGTACACTGCCTCCTGCGACTGTCTATCACCTGCCGAGAGGGCTGACAACGCGGGAGAGAAGGTTTGCGAGGCGGCTGCACGATAACACCCAAAAATTAAAAAAAGAGTTTGAGACGTCCGTGTGCAGTAGACAAACTGAAGCCCTTCTGCTCTGAGACGCGAGTTCAGCAGGGTGGACGGGAACTCTGAGCGCATTGAAAGTTCATCCCGCTGTGGTGAGGAAAAAGAGGAGTTATTGCTTGTCGTAGGTTTTTATTCCAGTCGAAGAAAACATTCCTCTCAGTCGCGGCTGCACCTTTTCCACCTCCGACACAGTAGAAGAAGGTGGATAAATCCAGAGGACTCGTCTCTGCTCTCTTGAGTGAAAAAACACAGAGGCTCCGGGATGTTTTTTGTTTGTTTTTGTATTCTCCAAACAAAAGAGGTGCTCTCTCTCTTTTTATTTGTGTGTGAGTTGTTTTTGTGAATCACGGAGCCCAGCTGTCCGCCGCCCACAGCACGCGTCCCGAGTAGTGAGATCAGCTTTTTACAAAAGGAGTCAGCATCCCGTCCACTTAAAGCTCACACTCACACACACACAGACACACTAACGACGCTCTGCTTCTCGTTTATCCTCCGGCTCGGTCCGTGCTGAGACGTTTCTTCTTCTTCTCGTCTCTTCAGCAGTGGGTGGATGATAGATTATCTCTTTTTTTATGCGGAAGACGAGTCTGTGAAACATGAAGCTGTGAGCTCTTCTGTCTGTCCTCCGAGCCTCAGAAGGAGGAGTTATTCCTCTGCGGATGTGTGCGTGTGTGTATATATACACACATATGTATTTATACATGTGTATGCATATACGCGTGTGTGTGTGGTGGCGGTCCAGCTGTGAGCTGCTTCCCGTCTCCTCACCACTCGCTGTGTCTGAGAGTGTGTGTGTGTCTGCCTCCTCTGGTGCTTTCCCGGCTCCTCCTCCTCTCCTCCATTAAAGCCTTTTCTCCCTTTCTCTCCTCCTTCTCTTTTTACAGTTCTTTATTTTTTGGTCTATTTCTGTTCTTGCGTTGCTGTTTTCATCTCTCTCTCTCTCTCTCTCCTTCCTCCCCCTCTTTCTACCCCCCTCTCTCCTTTCCACTTGAGGCTTATGCTGCTATAGTGTGAGGGGTATTCTGGAGGAAACCTGAGAGAAATCACGGCAAACAGACTGAGGACATGGAAGACGCCCTAAACGTCTCTAGTTGAGCCCTGTCAATCAGCGTGTAGCCCCGCCTTAGAGCATCCCCTGCTTTATGGTCTGTATGTTGCTAAATGGACCATAATTTACATGCTGTATTGAAGAAGACTTGAAACTAGAGAGTGAGACGATCAACTGAGGGAATAAATCTAGAGAGAAGTGGAGCCATTTTCTAATAGACTTCTAGGGACCAGAGGAGTCGCCCCCTGCTGGTCACTACAGGTGATGCAGTCATGAAGCTTTGACTTTCCATGGCCGATGGGATTAAGACAACACGCACACTCTTGTCTACTCATACTTCTTCAGCGTATACAGGTGGATACGATGGATTTCACTTCTTCCAGTAAATCCAGTAAAGATCATTAATATCCATGTGCTCTCATCTGTCTTGAGTCGCGTCGTGTTTTCTCCTTTTTTTTCCCTTTGGACGTTTATTCTGGTTTCCTTTTCCATCGTTTTCCCCCCTTGAGTCCCGGTTTCCTGCTCCTCACGACGCGCGTCTCTCCCGACTTTTTACCCTTTTGTCGGCTTATAATTAATAGAGGAGGGAACACAATGGACTCCTGAAACAACACAGCCGGTGACATTTTGCAGCTTGTTTTTGCCGTGAGTCACTTTGCTTATCAATGGATTCTATCACAAGACGCCCCAAATGCCCCCCCCCTCTCGCTCGGGAGGAAGAGGAGCGGCGTGCGGAGACACGGGACGAAGTGTCCCTCCTCGTGGCGTGTCTCTAAAAGGTCACGGTGTGTTTTTTCAGTAGGTAGGTCACCGTTGTTTTTCCCTTCTGTGACGGACAGCGGCGACCTATCGGCGGCAAATACCTGGTGCTTTCGTGTTTTATCCCCTCGGCCGGTGAGGATTATGTTAACGGAAGACATCTCACTTCATTATTCACGTATTCACGCATTTAGACGGTTTGACACCGTTGGACTTTAATGTCAGCGTGTCTAATTAGTTATCCTGCTTGAAAAAGTTGATTCTGTTCTGAAACAGGAAGCTGCTGCTTTTAAATCTCTTTCGTTGTCTATGTCTGCAGTTTATAGAAGTCACCCTAAAAAAAAACGGTTATTTACTGTTTATCCTTAAGGTAAACTTTTGTGTAGGGGACGTGTGGAAGTAATTGTGTGGAGGTCGCAGGTTACGCACCCATCAACACATCGCTACACCACCTCTCGGTTACCTGCGGAGTCCAGAAATAGGGAGAGAGCGAAAGGGGGAAGCGGAGGTGGAGGGAGGGAACATGTGGAGAGGAGAGGAAGAGGGTGGAGGTAGAGGGGACGGGGGGGAACATGGGGAGAGGGTGGAGGAGAGGGCCCCTCATGACGGTGGTGCAAGTAAATCTGTGTTGAATGTTCGCTATAATACAAAGCGATCTGTTGATTATTGATCATCAAAGATCAATAATTAGTGCTTTGTTGCTTGTGTCACTTAACAGACAGTAAAATGGAAAATGACTTCTCCTCCTTCAGGATATCCCGGGCGGCCTCCGTCCTGCTCTCCGACCCCTGCTTCCAGCTGCACTCCATCCAGCACCTGTTGGGAGAGGGTGGGGGTGACTCCTCGGCGGTCTGCGTCCCCTCCTCCTGCGCCCGTCCGGTGGTGGGGTCCTTGGGGTCCGGCGTGGCCCCCGTGATCCCTTCGGCCGCCGCTGTGGAGCGGAAGCATTTCTCCCTGCACGCATGTGAGTGTGGTTCGTTCTGCTCCTGCTTTGAAGTTAAGTAGTACGACATGCTTTAGAAGAAGGAAAAAGAAGGCCTGGAGTTCAGGAGAAGTGAGACCTCTGTAGGCTGCTGCACATCTCTGCTGCAGGATGGAAGCTTCAGGAGAAGAGTGGGTGGAGAAAGGAGGTGAAGGAAGGACCAAACGTCTTGCTCTTCTCTCAAATCCAAATTCCGTTCTGCAGATTTAAAATCAGCCTGCTGGTTCATAAATAACAAAAAAAAAAAAGGCAGAGGATTTCCTCGATTTGAGCAGTCACCACGGGGACGGCACTCCCAGTCACCACGGCATCCTCTGCGGTAGCCAAGGGAACACAAGGCCGTTTCCATGGCCACCATGTAGGGGGTGTGTGTGCGTGTGTGTGTGTGTGTGTGTGTGTGTGTGTGTGTGTGTGTGTGTGTGTGTGTGTGTGTGTGTGTGTGTGTGTGTGTGTGTGTGTGTACCTTCACTACAAATTTGTATGCTATTTTTCCGTACTATGCGCTGCTAGTCAGGAAATATTTAGCTTTTTTTCTTTTAATTCTCCTTTCATGATAAGTAGTAAATCCAAACCTCACATTTATGAAGTAGAGACTTCATATTTGATGAAATACGACGCATTAAGCCAGGCTAAACTACTTAAATGTATATAACACAGTAAAACGAACCATATTGCTGACATGTTGGTAGCAGAAGTCAAATCATATATTAATAGAACATATTTTATTAACGTTTGTTACTTATTCGCTAGTAATATTTACTAATAATATTCAGGGCTATTGTTAGAAAATATTTTGTCAAAATAATAAACCCGATTATTATAATTGCCATTTTTATTATAATTATTTATTTCTTCCACAACTTTTCAAAATCCAAAGTTTGACATATTTGAATGAAACATAAGAATATAAATATACCGATGTGCTCAATTTATTAAAAAAACAAAGAAGAACAATACAATTGCGAATACAAAACTTTAGAGTTAAAGTATCCTAAATGTTGAAGCCGCTGGCTGTCGGCCATGTTTGATCCGTATTTCTTTAATTCTCATTGTAACTCGTCGTGTTTCACATCTCGGCCTCTCGGCTTCAGAGTTCTTTTGTTATTTTAGTCTCAGCAGACATTTCTCTGTGACCTATTTTTGGTGTCTGATGCTGTGCTGTTTTCTTTTTGTGATTTGATTTCACTTTGCTTTGTTTGTCTCTTAGTCTATTTTAGTGCAGACATTTTATTTTTAAACTTTTGTGCATTTCTTTTTTTAGATCGACAGCCTGTACTTAAATGTAAAATCAAACTATTCTCTGCAGAGAGGATTGAATAAAACGTTTTTAATGAAAGAAGAATAAAATGTATATATATTTACAGCTCTTGCTGTTGAATGAGGAGGAAAAGCTATATGAGTAATGGTAGTTAACCATCTCTAATATCAATGTCTGCCAATGTCTATCGGCATCGAAGCAGGAAGTCGGTGGGAAAGTCTCGCTGGATTTGATTGGCTGTCGGCCATTTGGGATGTTGGCGAGCAGTACTAATGACCGTAGTAAAACAATGGTTTTTAAGGGCCAAAGTCTGTCTGTCTCTTCCACAGTCATCTGTTCTATTTAATAACCGCAATCGAGTCAGTCGCTCCCCTGCTGGCCAGTAGAGAGAATGCAGCTTCACGTCATGACCTATCGCCTTCCCTCTGCGGTGCTAATGTCCCTCTCTCTTTAATCTTTAAACCGTCTACATGCCTCCCCTCCGTCTGCAGGCACCATAATCCTCAGAATATCGTCTGCAGTGATTGTAATCTCTCGCTGCAGATCCACGTGGCAACCGTGGCAACCGTCCAACAAAGCGATTTCACAGGCCGGGCCGTGGTGCTCCCTCTTCCCACAGCGAAAGATGATCCGTCTGATGAGCGGTTACAGGGGGAGCAAATGGAAAACCATCAAGAGCGAGGACGAATGTTGAGGGGAGGAGGGCAGGGAGTACAAAAGCTCTGTTTGGTGACGGCTCGTTTCAGTCCATTATGAATCATGACTGACGGAGACGAAGAGGCAGAGATGCTGTTGATTACGCCATTGTCAATTGACAAAGTGGCGACGTTTTTATTAATAGTTACGGGGTTGAGTGAATAACAAACGACGCTGTTGCCATTGGTGGCCTGTTGTGCAGTGGAGACAAAATGGTTGTTTCTGCATTCTCTGTGGTGACCACCAGGGGGCGACTCATCTGGTCCTAATAGAGCAGAGGTTTTTAACCTTTTTAAGTACAAAGTGGCCCCGGGCGCGTTCAAATATTAACACGGTCTTGGATTAACTAATTCTAGGTTGGATTTGTTTTCAATGAATAAATAAAACGAGCAGAAACCTGATACAGTGATCATCATTTTGACGGCTCCAATCACCCCCCCCCCCCTCCCCCTTCCCCCCTAACCGCTCTGACTTGCCGTAGCATAAGACGACGACATGCAAAATCGCAGAAGCCAAGGCTTCCTAACGTCAGTGAACATACCAATGGGTGACATCGGCTCCAAGGCTGATGGAACGTCGTCATCTCTGCAGGCATTTTGATCAAAAGAAAGAGAGAATGAAACGGAACCGTGAAAGAGGATGAGTCGACGAAAACGTGGCAAAGCTTCTTTGTAGTCTGAGGCGAAGCTCCAATCGGAAACATTAAAGACGCCACCAGCGCGTTGCCAGTTTGTGGTCGCCAACGATTATACATCCTCCACTGAGGGCACAAAGTGGGCTCTTTATCGTGGCCTTTCCACTTCCTGTACTGACCGGCGGTACCTCGCGGGCTGAGTGGTCTTCCCGTTCTCTCCGGTGTGATTTCAGCTGAAGGATGAAACGTCTGCGATTCGTTTTTAAAACATAAAAACGTACGTCCGTTTCTCCTCTTTTGCAACGTTCACATTTCATTGTCCGTCTTCGGATACAATAGGTGACAAACTAGTTTGTAAATGTGATTCGAGTAACTGACAGAGCTTTTCGACGTGGAGTGTTCTGTGTTGACGAGGTGGTGTGTGTGTTTCTCCTCCATCAGACACGGACTACATCAGCGAGGAGGAGAAGCAGAAGGTGGAGCGGATGCTGGCGTTCCTCACCGACGAATCCAAACAGGCTGCCGCCAGCACCGCTGTGAGTACGACCGCTGTCACCCATTGGCCCAAGGTCACGTGACTCTCGTTTTAAAGCCGCATTCGCGGTCTCAGTCACTTCAAGTCTTCCTCAATACAGCATGATGTTCATTTAGTCAAAACATGTCACAAAGCAGGGAATGCGTTAGGGCGGGGCTACACGCTGATTGACAGGTCTCTGCCAGAGGCTTGTGTGCAGTTTCTCAGTCCAAATTGGGTGACGTCCGTTTACCTTTTTGCTGTAAAATAAGATGACAAACGCAAAATCGCAGAAGCCGAGGCTTTGCAGGGTCAGCGAACATGCCAATGGCTGACGTAACAATTAGATGATGAACGTGGTCAGGAGAAAAACCATTTCCTCCTCCGCGGTGGAAACCCAATCCTCCACTCTCCCCTCTGGACTCCACCACAGAGGCTGAGCAGAGGATGTGTATTATTGATGAGGGAAGGTGGAGAGATGGAGGAGAAAGAAAAGTCATACGAGTTATTTTCTTTTGCTACGTTGCGCTTAAAAAAAAAGAAAGTACATTAGAACCTCTCCCGCTTTATTATTAGAAAACCCCATCAGACTGCTTCTGTTCGTGCTGAGAGGGAGCGGAGAGGAGGGAAAGGGGGGGGAGAAGGAGGAGAAGGAGGAGAGAGAGGGGGAGAAAGAGAGCTAATGGTTCTCTTCAGAGCTCCTTCTCCTCTGTCTCTCTCTCTCTCTCGCTCTCCAGCCAGGATTGCAAAGTGTTCTTCAGGCCGACTGAAAGGCGTCGTTTAGTTGGGAGTCGGTGGTCATTTAGTCCTTCGGAGGTTGAAGGTCGTTCAATGTACAGAATAGAAACTCAGTCAGACTCATGGAGGCCGCTCCTCATAACATAATAGAATCTTCAGCTTTTCTATTTTCAACAAATTTGATTTTAGTTATGAAGTCTTTTATATATGAGAAAAAGGAAAGAAATCTATATTGTATACATTTTTCAAAATGAATGAATTTGAATAATTTTCGTGGATCACTTGGAACAATATGGTGCTCCTGAAAATCAAATCAAAAACAAGTTTAGAGAACAGTGGACATAAACCCGGACGGAGAGATGGGATCTGCTCCTGGTGTCGCTGCTGAATGAATGAAATGAAGGAGGCTCAGATGGACCTCAGGGGAAAGTTCTTTTGTTCGATAACTTCCGGAGCACCTCTCCCTCTGAGGAACAATCTCATTTCCAAAAGGTCAAGAAACGAGAGATGTGAGAGGAAGAGAGCAGCTCGGCGTGACCTTTCATGATTATACTGTCCGGATTTACAGTGTGTGTAATGAAAGATTTAGAGTTAAATTAAAAAATCTGATGAATTACTTTTTTATTTTTTAAACAGAAAATCAAAAACATTTTCTTTTATAGCTTAACGGTTTAGAGCTCAACTCAAAATGCTGAATGTATGTGGGCAAACGGAAAATGAACCATTTATAAAAAGATGGACTCGCTGCTATTGTTTTGTTAAATAATTGTAATAATATAGTACTTTTGGGGCAGTATGCCGCTGTTTGTGAGTCCTCCGTCGTCGAGCTTCTCATTAAACGAGGTCCAAGACAAATCCGGGCAGCTTAATAGAAATGTCAGACGCTGCTGCACTCGGAGCTATAAAAAAAAACACCTGATAAGCTGGAAAAAGCGTCTCTGACAGGCGGCACAGGAGGCCTCTTCTGCTCGCTTGATTCAGACCCTCAGAACCTGGACGTCTCTGCAGGAGGTCGGCAGTCAGGAAACACGCGTCCGATAAGTAACACAAGTTTAAAGTCGTGGTCAGAAATCAAGTTTACCGACTTGTTCAGTATTCTTTCCTTCCAATGTGAAAGAGGCTGAAATGTCAGTGACGTTGAGACTCAGACTGGTTCCCCTTTTTCTTGACATTACGTCCCCCCTCCTACGTGGCGCCTCGGACCCCCTTGATGTCTGAGGTTTCATCCAGTGAAATCTAAATAAATACCCGACGTCACGGGAGAAGCCGTTTAGATGCTACTAACCGACGCCAGGGCGGTTTTGGGCGACGCCATCTGCATATTTACCTTCTGGCTGATTATTCCAACAAATCGTGTTCCTGACTTCCTGATCTGGAATAATCCGACCAGATGGCGAGGTGGTCGGTATCCAACCACAACAACAACAAGCAGGTGGGCAGCGAGCAGAGGCGACAAGTCCACACTTCATTACTCACCTCTTTTTGCAAATGTTCTGCTGTGCATGTGGAAAGAACATCCACAGAATAGTTCAGCAGATGGACTGATGACCAAACCTCCTTCCTGAGGTGGATGTTTCTGATGGGGGAGGAGGAGGAGGAGGAGGGGGGGGGGCTGTGTGATACTCCCCTTTTCACAGGAGTGACCTTCATCTGGTTTCTGCCCACTCAGCACCAAATGTGACGGACAGAAAGCGCTCGGTGGATTCAGGAGAAAGACCTATTCAAACCTTCCTGACTTCGCCTCAGCCACGACCGCTCCAACACACACACACACACACACACACACACACACACACACACACACACACACACACAGGTACACACCGGCTGCAGTCGCCTGGAGAAGTCGTGAGCTTCCTGCAGACGTACGTTCTCAGCTTCAGGTTCCGCCTCTTTCATCCTCTGAGGCGTCCGCATCCTCTTCTGGAGGAGCTGCCGGAAGCTTTGATGATGCTCTGACTTTTCGTGAGCCACCATGTCGCCCCTGTGTCGACTCACAGCAGAGAGTAAAAACCCGTATGCCTGTTTTACCCAGAATGCACCGCTCCCTCTGACAGTCAGTTGCGGGGTGGATGTGCAGCGGGGCTACAAATGCCCACACGTTTCTTTTGGTGTTTGAGATTCTTCTAGGTTGTTTTTTTTCCCCCAGTGAATCCAGGCATTCACAATTCCCCCCCACGACGGTTCTTCCTCAGGGGGGGGAGGTCACTCACATGACCTCACATGACCTCCCCTGCTCTCTGTGCACACCGATAAACAGCCGGCAGAAACACAACCGCCTGGACTTCCCGGTACGACTCACCTCACTGAAAGCTCTGTGGTGGTTCTGTGTCTTTGTGGTCGCTCACGTTTTCAGTGTCTCCAGATGACGGCCCTGCCTCAGGAGGAGTGTTCATCACTTCATCTTCCCGCTCGCTCTCTCTCTCTGTGTGTGTGTGTGTGTGTGTGTGTGTGTGTGTGTGTGTGTGTGTGCGTTCTGATGAAGCCGCCTGCTGGCGTAAACCCCACCTCCTGGTGCTTTCATCTTCACTGGCCTCAAAATGAATTCGGAGATCTTTGTTGTATTTTTTATCTGCCTCTCCGTCCTTCACTCTCATCTTTTCCGTCTCGTTCTCTTTTCTTCATCATCCTTCACTCATCTTTTCCTTCTCTCAGTTTCTTTTGTCATCCCTCCCCATCCTCCTCTCATCCTCCCCCCCCCCCCGGCTCTCCCCCTTTGAACTCTGAATTTTGGATCACAACGCATTTTGCGGTGGGAAGGATAACTATATTGAGTTGCAGCCGCAAACCTCAAAGGCCGAATATGCAATTATAGGTGGTAGTAAACAAGTTTCCCCCTCACTTCTAAAACATTTTAACCTGCTGGATTTAACTGTTTTGCTTTGTTGCACTTGAGACCCGTCCATCTTTAAATAAAGCCAAAGTGATTTCATGTCATCAAATCATCTGTAAAATCATTTCCGTTGCGTGGAACACAACCTTTTATACAGAAAAAATCCTTCGACAGGTTGAACCCGACTTAATTCCGATGCCCAATGTGGGAATGCTGATCATTGCTACGTTTGCTCCGGAGCAGAGGGAAAGCCACTTGGTTGGAACCTTTTGAGGAGATCAGATATGTGGGACGGATCAGCAGATCATAAGAGAAAACTCAGGAGAAGTGACTTCCAAATGAGGCGGAAAGGCCGAGAGAGGAAGTGCAGGAAGAGAAGGTCAGGGAGGCTGGAGACTCACCGGGACTCAAAGACTCGCCTCGTTTGTGGACACAAATTAAGTAAACTGAGTTCATCCTCTTCAGAACAAACTCGGAATAGTGTTATTGGTTTAATGTGTTTTTATTTGTTTGGTCTGTGTGTACGAGCGAGAGTCTCTTTGAGGTTATCAGTCTCTTTGAGGTTGTGTTATCTCTTTGTAGTTATCAGTCTCTTTGAAGTTGTGTTATCTCTTTTTGTAGATTTTATGAGTCTCTTTTGAGGTTGTGTCTCTTTGTAGTTGTTGTGTCTCTTTGAGGTTGTGTTGTCACTTAGTAGTTGTTACAAGTCTCTTGAGATTGTGTCTTTGAGGTTGTTATCAGTCTCTGTTGTTATGAGTCTGTTTGAGGTTGTTTCTATTTTTCTTAGGTTGTTTTGAGTTGTAGTGGTTTTCGGTGGGTTTTAGTCGCGTTGTCTGTCCACAGTGTAACACCTAGTCCTCAGGAAGACCGTAAAATGTCTATCTTTAACCTCTTGACAAAAATCCCCATCTAACGTGGTCTAATATGATAATAATGTTCCACGAGGCTCAATCATTGGTTTCACCTGTAATCTTAACGTAATTAAGCTCTTTTCATTCTGGCGAAACGTTCCAGCTCTGCAGTCTCTCTCCAGTGGGCTGTGGGTGGTGAGGAGTGACTGCGGCGCAGATTTATATGGAGGAGGCACAAAGGAGAGACTGAGGAGCAGAGCAGGGGTGGGTGGGAGCTGATACGACAGACCTGAGGACGCTGAAAGTGGAACACGGGTGAAGGTCCTTTCAGACCCGAACCTCTGCCGGTTAATCCGAAGCCAATTAAACGCGTCATTGTGGTAAAGTATTATCTCTGTCGCCTTTAACGTCCTTTTACGCCTCCTCCGTCCACCGACGCCCGGACGAGACAATGGATATCCTGTCCAACTTAATGTGTCACATGTTGGAGAAGAGGAAGCAGGATTGACTCTCGGAAGAGGCTGAATGTTGGAGGGGACGTGAGAAGGTATCTGTGGAACATCAGAGTTGTCGCGGCTTCCTCTTTATTCCTCGGGAGGAGAGGAGTATAACTTCACCAAGGAAAAGTCCTAAAATATGGAAATTACTTCCGGTTCCCTTCGTTCGGATGTAAATGGTTGAGATTACTCAAGAAAATATGATTGTAACTTTCTAACGAAACGCAACGTAAAATAGCTGAGTAAATATCCTTTATAGCCTAATGCGAAGTCATGTGACCGTGGTCGAGATCCTTGATCGTAGAAAATGAGGTCATGTGACCCTGGTTCATAGTCTGCCGTCAGTCCTGTTTACATCTGCCGATTTTAGTCACACTTCAAAAATTTAAAATTGTTCGCTCCACAAAATATACCAATATCATAGATTTGGGAATATTGGGGAAAACATTTTTTTTAATGAAATAATCTTTATCTCGTTGAAAGAACCAGTGATGCTATCCGGATGAGATACAGAGGAGCTTAGAGACAGATATGGAGGAGAGCAGAGGGGGAGGAGGTCGTTGAGGAGAGAAGGAGAAGGAGAGAGTGAGGAGGCGTTGAGGAGAGAGGAGAGAGACAATGAGAGGAGGAGGCGTTGACTGAAGGACAGGGGGAGGAGGCGTTGAGGAGAGGGGGAGGAGGTCTTTGAGTGAAGGAGAGGAGGCGTTAAGGAGAGAAGGAGAGGGAGAGGAGGCGTTGAGGAGAGAAGGGGAGGGGGAGGAGGCGTTGAGGAGAGGGGGAGGAGGTCTTTGAGTGAAGGAGAGGAGGCGTTAAGGAGAGAAGGAGAGGGAGAGGAGGCGTTGAGGAGAGAAGGGGAGGGGGAGGAGGTGTTGAGGAGAGAAGGGGAGGGGGAGGAGGTGTTGAGAGAAGGGGAGGGGGAGGAGGCGTAGAGGAGAGAAGGGGAGGGGGAGGAGGCGTTAAGGAGAGGGAGAGGAGGCGTTGAGGAGAGAAGGGGAGGGGGAGGAGGTGTTGAGGAGAGAAGGGGAGGGGGAGGAGGCGTTAAGGAGAGAAGGGGAGAGGGAGGAGGCGTTGAGGAGAGAAGGGGAGGGGGAGGAGGCGTTGAGGAGAGAAGGGGAGGGGGAGGAGGCGTTGAGGAGGCTGTGAAGTGAAAGCATATGAAGAAAGAGGTTGTGATAGTGGAGATGTGCAGGTGTGACGACGATGACGTTGATGATGATGCTGATCTCCAGAAAGGCGTCTCTATCGACACCTGTAGTGTCATCTCAGACGACCCATGATGCACTGGGGCTAAAAATACCAAACTAGGGTGTCAGTCTGCGTATCACTGGAAGAAACAAGTGTCTGATTTTTCTTTTGAATAATAAACTTCCGCTGGTGGGAAACGCATTGAGAAACCTTCATGTCGTGTCTCACACGCGCAAGAAAGAGCAGGACAGGATTTCACGTGTGTTAAACTCCTTTATAGTCGTTCTTACATTTAAAAGTAAACCATGTAGCATGACCCGTTCTTTCTCCCTCGCAGCCGACCAGCGAAGACGACCTCTGCCCCATCTGCTACGCTCACTCCATCTCCGCCGTCTTCAAGCCCTGCTCACACAAGTCCTGCAAGTGAGTCTGATCACACACGCGCGCACACACACACACACACACACACACTGACTCCTCTCCACCTGCCTCCTCGTCTGATGCTCACGTGTCCAAAAGAAGAAATATATGCATATATTAGAACAGAATAAAGGACAGTTTATGACCGGTAGCTTAATTATTAACGTTTATTTTATCATTCTGTAATTTATTTGCCGTTTTTTCCATCACACATTTAGATTAAGTTCTACATCTTAGTAGTCGATTATAGTTTAGATCAGAAGCTTAAACAGCCGGCCAAGTTTAAAATGTTCAACGTATCATTTAAACCATCTGTTTCAACTAACTTATCCACGATTATTGATACAGAAAAATGAAGGATTCATCGACAAACGCTTAATTACACGACGTCGTTTAAAAAGATAATTGATTCCATTATAAATGTCTCTGCTGAGGTCGATGCGCGGCGGCTGTATCTTCGTCTCACTCGGCCTTGTTCCCCTGACGGCCTCATCGATCCAAACAACACACACACACACACGCACACACACACACACACACACACACACACACACACACACACACAGACTTTTGGGATCCTTGAGCTTTCTTTAAAGCAGTTCGTTCATCCAAAGTGCTTGAAACAGAACACACACATATACATGCAGAAAGACAAACACACACCTCCTCAGAACACATCTACACACACACACACACACACACACACACTGCGTGTAGTTGTGAGTCAGCTGCTTGGTAACTGCTGATTGTGGCTTAAAGCCCGCAGGGATCCCTCGGTTCAATTCATACCTCGATGCATATTTGATGTCCTGCTGGAGGTGCGCTTGATTTAGCTTAGCTGGCACGCCGGCTCCCCCCGTATGGATTAATGTGTCACCAGGACTCGACCGCCCGGCTCCTCCGGTAACCTGACGTGTCAGAGCCTCCTCGCCTCCCTCTGTCTTCGCTTCCTCGTCCCTTCCATCCCAGGAGGCAGGGGAAACCTCACCCATGTTACATATGCGCCTCCTCAAAAGCGCTCCTCTTCTGTCTGGGTAGTTTCATCCTTAAAGCAGATTAAACTAATCGGTGAGCTTTAGTTTTGTAAAGTAGATTAAAATAGCTCAGTCAATAATACACACATATATATATATCACAAAGAAAACCAATAGATCACCACTTGTCTCTTAGGATGTTTGTGCGTGAGTGTGTTGAAGTGAACGAACAAATCAGGGAATCCAATAAAGAAAAGCAGTGAACGGCCTTTTGAAAGCTGGTCGCTACAAGCTAAGCTAAGGTGTTCGTAATGCACTAAACTGGAAATGGCTGTGCCATTTGACCTTTGACCTCCGCTCATGTATGTCGTCTTCCTCCTGTGCAGAGCCTGTATAAACCAGCACCTGATGAACAACAAGGACTGTTTCTTCTGCAAAGCCACCATCACCGGAGTGGAGGACTACAGCAAGCCGGGCGCCTCCTAACACACACACACACACACACACACACACACACGCTAGCTGTGTAAAGGGCCGATGTGTCAAAGCGTCCTCCGTCCAATCGCCTGTCACAGATAAGTGAACCCAAAGATGTCTCACAGAGGTCTGAACTGTCAGTTTGTCCACGATGTTTTTTTTTGTTTTTTGTGTTTTCTTTAGTGTGGAAATGATAAAATAAATAAGAACTGGTTAGTTTTGGGAGATCTGGAGTCCCCGCTTGTGTCGGTCTTCGGTCGTGGTTTGAGAGGACCATGACGTCACGTGACGAGGAAAAGACCAACAACGGGATTATTCTTATTCTCTCAGGAAGTGACGACCTGAGCACACGATGCTGTAGATTAAAACCGCCAGCGGGACGCAACAGAGTTAAAATGCCACCTGGAAACATGACGTATAGTAGTTGATAGTAGTTGGGGTGACATATTTGAAATAAAAACAATCTGAGGAGGAAGTCTTTTTTTTTTTTTTAACATGATTGTTTAAAACAAAAACAAAAAAGGTCCAATAATCGTCTTTAAATCCCTTCAGGTTTTGGTGAGTGCAGATTTATTCATCAAAAAATCCAGGTACGCATTCATACGTATAGCAAGCATCCAACTTATCCTGTGCCCTTGTGGACATACCTTCCCAGCATGCATTGGGAGGGAGGAGAAGGTCAGTGATGATTGATGAATCGTCCCAGCTGCTGGATTCTATTTAACTGTGTTTTCTTTTCTCTCATGTAACATTTCATCAACCATCAGGAGGCGTTTAAGTTCAGTGTCTCAACTGTTTGTCCCAGATTCAACATACAAGATGAATAAAAGTGTCTGTACGGGAAGGCAAAAAACCAGCCAACACACACACAAACACACAAACACACACACACACACACACACACACACACACACACCTGCAGTGACCTGCATGTCTTTAATGCCATAAGAACACGAGACGCAGGAAGTCGGGTTTAAATCTGTCAGCTTTGCTTCATTTACATAGATTCCTCCTGAGGACATGACATTTAGTGTAGCACAGATACAGCGTCTACGGCAGCGACCTCTTTATTTAGACACACACACACACACACACACTTAACCAAGCAAACCCTGAATATAAGAGTCCTCGGTGGAGGACGGGATGCACCTCTACCTGTCAGTACACGTACACGCATACAAAGACACACAAAAGCAGGCTACAGGAATAAAGGTGTGTGTTATATCTCACCTTCACCTCTGTGGAGACTCTCGCACACAAAGACTGACAAAGGCACGGAGCCGTTCACATTCGTTTTTTTTTATTCGGCACATAACTGAGCCTCTGCAGCCAGAAACAGACTTATTATATATTGAGTAATTTTATACTACTCAGAGTGCATTTTGTCTTTCAAATAGTCTTTTATCCATTTGTTTCTTTTTCATCTCTGTTGAGTTTTGAATTAACAGCAATTACAATTTAGTTTTTTTTTTCTCCATCCAAATTAAAATATGTAATAAAATATCTAAATATGAATAAATATCATACAGGGAGATGATAATGTTTCTGTTCACCTGGTTTTCAATAGACGGAGGAACGATTTACTAAGCATACCAAACGCTTTTATTTTGAAGGGCTCTCCCTGGGGATGCTGATGGTCGATGTGGTTTGTTGGTGTAGTAGTGGGGTCTTCACTGACGTGTGTGTGTGTGTTCCTCACTATATGAGCAGACACGGGTACTTGTATCCAGAGCATGAGTTTGAGTGAACGCCGTGTTTATTGTGCAGGTTTACAGAGAGTGATGTTACACCAAACGTTTTATTTGTTGTTTCCTGTTAACCGATTTTTCGCGAGAGGAGGTGGACGTGCTCGCTGCTTTCTCCTTGTGAGTGACAGTGCACATGTATTGACATTGTAACTGCAATAAATTATTCAAGCTGACGAGCTGCTGTGTGCGCTGTTCTGTGCGGCGGAGCAGGAAGACCATTTGAGATCTCATTAAAAAAAAATGTCTAATACGTTTTGTTGGAAACAGCCATGATGGAGAAACACGTCAAAACATATTGGGTCGTAAGTGTGGGGTGGGGGGGGAAGTAGATAAAATGATAAAGTGGGGAAAAAGTAAAGAAATATTTCATCAAATAATGTTTTGGAAATTAAAATATCAGGTCAAGAAAATGTGCAGGAACAAGTCAAACCATATTGGGTCAAAGAAAGTGTGTTTGTGTGTCACCCGCTCTCTCACTAAGCAGAGACAGCAGTTCATGGGTGGCGACAGAAATAGCTCCACCTGAGGGGACAGAAAGATGGAGGAAGAGGAGGTGAGACGCAGGAGGACGGCACAAGGACACCGAGCGTATTTATAGTGGAACGGGAGCGTTTTCCCGTTTCCTTTTCCCCAGATCGATGGAAGCAGAGCGGCACATGACCGGCGCACTAATGGCCTGTGCGTGTGTGTGTGTGTGTGTGTGTGTGTGTGTGTGCGTGTGTGTGTGTGTGTGTGTGTGTGTGCGTGAGAGAGAGTGCGATAAAGGAGAATAAATGGGTCAATGAAAAAGTCAAAGCAAGAAGAAAAAGTTTAAGTTGAGCAAAGCAGCTCCAAAAACGCAAGAAATAAGTCAACATTTTTTATATATTCAAATTCTTCAATACTCTTCTTTTTTTCTCTTTTTACTTCACTTAAGTGTTTAAATAGCACTTTAGCTTTGGACACGCTCACATGGACTCTATTAAATCATTCCACACAGATGATTGTTGGTAAAACCTCTGGTGAAGCAGATGTTGGCCAGATGTTCTGCTGCTTCACAGTCTCCTTCCACTGTGGCCATCAGATGAAGACATTAATGAGCAAACAAAATGATGGACACGAATGACTGAACGATGTCGGATGTCTCGAGACAACGTGTCCTATATGTGTCTTATATGTTCGATACAGACTCGTTACATGAACAAACATTATCAAAATATACAATCACATTATTTAATCTGTTTCATTTATTTGATGTAAATTAGCCATTTCAGTACAAATGAACCAGATTATCCTGTTTATTATCTTATACTTATAATAGTAGAAGACTGAAGACAAACTAATTGTTATCATAAAGAGGATGATGGATATTATCTGCTCTTTGTGAACATTGAGAAATGTCTCCACCTGATGGCCTCAACTATACAAACTATGAACTATACTAAAACATAATGGCAACATAAATACTGAATGTCAAACCTGACAAATGCAAATATTTCACATTTAAATAACCAATAAAAATCAGTTCATAATGTATGTGACACATCGCCATGACAACAGTCAACAATACAAGATGAAACAAAAGTAGAAGGTAAAAGGTGTTTGTGTTGAGTTCCTGAACGAATGTTTAATATTAATAAACGCTACATGTGTAAGGAATGATTTGTGATTTGAGATGAGCTGCCGCTCGGTGTGACGCAGTGTTGCTGCCCCCTACAGGACGCCCGCCTGCAGCGCGTCGTTATTACGTTCGATCCAACGAGCTCAAACGGCGCTGAGAGCAAGTCAAGTCACCCTGACGCATAATTACCGATGTTTTCACACACCAAACATCTGACCTCAGGGTTAAAAAATCCCCCTGGAGAGGTGAGAGATGTACTTTATACGTAGAAATACCATGTATGTACAGAGAGTACTCTGAGTTGAGAGTAAACTGTAGTACAGTGGGACTTAATATTTAATTAATAATCGTAATCGGAAAAAACGGAGTGCGTTTTAACAAACGACCAAATTAAATGTTACCGACAGTTCTTACAATAAGAAAATAATTAATGTAGCTTAAGTATTTAAGCAGTTTTTTTTACTGTTTTAGTTGAGTTGATCTTGAACCCATAACATGATCATTAAAATGATCATTAATCAGATGATTCTTTTCTCCATTAATTGATCGGATTGTTATTTTAGTAAAAAGAGTGAAAATGGAGAGAAATTTATCCAGAAGACCAAAACATATTACATATTATTATAAACATCCAAAGGAAAAACCTAAATATATCCTCAAGTTCATTTCTGCCACAAAACATTTGATGTGTGATTACTGCGCGAGAGTAGAAGTACAACGTGGCATGAAAGAGAAATACTACCACAAGGTACCCGAGATGTGTACCTGAGTCCAGTGTGCGACCGGGTAAAACGTCCCCCGTCCACTTCCTGTTGAGACAGCAGGTGGAGGTGTTGAGCTTCACTCTCATGTGTGTGTACTTTGCGTACTGTATGTGAACGTGTGTATGCGAGTACATGTGTGGGTTTTCATGTGTGAGAGAAATCCAATCAGCAAATGTCTGTTGGAAGGTTCACTCACATGTGTGTGTATTTGTGTGTGTGTGTGTGTGTGTGTGTCTGTTTTATGTTCTTTTCACTTTGCATTCCTTCCTCCACCAAGCACCTAAAAATGACATATTGACAGCTCATTCCATTCTGTTCTGAAGGGGACACGCATACACCTGCACAACTGCTTTGTACGTAGGTGTGTGTACGTAGGTGTGTGTACGTAGGTGTGTGTACGTAGGTGTGTGCGTGTGTGCTGGTTGGGGGGGGGGGGGGGGGGGGTTTCAGGGACTTTCTGTTTGTGCGAGAGACAGTTTGTGATTTATTTCCAGTTCTGTATTCTGATTCATTTCAACCCGGCCATTGGTGTAATGAGGTAAATAGAAACGCACGTGCGCGTGCACACGTGCACACACACACACACACACACACACACACACACACACAGACACAGAAACTCACTCACTCACATGCACACACAAAATCTCCCTTTAGCTGTTGCATTGCTCTCTGAGCTCTGATTAGCTGCTCGTGGTGCAGTTTACACACCAAGGTCACGCATGCAAGTGATTCAGTGTGTGTATGTGTGTGTGTGTGTGTGAACATCTCACACAGGGTTAAAGCAGGTGTGAAAGAAGAGTCATATATACCACAGCTGTTTTATTCTATCTTTATTTGGAAGGACACATTCTCTGTCTTTAAAGTGATCAACGGACTTCCAGCGAGACGCGTCCCTGAGATGAATGACTTAAGTTAGAATTTAGATCTCACATCACACTACGTGAGCGCGTCGGATCCCTTCTTCTTCTTGTTCATCACACACCTCTTTAAACCCCATCAGAGGGGATTCTGCACCAACTAAACCTTCTGTGGATGCTGCTTCTATCTGATGGAGGTTCTATCTGCAGTGGTCCTGCCGTACACCTGCCTGCTACTTGGAATTATTTGAATCGTTTCTGTTATAGGAATTGAATGTATTCTACATCTGTATGAGTCATTCTGTACACATGACATCCGTTTGTCTGTCCATCCCGGGAGACGGATCCCTCCTCTGACGTTCTCCCTCAGGTTTCTTCCCTTTTTCCCCTGCAAGGGTTTTTTCATTTTTTCCTGTGCCGATGTGAGGGTCTCGGGACAAAGGATGTCGCATGCGCACCGACTGCAAAGCCCTCTGAGGCAAATTTGTAATTTGCCATTTTGGGCTATACAAAATAAAATGAATTGAAAAAATGAATTGAATCTTCAGAAGACGCTTTTCTTCTCCTGTTTGTGTCTCATAACAAAGCTTTTTTTTATTCTCACTATCTTTTCATAACTTGGCTGTGTGCAAACAACAAACACCACACACACACACACACACACACACACACACACACACACACACACACACACACACACACAGAAGAACTCCAAGCGGGTGCCTCGTTTAGAATGAGGGGACATGTGACCCACCTGAAGATGGAAATGCATTTTGTTCCTCAGTTCGAACACAACGTTGAGCTGAAGCTGCTTGGAAGGACGCCTCGGGCGCTTCTGTGCTCGACCACGTTTCTGGACGTCTCCTCCTCGTGCTTCTTTTGCAGCTTTCGTTTCACTCGCTCCCTTTACACTTATTTGGTTCCCTCGCGTGCTGAAGAGCCCGACCGCTTGGACCCCGCGAGGCGCCGGCTGCCTCTCCGCTGAGGCCTGCGGTCCGAGTCGCTTCCAGCTGGTCGGAGATGAACTGGATGGGGAAGCTGCCCTCTGGCTCGGCTGCACAGCGATGCGCCACCACGGGTCCAGATGCTGCAGCGCCGCCGACTGCACTGGGAAATAACCTCTCACAACGCCATCCTGTCCGTCCCGTCCTGATGGACGCTGAATCCCTGATGTGTCCTCCTCGTCTCTTGGATCTAATCCCAAATGATTCCAGGTCCGCCCCTCCCTGCTCAGTTAGTTGACTTATCAGTGCTCTCTTAAGTAGTTCTTTATGCTTTTCTTCAAAGGAACAAATGAACAGATCAAAGATGTCCTTTCAGGCGTTTTCGGTTCCATCGATGGAGAAGACCAACATGCATCCAGGAAGACATTTAATGGGAGATTGTTATGACCCAAAATACATCATCAAGTACAGATTTGTCTTTCATCAGCGAAAAACAAAATATCGTTGTCGCAGTCGGTTTACTAACTTTGTGTGTATGACGTCTGTCTGT
The DNA here is from genome assembly GCA_021346845.1 of Apeltes quadracus. NCBI lineage: Eukaryota > Metazoa > Chordata > Actinopteri > Perciformes > Gasterosteidae > Apeltes > Apeltes quadracus. Next base: position 16,094,706 of record CM037933.1, on the reverse strand, counting down.
ATGTTTATATGATGTCTGTCTACATGTTTGTATGACGTTTGCATGTATGTTTGTATGAAGTCTGTATGTATCTGTATGTATGTAAGTTGCTCAAACAACCATAAAAATCTGATAAAAGCAACAAACCATTTTCGGTTGCGTCAACCAAAAGCTTGGAACCACTTTTAAAACGATTAGCCGAGTGTCAAATCAAAGTAGAGGAACTAACACCTCCATCCCCTCGACCGCTCACATCTCCACCTTCAAATTTCTCCATCCGACTCTTTTTGAGCGGGTTAACTTCCTCCACCTTCCCTCTCGATGCCTCTTCGTCTCTTCCCTTCTGATCTGAGCCCAAACCTTCATCCCCACATAGTGGGTGTATTTGATGACCTCTCCCACTATGAATACATGAATTCACTCTGAAGGCAAAAGGAACTACTTCAACACAAACTCGCTCTGAGGTCCGATTGACCTCTTCTGTCAGTCTGAATATGGAACGACAACATGGAGTACATCTTCTACATGCAAACCTGATGTCTTCTAACTTCAAGTAGGAAAACAGAAGACAAGGACTCCTGCAGAGGAGCGTTGAGGGTTTTTACGTTAAAGCAGAGTTTAAGTAAAACAGAATTATTCGTTCTTTTAAAATGATTGTTTCTGTCCTCATGTGTCACATGGCCCACCTTATGTTAATTTGCTGAGTCATTCAGCCGCCGCCGATGGAGTTGGTTACCTGCTGTGCTTGTCCTCAGGGTTAGAACTCTAAATGGCTGCGTATCGATTCGCTCAGACACATTATCGGCGTGTGAGCGACGCGCCGCCGATGGAACCCGTGAGGGCGGATGAATAATCCGGAAGCAGACACGAGATCCACTTCGCGATAAACGCCGACACGATTGGTTTTAGTTTTTAATGTCATGGAAGCCGATGCCCTGATTCTAGGTTTTCTGTGATATCTGTTATCGCCAACGTGGCGGCGTCCCGTCAGGGGACACGTGATCTCGGGGCAGGCGTACAAACAGCAAGAGACCGCTGAAGGAGGGTCGGTTTTAGAAACCACTGTGTCTTAAAATACGTCAAATCAAAAAATGTCCCGTGAGACGCACGCGAAATAAAAATAAGAAAGATGCTGTAAGACGGTGGAGAGTCAGTTCATCCAGGGACAGGGTTGTGTGTGTGTGTGTGTGTGTTGTGTGTCTTTGCTACTGTGTGCGTGGCAGACAAAGGTCTCGAGGGACGAGTTTGGTTTCTGTCTCGTATCCGCAGACGAGCGATCTGCTTGCTGGATCTCCTCCGATGCAGCTCATCGATCCGCTGCAGGAAAAGACGGGCGATCCTCTGTTTCTTCTCTCCCCTTATCTGCGGCTTGAAACTAGAGATTGAGACCATTTACAATGTTTACTAAGGGAATAAATCAAGAGAGAAGTAGAGTCATTCTCTCATAGACCAGAGAAGTCGCCCCCTGGTGGACGGGCAGAGATGATGCAGTTTTTTTTTTTAAACTTCCACATCTAAGGTTTCCTCCTGATAAAGAAGAGCCACACAAGATTCACAGAAAGATACATGAATTGATTTTCTAACCAAATACGATGGCTATTTCTCTAATGAGTTGGGCTTACCGTATCCCGTAGCAACCGGCTGGCTGGGAATCATCCCTCCATGATGAAGCAGGGAGGGGGAAGTCGTTAAAGGTGTGCAGCGCTGGGATGTGATGTCAGACTGTCAGTCTGGCGCGTAGAAGGTTTTCTTCACGGCCTTTGGCATCTAGGAGAGAAATGATGTGACGAATGATACATTTTGTTTCGTTGCTTTCGGTTCTGAGCCCAAACAAAAGAAAACTTCAGACTGCTCAGCGAGCGGATCGCATAAATGCACATCTAATGAAGCTGCCAACGGATGTTTTCATGCCTTAAATTGAACGTGCCAACCTTTTGCAATTCCTACCTTCCTGATAACAAGCCGACAAATATAATCATATAAAAGCAATAATCTAACAATACGGGTTGCGGTGGACAATGTAGGCCGAGCAAGCAGAAGTGATGGGAGCTGATCGATGGACAGAGCTTTCTCCTTTACCCCCCTCGACCTCCCTCCCTCCCCCACACCCTCCTCTTCCTCGCTTTTCTCTCCTGCAGGCCGATTGCTGAAAAACTCTTGTGTCTCCGTCCGTCCCTCCCATCAGAGTCATTGATCCACTGAGACTGCCCCATTACTGCATCAGGGCGTCCCACTGAGAGGGGGGGGAAGGATAAGGGAGAGCGAAGCTGGAGGGACCGGAGAGCGATGAGGACGGAGGACGGGATAAATACAGTGGAAGGACCCCAAAGAAAAGAACAAATAAAGAGAACACACTTCTTTCAAGCCGTTGACGTTGGATTCCTCACAGCTGGAGGAGATTTACGCCTCTGAGGGGGTGGCGGAGGGGGGGGGCAAGCTGAGGCTGTGTAACACCTGTGACAGAGCAGACACACACCTGGGGATTGTGTTGGCAGGCTTTTGTTTTGAAAGGAGGAGTAAGTGTTCCTAGCGTGACTCCAGAATAAAAGAGGCAGAGGGACGGATTTTAATGCACGATGAACGAAACAAGAGCCAGAAGCTTTAGTTACTGACGTCGTAAACAACCTTTTTTCTTGTGAACACATCCGTACTCTGCCGTTTGAATGAATAGGTTGGACAAAATAAAAGAGACACCCGTCAGCATCACAGATTGATGCAGTAACGGACTTTTTTACACTTCTGACTTTGTGTTTTTCTCGACAGGCACTGCGCGCGAACCTTGTTTTGTTTATTCTTATCATTGTATGATAGGTTTAATTTATTATTTTAATCTGTCCAACACGCAAACTTTCCCCACCAATAAAGGAACACATCTATCTGACCTTGTCCATCTTTAAAGGTCTCACGTCTCACAGTGTTTTAACCTTTGCTGAACCCTTGTTTTACTGTGGAGGACTAGAAAGATGTTATCATCAAAGCAAAGGCCAAGTGGACGGAGTTGCCAGGGAGTTTTTGTTAATAATTCCTTTTTCCACTGTTGGAGGTGGCTGAAGGACACATTTTTTAACAATAGATGGTGGTAAAATCACACAGGCCGCACGACGGAGGCTTCTGTCAACGAGACGGCTCACCTTGCATAACGCAACACACACACACACACACACACACACACACACACACACACACACACACACACACACACACGTCTCTATGCTCAACCTTGACCGACTCTTCCCCACTGAGCACCTGGCGCTCGTTCCTAAAGCTTCTATTGTCTCTTTATTGAAGGAAAAAGACCAATTTCTGCCTTATTATGCGTGTTTCTGTTTTAAAAAACCATTTGTCTGCCAGAGTTTGAAATGTCTCACATTAACGGACGAGTCACAGGGAGCTGTAGTGCACGAGAAGCTTTAGTGCACGTGGAGCTGTAGTGAACAGGATGGGGGAGGGATCGGGGTCCCTGCCCCCTCAGTTTGCCCACAGAAGGTGAACTTGTACAGATTAGTTTTCACTCCCCACCTGCAGGAGCAGGAACAAAACCAACCTGTTTAAGGAGATTATTGCGTTATTATTATTATAATAATAATAATTATTATTATTGTTGAAAGTCGTGCGGTCAGAAAACGAGGATCACAAGCGATGAGGTCTGGGGAGGACGGCTGGTAAATGAGTTGAAAAAAACGTCCAGCCAAGCAAACATGGGAGAGTTTTCAACCTGCATTCTCTGTAGTGACCAGCAGGGGGCGCCTCCTCGGCCCCCACAGAGGTCTATGAGGAAATAACTACTTCTCTCTTCCTTTATTCCCCCTGTAAACATTGTAAACATGAGTTTCCTCTACACACCGCGTGGTGCATTCAGTCTGCTGTCGGTCAGCCAGATTCCAAATCCAAAATGTGTGTGTCTGTGTGTGTGTGTGTGTGTGTGTGTGTCACAGCCACAAACGTATTAACGGTGCAGTTGTGAGTATTTCCATCACCGTGCATTCCTATTAGAGCGTTCAGTTTTCTCAGTATTCTGGTGGATGAGGACGCAGCGTTGTTGAATCCTCTTGAGCCAACACACATCTGTTCAATCTCCGGCAACATGCGGGGGACGAGGAGTGGACACGAACGTCTCTCCGACACTCACTCAGCCTGCTCCAGACCTCGGGGGCAGATTTATTACGGGTGTACGGGCCGGATGTGTTTACCGGCGGCTTTTACGACGGCTCATCTCTCAGCTCAGGGACGGAGCGGCGCTGCGAGGGAACGAGCGGCTCCTTCAACCACGTCTGTGGAAATACGCTCAGCGTCTGCAGTCATATTAATGTGCACGTGAAACACTGCAGGGAAGGTCAGTCAGACATCCGCCTGTTGTGTTGATTCATAAAAGCAGGTGAGACAATAAATAATTAATCTCGGCTAAAGTGACGGCTTCTATTATTAGTGGTTATTTTATCGGGGGTAGAAGGTTGTTTTCTAGTGTCAAAAGTGTCCAGTTAGACAGTGAGTGTGTGTGTGTGTGAGAGTGTGTGTGACAGTGTGTGTGTGTGTGTGTGTGTGTGTGTCCTCCCTGGGAATTTGATTTGATGAGCTGTAGGCCCGACTTCTCGCTCACGACAGAAATGTAAAATAAATGGGAGACCTTGGCATTTCCAGCCAAAACGTTAACACGTCCCCTCTCCTTTGATCTTTAAACTTTATGCTTCTTTTTTTCCGTAACATAATTTGTTCACCGTGTGTGTGAAAGAGGATAAGCACACGCTCTAGGCTGTGCGTGTGTGCGTGTGCACGTGGCCTTTGAACACGCCATGCTGTGGCAGTCAAACGGTGGCCGATAGATCTGCAGCGACAGGCGTTAAACAACAGGAGATAAGTGAGGTCGGCGTGAAATATGATTAAAGCACAACCGCCCTCCGCCTTTGATTTAAAAGGAGCAAACAACTCGCCTCTTACACCCTCCCCTCCCCCACACACAGGGAACACAAAGGCAGCCAGGAAGCGTGGGACACACCCCCTCCCCCCCAGAAAAAAGAGCAGAAGAGGAAGTAAGAAGATAATGATGATGGTGGAAAATCGCCTCCTCAGCTGTCTGGGGGAACTTTGGGGGCAGATTGAATCTTCTTTCTTGCCTCTAAAATGGAAAAAGAAAATGCAGGAATTATTTATAACACCACCGAAACCGACCATCTCGACAGCTGTAATGTAGCGCCTAATTGTTATTGCTTATTAACATGTCTGATTGGGCGGTTTTATGGTTACAGTATTTATACGCCGTTTATCTTTATTTTAACCGTACCATCATTTCCATCATGTCATAAATCACCATATCATAAACAAGTATTGTTTATTCATAGTCTGTCATGGTGGGTGGTGCAGAATCATTTAAGTAAACTAACAATAGAATATAAGAGAATTTATCTGTGAAACAAGAAGGAATTATTAAACTTCATACATACCAGAGCTCCAATGCAGGATTTTCTCCCTGAATATCTTTTTTTCTCCCGACTCAGCCTAAAAAAAAGGCGCTTTGTTATTCATCTGAATGTGGAGCAGCAGCGTTGGTGTGAAGGAGTTATTCCACTTCCTGTTTCTGGCTCGCTGTATTCGGACCCTCTAACAACGTGTGCTGCAACGCTTCATAACAGCACCTCCGCGGGGGAAGCTAAGGGCTAACCAGCTAGCTGCTAAATGCTAAACGCGGCTTGAGTATTCTTGAGTATTCATGTGACTATTTTTGAAAGGACTATTTCGCCGCTCTAGCTGTGTTGCTCCGGGGGTTCGGACTGAAATGTTCTCAAACTGAGATTGATACAGTAATTCTTATTTCCCAACATTTTAAGACTTGTGGTCCTCCCTACTCCTCTCTCTTCCCTATTCTCCTTCCCTCCTTCTTCCTCCCCCTGCCTCACCTAGCCTCCTTCTTCCTTTCCCTACTTCCCTCCTTCCTGCTGTCCAGCTTCCTGATTTCCTACTCCTTTATTCATCTCCTTCCTCTTCTTGCCTCCTCTTTACTCCTACTTCCCCGTCCTGGTGCCTCTACCCCTCCTTCCTCCTACTCCTGCTGCTGCATTCACTCCTTCACTACTTTACTTCCTCCAGCTTCCTATGCTTCCCTCCTTCTTTACTTCCTCCAGCTTCCTATGCTTCCCTCCTTCTTTACTTCCTCCAGCTTCCTATGCTTCCCACCTTCTTTACTTCCTCCTGCCTCATCAGCTACTCCTGCTCCTCCTCCTCCTGCCTCCTCCTCCCGCCCTGTGGGGACCCTCCCTGTGATCCCGAGACGGACGATTGAGACGGATGTCCTGCCAGGGGACTGAAGAACGGAGACGCAGATGGACCGTCTCCAGGTCCCCGAGGCTGCAGAGACGCTCTTTTCGTCCAATCAGACGCTGATTAAGATGAGACTCTACACGAATAAGAGGCTTCACAATCAGGTCACAACTAATGCCACTGAAACCTTTTTGGTGCCATCAGTTAGATATTCAATAGAGTCACTGAAAATATAAACCTATATATTATTAAAAGCTTCTACAGCGTTGTTCCTCGTTGTCTTTAATGTGAGAAAAAGTGCTGCTTTTCTCTTCCTGCACGGACGACGTTGTGCCTTCTGAAGGTCTTTTTTTCTTCCAACCCCCAGAGCCTATTTTCTGACACTTCTGGCAGAAAAGTTAAACGATGAATCATAAACACCCTCGGCTGCAGCTGAGTCATGGTTTTGAGGACAGAAGAGAAGGACTGGATGAGAATCGAGGACAGCTGTGAGAGATCTGAACAGTCAACCGAGACGTTTGTGATGGAATCTGTGACTTTTAAGAGAGCAATGGAGTCCTCATTTCTTCTGCTAGAAAAGTCTGATAACGGTTCAAATCCCTACTTATTTGTTCACCCGAGCGAGTAAAAAAAACACAGCCAGTCGTTCACAATGAGGCCGTGGGACGGAAAAGACAGGCGCGCGACCGCTGACCCTCGTGATCTCGCCCCAAACATCACAGGGGAGTACGCTTTCCAAGTTTGACCAGAAAACACACCTCGTTTTCACATGTGAAAAGCGGATCGTGTTGGTTGTGCGCTGCGGTTTCCAGATCCATAACTCATTACGTCTTTGTGATGTCATTTAGTTTTTAAAGGGCTGACCGGACGAAAAGGGATTGAAAATAACACTCCTCAAAACTCATGACTGGGATCATTTTTCAACGTCAACATCAGGAATGTCAATCCTTATCAAAAGGCTCCATCATTATAATTAAAAAGTTTAAAACTTTTCAATCAGGCATTTGTTGATGTAAGTTTATTCTTCACCACATTTAAAGATGCTTTTATCAAAATAAAATATAATAATGGACAAAATATAATATATCCGTTGTGAATATTGTCAGTCCTGTTGTGACTAATACTCCCAACTAGAATGGGCACTCGGTAGAGCGCATACCTTCGCCGCAGCTACTTTTGTTTCATTATATGGTCGAAACTGAAAAGTTAGAAAATTGCAAATTTACGTCATCTTGTGACGTCATTTTGACGCACTTGCGTGAGAGTGACGTCATGACGGATGTGGATTATTTGAAAGGTATTTCGTCATAGAACAATATGTCATGACAATAGCTCGATTATGAAGGAAGTTATGGAGTTATTGTCTTATGGACAAGTTATGGAGGAGTTATGGTAAAAAGTGTCTTTTTGACATTTTTATGACCTTAACCTTTGACCCGATCGCTCCCAAAATCAAATGTGCCCCGGATAATGACCAATAAACCCACCAAATTTCATGCGATTCGGTTCAATACTTTTTGAGTTATGCGAATAACATACAAACAAACATATTTACAAATTATTATATTTATCAAAACATAACCTTCGCATTTTGCGAAGGTAATAATAGAGAAGTATCCGTGAAATCAGTCAGTGGAGATTTTGTATAAAATTATCAAATTATGCTTTGAACTCATTTGAGTAAAAAGAATAACATTGAGTTTACAGACTTCAGAGAGGGGAAAAGAGCCTCGTAGACGAGCTGCTAAACACAAACGACAGAGGATCATCCGTGCTGGCCAATTACATCTGTGTGGAAAACGTTTGATCGGCGACCTCTACCAGTTTATTTGCCGATACAGTTTTAGTGAGTTTTGTAATCCATTACACCGCCAATACATGAGAAGGGAACGACGTTAATAACCATTGGGCTGTTTTTTTCTCTATGCAAACAAATGTACATGGTTTAAAGGACTTAAGCGCAGCATAGCGGGCAAAACCGGTTCATCAGCACTCGTCGGTTTTATGAGTCTTGTTCACTGTTTAGGCGCCTGTTTACGTTGGAACAAATATGACATAACGTCTCAAGTTTAACTAAATATATACTCAGAGGGATCTGGCTGCAAAAATCCAAGAATAAGCTGAAGCTTTTGAAGAGGTTAGCGTAGCAATAGCTTCAGTTATATGAGAGCGTTCCCTCGAGAACAGAGGAGCAAAAGGCCCCAGAGGTTGTTTTCCTGACGTTCAAGCTCCCAACAGTTTGATGGACGGATGATTTATCGGATCACCACGATTCTACTGATTTATTCCCTCAGTAAACATTGTAATCAGGAGTTTATGGTCTCAATCTCTAGTTTCAAGTCTTCCTCAATACAGCATGATGTTCATTTAGTAATTAATGGGGCATTTAGTGCCAAACGGACCATGAAGCAAGCAAGGCTTTAGGGCGGGGCTACACGCTGATTGACAGATCTCTGCTGCTCTATGTCACAAGATACAGTAACTTCTGTTCATTGGTTGTAAAAAAAAAAAAACATGGCGGCAGCTTTAATCCAAGATGGCTGCTGGAAAAAAACCTGTCAAACTCGAGGCCTCTTATCAGCCGGTCTACAAACCCAGTAGACGCCCCGATGGCCGCGCCGCTTCTTCTTCCCATACGGCGTTTCCTCTGAAGCCGGGACCGTTATATGAAAGACATCCGGTGCCTCTGAACCGTCTCACAGGCAAACTACAACTACGTGTGTGACCTTACACACGTAGCGCAGCTCTCCATTTTAGAAGGAACGGCATTTCCGTCGGAGTTCAGGGACTCGAGGGCATTGCGAGAATAATTTGTAAAAGATCTGAAGCGTAAAGAAATAGAAAGCGAACTGACCTTTAATCCAACGTGTCGTATGAAAAACGCTCATTCATCCACGTCGTTTCTTCTCCTCTTTGTTCTGCTTTTCATTCTGTCGTGGTACTTTACTTTCTCCGTCTCCCTCCCCTCGCTTCCGTTCGTTAAAGGTTTTAATATCCCCCCCAAAACCTATTGTCACTCATAAACAAGTCAAATCTACACTGAGGGCGAAAACCCGTGTTCAATTAAAGGTGCCACACTTTCTCAGCCATGAAACGGTATCTGAGGAAGACGAAGCTGAGTGAAGAAGCTTTGAGGTCTGATGTGGCTGTGAAATCCTGGCCAACAAAACCATCATCAATAGCTTCAGTGACGGTACAGACAAGTAGTAAACATCAAATTTCAGCCAAATGGTATTTGACGGTAATGTTTAAGTCCATTTACGGGCAAATTATGTCCTTTGAATAAGATACTGAGATATAAAACAAAACACAAGCGGAGGCGGGAATTAACAGCGTGAAAGACACAGTTGTGTTCACGCGTCATTAAGGGAAGCAGAGAATAAAACCCTCTGACCCGGAGCCAAAGCATTGCGTGTCACGGTGTGAGCGGCTCGTACGCCGACAGGAGACGCATACGCAGGATGATGGTGAAAACAGGCTTTATTCCAGGACGCGGGAGACATGCAGCAATGTGCGACAACGACCGAACAAAGGACAACAAACACAGGGGCTTAAATACACAAGGGAGGTGCAGGTGATTGGACACAGGCGGAAACAATCAGACAATCACAGGGGAAGACAGGACAAGGCAGGAAGTGAAGTTACCCAGGGAAACCAGAAACATAAAACTTTACAATAACAGGACCAAACCGTGACATTGCGTGCACCTCCCTGCGTCTCCTAAACCCGCCACAGCTCTACCGACGAGTCGTCCAGGACGAACACGGCGGGGCTCCTTGTTTCCATCCGGGCCTGTTGTGTGAATATGGTTTTGTTGTGATGCCAACAGCTGGTGGAAAGAAGAGGACGTGATTAAATGGTCGCAGGCCTGACGGGGCGGCGCCAGGTGGAAGGTCGGAGGGGGTCGCGGCCGTCCCGGCGGCCCTGCAGGACAGGAAGTCATCAGGAGTCACCGGCCTTTCCGATATCCACCGGGTGGAAAAAACGTCGATGGAAGAGATGTGTTCTGCCTGCGTTCTGATCCGTTTCGACTGGGACCCTGTTGCGTAGTCAGAACACGCCGAGGCAGGAGATCAAAAAGCCCCGGACAACCACCCACCCGCTGCTCCCCTCGGTAGGGGAGGAGGGGGGCAGCGTGGGAGGTGTGGGGGGTCTTATCTGGGCTGAGCTGCAGGAAGTCGTCTCCTCTGAGGGGACAGCAGCCGCAGCTGAGCGAGGAAATACAGCATTTATCTGGAGATGGATCCTCAGCAGAGGCAGCAGCTTGCACAGGTGGTCCGATGTAAAACTTTTGTACATAGATATATGAATGGATAAATGTATTCTGTGCTGTGTTCTGTTGGAAATGTCTGAATTCCGTACAAGAACAGAAGCTAGTTGGGGGGAAAACATGGTTGAGGTGTTACTTCCTCCAGCCAGAAGCACTGCGGTTAAAGGAGCTAGAGACTCTAAACACTTTAGTAGGTGATGGAGCATTTTATTTCTCCATCACTGAGCCCAGGCTGCTTCGTAATGTCATTCCCTTGTACAGTAAATCTCCTTTTAACCCAGCCAAGGAAAAATCCCAGCCCGACCGCAAAGCTACGAGCAAAAAAGTGTTATCAAAGTTCTGAGCCGCTGAGGCCGTCTGTTACCCAAAACGAGTGCAGAGGCCGTCTGGCTTTCTAACACAGGAGCCTCCTGGGTTCAGCAGACGACTCATCCGTCTGCTCGGCTTCTCTCCCTCACACAGGAGACCATCTGCAGACAATAGCAGGAAGGATGGAAGGATGGCCGGAGGAGGTGGCGGAAGGATGGACGGAGTGAAGGGAAGGAGGGACAATGGGGGAGGTTATAAGGATGGAGGGAAGGAAGGATAAAAGAGGTAATAAACGATGGGTGGAGAGAAGGAACAACGAAAGGACGAATGGTTGGAGGTGAGGAAGAGAACAATGGAAGGGAGCATGGATGGTAATGAAAGGGTAGATGGAATGAGGCACAGATATGTAACACTTGAGCATGTGATCGCGAGAAGAAGTAAATCTGTTGCTCCGCCCCTCAGCAGCTGATGAATGTGGAGCTGAGCATTGTCTCCATAAATACCCCGCCGCGTCGGGACGGAGCCACATTAACCGTAAAGTCTGAATGACGAATGAAAACAAGGCTTTGGCTTTTGGAAAGCTCGATGAAGCGATGCTGCAGATTCCTGGTCTGCTGCGCAACTTTGCATCATGGGTTCAAACTCAGTTATTTACATCCCCCTTCTAACGAGTCCCAGGAGACGGAGGGGAGGCGGAGAATCGCGTCACAATTTGTCTGTAATTATTGTATACAGGTCTAATCCAGAAGCCCCTCGGGGCTGTCAATCACTTCATTCGCCTGATTCATAACTGCATTATTTTTACATGAATGTTAAAGAGATGTTTAGATTTTCACTGAAAATATTCAGTGTTTGACTAATTGCAAATGACCCAAAATAGGCTGCAGCAGTTTGTTGATGCACGAACAGCAGAGAAGCGTTTCCTCAGCCGTCACAGCGGTTGGCTGGCAGAAAAAAAAAACGGAGCATGAATAAAAATAAAGGAGTGAAGAAGATGTTTGTGAGGTGAGAAGTTATTTAGAGGCATCACGCGGCCCGGCGGAGGAGATGGAGGGAAAACGAGGACAGAGCTCAATGGTGTGCGAGGGGGGACTCGGATGAGCACTCCATCATCCCTCGCACACGCACGCACACACACACACACACACACACACACACACACACACACAGAAACGCTCTGATCCTCGGTTCACTGCTCTGCCTGTGCTAATGTTGCTATTTGGATGCATAGAAACATGAGCGTTTCATTGTGCCTTTTACGTCAATGAGACGCGTAGCGACGGAGGGAAAGTGACTTTTAAGTGATACAAATAAATGCGGGTGAAAGTGTGTCCAGATCTGCTGCTGAGGACGAGTGACTCTTACTAACGTCGTTCCGTGGAAGTGATGAATGGTTGGAGTGGAGCAGGGTACCGTAGATTAACATGCAGGATACGAGCGTCGTCCCCGGAGGACGCTTCGCCTCACGTTCATGACTCAATGCCACCAAAATGTTGTTTCACTGACAACAAATAGTCCGGAAAGAAGGTCGTCTGTAGGAGGAACTTGCTCACGATCTCTCAAGCAGAATATTCATAACAATTATGAGCATTTATCTATTCCTGAACTTTGATTAATTAAATCCCCACAAGCCAGTCAGCATTCTTTTTTTTTTTGACAGATAAGAGGTCGGTCTGCAACAAAAGGACTTTTCCTCTAACACTAATTCCCCAACTAGTCTACTCCGAGTCAGTGCAATGAGTATTTACCATTCAGCTGGTGATACTCGCTGTAACACCCACTGAGCCTCTGAGCCTGAAGCAACATCTCCTCACTTAAAAACACGTCCACAAATCTGCTGCACCACTTTGATTACAATTAAAGTGTTCCCTGAATTAAAAACTCCACAACTCGACACACTTTTGACATTAATGTACCACTGGAAACACTTGACAACGATCCCTTTGGGTGGGGAATTATACCTCAAAAACATTTCACACTTGTGCTGGGATTTGGTTTCAGAGTTGTTAAAAAATAAATCAATAGGAATCTTAACTGTTCACTAGAAAATCCTCAACCTGCATGACGTCGCTGCGTTGTTTTTAAGCCACAACTCCATGACGTACACACACACACGCACACACACACACACACACACACACACACACACACACACACACACGTGTTTACATAATGCATAACAAAGCCGCTGTATTCACAACACGTCCTTCCGAGGCGCCACTATCGCATGTGTCAAGCGAGCCCCGGCTGGTGTTGTCATGGTAACCGCAGCCCCTTCAGATGGCGCGAGCGTGCGGTGAATTGCAGAAGAGCGCAGAAGAAGAGACGTTCTCGCTGACCTGCGAATGTTTACATGAGTGTCGGCGCTGAACGGGGGGCCGCTTGACTCTGAAAACATCCCGCGGCGACACACCCGAGGAATACGGAGCGCCGGCGTCCGAGTGACGGCGGGGCCCCTCAGAGGCCTCACAGCAATGGGGACGCGCCTGCGCGACGCCCGTCACCTGGCGTGCGAGGAACAAGCGCTTTCCCCTGCTTTACGCTGCCGTCGCCGTCTCGTCTTTCCAGGAGTCGGGGGCCACGAAGCTGCTATCTCGCACGCACGGTCCGTTTGTTAGTGTCGCATTCAGCCGTTGACCCGACGGCCGCTTCCCTTCGCCTCCCTCCAGGCCGCCTCCCCCAGTGGGAAGGGAGGCGTGGTGACAGTCAATCGGTCTTCTGGAAGAATCCCAGCCTCTTGCGCGCCGCGTGCGGTCGCCATCCATCACCGGCAGCCGGCGGGCGACATTGTGTTTATGCAACTTAAAGAGCTTTTCTCTGCCTCGCCGCAGTGATGTATGACCCCGGAATCCAGAACAGATGATGCGCGCACCGGGAGGACAGTAGGATGGATTCGGGGGGGGATTGGTCGATATTCATTGACAATAAAATGACACAAAGTGTGTCTGATGCCGTGAGACTAGGGGTGTAACGATTCAGTTATTACATCGATGTATCGATTTATATTCCTCCGACCCAACTACATCGATCTGTGCTCGGCGAGTTGGCCTTATGGACGACATATATCGATCTAACATCGTTTTAAAATGTGATAAATCGATTGTATCGATACTATCGTCCTTGAATCGACAACCACGAATCGTGACACAAATCGAATCGTTAAAACAAATCGTTACACCCCCTACGTGAGAGGGAAGTCTGTGGAAATATCCACGACGAGGAGAAACATGAGCCAAGATGGGGGCTGACCGGGGCTTTAATGCACCTGTTTTATTTTGGGGGTTTTCAGCGACGCGCTGATTGGTTGTCTGCGTTTGGCTCTCACAAAAAACTGATGTTGGAATATCAGTCATCTATCACAGCATTTGTCCTCGTTACTTTTCGTGTTGCTATTGTGATTCAGGGGAAACATTTTCCTTTTAAAAGATGTCCTTAGCTCTTTAGCATGAATGAAATACAGCATTCATTACTACGATAACGGCTCAGTTACTAGGTGATAACGTTCTCATCACACAATAACTGAGACGTTATTAGGAGGCCGGGAGGCCGCTAGTCCGAAGGCCCATTATCCCAAACACAAAAGGCCACTTTCCATTAACATCTTCATCACTTTGACACAGAACGTTCAATTCAAACCGGCACATCGTCAGGTACGGCTTTGTGTTTCTCACAAAAGACAGACTTCTTCACTCCGGCTGACATCTCGCTTCGGCAGCTCATCAGTGTGCGCCGCGAAAATAAACAATGTGTTCGGAATAATGGGCTTTCGCACCAATTGGCGAGTGGGAGGATCTCGCTTTGTTTGTCGGCGCAGTCTGGACCGAATGAAACTCCAGGTGAGAGATAGAAGTTGATTTGGTGGAAGATTCTCATCACTTTTCCCGTCTTGATGGACACAAACACACAAACTGGTCCGAACAGCAGATAATTAGTCCTATTTGTGTGAGGTTTTGTCCCCGGGTGCCGCCCCTCTGGTCTCCATACGGAGACTAATGGTGTTTTGTTGGGAGCATATGGCTCGTGAGCAGCAGGTGGTCCGACATTGTCACATTGTGACCGAACCCGTCATTAAAGGAGCCGCGAGGTCGACTGGAAAACACGGAAAGACTGTTTCATTTATTTCCCAGTGCATCTTTTATGTGTAGTAGATTTTATTCATAATTCAACCAATTTAATTTAAAGTCTGATTTTAAATATTGAAACATTTCTTCATTCGGTCGGTGACGTTGACCCCTCCGACTGGACCTTGTGAAGACAAACTACAAGACTTGGCAATGATGTCTAAAGGACGCAGGTCTCAGGGAAGCTTTCAGTCTCCCTGAAAAGGCAAAAGAATCCTGAAAGTTTGAGCGTCTCTTTTTCTGTGTCTTCGTTCTCTTTCACTTGCTCTTCGCAGACACAGAGAGAGAGAGAGGAACATACAGTTCTTTAGCGGGAGGGTTAACAACTTGCTTTGCTCTGGACGCCTTAAATTGGTTTCCATTGACACCTGCTGCCTCAGCAGATAGCAGAGAGGACCTCATCAAGTGTGAAGACGCCGATAACGGGGAGCCGAATGTCCGTTCCGCGTGCGCACGCCGCTTTTGTTCCCCAGCGTGGTAATGATGTTCCGTCACTCCACCGCCGCCCTCGATGCCTCTGATAAGGTAGACCATTCGTTTCCGTTTGCACTTTTTAATTGCCCTGCCACGAGGAGGCGCTTATCTCAAATTAGACAATCACATATTGAAATATTTGTCATTATCTGTTTTTTTTTCTGTCAGAAAAGGGAAGATTAAAAAGAAGCAAGAAATATTTTCTGATGGAGAAAAGAACAAAAAAAAAGTACAGGAAAAAGCAGTTGACGCAGGTAAATTCAATACGTGATATTTATGTATTTGTGCCCTTTTGAACTTTTATTTCCTTAACTTTCTGTCTGTATTTCCTTGTTTAGATGCTTTTTAGTTTCATTATGACGTGAACCCTTTGAAGCCTCCTTTAAAACGCGCAATGCAGAAGATCTGGCCTCCTGCTCCAAACCCACAGGGGGCAGCCTTCCCCTTTGACTACCCTGCACATTCACTGCTCACGAGACACAAGCACAGATAGCGAATACAGAAAAGAACATGTTTTAAGGTGCCGATGGAAAGCTTCTCCACAGTCAACAGGTGCTTTATTTTGAGCTTCCTGCTCAGCATCCCGTCCGTCGTGAACGCGGGGACGTTAGACACCGTGCATCGGGGTCGCCAGCACGATCTCCTTCTGCACCACCATGTTGGCTCCATCACCGCCGTCTGTGAACATCACCAGCGGGCGGACTTCACGGCTCCTGATCGGCTGCAAAAACACACACTACAGCAACACTGAATCCCCAAACAAGTCCACACAAACGCTCTGTATTCTCCACATCAAATAGTAGATACATCTACACGGGGAAAAAAGAAAAGCTTTATCGCTCTCAGCTCCACAGGCTCAACACTCACAGAGAGAGAGAGAGAGAGAGAGCAACAGGAAATACCATGGGACTCATTTCACCACACAAGCAGAACATCAAGGTAAGTGAGTTAGCAGAGCTCTTCTTCCTCCTCCACCTTACTCTCATCCTGGATGAAGCGTTGATATGGAGGCGGGAAAAAAAGAGACAAGGTGTTTTCCTCCTTCACCGACCCCCCGTGACGTTAAAAGGACACAACTGTTTGTCAGCATTCATAACACAGCATTCACTCTGGTATTTTTACGTTATTCTCTTATTTTCATCCTGTGCCGTTGGCCGCATGTGCCACTCTTTTTTTACTCCCACACACTTCTGAGTTTGTAAAAGTCAGCCAGCTCGTGGCCAAGAACTCGGTGAGTCATTGGTATTGATCAACAACTCCTAACAACCATCCAGAGGATACATCTTCACGCTAGTTAACAAGGATGGAGAGAAGAGGAACAACATTTCTGTTGTCCGTCTCTTTTCTGGGAAGCTTTCCCAAATCGCAGCTTCATCTGGAAAAACTGGAATCCATTTCTGGAATCATTAAAATCACACAGCAGCTCTGACGGGATGAGCTGGCTCACTGAAACCATTTCCAAACACAGTATGTCAACGGTGGAAACGTCCCTTCGCATTAATTTCACACACCAGCAACAATCGATGGGTCTATGCGTAAACAACAACAAAGCGGTGTTTATCTTTGAGATGATGCAGAGGACTATGTTCATTGGGGGATTAATTAAGACTTAAAAACAGCGTCATAAAAGCAGCCGTGTGGCTGTAAACTAAACAACCCCCCCCCCCCCCCCCCATCGCTGTACAGTAATAGCCTTGCCCTCTGTGCGATAGGAAGGGGGCAGGAGGTCTGCGCGGATTCACAAAACTAACTTTCGAGGTCCGATTTGTCGCCGCCAAACCAATTAGTGGGAGGGAGGAAAAGATGCCGGCAGATGCGTTCGGCCTCTGATATCACAGCCGAAGGAGAAAACATGCTGACAAAGCTCTTCTGTGACCACTGCAGTGAAAAAGGCTTTTTCTTTTTCTTTGCTACAGTACAATTATAGAAAATAAAAGTTTCTCGACCTGGCACACAAAGTACTGCAACGGTTGAAAGGGCAAACTTGGCATTAATTAGTTTTGCAAAAAACAACATTTTTAATATGAAACTGGATGCTAACAAGAACCAATGAGAATAATACTGCATTGGAATAAGGATTTGTGGTTTGTGGCCAAACTCATTCTCAGAAAGGACTCTGTGGTGACTCCTTACCAACTTGTCATTTTATCACCACATCAAGATGTTTTAGGCTGATTTCACACACAAAAACCTTCACAGTCAGTAATTCATGAGATCAATAGAAGACCGGTGGTAGCAGGAGCTTCTTAAATTCCCTGAGGGGCGCTGCAACATGGTTACATTTTGAGCTTCAGCGCCTGCACGCTCCAAAGTCTGCGCCCTCCAGAACCTGCACTCTCCATAGCCTGCACCCTTTAGAGCCTGCACCCTTTAGAGCCTGCACCCTCCATAGCCTGCACACTTTAGAGCCTGCACCCTCCAGAGCCTGCACCCCCCACAGCCTGCACCCTCCAGAGCCTGCACCCTTTAGAGCCTGCACCCTCCATAGCCTGCACACTTTAGAGCCTGCACCCTCCAGAGCCTGCACCCTTTAGAGTCTGCACCCTTTAGAGCCTGCACCCTCCATAGCCTGCACACTTTAGATCCTGCACCCTCCATAGCCTGCACCCTTTAGAGTCTGCACCCTTTAGAGCCTGCACCCTTTAGAGCCTGCACCCTTTAGAGCCTGCACCATTTAGAGCCTGCACCCTTTAGAGCCTGCACACTTTAGAGTCTGCACCCTTCAGAGTCTAGATGCTGTTAGACGCTCAAAGCAAATTAGGTTGTTTAAATATCTAAATGTATCATAAGAGCACGGATCAGCCAAGGAGTCCGATGAGTCCCATGTGACAATTAACTTGGACGTAGTTTTGTGGCGTGACTTCCGGACTAGTAGCGCCAGTTACGCAAGTAAACCTTTCTATTATTCGGTTCGTTGAGTCTTCCGCTGACAACGATGCGTCCTCTGTGCTTCTTGTGGTCCACGTAGCATCATCAGACCAAAGCCTCGGAGTCCCTGGTGGACGATTACCACACAATCTTTTACTCCGCCTGAGAAAGGTTTTGTTGCGCGAGTAAACATAGAAAAAAGTAAACCTACACTGCAAGCTAAGTTAGAAAGCGGACTGCGTGTTACTCCAAGTCTCCTGTGAATATGTGGGTTTACTTAGATGTAAACACTTTGCATGTGAATTGGGAAAATGCTTGCGGGGGGCGCAGAGCTCCGTTTGTCAGCATTTGGCGAGTTGCTCGAGACTTTTAACTGATAACTGTTTAAAGAAAGCCTTTTTCTCTGAGAATGATACATTGATGTCCGAAAGTTGTCCAGCCAGGTTTGACAAACAGAGAGAATTGAGTGAGCTGGAGCTGTGATCACATGTTTACTGGCAAATGCACTTCATTCTGCGGCTCAGAGGTCCACTTCAACTAACGATGGCGTCTTCCATCAGACCTCCATCTCCTCTTTCACGGCGTTCCGCTCCTCGATGTCTCTCTGCAGAGGGTGAAGCTTTGTTAGAACGGCACCACGGGCTCTCGGGATCGTTACCTTTGTGTTTTTTTTATTGACGTTCAATGAAAAAAAAAAAAGCTTCTCAGGAATTAAGGTCGAGTGGCTCGTTTTCTCAAAATCAGCCGTGCGGTGCAGAATATTTTATTTTTTTAATTCCCAACGGTCTCTCCAGCTCTCCATAAAAGCAACCCGCGTTTAATCGTAACTTGAGCAAAGAAAGGGGGAAAAAGAAGCGGCGACCCGGGAGGGTTCATCGTTCTGATGCAGAAATCAAAATATCTCTCAAGCTCATTAAAGTGAGTAAGACACAAGTACCAACACTTCCTTGGGGGAACATATATATAAAAAAATAACCAAAGGTTTTTTTTTATTTCATGTCGATACATTCTTGGACAACACCACAGAATAGTTGCATGAGTGGCCAAATGTAAAATCTCTCCCACAACATTGGCACATAAGCAGCGAGGGCAACATTAATATAACGAGTACAAACAGTAGAAAACATACATGCTTCCTTTCTGTGTTTACTTTGTCACAAGTATTTTGTTTCTTTTAAATATATAATCTTGTTCTCCGTTTCCCACAGCTTGCGGGAAAATAAGCAAACCGAGCAAGCCATATTTCTGCGGAGTGAGAAAGGTTCAGTGAAAAATAAAAACCAACAGAAGATAAATAAACGGTACAATTCAGAGCAGACGGGTGGAATCGACTGTGTTCAGAGGATTTTTTTTTTTCAATCTCTTTTTTTCTTTTTTTTTTGGAATTCAACATCGAACACATCAGGCATGCATTGACAACCTCAACATCAACACCTCTTAAGTTGCACCCGTAGTCCACGAAACCCCCCCAGGCGGGTTCTTTTCGAGGTTGACTACGGTTAAGGGCCGTCATCATCATCATCATCAGCACCACCATCATCATCATCATGAGCATCATCATCACACACCTACACAGTACAGGCGGAGTGCGTGTGTGCCGGTGGAGAAGGAACACACATGTCAGGGGGGTGGGAATGCTTTCATGACGGGACCACAAACAAGTCAAACAGTTCAAACAAAATAAACGCCTTTAACACCACTTCACCCCCCCCCGCCCCCACCTTTTTTCTTTTTGTTTTTTTCGTGGCTTTTTGTCCGCAGAGGAACCAGATTTTTTATTTATTTTTTTCAAACCACGTCACATAACTCGGATAAGACTTTGAGCCCGTCATCTAAAACAACATGAGCGGTCGTCAGCGGGCCTTCGGATCCGGCTCCGGGTCACGTGACTTAAGGGTTTTTTGCGTCTCGTGCCCACGTCGCTCACCTAAGCGGGTTGCTTTTTCAAGCAGACAGACGTCGAGAGTGAGGTAAAGGTGTGCGAGGTGAAAGGGAACAGCGCATGCAGGCGTCGTGACAACAGGAAGTTTCTTTTTTTGGAAGCCGCAGGTCAGATGGCAGTTTGCGGGAAAGAGACACACACACACACACACGAATCATGGAGGAGACGGAAAAAACATTTCAGCGGAAAATCGTACGGAAAGCGGTCGCGGGGGGTTGTGGGGGCGGGATTGAAGGCAACGTGTACGGCCGACACCTACGAAGCCACGTGTTCCCTGTCTTTCGCTTTCTTGGCCCACTTTTGTAACCCTGAACGGCTCCTCGGAGTCGTCACTCTCCGACCCGAACGCACAAAACACAAAACACTCGTGGTCATATTCGGACTGAGTGACGCCGGCCGTCTCGGTCCACAAACACACTTCCCTCCGGCCGCACAGCTGGCCTGACTTTTGTCGGTAAGTGTGACGTTCACGACAAAAAAACATTAACGACTTGAACCGGACTGACAGGCGAAGGCAGCGTCAGTCTTTGCGTAACAATCAGACTCCAGGTGGCAGCGTCAGCGTCGCCCCCCGAAAAACATCCAGGCGAAGGCCGTGGCTTTAACAAAAACACATTGAGCAACGTCAAGGCCATTATCGCTCAATAAAAGGGTCAACACTTAAGCTGTGAAGGACCACACGCTCACACACACACACACACACACACACACACACACACGGAGGACGAGAAGGTCAGAAAACTTGCATTTGGGAAGAACATTAAAGGACAAGAGGAGGCGGGGCTTCGTTTTGACATCAAGGGCAGAGAGACAATCAACATTGCCCCCCGCCTGCCCCCCCCCCCTCCACCGCACGCCCACCCAAGGCTGCAAAGATGTCCGCCACGTTGCTTCCTCCAACCGTCATCAGCTCAAAAAAAAACTGTCCGAACATCCTCGCCTCTTTTTCCAGAGGCGTCTTCGGTGGGCAATGGAGCACATGAGACCATAGAACTGAACAACAACGAGGGAGAAAAAAAAAACATACTTCTCTGCTTCTTTCTTCTTTTTTTTCCCCTGCCTTTCTGTTATTTTGACTCAGCAGGGCCGGAGACCAGACATCTCCGACGGGTCGCTCGGGGCTCGGTCCGTCGCTCGGACGTCGTTAGATCACAATGTCGTTGTAGCTCACAAATTTCTTCTTTGCTGCCGGACCTTAGAAAAAAACAAAAACAGACAAATCTGAATATTTACGGCCGTGCTTCGATAGAGATGAAATGATTGCAGAGTTCAGAGGAAGAGTTATGAACTCTCAAAGGGAAATGCAGTGAGTCCCACAGGCCCGTCCAAGCAGGACTGGGTGCAACGAGACGCATCCGGTTTGAACGACGCGTGTGGACGCCACACGCGTTGTTTCCCCTCAGAAAAGACTTTTACATCTTTATAAATTGAATCGCACCGGAATACAACGTGCGTATCAGATCTTCGTTCCCTCACGTTAATCAGATCACATGTTGTTGTGGTTTTGTCATCCTGTTTACAATGGTTTCATGCAGCCGGGATGCAGGAATAAAGCTCTGTGGGCACTCGCTTTGTATTTGCTGCATGAAGTTCACATTCCGACCAGCTTTGAGAACATCTATTGTACCACACAAGGCCCTTTGTTACTGGGGAGCGACTTCCACCACGCACACAGGTGACGCCTTATTATTCCCATCTGCAGTACACCGTGTGTGTTAGAAAGGCTTATCCCCAGTGCAATGAATGTAGCAGAGGGATTTCAGTGCTGGGGGAGGGGGGGGGGGAGCGCTCGTACGGATTGTTTCCAAGAGCAGCCGAGTCTATAGAAGTTTTAAGAGCTATATGGAAGCCTTTGTTGTGTCAGCAATCAGCGTTTTAGAGAAAGGCAGGAGAGTCCTTGTGAGAGCAGAATCAGAGGGATTTGGCCTTTGAAGAGTGGCGAGCGATAGAAGCCTTTGTGGCGGAGGGAGGTGAAAGGGGGAGGGGGGGGGGGCAATCAGCTGTGGGAGCAGAGAGGTATGAGAACCAGAGAAGGCCACGAGTGCAGAGAAAAGAGGAGCCGAAGCTTCGACGGGGGGGCTGATGGCCTTGGGGTCTTCAGGGAGTCACATCTGAGCTACAGTCTGCCGACACGGCTCAGGTCCGGATGCGTGACCTCCGCCTAGACCCCTCCACCCCCCCCCCCCAAACAACAAGCAGTGTTTACAACTCATGGTCCTCACTTTTATTTATTTCATACGGAATGAAACAGACGGATAAACGAGGTTGGTGCAGATTTAGAATTCTGCCTTTTGGACGTCGGTAATAACCAACCAACACTCTCTTCCACGTTAATATCCAGTCCAGAAGAATGTGAAATAAACATACGGTTGGGCGAGTAAGATAATGACACGGATTGTTACGTTTCAATTCATTCCCGTCGCCTCTACAGCTCATTTAGCAGTTTCTCTCTCCTGAGGAAGATCCCGGCTGCGAGCGCGTCCCGGACTTACTGTTTGGGTCGACGGCCTCGCACAGCTCCGTCTTGGCCTCGCCGTTGGGCCGGTCGCTGGCCTTGTGGGAGAGGCGGGACGACATGGTGGCGGCCGTGGCGACGGCCTTGAAGGAGCGTTTCCTCTTCTGCACGTTGAGCTCCGGGTGGAAGAGGATGACGTAGACTTTGGGCATGTAGAGCATCCCGAGGGCCACGGACGCACTCAGGTTCATGGAGATGGTGAGCGTGGTGGTTTGGATGTACAGCTGGAAGAGAAGGAGGGGAGGGTGTCAATCAGCGTGAAGCCCCGGACTTAAGCATCCCCCGCTTTATGGTCTAACAGACACCTGTCAATCAGCGTGTAGCCCCACCCTAAAGCATCCCCTGCTTTATGGTCTAACAGAGACCTGTCAATCAGTGTGAAGCCCCGCCCTAAAGCATCCCCTGCTTTATGGTCTAACAGAGACCTGTCAATCAGCGTGTAGCCCCGCCCTAAAGCATCCCTTGCTTTATGGTCTAACAGAGACCTGTCAATCAGTGTGAAGCCCCGCCCTAAAGCATCCCTTGCTTTATGGTCTGTTTGACTTCAAATGTCAATAAAACCGTGGTTGGGTGATTACGTACATAACTTAATGTGGGATCTACAAAATCATTTTTTCAATAGTTGTAGCTACAGTTGCTGGATGAGGCTGAATGTAAAATAGTGAACCTGTTTTCTATTAAAATGCAGCGATAAATGATGTAAATAACGCTGTAGGAACCAAGACTTCTGTGAACTAACAACATCCATTTTTAGTAACGATTAGTTGGCGAAACAAACTCCTGATTCTTTGTAGCTGATGATGGATGGTTGTATTATTAGTGTGTTCGTGCAGCAGCAGACACTGAGAAGTACGGAGACGCTGCGGGAATCTAGAAATTAGGATTGAGACTCGGAACAAACTCGGCAGTAACTGTCTGCTGTTAGAGCAACGTTACCATGGAGCCCAAACTGTCACTAACTGCACTCTCTGGATCAGTGATTCATCCAGAAAAGAGTACAGAGCACAGAGAAGAAGGGAACCATCAACCCTCCCGATTCGATATGTCCACCTGCATCTTTTCTTAACATGAATTGTGCGTCTGTACATCCGCGTTTTGCTGTTGTATGTTAGTTTTCAGAAAGAGTTGTGAGGAGAGATAAAGACATGAACCGAAGCCCCTTTAATCAGGGCCGCCGTTCCCTCCGAGAGGGAAGGAAAAACCAATCAGATTGTTTTCTTGTTATCGGGCGATGGAGCGACGAGACGAGTAGATGAAGCTGAGCGCCGGACCAGCGAGGTTAAGTGGGTCATTTATCTGGTGAGCCGCTCCGGTCCGACAGGTATCTAAAAACGTAATAAACAAACCATCCGATTAAAACAACGTGGAATGTAATTCTAAGCTTGAAAAACAGTTCGGGTGGTGAAATATACATTTGGTGAACTTTGACTTCCTTTTCCCTTTGGCTTCACACTGTTTTTTCTATTCTAGACTTTTTAGGGTTATTTTGTAACTCTCTTATACATTTTATTTAAAAGTTTGCTGGTTTCAGTTTAATGTCGCATAGATGCACTTTGCACTCCCTCGTGTACGGATAAACTCTCCTCGCTCTCTTTGGTTAGGTTGGGTTTAAATGGTGAAGAAAATCTTCCTCATTCAAATCAAAGAAAAAAATGTCATTACGATTCCAAAACGTTACTGAATGCAACTTTCCAATCACACCAAAAAAAAACTGATTTTCCATTGAGTCATATTCATTAAATGTCTGTTGGGTCTGTAACCGAATGTCAGGATGATTCTAATAACATACTTCTCTCAGGTGATGGATGTGTCCATTCTAAAGACGGCCCATATACGGTATGTGTCCATCCTGTCCATTCTAGAGACGGCCCATATACGGTATGTGTCCATCCTGTCCATTCTAGAGATGGCCCATATACGGTATGTGTCCATCCTGTCCCTTCTAGAGATGACCCATATAAGGTATGTGTCCATCCTGTCCATTCTAGAGATGACCCATATAAGGTATGTGTCCATTCTGTTCATTCTAGAGACGGCTCATATACGGTATGTGTCCATCCTGTCCATTCTAGAGATGGCCCATATACGGTATGTGTCCATCCTGTCCATTCTAGAGATGGCCCATATACGGTATGTGTCCATCCTGTCCATTCTAGAGATGGCCCATATAAGGTATCTGTCCATCCTGTCCATTCTAGAGACGGCCCATATACGGCATGTGTCCATCCTGTTCATTCTAAAGACGGCCCATATACGGTATGTGTCCATCCTGTCCATTCTAGAGATGGCCCATATAAGGTATGTGTCCATCCTGTCCATTCTAGAGACGGCCCATATAAGGTATGTGTCCATCCTGTCCATTCTAGAGACGGCCCATATACGGTATGTGTCCATCCTGTCCATTCTAAACACGGCCCATATAAGCTATGCGTCCATCCTGTCCATTCTACAGACGACCCATTTATGGTATGTGTCCATCCTGTTCATTCTAGAGACAGCCCATATATGGTATGTGTCCATCCTGTTCATTCCAAAGCTTCCTCTTCTGGTTATTTTCCAGGTGTCAGGTACAGTTCTCCTATTCTCAGTAGTCTCCCATGTCCTCTTTACTAATATTTTCCCAGTGCGTTCCACTGATTCCTTTGGACAGCGCGTCCCCGATCAACGCCGTCTCAGTCGGGTCGATTCACATCAAGTCCAACCCAAACAAATGGTTATTAATGGCCCGTCCAGCTAGAGGAAGTCCTACAATGACTCATCGATGGGATGGAGAAACTAAGACACCGACTGCATGAGGAACGAAGACTACGCATCGTCATGGAAACCACTGAATGTCACCTCAAACTTAGTAGTGACTTATGCTGCTTTCCAGTTGTCTCGTAAGTCTGCCGCCCGAGTTGGAAAGTGACATCATTGCCTGGCTTGTACCACTTATGGAACATAGTGTTCCAAATGCGTCTTGCTACAGGACGAGTTGGAAAGAACATGGACGCCACAAATGCAGCAGCTGCCATGCTAATGCTGGGCGTTTTCGACAAGTCTTACATTTCAGTAATATTTTGCCATTTTCGCCTATTTTATAAGTGCAGTCGCGTTTTTCTCGAGCCACCGGTGGCCGTGGCAGGCTAGTTGTTGTTGTTGGCAACGTAGCCTTTTAGAAAACCAGTTAAAAAACAAAATGTTACATTGTATTGCACGCACAGCAAAACTGTGCAATGCATACATTGGTGACCGGAGTAAAGCAGCAATGTAAATAGGTGTGTAAGAGCATTTAAAATCAACGTTAAAACGACCAACGTAGTACAAATACAAATTCAATTCATATCAACTTCCATGAAATGTGGGCGCAGACATCTTTGTTGTGCTCGGGGTACTCTCAGAATCCCGAGTCGGACGGCTGATATGGCGACCTAAAGGGGGCGTGTCTGTGCAAAATGCCGCAAGAAAGCTGGTTCATTTACACTTTCCAACTCGGGCGGAGACAACTTTTTTTTTTTTTACCTTTAGAGCAACAAGGTGGTTAAAAGCTTCACTCGGTCAAACCCCTTTAAAAAGGTGTCATCAGCTCCCAGATGATCCAACATCTCATTGCGTCATGAGACTCCTTCACGCCTCGTCTGATCGTTTGGTTTGAAGCGTCTCGGCGCCCGGGGGAGAGGGGGGTGGGGTTGGCGGCGTGGGCGCAAACAGAGGCCGTTAATTAGAGTTCCCCGGTATCTCTTAGCGGGCGGGGAAGGGGGGGAGAACTCATTAGGACTCCGCTATGTGACAGAAACCATTTGATGTGGGAGGAGTAGAAGACACTCGGCATGCTGGGTAAGATCAGCTCATCAGAAACAGCTACATAACCTTCTTCTGGTGCTTTATCGTTTTAGAGGCTGTTAAAATGAGACACTTGTGGTAATCTAAATGTGTATATAAATATATAGAGTTATAATTCTCCCGTGGGCGAGATGTCATTAGATGAAGATCAGAGATGATCAATGTGCCACTTTATCTCATTATTCAAAATCAGCGGAGACAGTTAGACCTGCAAATGGGAAGTGGACGTGGTAAAACCAGACAAATCCATTGGACAGACCTGCTAGTCAGCGTTTAGCCCCGCCCTAAAGCATCCCCTGCTTTATGGTCTGTTTGACTTTCAAGGGACTATCATTTACTGAATCATGCTGTACTGAACATGACTTGAAACTAGAGATTGACTAGAGACATTTTCTCATAGGCTTCTATAAACCCAGAGGAGTCGCCCCCTGCTGGTCACTGGAGAGAATGCAAGGTTTAAGAAGCAGTTCTTCCTCCTGCTGTCAGTACAGGCAGTGGGTTTGTGTGTGTTTGTGTGTTTGTGCGGCGTCTTTGCCCCTTGCAAGTTCTCCATTGCCCCATTCCCTTCGTAAGAACCGATAATGAGGATTATGTGCTGCTGCTGTTCATCTCATGCCGGTGATGCCGCTCTAAATAAACTCCATCTGTAATTTGAGTGAAGGCCCGAAGCCCCATTAGGATATTGGAGCTGCAGAGGAGGGTTTGCATGAAGCACGATTCTATTACGTTTTCATAGCTCAGTGGATTTGGCTGCTGGCCGGAGCTCTGCGTGCTGACATGACTGAGTTTACATGGAGGAACCTGTGTTCACTGACCCACATGCACGCAGTCCTGGCAGAAGCTTTTAATATTATATTCATGCGCACAAATGTATGAGCAGGTCATCAACCTCGCGGAATATTGTTTATATTATTCCGATTAAAAGATAGATAGCACGCAATTTATCAGAATCTATTATTGAGGATGAGGACAGACAAAACTGTCATTACGTCATGTTTTGTATTATGTATTTATTTATTTATTTTATTTTGTTAAGGTTCAGAATGCTTACAGAGTAGGAGGATTTACAAAATAAAAGAAAAAAATACTTTTATCAGTGTCTTGGAGGAAGTTTGTGTTATAAAAGGTGCAATATAAATAAAAGCTTCTTTTTATTACTATTATCATAGTTATTTATCCTTTGTGCTGATGCAACATAATTTCCCTTCTGGGGATCAATGAAGGATTCTCTAATGTTAAACTCCCCTCAACTGTTACATCGCCTCAGTCAATGAAGAGATGAACATGAGGAGCACTGAGCGTCACTTTAAGGTAATTAATAAAAGGGGATCCATCTGTTGGGCCCCGAGCGGAGGATCCACACCTTTTCATTCCTCCAGCCGGCCGCCATGACGACGTCTGTCCGGAGCCCCTGATTGGCCCGTGAGCGCCGTCCCTGGTGGGTAATGAGTGGCCGGGGCTCCGGGTCCCTGAAGTACACATGCGGCATAAGGTGTCCGTCCCTGAAGTACACACGGGGGGCGGCGTTCGTGCCTGAAGTAAACATGCGGCGCACGGCGTCCGTCGCTGAAGTACACGCAGGGAACGGCGTCCGTCCCTGAAGTACAAGCAAGGGGGGTCAGAGGTCACTCGCCCAGCAGCTGGTTGTTCCCGTTCACCCCCCCCCCCCCCCCCCATGGTTAGTCGAGTGTAATCAGCATGTGTCGGGACGCGGCCTGCTTCCTGCCCCGTTTACAATAACCAGCGTGGGTATTTAGCCCATTTATGCCCTCCCCTTCACACCGTCACCCTCCCCCGCTCCTATAAAACGTCAAGACTGTAGCCATTCGAGGGCGGCGAAGGTATTAAAACATCCTTCAGATGATCGACCATCATCCAACGAGGACATAAAAACAGCTGCAGGAGTAGTTTATGATGATGTGAGCGATTACACGGCGAGACACTGTCTGCTGGAAGTGTAAAGAGCTTTAAATTGAGCCCACAAAAACAGCCGAGCTCAGCACACACATTATGCAACATTATAACACATTATGGGGGGAGACAAGAGACGAGAGCGGCTTCACCGTCCTCCCGGACCTATCACGAGGATTCCTCACAGGAAACGCAGCTTGGGGGGGGGATCCAGTCGTACCGGACCAACGATAATGAATACAGAGTGGGGGGAGAAAGTTTGTGACTGAAGGGAAGGAGTTGGAAAGAAAGCCAAGGTGAGAGTGGCAGCGAGGGGGGAAAAGAGGAAACGAGGAAGGAGGAGGCGGGGGAGGGATGACAGGGCCCAGATAGGGAAGGAGAGAGAGACGAGTGGGGAGAAAAAGGTTAAGTGGGATGAGACAGCGGCAGAATGGAGCTGAGGTGAGAGAGCTGTAAAAGATGAATGAAGGAGAGCAGGAAGGTGAGGAGTCAGAGAGAGAGAGAGAGAGAGAGAGGAGGGGGAGGAGAGGGGGAGGCGGGGAGAGTTTTTAAGACGCCTAGGACAGCAGCAGGAGATTGATGGCGAAGTCCGAGAGTTTCGCTCACAATGGAAAAAAAGAAAGATGTCAGTGAAAGTCGGGGGAGATGGATGAGAGGTGGCTGGAGGCGGGGGAGGAGGAGGAAGAGGAGGAGGCATTAACAGGGAAACGTAAGAGGAGGATGGACCAGATCGGGATTGAGATTTAAATGTGTGAAGTACAAATACACGGCGCAGAGCTTCTAACGTTCATCCCTGCACCGCTCATTCACGTTCCCTTTCTGCCACTCACCAGCCGAGCTCAACTTAGCTGAGCAAATCTAAGCTGAGCTAAGCTAAACCAGCACGTTAAGAGGTTCTGAAAATGAATCTGCCACATCTCAATCCCCAACTTCATAGTCACCTTTACGCCACGTGGCGTCATAACATGGAGGAATTCACAGTCAGTCAATAAGGGTTGTTTTCTGGATATGCATGATATGCTTCATCACCCCCCCCCCCTCCCTCTCCCTCCCCAAAAAAACATTTTCAAGTTTCTGTGTCATCACCAAAACGTTGTTTCTTTTAACAAGTAGTGCTCGGCGTGTTTTTAAAAGCGTCACGAGTCACATTGGATCTGCTGTAAGAAACGGGTTCAAACATCACTAAAGTGTATTTAATGAAACATTTTGAGTGTGTTTCTCTGAAAAGAAAAATAGTTTCAACTTCCAATGATAAGAAAACCATTCTGGTTTTATTCATTTTCTTAATTTTCCTTTCCAGGAGACTATAAACTCCATCTGATGAGCACCGAGTGGATTCACGCTCAATTCTCCACCAGAGAGGGAATTCACAGCAGCACATTTGACTGTGGAATTCATCTTCAAATGATTTATTTCAATTTCAATTCTCACCTAAACTACCTCCTCATTTACGGAATTTACATTAGCAGGAATGATTATTTTTTAAATCTCCCCGCTGAAGAGCTGCTCGGCGACAAAAAAGGTGAATTCACAGCACGAGACGGAGGAGAGAGAACTTTCACTGCTTCACTGGTCCACTCAAACCGCCCTGCTGCTCATCTCCATGTTACATTACATTGTTATTATCTTCCCACCAAAGGAATAAAAAGCTGCTGAATACTTTGAGCCACAGCATCACGTGCACGTGCACATGCACAGATGCACATGCACGTGGCGCAGGACTCCAGAGTCCGCAGAGATGAATAACCTGATTTATGTGAGGCTGCTGCACAGCTGGACCACAAACAAGAGGTCGTGTTCCTTACGTTGCAATAATGTTAAAAACAAGCTCTGATCACAGGCAGCAGCTGCCGCACTTTCAAGTGTGTGTGTGTGTGTGTGTGTGTGTACGTATGAGCGTATGTGTGAGAGGTCTGTTTTCAGTATCCAGTGTAACTGAACGGTGATCACGGTATTCGGTTTTTCTCTTTTCTAAATGTATTAAATATGTCTATTTAATGCATATATATGTAAACATCAACAATTTCCTGGTTTGAGTCAATATATTTTACTCCGAACTAGACTCTATTCTATTCACGTGCTAAGCTACGTGCACCACCAGAGTCGTGAGGCTGAAGACGTTCCTTCACAGGAAGAAGACGGAACGGAGCAGCAGCGATCGTCATAGCCACTAAAGGAAAGACACGCGAGCGCAGTGACGACGGCTCTACTTTGAGGAGACGAGTGAAGAAGACATGAAAGAGGACGAGTTAGTACTTAGGAAGTGATGACAGGCGAGGGAGGAGGGAAAAAGGATACAGGCAAAAACACAAACATCACTGGATGCCATGAAATGCACACTGAAGAAATCCTTTTAGCATTGCTGATGCTCCTCCTCCTCCTCCTCCTCCTCCTCCCGTGTGAATCCTTTAACCTAATTTAGACATTTAACCAGAGAGAGGAGTTAGTGACAGTGCGGGCTCCATGGTAACGTTGCTCTGACAGGGGGCGGGGCTTAACAAAGTGAACAGGCTTTTCAACTGAGGTATATAAATGATCAATTATTCCATACCTGTCTATCCTCGTGATGTATGTTTTAAACTATTTCTCTTATTGTTTTTTTTAGGGTTTGTGGAAAAGCTTTCTAAATAAAAAACATTCTGCTATTTGTTTTTAAATTGTTTTTTTGATGAAAATACTAAAGTCATGCTAATGCTGCAAAATAAAGTCCTGTTTATAGAAAAGATAGTATTTGTTCATCACACACACACACACACACACACACACACACACACACACACACACACACACACACACACACACACACACACACACACACACAGACCTTTGTCCTTTGTAAAAGTACATTCAGCGTCACAACATTTAGACACAGAAAATCCGTCTTCAGAGCCGAGCAAACAGCTTTTATCCGAATGAGAATGGGCCCTGTTAAGCAGGGTGTGTGTGTGTGTGTGTGTGTGTGTGTGTGTGTGTGTGGGGGGGGGATTAATCCCTCTGCCTCATTTAATAATTTCATATTGCAAAACCTGCAGCACGCCACTTGTCTAACGTACAATGAAGCGCGTGTGGAGGTCGACCTTTTGTGAGCCTTTGATTGCCTCGCCGTGTACCACTGTGTGTGTTCGCATATGTAAGTCATGCACTTCATTGTGCCAACACATCAGTGTTTGTCCGCCTGTATACTCTCTCTGTGTGTGTGTGTGTGTGTGTGTGTGTGTGGGTGAGGCGTCCTTTCTCCTTGCTCATTTGTATCCGGCTCGTCTCGGAGCAGGTGGGTAATGACAAGCAGCAAAGGCCAGTATGTCACCTTTCCACTCGGCTGCTAGCTGGCTGCTGACGTCAAGCCTCTGCTGCAGCACACACACACACACAGACACACACACACACATCTCCACATTTAAACCCTTGCCTCCTCCACACCTGCTCCTCCAAACAATCTACTGTACAAACACACACACTGATGCATGCATACATTATATCTGTTATGTTCCTGCAGCATGTATTATTTATTTTTTTTATCCCTTTCTAAAGAACTTAAAAAGAACTTTAAAAACTGCAGTTCCCACAATGTTTTGGGAGCAGAGAGTATAACGTTGCATAGACTTAGTGATTTACGTTGTGAGCTTCAACCTAGCCAATTCTCTCGCTTTTATGTGTTTACTAATAGTCCTGCTTCAGACCGCTCGTGGCAGGTGAAGAAAAGTACTGATTGACCGACCAAACTTTTCTCTGATTGGGTTCATCTGCAGGACAGAAAAGAGGGAAACTACAACACTGAATACTCCACACACTGAAGGTGAGTTTGAGTAGAAACAGTGATGTTTGTAGAGGAGGGAGGGAAGCCATGACTGATGTTCTTCCTGTGTCTTTAGCTTCGTTCTGAGACCAAATGGCTTCCATATCAGAGGACGATCTCTGCTGTCCGGTCTGTCATGAAGTCTTCAAGGATCCTGTTCTTCTGTCACTGAAAAGTCTGTCTGAAGAGCTGGTGGAGAGAGAAACAAGCTCAGGACTGTCCAGTTTGTAGGAGAAGATCTTCAAAGAAAGAACCACCTTTAAACCTTGCGTTAAAGAACCTGTGTGAGGCCTTCTTACTGAAGAGAGACCAGAGACCTTCAGAGACTCTCTGCAGTCTGCACTCTGAGAAACTCAAACTCTTCAGCTCAGGAAGAGTTTCCTCAGGAAGCTCAGGAAGAGTTTCCTCAGGAAGCTCAGGAAGACGTCTCCTTCCTGAACCACTACAGGGCTGCAGTGGAAAGAGTCCAGCAGCGCCCCCTGCTGGAGGACCACCAGCTGCCACCAGGAGCTCTGATAGACCAGGCCAAACACCTGGGCAACCTGACCTACAACATCTGGAACAAGATGAAGCAGATGGTCTCCTACAGTCCTGTGGTTCTGGACCCAAACACAGCTCATCCAGAACTCCTCCTGTCTGAAGATCTGACCAGCGTGAGAGGAGGAGAGAGACAGCAGCTTCCTGATAATCCAGAGAGGTTTGATAAATACCGCGCTGCTCTGGGCTCTGAGGGATTTACCTCAGGGACTCACAGCTGGGTTGTTGAAGTAGGAGACAGTAAAGGCTGGTTTCTGGGTGTGTTAGCAGAGTCTGTCCAGAGGAAGGGAGACTTACTGTCTGGATTATTGAGACTAGGGTTCTATGAAGATAAATACTTAACACGGTCATCATCAAGTGCACTCTGTGTTCTCATTGAGCAGAAGAAGCCCCAGAGGATCAGAGTGCATCTGGACTGGAGGGAAGTTGTGTTTCTCTGATCCTGAAACTGACACACACCATCACACACACCTTCACCGAAGGGATGTTTCCATACTTTAACACCAAAAATGACCTGAAGATCTTTGAAAAGATCTACAATCTAGAGATGATTAAATCTGTATCAAATATTTGTCTGACTGGTTTTGTCTTTGAGCGTTGAATCGTCACTCGGCTGTGCAGCCGTTTAGAACTTAAGTAACGAAACACGCTTACGTTCGCTATTGAAATGGTCTCGCACACACTACTTACACACACACACACGCACTCTGTAAAGCTACGCACATGCATATATAAAACATTATACTGCTGTGTCATATACACATCCACCTCACTAGTGAACATACGAGCATCTCACTAGGCAATACTCTAAAAATCCTATTTACTGTCAATAAGTAGGTTTATTACTGTAAATCTTAATGTATATCCTTTAGGTTCGTAGTCCAACAGATATGTCAATGTTGCATTTGAGTTTCCATTCATGGACTTTGGTCTGTGTGTTATAAACTGTTCATTTACAGGCTCCTTTTTTTATTGCAGTTCATTCTGGAGTCGAGAACAGGATGCATTTGGTTGTTGTTTTGTTGTCAGTCTGGCTGATTAGAATTAACTGTAAAGACGTATATGAGGCCAAAGAAAATCATCTCTTTATGAATCATCTCTTTTTAACACGTATTCATCATCCAGTCTGAGTGTAAATATTGAGTTGGTTCTATCTATCTTAATAAGGAGGGGACTAATGAACTCAGACTGTCAATATCTGTCAATTTTTAGTGATTAGATGTTTTTCACTCAGAATATTTGGGCAGACTTGCTAGTTATACTTGATGAACACCAACAGGCGCCGTTAACAGATCTGAAGCTCAAACACCTCACTGATTCCTTTAAATGAGAAGGAGCAGCAGGACTCAGCGAGCAAGATGCTACGAGCTTATTAACCCTAAAGCTGAGTCCAGACACCCTGCCAAAGAAAATGTATTTCAGCTGCTCCGATCCCGGAGGGTTTGAAACGATGATCAAAGGGTGAATCAAGAGCTTCAAGGAGAACTTACAACAGACTATCCAGCATGTCAAGCTCTCAGTTGCCTTCAGTGGGGGCAGCGAGGCTTCCCCCTCTCATCTAAGCCCTTCCAACGGGCCCGGTCCTCATAAAGCCAGCAGGACCAGATCAGAACCAACCTTCAGACCACCGTGAAGAAATCCGCTGAATTCATCGGATGCCGCTCTTCGCCGAGATCACAAGCAGAATCAGTCGAAAAGGTACGAGAAACCAACACTCAATTTAAACGCTGATAAAAACAGCCTGGTAACCAACAGTCCTACAGTAACCTCCAGATGTACGGAGGGACACGTAATCAACCTTCTCCAGCTTCATGAAGCCGCCTGGATGGACCTTCCAACTGGTAAAACCCTCAACTCTCAACACTGAAAGGAAGATCAACCACGACTTGTCAAGCGTCTTCAGCGGTTTTAAGGCTAGAGGCCTTTGAGACCGTGGAGCTTTTAAACTTCAGGCCTTTGTCAGACAATTAGAGCAGAAGGTGACAGCTGTTCCTCAGGGTGACACTACTGCTTCTACCACACACGCACACAATACCCCAGGAACAGCGTGGACTTAGCCTCGCCTCTGCTTTCGATTGCGACCGCCAACTGAACCGTTGACTGTTTATTCTTGATGGGCGTGACATTACAAACAAGTAGCGTGATTCTTTTACTTTGACTACTCCACGATTTACTACTTTGTGTTTTTTTTTACCACAGCTGCGTGCACCTTTCACCTTGCACGGCATCTTCACCGCCCACACCTGTGAGAGCTGATTACAGTTATAACAATGTCTTCTACATGAGTGATCTTCTTTTCCACTTTCCTCTCCATCCTGGGCTTTGTTGCAGTTTCATTTTTTTAATGTGACGTGAGTAAATAAATAAAGTCTCTCTCGCTCTCCAGACGCAGCATCTCCCTTCAGCATCGCTCTCAGTCTGCGCATCCATAAATATGCATCCGTCCTCTTTCACAACCCGCGTCTCTGTTGTTGTCTCTAGTTTCAAGTCTTCTTCAATACAGCATGATGTCCGTTTAGGAAAAAGACCAACGCCAGAGAAAGTGAGCCCAACGGAGTTACTTGTCACTCTTCTGCCGATGGCAAGGGGCTTTCCTGCGGTACAGTTGTTTAATTTGACCGTTTTCCTCTTGAGTGCAACGGTACAACAGTTTCCATGGCAACAATCCACGTTAGTCTGTGTGTTCTGGTATTGAGCTCAGTTCGATGGGTGACGTCCCTCAGACCAACCAGGGAGTTTGTTGGAAATCAGTCTGAACTAAACCAAGAAGTGAACCAGTATTTCTAGTTTCTACCTAATCAAATAAACCACAAAGATGATGAACGTTGTTTAGCATACGTATACGTGGGGACAAAAACTAATTTGTGATTTCTCAAACAATCAGTGTTCATTCAGTTTTAATAAAATGTAAGCGGACTTTTCACAATTTTTTGTTTTGTTCTAAAGTCATTCCTGTGGGGGGGATTGCATCTGTTTCCTTTGATTAAATCTACACTCTGTAACTTCTTCATCAGGACGGAGCCAATGAGAGAAAGACGGAGCAGCCAATGAGAGAAAGACGGAGCAGCCAATGAGAGAAAGACGGAGCAGCCAATGAAAACAAGACAATGAGAATAACGTTGCTCCCGCTGTATGCATTATTCCACCAACCAAATGAATTCCATCTGGATTCATACGCCAGAACACATCTGTGTCATGTCACTGCAACATGTGGGTCATCGGGTCTCACGACGAAGTCTTCCACTCTGTGCTCAGAGGAGGATGAGATTATGTGGTGGTGGCAGATCGGGCTCGTCTGGAAGCCTTTAGGCTAATGAAATTGGGCACCACAGTGATAAGTCACCCATTATGAATGATGCAGTAAATTCTCCGCCTCACATGGATTTCTGCTAAATTGTGATTTGTTGGTGATTATTAATTGCAGCGTGAAGGCTCGAGGGCTCGATCCTCCTGTTTTTAAACCGACGGAGGCAGGGATGTGAGATTGTGGCTGACGGTGAAACTCACAACTCAGACTTAAGTAAGAATACTTCCAGAAGATGTTATTTTTCTATTTTGACTGGATGAATCCCTGCAGATTTATTGGCCTTTTTCACAGCTTACTTTGAAAATGCGGTTTCCCATTTAACCTGACACTTTCACTCCGAGAGAATAAACGCAGGTAGAACGCCTTTCACCGTATTAACAAACACATTCTGAGGCGCTCGGTCGCCAGGCAAAAAACAACTTTGTCATATTAAGTACAAAAAGAAGTATATAAACTGAGTAAAGCCTGAACAAGGTGACCATAGTTATCGGAAAAAGTTAATTCAGAAACTAAACCCTCCACATATATTATTGTCTCTTTTAACAGTGTATCCCTATTGTTCCGATGCATTATTAGAAAGAGAAGCGCAGCTTTGAGAAAATGTGACTCAATTGCAAAAACAGCAAAAAAGCGACATGACTTGTGTTGTGCGAAACCATCCAGCCAATCAACCATCCAGGTCAACTGGTTCATCCACCCCTCCGCCCACTCCTCCACTGGTCCCTACCTTTTCCGCAGACTGCGCCGTGCCAAAGAAGATGGGTATAAAAGCCAACCACACGATGCAGGTGGTGTACATGGTGAACCCGATGGGCTTGGCCTCGTTAAAATTCTCCGGCACTCCGCGGGTCTTTATGGCGTAAACAGTACACGTCACCATCAACAAGATGCTGTAGCCCAGCGAGCAGATGATCTGGAGGTCCGTGATGTCACATTTCAAAACCCCCCGGGAGAGGTACGGGTTGAAGGTCTTCTGCTCGTCGTAGTCTATGACTGGTGTTGGGCGGATCCACTATGAACCAGATGAAGACCCCCAGCAGCTGCACCGAGATGAGGCTGGAGGTGATGGCCAGCTGAGAGGTGGGGCTGATCAGCCGGGGCGCCGTCACCGACTTCTTTCCCTGCTCGAAGATGCGGTAGATGCGGTTGGTCTTGGTGAGGAGGGCGGCGTAGCTGATGCACATGCCCAGTCCCAGGAAAATCCTCCTGAAGGAGCACACGCCGACGTCCGGCTTGGCGATCATGAGGAACGTGATAATGTAGCACAAAAATATCCCGGTCAGGAGGACGTAGCTCAGCTCCCGGCCGGACGCCCGCACGATCGGCGTGTCGTTGTGCCGGATGAACGTCGCCATGACGAAGATCGTGGCGATGATCCCGAGCAGCGCCAGGAAGACCGGGATCACCGCCCAGGCCGAGTGCCACTCCAGCTTGACGACGGGGATGGGCTGGCACGCCGTGCGGTTGGCGTTGGGCCT
The DNA here is from genome assembly GCA_021346845.1 of Apeltes quadracus. NCBI lineage: Eukaryota > Metazoa > Chordata > Actinopteri > Perciformes > Gasterosteidae > Apeltes > Apeltes quadracus. Next base: position 16,057,125 of record CM037933.1, on the reverse strand, counting down.
CCGGTTGTAGGAGCAGAGCTTGCAGGTGAACTCGTCGTGCTGGTACTGGTAGCCGTCGCAGGGCTCGCAGTGCCAGCAGCAGGGCATGCCTTTCACCACCTTCTTCCTCTCGCCGGTTCTGCAGGGAAGGCTGCACACCGAGCTGGGAATGTCCTGCTCCCCTCGAGGCCACTGCATGTCTTCGACCTGGAGACAGAGAGAGAGAGAGAGAGAGAGAGAGAGAGAGAGAGAGAGAAAATGAACGGTAAGATGAGTGGTCTGCAAACTTTGTTGAACCACAGCACCTTGTGAGGAATACGAAGAAAAAAAAAACTTTGTCTTCCTCCCTGAAGCTCTAAATTGTCAACTTTGTCATTTCGGCAATTTTCTTTGCTGTGAAAGTTAAGCGAAAAGAGATGATCCAGAACAAAAATTGGTGTGTGAGTACGTCCCGTCCGCTGAAAAAACTCCCCTTGCTGAGAAGCCACTTTTAAGTAATGACATTGTAAGACATCGACTCTCAGGCTGCGGGGCCTCGGCCTCAGATTGATGGCCAGGACTTTTATCTGCCGGTGTGTAGCGGCGGACTTTAAACAAGGGGTTTTTGCTCTGGCTCCGGATCGTAACTCCACCAAAGGTCTCATTGATTTGACAGCTCGACTGCTTCTAATGAGTAATGAACACTCGATTAGTGCAACATCAATATGGATAAATTCCACTCGGATCATAGGGGACTTCTCAGTTTTCTGCTATTTTCTCACAGGTTCCCAGCCAGGTGCTGTTTAATGATCCGTTACCTCAGACCGCCCTGCTCCTCCGGTTTCTACCATCTATCACAGAAACCATACTTGATATTTCAAACGCACGACGATTTTGAACACGACCTGCGTTAGGAAGACCAGACACGGAGTTCGTTGTACAGAGTAAATCGCTTTCTGAGTGATTTGTTGAACAGAACAGAGACGCGAGTCAAGGGTGTATTAGTTCACACAAGAGGGTGAATTAGTAGAGCGACCTTTGAACATAAATTCAATCCGCAAAAAGAGTAGTATTCAAACACAATCTCTAAATCCCCCCCCCCCCCTTCTCTTTCCTCCCTCTATTTCTCCCTCTTCATGGTGTTTGTTTAAAGTGTCTAAGCCATGCTAACGTTAGCATAACAATGCTTACTGCACATGTTTCACAGTGACATCGGCTGTGTCTCATATCATCTGTGTGACTATCAGCCCTTAGTGCACGGCGACTAATCCATGGATGAATGCAGGCAGAGGACCAACTACCGGGATCTGGTTGTTTGAGGTAAACCGTGTAATAGCTTGAGCTATCGCTGGTCTCTTTTTAGTTCCTTTGTGAAGGTTGAAAGCAGAAAAACATTCCCTACATCCTGGTTTCTCTTCCTGGGACTGGACCGTTACACACAACGGGATTGGTCGATACCCTTAGTTCGATGCCGAAAACACAAGATAATTGACCTCGCTTTGAAATGACTTGAAAAACAATGACATAAACAACACAACACATAAACTCCAGTAAGCCTTAACAGATATCATGACATTATTTCTGATACTACATTTGAAAGGAGACAGACTTAAATGAGTCAAATGTAAAATAAAACAAATAGAAATTCGAACCGAATGCAAATTTAAAAAATCATCAAATCAGCTTGTGTCCTCCCAACAGCTCCTTCTTGAGACTCTGCCCAGACCTTCCGGGGGAGCTCCAGAGAGACGGTGGACAAAATAAACAATGTGTATTGATATTGATTATCTTGGCAGATAGCTGCTTTTTTTTTTAAACGATTCAGATGGTCTTGAGATTTCCAAAGACCTCTGGGGCCCCGTAGACGATCAATTACACAGCGCTCGGGGAAGCCCCGGATTATCGAAAAGGCCAATCCGAAGCAGCGTTTGACTGACACTGGATGCTATCGCCACCCAACATCAAGCGGAAAGCAGTAATCCTACTGTTCTAAAAACATGTACCGTCATGAGTCACGAGCAGCAAGCGAGACCAAATCCCAAAAGGGCGATGGAAGCAGCAACGTGTTTAGGATTACCTGCCCACTGCTGTGATGTAATCGCCGAGATGGGCAGGACATATTACGCCAGAAAAAAACTTTATTCACCTCGTTGAAAAACTGAATAGGCAAAATATGGTATAATAATATAAGTTTCACCGCCTGATACAAGATGCCGAACTCACGTTTACTGAATTCCGATTGGCCCGAAACTATTTGTGAGGTCACTGCGACCTTGACCATCAAATTCTAATCAGTTCATCCTTGAGTCCAAGTGGACGTTTGTGATGAAGAGAAAAATCCCCCAGACTGTGAGTCAGCACTGCGTGTCACCATGACTTCCTGTTGGTCACCGGGCGTTTTACAATCAAGCGTCTCTCAACACTGCGCGCGGTCTGGCTTCTTCCCCCGTGAATACGACGCCACTGTCGTCACCATGCCGACCGCTGGTCGTGATCAATTGAACGGAAAAAGGAAAATAAGTTCCCCTGCTCCGGCTGCTCCTCTCAGGCCACACACACTGCAACGTGCCCGTACAGCAGATTAGCGGCAAGCCGGAGTGAACCGAAACGAGCTGTGGACTAATCGGACGGCGTCGCCATGGCAACCACAACTCTTGTTGAAGTGCGGAACCGATTTCCAGACTTCACTTGTTCTATCATCTGCCAAACATTTAAGATGCTATATCTAGATGCTAGATATTACCAGTGAGTGTGCATGTGTGTTTGTGTGTGTGTGTGTGTGTGTGTGTGTGTGTGTGTGTGTGTGTGGGCCGACTGAAAAGACAATAAAGAAAGACAGTAAGACCAGAACAGAACGCGGCCGTTAAAACTGTACAAATGCATTGGTTAAAAGTTTGTTTTCACTCTTTAGCCTCCTCCTTCTGCTTCTTTACGTCACCGAGACCACTGCTTTTCGAAAAAAAACAAAATGGCGTCCACTCGCCTCCTTTTCATTTCCTGCTGCTCTGTCAACCTTCCTTTAATCCACACGTGCGGCAGTTCTCGTTTTATTTGTCTCCTGTCCTCCCCCCTCTTATCTCAGGATTTTAAACATCATTGTCAGGCCTTCACGGTCCTCGTCATATTTTCCCACGGTGCCGTTCTCCCTCTTTCATGCTCAAGGTCTTTTTGAGAATTAAGTGACGTCTTCAAAGGAAACAAGTCAGCCCGGTTTCATGAAAGATGGCCCCTATAATCAGGAAGAGGTCGTTGTTTGTGTTCAGGCAGCTGCAGAGCTGAGAGGAAGGAGTCACTGCACTTCACCTGAGCCTGAGTCCTCGTCACTTTCGCTTCGACATTATTCAAACCGCTAAACGCCGCCGCCGCCTCGGACGACTCAGCGCCACTTAAAAGGAAAAAATGAAGACGTTGTGTACTGTACTGGGGAGGGAAGCGCGTGTGAGAAATTGACTTTTGTTCTTTCAGTTAAATTAATCAGAATAAAACACACTTCTTCAAAGAAAAGTCACAGTTGGGAGGGAACATTCGGAATAATGATATTGCTTTCAGCTGGCAAGGCAAACTCCAGGCTCCATGATATTAATTAGATCAAAAGTGAGACAGCGTCACTGAAAACAGACGCCGGCAAACAAGCCGCTGGATTCACCGATGGAATGAATAATCCTCTTGTTTGTTGATTCCATATGAATGAAAATCTGTATTCACGGGTGCATCGCTGAGCAACAGGGCGAAAGGTTCCGTCATTGCGCTCGCTCCATGGGCGTCAACAATTCGGACGATTTCGTACCGAGGGAGTTGAGCTTTATTTCAATCTTCATACGACGTAGACGGGCAGGTAAGGACAGAGACAGACAGGGTGAGCGGAGTGACAGGTGAGAGAGGCAGACAGGTGAGGGAGGGGGGGGTCAATCATTACTTTGGGCTCAGTTTAAAGAGCTTCATCCTTCCCCTCTAAAGAAGAGGTTGCGGTTTTCTAAGGTCGTCTGCGCCTGACTCATCGCACAGCTGGAGGGGCCGTGAAGGATCGACCCTCGCGCAGATCAAGGTCAGATCTCATTACTGCTAATGAGGCTCAGGCCCGGCCTCCCCCCACTACGACCTCTGGATTCCTCCGGAGACGGACCGACACCAGCTGAAGACGCACTTTAAAAGGTAGCTCAGCATCAGTGAGACATTTTCTCTTTGAAATATCGGCTTTGTTTCTTTACTTCTCTTTTAATTCACTCACAATGTAGACGGAGTAAAGAGGACAAAGCAAAGACAGGGTCCCAACGGGAAGTGTCCATCCGTCTGCCCTCTATGTTGCTAATCTGAGGTGCTGTTTTATTATGAGTCCATGTTTAGTTGAATGAATTGGAAAACAGTGTCACCATCTCCTAATTAAGTGTGAACGAAGAAAATGAGCCACTTTTTATGATCAAAGTAGTCGAGTGATATTTGTTTCATCTATGGGAGATCAGAAACGGGAGCTGATCAGAGATATTTGAGCCCTTTTAATTGAGAGAGAAAATGTTAACAAATAAAACATAAAAGAGTCCTTAAACATAAAGTCAAATCCTCCCCCCAAAAAATAATAAAAGGAGTTACGATGTGTTACAATAATCCATATAAAAAATAAATTGATTTACTTTCAGAGCTTGTAAATAAATAGAATGGGGGTAATAAACTGTTTTTACAAATGTGGAGGCACTATAGTTTATATTTATAAGACATTAAATGGACTTAAGCGTCCCTGCATCCGATAGGCCGTTTATATGCTTCCGCCGTCCCTCTGATTCTTTCCTCCATTTCGTTTTTCATTTTCCACACCATGAACACACAGACAGGCCGCCGGGATCTTCAACTCTCCCCCCCCCCGCCTCCCCCCTTCTCTCTGCTTCTCCCTCTCCTCCCACCCGCCTTCCCAGTGTTTGCTCCCAGCGACCCTTCGTCTGTCCAAGTGACATCGGCACAGCTTCGGCACACAGGAGGGGAGGAGGCGGTGCCAAAGGACCAGACCCAAGTGTTCCTGCTCTTGTATTTTACGTACACTGTGATGCAGCTTCACTCCATTAAGTAAAGTTCAACTAAATGCAGCTTAAAGTTGTATTCAATTAGGCTGGAAACTTGACCACACCCAAGACGTCTTGAGGAGCCTTCGCTAAGCCCGCCCCCTCCCCCCCCAAGGCTATGACTCTGACAAGCTGTCAGAGCCACGTTACCATGGAAACACGTTCACACGACTCCAGACAGAAGCAGACAGGAGGGTCCACAAAATGTGTTACAAGGATATATCTGCGATGGAAACGTTTTAAGGATGATGACGGGAGCTTAAACTACGGATCAAAGTGTAAAAGTCAATCTCGGAAAGTTAAAAGTGATGTAATCTCAACTGAGACTGGGAATGGGAGGATGGGGAGGATGGGGGAGGAGGGAGGATGGGGGAGGAGGGAGGGCAGCGGAGAGGATGAGGGGAAATGAATGATTCTGCATGCGCGTCCCGTAACTCCAGTAACCCCCCCCCCCCTCCCCTCAGAGAGGAGTTTAAAGACTTCAGGACCCCACGGAGTGACACTCAGCTCTTTGTGCTGCACATCTTCTCTCCGTTGGATCGACTCTCCAGGTTAGTGGACATTTTTTTTGGTTGTCGTGTGCAAAGCCGCCATTGACCCGATGAGGCTGCTAAGCCGGTATCATGGATATGAATGCTCTAATCCTCGGCGATTACATCACAGCGGTGGGCAGGTAATCCAACGTGTTGCTGATTCCCACAACCCTTTTGGGGATTTGGTCCCGCTTGCTGCTCATGACAAGGTTTTTAGAACAATAGGATTATTGCTTTACTTGTTGCTGCTGATATGTGTTCACAGGAGTGAGCGGAGGAAACACGGGCACTTCCCACTTGATTCAGTAATATCTTGAGGTAAAAGGCAATTTTTTTTTGCATATCTGTTAATATGGAAATGTGGAAATAAATCTGCCTTTCAAACAGGATGTCATCTTGTTTTAATATGTTGCAGCGAAAGAAGTTCAAATTGGTTGTTGTACTGATAGTTTGACTTTTTGTCAATTTGAAATAGGCCACAAACCAACAGTATATGTAGTGACCCTAACGTTCCATTACAGACGTATATGGGTGCTGATGCTAGTTTGAACGTCATTGTAAAGAAAACCGTGTGTTCTTTAATTCAAGGATCTTTTAAGAGTTAAATTAACTGGTAATTGAATTTAAAAAAAAATAGCTTTTCATCGTTTTTGTGTGCTGAAGAGGAAATGTCATGAAGCCTCAACAACCTTCCCCACAAAGGACAAAGGGGAGAAAAACACTGTGAGTCACCGGCCGACTCAGCTCGCCTAACATTCGCTGATATGACGACCAGGTCGACCTGACACCTGAGCTGAAGGAGAAAACACATCCAACCCCCCCCGGGGGGGGATCCGTCCCGGACCTGCAGGAGGATCCGATTAGCGGGTTGGACGCGTGAGCCGCCGCAGATCTCCACGGACGTTTTCCACTGAACGCGCCAGTCACAGTCGATGAAGGAGACGAGCCGCGCGGTACGAGGCGACGGCGTGGAGCGCTGTGCCTCCCCCCCCCCCCCACTGTGGGCTCCTCTTCGGCTCTGTGGGGGGCCGTTACTCAGTGGCCCACGACCACGTCTTTTTTGCATGTTGACCCCGTCAGCTGGTGGTGCAAATAGAAGGAGAAGGAGAAGAAGAAGCGTCTTCCCCGCTGTCTGCCCGTGAAGCGTGAGTGTGTTAGAAACATGTGATTTGTCCCGAGCAGTTTTCCGCCGGCTGGACCGCGGCTGAAGAGTGAAAGACTTGTGCCGGTGCAGATCACGGCCACATAAACCCTCACAGAGGCCCATCACAGCCAAACACGGTCTGATGGGCCCATTAAGTCGCGGCAAAGCCCCGCCGGCAGGGAGCTACAGACACAGCAAGAGGAGGAGGAGGAGGAGGACGTGGCCGGCGAACGAGTAGATGCTGTTTTCTACATTTGTAGAAATACCGTAATAAATGTTTTTCCTCTCTCGCCCTCATTTGCATGAATACATCAGCAGAAATAATGGGGCACGTAGGGCAGAGCATGTACACAATGTTGCGGCACATTAGGATAATTGATCCATACGTTACATGGCAGACAACCTCCTCAGGGACGCAGGTTTCCCTTCTTCTTTGACTCCGTTAGCGGCTGCGGGTTCAAACAGAGGTCGCTAATCTCCTATAATATGCTAACAGCTCCTCCGCGACTTGATTTCAAATCGCCTGAGAAAGCCGGTGAACGTGCACCTTTGGCTTAGTCGCATTAGCTCTGACTGTCACGCTTGGACATATAGTTTCAGTAATGACTTTTTTTTTTTTTTTTTTTGTAATCTGGAGAGCGGCGTGCGCCACAAAGTACACAGAGAGGAATTGTGAGGACAGAGGAGAAGACGCCATAACGGGGAGCAGCTCCTTTACCGGCGGCCATGCAGGTGAATAATTTAGTGGTGCGAAGGAGCAGAGGCATGGCCTCGAATGCAGACGCGCAGCAACGCGGCGGATCAAATGGCAGCTTTGGTGCTGGGAAAAGGCGGCTGCTCTTACAGCTGCTGACGGCCCAGCGGGAGGTGGAGCGATACGTGGGTTTAGTCTGACATCATTCAATCATTCACAGCACCCCGACTTTATACCACCCAGGGAGTTTCATACCGAGAAGGACTATAAAAAAACCTGCTTGGACGCTCACGTTATTACCTTTTTGTTGGCCGGTGGATCATCAGTAAACATCCACATGCAATTTGGGGATTAATACATATTCAGCAGTGAAAGTGTGTGTCAGGGACTTTTATTGTGAAAGGTTGAAGCAGCCTTAAAACAAATAAGAGCCGCAGATACCCATGTGATGGTATGGGCGGCTCGGTTAGTGACCATTGAAGCTGCTGATGCTTTGATCACTCGGTCGTGCGTGGGAGTCGAGGAGGCTCAAGGTTGTCTACCTAACACACTCACTCGTAACAAAAGGGGGCTGTTATTCAATCCCAGCCACCAGCGGCGTCGGTTTCACTCCAAGGACAGGATTTCTCCCCAGTTTTAACATTCACGAGCATCCGTGGAATGACATGTGGATGCCGTTCTCTTGCAGATCGGCTGCTCTGATTGACCACAATGTAAACCCTTGCCGGGATCAGACGTGCAGCGTTAAGCCAACGCGCTCGTCCTGGAGACGTGTATTCTCCAGAGCAATGCGGCGCGCCAACGCAGAAGCAGCCGTTACTAAAGGAGGACTCGGGTTAATAATTCAACATCGCTTTGATTTTTGAGCGAAACATATCTTTGGAAACTAAAAAAACAAAAAAAAAACCAGAATGTCAGCCAATGAGTGAAGCAATGCAACCCGGAGTGTAAGAAAGCACCAGGGCCGGCCCAAGGCATAACCAAACTAAGCGGCTGCTTGGGGCCCCCTGACCAGGGGGCGCCAAGCAGCCGCTTAGTTCGCTTATGCTGCAAGCAGCCTCAGTTTTGTATTATAACCTCACTGTATTCGTTTATAATTTTCGCTATAACAGCATAGCGTGACATTTGTGGCAATAATCTTCTAGCACAGGTGACTGTGCGTAGTGGAAGGCGGGCCCCCAAATAAAATTCTGCTTAGGGCCCTGGAAAGCACCAAATCCCAGACGTTCCTCCGTAGGTGACCGAAAGACAAGCGCTCCTGAAACAGTGTTCCCACTAGACATTGTGGGGACAGACCATAAACAACTCATTACATTTATTTTTTTTCTGCCATATTGTCTTTCTATCAATGCAAGGGGGGATCGTTCATGACCTCTATCTTCTGCTTCAAGCCCTTTTCAACGCGGCGTTCATTCGGTAAGCGACGGTCCATTTAGAGTCAAACAGACCACGACGCAGCGAATGCTTTAAGGGCGGGGCTACGTGTCGATTGACAGCTCTCTGACACATAGATTAGATCCGCACGCTGATTGGGGGGAGCTTCTACCAGAGACACATGCAGAGTCTCCTTCGCATGCCAAATAAAAAAAAACACTTGTGTGCCGCGGTCTGTTTTGGCTCCGTTGGCCCGAGTCGGATAAAACTCCTCACCAAACTCGTCTAAACTCTCTGTCCTCCAATTAGGAGACTGTGAGAATGGGCGAATGCGGCGCGTCGGCCTGATAATCCTCCTACTCGTCCCCAGCTCGGCTCGAATGAAAACACATCACAGGGGTGATAACAGGGCAGAAGGTAACAGTGGTCATTAGTCCGGGCCGCGTTATCAACACGGTCGGATGCAAATCTTTTAATTCTGCTGCGTTAGTTAGTGACGTCTGTCTGTTCCCTTTGAAAGAGCAGTAATTCATTATGAATTAACAATGTTACACCTTCTGATTAGCAAGACCAATTACGGCACCACAAACACTTCACTCGTCGCTGTTTAATGATGATCATTATAATTCACTTTGCTTCATGGATGATGTAGATTAAAGCCCAGTGATCCGTTCACACGTTACCCGCTGCGATAAAATCCAGAGCTGCTGAGACTCACGTTGAGCAGCAGCGTCTCGGTCCACTGTCCGATCACGCGGTAGCCCGGCCCCGTGAGGTTGTTCCACTGGTACTGAAACAGGTCGTAGCGTCCGGGGGCGTCGCCGTTACGGTTGAAGGTCACTGAAGTACCGGCGCTTCCTGTGGAGGACAGAATAACCACTAAGTCACTCGATCCAACCCGTCAATCGATACGTCGATCGAGCTGCTTCAGAAAAGTCCCCCCGTGGATCGTTGAATGAAGAAGTGAGGACCGGCCCAAAATGTCCTTGCTCTAAAAGGTCCTCACTATGATAGGTATACAAGCAAACAAACACACACCCACACACATTCAAGATTTACATGACTGAGGTTACTTTTGAAAGTTCCTCTGAGAGCGGTCTCTCAGGACGGGTTGTGTTTGTGTCTTTGACCCCCCCTCCCCCTCATCGTTCCTCAGCTCGCTCTACTCGCGATGCTGCGACGCCGCCTTGAAAGACCTCGTGTTTATTTACTCCGGCTCGCCTCTCTTCTGGTGTGTGGGGCCGGCAGTCTCTTTCAAGTCTGTATTTCATTCGGGGGGGAAGGAAAGAGCGGGAGGCAGATGGAGGGGAGAGCAGAAGGAGAGCGTGACGGGTGGAGGAGAGGGGCCGGATGGAGGCTTTTGGTTTCCTCTCTTTAAAACGAAACACAAAGAGAGTTTTCCTCAGGTCAATAATAACTGTTTTGGCAGGAAGCTTCTGCATTAATATATTTTTCTCTCAGTAACTCTCCTCAGCAGCTCCCTCTTTTAACCTTCACTGTTTTTTTTTACCCTGTGTTCGAGTTATCTTTAAATTACTGTTTTTTCTGCCTGCATGCATGAGTGCAGGCGTGTTCAGGACTTCCCAACCAGCGAATAAATGATCTCTGTGAGCAACGAGTTAACTCTTGAACCCAACGCATGTGACCTGCAAAATACAACATCCGCCAGAGAAAATCTCAGAAATCGCACTGACCCGGGGTCAGTATTTATCGTATTTTGTGATACGAAGGAGAATGTTTTCCGTGAATCAAGTTTACATTCTAACGAAGAGAAACTTTTCGTGCCGAAATAAATCCATATAATACTTCCCGGTTTCCCCCCCGCTGTTACACGCTGTTGCGTGACATTGACATTTGCGTGGAATCCTTTCAACTCTAAAGGGTCTTCTTTTTTTCCCGGCAGAAGGCGACAAAAGCAGCTTTGCATTTCACATTTTTTTCCCGTTTGCTAAAATAGATTTCATCACACGCTTTAAAGGTCCCATAAACGGGTTGGGGGGGGATGTTCTTGTTATGGTCTGCTGCTTGGTTGTAAAGGGAAGTGAAGGGAAGGATTGTGAGCCCGGTGTGTTTGTGAATATCTCATTTGTATATATTCACTTTATAGTGATAATATAACATGGAAAACCCCAACATTTCCCAGACGAGCAGCCTGCTCCCCCCTTTCCATCCCTGCCAGACACACTTCATTACATCTAAGGGCTTTTCCCTTCAGATAACACGTGTGCGTCCGCTGCTGAGGATGAGGAAGATGAGGAAGAGGATGTCAAGAGTGCTTTCTAGAGAGGGATGAAAGCGGCCCATTAAAGTGGGAACCAGTGATGGAACGGTACGCGGCGGGTGAAGGTGCCTTCTGCATGAAGCGCTTTGACTCTCTGCTGCCCCCTGGATCACGTCAGCGATGTCGTCGAGCTTCCTGCCCCCCCCACCCCGCATAAAGAGCTCCGCGCCCGCGCTTTACCAAGATCGATCGCTCAATGAGTGAGAATCCGACGGCTGAAGATGGCTTAAGGGGTTTGCATTGACTGCAGATACTTTGACAGAGAAGGAAGGCTGCCAGAAATTCTGTTTGGGAAATTTACCAGAATACTTAGAGCCAGATTTTGGCATTGATTTCCATAAACATGAGACATTTATCCAGCGAGAATCGGCACTAGCCTGAAAAAATAGATGGAAGAGAAGAAGCAGGATTGAAATGGGAAGAAGGAGACGAAATGGATGCTGGTTCGAATCATTTTAATAGTTTTCCTCGACTACGTTATGATGAAAGTGGTAGAAGAAGAAGAAGAAGAAGACATAAAGAAGGTGGAATAAACAAGAGGAGGAGAAGAAGAAGGACGATCAAAAGGAGGTGAAAAAAGGAGTAGATGGAGTAGGAAGATAGAGGAGGAGGGGAACACAAAGCAGAAGAAAAGGAGGAAGAAGAAGATTGGATGAAGACGAGCCTCACAGAAGAGCTCGTGCTCTCATCGGACTCCCTGCAGCTCGTCTTGTGGAGTTTAATGAAAAAACGTGAGTGCGTTTAAGCCGCCTCTTTGTGCCGGATGCGGCGGGTTGATTGACAGCTGGGGTCTCGGTCCAGAGAGGAGCTCCGTCGTTAATCCCCGCCATGACCAGACAGCTGCTTCAGATCGATACTCGGGTTAATAGGCAACACTGGCAACACAGACAGACCTCTTGGTATCAATGTGTTTTGTTTCTCAGTCGATATTTGGCTCATGTTTGTCTCGATACAGAGAAAAAAAACAAAGGGAAGAAAGCTTTTGCCTCCTGTGAATGGAAGGTTTCAATTGTCATATTTTCTTTTGTGCACAGTATTGTTAATTAGTTAAGACCTGACTGAAACACGTTACTTATACATTGTTATGAAGGAGATATGCTCTTTTAATTATAATACGATCTTTTAATTTAAAAAGAAAGTCATTCCGTGGCAGATCTTCTTGAGGTTCTTTTAGTTTTTTGATGTAATTATTAAGAGCCAAATGAACTGCGAGTGAGCAGTTCCACTGCTTCTTATTTCCAATTAGCACAGCACTAATTAGCTGATAAAGCTGGTTTGGTGCATTAAATCTATAAAAATATGCAAATGATGAATTATACAGGTAAGACTGCAAATAGCTCATAATGACAATGTAATATTTACAAAAGAGGCAGTTAAACAGTTTAATATATTTCAATTGTTATTGACTAGTAGTACTTAATTATTAGGGAAGCGTTTAGACGTAATTTGGTCATTTAACGTTTACCACAATTAACAGATTAGTTAGTAAATTAAAGGACATGAAATACTTATATTATCCATAATGGATTAAACAGGTGATTAGCCACTTCTAATAGAACCTGAAATTTCCAGTTCGCTTATGCTGCAAGCAGCCCTAGTTTTGTATGATAGCCTCACTGTATTCGTTTATAATTTTTGCTATAATAGTATAGCGTGACATTTGTGCCAATAATCTTCTAGCACAGGTGACTGTGCGTGGTGGGAGGGGGGCCCCCAAATAAAATTCTGCTTAGGGCCCCCAAGAGGCTCGGGCCGGCACTGGTTACACCATCGTAATGCACTACTACAAGACAGACGTCTGAGCTTCAGAACATTGTTCAATGTAAACGTGTTTAAAGTAACACCTAAATCAGAGCTGTTTAAGTAACATTGATTAAAGTCAGGTTTTTTTCAGTACATTGGTTCCGCTTTTTATTTATATTTGCTGAGGACGGCGTTTTTGTTGTCACCGTTGCTGCGATGTTTAGTCATCTTAACCTCAAACGATCATTTCGTAACGTCAATCAAGAGTCATCCAAGGTTACAGAAGGAAAGTAAACGTCCACGTTGAGACGAGGAAATGCTTCCTGTAACCGGGTGTCCTGCTAGCGGTCACGCACAGTCCATCGCACAACACGCTACACATGCGGGTTGCGGCGCGTTGGTTGCGTGCCATACAGGCTCATCGCTTCGGCGGACATGTGACCCAAATCCAATTCTTTTCCCCTGAGGAAACCACACAGGGCAGCACACTCCGAAACCTTCAGGTAGCGATTTAAAATATTCTATGATAAGAAAAGAAGAAGACGAAGAAGACGACTTCCTTATCCCCCACTTAGAACATCTTAAAAGTCCAGGCACCATCATATCACATCACGGAACCCTGTGAAGCCACCGGAGAGCTGAAAGTAGGAGGAGATTCACAGCTTTGAGTTAACCTGCCATTTCCAACCCTGGAGTCCGACACACTCTCTCCTTATTTAAGATCAGGCTTAAGCCTGAGCTTTGATAAGCCTGATCATTCGGGCGGTCTGGGGTTCCGGTTTAAAGTCGGGATCGGCTCAAGTCTGCTGTGTCCAGCCCTTAAATAAGACTCCCTGCAGGACTTACTGAGATGCATTGAGCTCCTCTCTCCTCTCCACTCCTCTTTCATTATACATACATTCTTGCTCCATAAATGCGCATCACTAACTACGCAGTCTTCACAGGTTTCCACTGGTCGTGGTCGCGCTTTCATGCCATTGACCTTCCCGACACCCACTGCTACATTATTATTATTATTATTCCATTGTAGCCACAGCTGCTGTTTTTATGAGTAGTCGGCGTTTGTTGCATTATTATTCTGCTTACTGCTCTCATTATATGAATCATTTATGCCCTATGCACTGAATGCTGTTCATTCGGCTCACATACATCTCTCCCTAAGGTCTCTTCCTCTTTTTTTTCCCCTTCCCATCAAAGAGTTTTCCTCGGACGGAACCTGCAGTGGGCTCTATACCGATTGTGATTTGTAAGTTTGGGCTCTATAAATGGATTAAAGTTGTATTAAATTAAAGAAAACGTGAACGCAACCAAACTGAATTGACAAACTGTGAGTTAGACAAAAGGTGCATCGTTATCGCGTCTCTGACCTCTAATTCACTAATCAGTGAATTACTCTAATTATTAAAAAAAACGCCCGAATCCCACGCTGGTCAGGAGCCACTGAGTCGCCGTGTGATGGAACCGATGTCGGGTCAGAGAAAAAGCTCCCCAGGCAAACGCCGGAGACCCACTGAAAGCGTCTGCGAGGGCAGGAGGTGTGATCCGTCTCCCCGGGACACGTGGTGTAAATAACCCAGAGGGTCTGCGACTGTGATAACGGGAGCTCTAAACTGCCTCTCTGTCTCATTAAAGCCGCTCCGGTGATTTCTGAACACAGGCGATTGTGTGGGAACTGCTGAAGTGGTTTAACTGATCCCTGATCGGTTTAATCATTGCGTAATCTGTACACAGAGAGGCAAAGAGGCTCAATGAGATGAGCTCAATAGCCGCTCTCAGAGATACAGTTTTACATCCTGGTTTCAGTCAGACGTGTGTGTAAAACGTAACGGAAAGATTCATTCATGTGTTTTCAGTAAATAAAAGTACCAAAACCATGAGATTACACGTTCTACATTACATAATTTAGTAAGATAACGAAAGTGTCAGCATCCAAATGTACAGGTAATCATAGAACAATAACCACTGACATCACGATAGCTGATACAAGTGTATAATATTAAATATAAAATGTGTTGCTAATGTAAGTTGAATTAATTTCTATCTGACCTGGTCGCTCAATCCATAATTTATTCAATAACTATATCTTTTATTAATGATCTGAATCTTCAACATTAGTGAAGCTTTTAAATAACCATGTGAGTACAGAAGTAGGGTGCTTAGTACAAGTACGTGCATGTATCTAGAAACTGGCTCTCATGTGGCGTCGGGACTCTTCTGTGCTTTCAAAATAAGACGTTGAGGAGCGGCTGTGATCGGATTTAAGTACAACGCACAAGGTGCATCGCGAGACCAAACGGCAGCAATATATTAAAAAGTGAGAATAAAACCCCTCCGCACAGCGTTGTTGTGATGAACTCTAAAGGACCATGATACGGGCAGCACTTTTACGAGAAGAGGGAGACACTTTTATCGCCCTCATTCGGCCACTTTCGGCAGATTTAGAATCAATGACCCTGCGAGGCCGCTCATCGTGCCTCGGCCTTGGCGGGCACGGCACCGTCCCGTCCCATCGCGCTCACCGTTGAAGCTGACGCTGCGGATGTACTTGAGTAGCTTCTTGCCGCCGGCCAGGTCCATGTCGGGGCAGATGCCGGCGTTCTCCGGACAGAGGTCCCGCTGCATGTTGTGGAGGGCGTGCGCCATGGCGTACACGGCGTCGATCACGAACTGCACCTTGCCCTCCTGCTCGTACTTGGAGTCGATGCTGATGCGCTCCTGACCTGCGGGGACGGGACAGAGGCGTCAGGGGACTCGATACACTTTCAAAACAAAATGGCGACCATTTAGTTCCTCTCGGGATGAAGTCAAAATAATTGTGTGAGTGTACATTTATATGTGTACATACCCCGGCGACTGCTACAATATTTTTATTCAACAATGCATCGTGGTCTTTTGGTTTGTAAGAATTTGAATTACCCAGTATACCTTTCACAATGTTTGTTTACTCCAACAGTCACATCAATGCTAATTGACTGACATTGCAAAAAGAACCCAAGTATCTCTTCATGGAATCCGTCACCAAAGCGAACGTGTTGCGTGTTTCCCTACGTGTTCTGCAAAGGTTGCACACTGAGCTCATTTTAGAGATGACTGCCGAGTGCTTCATTTTGTTGAATGGCTGACTCGCCGCATTAGCGTTAATGAGCTAACGGCTGATAGCATCAGTCAGCTAAAGAGGACTGATGCACTTTGTCACGCATATGAACTTGAATCGCCAAAATAAATCACCGTTAACGGCTTTTCTGTTCACCCCCGAGAGTTTCCTAATACTGAGTCATAAAAACCACCGAGAGTCCTAATCAGCTGGAGACTCTTATAACCTTTAACAATTTATTTCTTTTTTGAATCTGTATTTTAGGTAAAAGCTCCTGTGTGTCCTTTCATTCATTATTACTGGGCACGTGGTCTGTGCTGATATGATGGAGGGACACTCGCCGTCTCATCACCGAATGAAAACACCCGGTTAAAGCGCCGCAGTGATCCAGCTCACCGCCTTCAATGCTAAGCAGAAGCACAACGGTGAGAAATACAAACGGTATAAAGAAAAGGATGAAAATGTCAACGCCATCGCGAGAATATCACCAGTCGCACTTGAGGTGATCTCTGCATAAGATAAGTTATATAAATGAAAACAAAGAAGCTCCTTCGCTGATTAAGTCGCCTGATGATAACGAGGAGAGCGAGCGATGCAATCACACGCAGACAATCAGAGGCGGGGGGGGCAGATTGGAGTTTGGCTGAAAGTCGTGGCGCACGTCGCTCGATGCACAATCACTTAGTAATTGTTTTCATGGTGTTTTGATGAGGCTGGTGGAAACATTATGCGGCAAAATGACTAAAGCAGTTTTAACGGCGGCGGCTGCAGGGGCGTCGGCTCGCACAAAAATGCTAACAAATGCTAAATGTTATGAAAGCTAAATCTGGTTTTCTTCACCTGAGATGGACTCCTGTCTTTAATCTCACATTGGATAAAGTAGCTCACGCTTTCATCACTCTGTACATGTGGATATGAGGAGGTGGACACACAAACCCATAACCAGATTCTATCCTTCCAAAACAGGCCCCGATTGCGATTTGACAGTTATTTCTGGGAGTCTTTGAAGATAACGGATGCGAATTACACCGAATGATTCCACCTCATCGTCTGAAAAAGTTCAAGTGAAACATATGAACGGCGATTAAAAGTGAGACTCCTGGTGTGGATGTGCAATGCCGAACCTCACCACGTTTCTGGTAATCACATTCCCCGAAAGACGGACGATTCAAATTTATCAGCGCTGCAAACGGCGCTTCGCACTGATGCATTGTTGGTAAATGATGTTATATAAATGTATCATTTTCCCTCAGATATGTGGAGGCAGATGAAGCCATGATTTCATTCCTCATTGGTTCTATTTATGTATATAAACTCTACGCTCGTTATAAAGATTAGAGCCCCGGTAACCAGAGATGATCTGATGATTCACTTATGAAGGATGATAAAGTGCTCCCACTATGTGACGATCATCAAAAGATCTCCTGCATATGAGCACACCAAGGTTTTCTTAATAAAACTAGAGGACTGTTTTCACTGGGAATTTTTGAACTGGAAAATATTAAAAGGCTCCTGAATGGATGTGATGGTAAAAAAAAGACAACAACCTTCATTTCGATTCAATTCGACATCACTCAGAGCGTTCACCCTCCATCAAACCGGCTGGGATGCAGAAGGCCTGCGGGGGCGCGCGGATTAATAAACAAACAGATCAAAAGGCAGAGCCGTGCGGCGTGCGGCGTGCGGCGTGCGGCGTGCGCGGTGTTTATGTGCCCTTATTGGTATTTGTCTTTTTGTGTCGAGTCGCATCCATAAATGATGAGAAGAAGTAACGGGGCAGATGAGTGAAACGCAGACGGAGACATGCGGTTAATAAACGGCCCACAATAATCCTGCTACAGGCGGATCTGCCAGGTAGGGGGGGAGGAAAGCTCAACACCTTTCTAGTTAAATAATAGTTATGATCCATCAGTTCTGAATGCGACAGTAACTAGTGAGCGACACGGCAGAAGAAGAGCCCCCCCGATGTGAGGACACAGTCAGCAGGTCCTTCCTTTCCATTTACCCGGAGCTACATGTTATCTTCTCACCACATGTCTCTGGGTGGGTGCCCCCCCCTATCTCTCACACACACACACACACACACACACACACACTTTGTGGCTATCTACGCACATTGACTGCCAGCTTATTGCCCTTCCCTCTAAATATCTGTTTAATAAACGCTTAATATTTAAATGTTTTTACATGGTTGTTATTTCTCACAGTGTGTGTGTGTGTGTGTGTGTGTGTGTGGCTATCAATACAAAATGGTGTGTCACACATTTGACAGGTCAGACTCCCCCCCCCTCCCCCTGCAGGGCTGCAGTCCCTAATCGCTGTGAGATGTCGCACGATAAGGAGAATGCTGCTTCTACTTTTGCTTCACGGCTTGTTTGGATGTGGTGAGAGACTTCCAGCGCCGTGTGAAAGTAAACCATCATCCCTCGCATCATGTGATCGCCTAAGTGTGTCCGCGTCCAAAACAAGCTTCCAGAGTCACTCCTTCTATTTCACATCTCGATGTCAACGGCTCGGCCGGACAATAAAAGCGAGCGTCTAACAGGAAATGACGTCATAACGCACAACAGGACTCTTTGTTTTGCAAGTCGTACGTTCGTAAGTCGTATACTCGGGGTACTCTCAGAATCCCGAGTTGGACGCCCGATATAGCGACTTAAAGGGGGCGTGTTTTCCCAAAATGCCGCAAGAAAGCTGGGTAATTTACACTTTCCGACTCGGCCGGCGGATTTCCGAGACAAATGGAAAGCAGCATTTGGCTGGTTTCCGAGGCGCCGGCGAGCTACGCCACGAAAGGCGGAGTCAAGGCCGCACGCGGACACGTGACGAACGCTGTTGGTTCGGCGGCAGAACGAAGACGGAACGTCTCCTTGAGTTTCAGCAGCATTTGCAACACAAAGTGCGGCTCAGTAATTTCCCCTCTGTATAAATGAAGCATGAGCTCATCTCATGTTTAGTCATAGTGAAACTAAGCCCCCAGGCTTTTAACATCGAGCGTCTGCCCATCAAATCCAATCCGCCGTTTGTTTGTGTTGCTTTTCCCTGCAGACTGCAGCCTCTCATCATCTCTACCATTCATTCTGAAGTTCAGCAGTCGGTCTGGCGACAGCTTGCATGCAATAACACGCGATCCAGCCGACAGCACACTGAGTTGGTTACTGGGCTTTCCGAGACGCTCTGTGCGGTTCTGTCCGCCGGGGAGGACGTCGCTGACGGGACCCACCTGTGCACTTTCTGCTGCTCTCGTCCTTCTTGGAGGAGCTCATCAGCTTGCAGTTGAAGTTCTCCTCCCAGTACTCGGCGAACCACACGTTCCTCCGGTTGTTCTCCAGCGTGCGCGACGTGAAGTACGCGTCGAACCCTGAGGAGGAGGGAAAGACCGTTATTTGTATCGCACACTTCAACAACAGGAGACGCGGAAAACCGGATGAAGCTGGATGAGGAACGCTCCGGGAGATTTAAAGGACGTGTGATTCGTCAAACCTCCTTAAAGTGTCCTGGAAATGTTCAGCATCAGACAAAAAAAACAAAAACATACATCAGACCATACATCATGGAAGTGACAGACAGATGAGCATTTGTCATATTTGTTTTTGTACTGAATTAAAAGAAAAGAGCAGCAAGCAAAATTCTGAGTTCTGAAAAATAACAGAAGCAAGAATGAAAAACTAACCATGATATTACATCAATATACTAGTTGTAAATCAGCTTTTTTGATTAAATAGTTGTTTGTTTCTTGTTCTGTGGTTGAAATGCACTTATTGTACAGTAAGTCGCTTTGGATAACAGCGTCAGCTAAATGACATGTAAGGTAATCTAAAAGCTGAGTGACAGCGAGAGACGTTATCTTAATCACGTCCCAAGTGGTTTTAAAGAGCCGCTCACTCCCTCACTGAGATGTCATCGACACCCCTCTCATTGCCAATCATTCCTGACCTCTACCGAAGCGCCCCGTCACCATTAAACGGGGGTCTGGGAGCTGAAGGAGGTTAGAAACGCACGCGCAGGAGCGACGGAGAAAAGATGACGAGAGAACACAGTGAAAAATAAAGAGAAGGACTTTCGTTATGGTGCGAAATGTCATTTAACCTCGTTAAAAGAGACCTGGAGCCTTTTCATTGTTGCCTTTCTATCACTGCACCACAGGTGCACGTGCACTCTGCTCACGTGCAGGAACTCTTCTTCCCAATGAAGTTTCAAACTAAAGCGTTCCTCGCGGCACCAGCAGAAGTCCCAAGCATGCGCGGTAACGTGCTAATCCTTCCTCCATGGTTCCTGTCAGGTTGTGTATCAGCAAAAGGATGAAGGCAAACATTTTTTTAGGTTAGACAGAGACCCAAAAGTCAGATGCTAACGAGAACCAAAGCGCTGCCTAGTGCGGCCTGCGAGCATCACTGATGCAGCCGTCTTCCTGCGGGGAGAGGAGCGCCAACGCAGCAGTCGGGGCGGAGACGGAACCCGTCTCTCGGGTTCTTTGACTGACGCGGTCAGTCAGCGGCGCGCTGATGTCTATTCACAGATTTTCTCTCTTTTGGGGCGGTGAATAATAGATGCAAGCAGAGTCCCCATTAAGAAACATTTCTTCTTCTTCTTCTTCTTCTTCTTCTTCTTCTTCTTCTGCATTTTACTTTTATTCGAGGCAGTAATAACAAATCAAAAAGGACCACAGAGTTATTACAATACTGACCCCCACCAAATGGCCAAAAAATAAATAAATAAAAATACAAATAACAATTTTTCCAATAAAATGCAGACTCATTGAAGTAATGAATAGCCACATTTGTTAGAAACACTGTTCAGATATTTGGTCATGTGCCCTCTATTTACAGACACTCCTTACTGAGATCAATCAGGTTAAGTGAAGGTCAATACATCTTTCAACAATATGTCGACCTTTTATCAGACGGCAGAGCAGGCAGGTAAAGGGTTAAAGCAGTTCAGTCATTTAATTCAGCGTACTGTAACAACCACTATAGGTTATATGCAATTAATCTACATGAGTTCTTCCCCCGGCCCGTTCTCTCTTTAGAAAAACCCTGAATGAATAGGACGTTAAATCGTGTGACTGAAGGGCAGATTGTTCCTTCGGCATCTTGTCGCAGCTTGAAAGGAAAACGAAATGAGAAATGTCGCTGTAATTACAGTTATTACAGGAGCATTAGAGCAACAGAACGCCGAGCAGACTTCTCAAAAAGTGGGGATTCAACAATAATTGCATCGGGATGTCCCCTCAAGGGCCAGAACCCGGTGTTTGAACTTAATTCATGCGAATCCCCCGATGAGTCTCACAGAATAAAATAACCACGTCTCGGTCTGTAGCAGAATAACTAACACTGTTCGCTATTCAAAGAGACCGCTTACTCATGGGTTACCTCATTTTATTCAATATTTTCTTATTCTTATCTACAATTGAATTAATAGAATATTATTATAAATGTAATCTTTTGGCATTTTGGTTACATTAAAGATCGTCGTCCTTATTTCATCACTCTATATCATCACTGTTATTGAATTGGAATTGAACACATCCACCCGCTGGATTCATAAGAGCGGCGCGTTGCCACGGTGAGTCGAGGCCGAGGCCGACGTGTCCAGGGTCGCGCCGCGTCTCCGCGTGGAGAGAAGCTACAGGGACCTCGATCTCAAGTATGCAACAAAAACCTTTGGAAAGTGCAAAAGGAACAGCTACTGATGATTAAAGGGGAAAATGCTGTTTTGAAAGTTTCACTAATGTTATGGGATGAATGTCGTTATGGAAATGATGTCCAGCGGCGAACAAAGCCAACATGTTGGGTTCAGAGCAGCCGAACTAATTGGATGGGATAAGAATAATATTGTGGTTATATATATATATATATTGTGGTTTGGGTTGAATAACAAAAGTAAATCAAAAAATAAATCAATGGTAATTAAATGCTTCTCTGATTTACAATAAGTCTAAAAGTCACAATCCTGACATCCATGTCTTAGATAACTTTCGTATTTTATAAAAGGTGGCGATGACTCATCATCTCTCCATCACACACACACACACACACACACGCACGCACACACACACCCACACACACACAGACACTGATGTGCATCTCTAACCGCCCAGGAGTCGTCTGTCGACCGAACACAACGACAAACAACGCCTCGAACTCCGAACTCCTTCCGGCTCGTTTTGTAGTTTTGTTGATTTATCGAGTCAAGCTGGGAGGAACTTTAGGTCGTTCTTTTTTCTTTTCTTTTTTTACGACGACACAATCACAACCAAAAGACAAATCGAAAGAAAGAAATACACCACAGAAAATAGTTCTGAACTTCCCCCACATGCTGAGGTTGTTGGCTGATTACCTTGAATGATGATAATAATATATTATTTATTTAAGTCATGAATAAATTATATATAATATTCATTGGCTCCAGCTCTGATTGTGGAAATACGACACGCAAACATCCGCCGTGAGATAAACTACTTAAAAACGTCTCTGTGAGGCTTTTCAACAAAATGGGGGGACTTCAGAGCAAGGGAAGCACCACATCTGCAGAGTCACCTGCAGCATTTCACATGGCTCACTATTCGACTCACACCTTCACCCTGTCCCTCAACCCCAACTTCTGACCTTCTGAACCTCTAACACCTTCTCCCTGTCCTCCAACCCCAACATCTGACCCTCTAACACTTTCTCCCTGTCCCCCAACCCCAACTTCTGACCCTCTAACACCTTCTCCCTGTCCTCCAACCCCAACATCTGACCCTCTAACACTTTCTCCCTGTCCCCCAACCCCAACTTCTGACCCTCTAACACCTTCTCCCTGTCCCCCAAACCCAACTTCTGATCTCCTGACCCTCTATTACCTTCTCCCTGTCCCCCAACCCCAACTTCTGACCCTCTAACACCTTCGCCCTGTACCCCAACTCCAACTTCTGACCTTCTAACACCTTCTCTCTGTCCCTCAACCCCAACTTCTGACCTTCTGACCTTCTAGCACCTTCTCCCTACCCCCCAACCCCAACTTCTGATCTTCTGACTCTCTAACACCTTCTCCCTGCCCCCCAACCCCAACTTCTGACCTTCTGGCTCTCTAACACCTTCTCCCTGCCCCCCAACCCCAACTTCTGACCTTCTGGCCCTCTAACACCTTCTCCCTGCCCCCCAACCCCAACTTCTGACCTTCTGGCCCTCTAACACCTTCTCCCTGCCCCCCAACCCCAACTTCTGACCTTCTGGCCCTCTAACACCTTCTTCCTGCCCCCCAACCCCAACTTCTGACCTTCTGACCCTCTAACACCTTCTCCCTGTCCCTCATCCTGAGCTTCTGACCTTCTTCCTGTCCCTCGTCCTGATCTTCTGACCTTCTTCCTGTGCCTCGTCCTGACCCTTTGACCTAGAATGGGTTGGAGTCAAGGCAAAATCGTCCAGCTGAAAGGTAATCCCAAATAGAGGGTTAAATCGAAAGCTGTGTATCAATAGTGGTGGGAACATCATTTGGGGGTTTTAACAATCTACACCTTAATATATACTAGGGGTGGCACGGTACATGAAGAAACATCCGAACCGTTCGGTTCGCGTGTCTCGGTTCGGTTCGTGTGCGTCGCACGGTTCGACGCATGCGCAATGGAAGCTCTTGCCCGTTTTTCCCCTCAGACAGAGCGTTTCCTTTTTGTGTGTGGACTCGCAAATAAACATTAAAAGTGGCGTAAGGAGCGTTGCAGCTCACGTCACATGTAGAAATGTCGAGTACGAGCGCCAGCGTCGTATAAGTCCGGTGTGCGGGAACATTTTGGATTTCTTGTTACCTGCGATGACAACAGAAATAAAACCGTTAATAGTGTGTGCAAGCATTGTGCAAAATGCTTTCAATATACTAATGTTCCTGTTGAGATTTCATCAATGTCTTCTCTCTTGCTGCATCAAAATCTCACCTAGTTTTCCTCAGAGATGGTCTCAATAATGCGCTGAAAGTCAAGTCAAATTCAGTTTGTACATAATTGCAAGACATAACAATTTCTTAAATACTGTATCCTAAATTCTGGATAATTAAGCTATATATCACATGCTGAAGTACATTTGTGGAGTATAAAATAAAAATAAAAACAAGAACCGTACAGAACCGAAAACCGTGACCCTAAAACCGGGATACGAACCGAACCGTGGGTTTTGTGAACCGTGCCACCCCAAATATATACATGTATATGATAGATGATATAATAGATCCATTAATGAATAAAATAAGACCCATCTTCAGGCTTCCACCCACAGTCAATGTGGAGGAAGAGTAAAATCTGATCCATAACACTCATAAAACATTCACTTTTTCAGTGTTACAGTGTTTTAAATCTATTTTCCTGGAGATGAAATGTGTTTTTTTCTGAACCTTCAGTCATCCGTCGACACTAAAAGCCACCAAACGGCCTCTCAGCCACTCAGCCGAAAGCACACGAAGGCTTCACAACGGTTTCTTAATCCGTGTGTTGATGTGTGTTTGTGTGTGTGTGGGGGGGTGAAGGAGGGAGGGGGGGTGGGGGGGGGGTGCAACGACCCAGAGACACGTGGTGAGAAGATAACATGTAGCTCCGGGTAAATGGAAAGGAAGGACCTGCTGACTGTGTCCTCACATAGGGGGGGCTCTTCTTCTGCCGTGTCGCTCACTAGTTACTGTCGCATTCAGAACGGATAGATCATAACTATTATTTAACTAGAAAGGTGTTGAGCTGTCCCCCCTCCTCCCCCCCCTGGCAGCTCCTCCTGTAGCAGGATTATTGTGGGCCGTTTATTAACCGCATGTCTCCGTCTGCGTTTCACTCATCTGCCCCGTTACTTCTTCTCATCATTTATGGATGCGACTCGACACAAAAAGACTAATACCAATAAGGGCACATAAACGCTGCGCGCGCCGCACGCCGCACGGCTCTGCCTTTTGATTTAACATCATAATGCATCTGACAGAAAAGCTTTGCTAAGGGCCCATTTTGCTCATTGAAGTGTGTTGCTTTAGAAGCAGAAAGGCTGTAATCATGGGTAAGCACCGGCAGGCCCCTGCACTCCTGGTGAGGGTATGAGTGGGGGGAGGCTTTAAAAGATCAAACCCAGCTCACGAGAGGTGAAGGGATGAAGGGATGAGGAGTAGGGAGTCGGCCCCGGGGGTCCGGGGGACGGGCCGACGTACGCCGAGTAATGAATTGTGACGGATTCTCGCACAAAACCGGAGCTTCGGCAAACCGCTCTCCACCTTGTTTCAATGGGTGTCAGAGACCCCCTGAAGTGACGGGAGACGGAGGGGAGGAAGTGGAGGGGTGGCATTTATCACAGCGGGAGCTCTGTAGCTGCTGCACTCGCTGCACCAAGCCTTCGACAAACGTCTCAATGTTTAGAATAAAAATAAACACGACACGGCGGCATCTTCACACAGACTTCCCTTTTCGTCGAAACGTTCTCCAACACCAAACCGAGAGACACGTCTTTGGGGTTTGGTCTGCGGATCGTATGAGACGCTTGAAAGCTTTTCCAGGAACCTTTGAACAACATATTTTTATAAGCTTTTTTAGATCATCAAGCAGAAAGCGAGATTCAGCCCAGATCCGTCTATCTGTCTTCGCCTTCACCTCATGTCATAAAAACAATCCAGCGAGCAGTTCCATTCAACCCCAACGATCATCTCTTTCTCCACTGAAGTTGTTTTGTAGTCCGGCGTGAAGCAAACTGGAAAACTAAGCCGGAGATTAGTTGTTAATGTGGAAAATAATCGTAGACTAGTCGATCAAAGTCGTAATCATGAGGCATCATAAGTCGTAGAGCCACAGTGCTGCTATCATAAATGTGATATTTACATTCAGTTTCGGGCGAGATGAACTCATCTCGTCCTTTTTCATCTGGCGTGTCTTCATTTTCCGTAGGATGACTTTGTTTCATTCTGCGTCTCTTTTTTGGCAACTTTATTGCACGTAATTTAATCTTTTGACTAGCTAAATAATATGTTTTTTACTGTAATATGTTAGAAAAGAGAAATTGATTTGAAAGAAATGTCTAAATCTAATGATTTGGCCCCCGAGGCTGTAGGCGTGACTCTCTTAATGCATAATGTAAAGAATTAGCATTTCCTCTGTGCTAACGGAGTCACTTCCTGTTTGTCAGGGCTGAATGTGCGCAGGAGGATATCCGTCTTGGCGGACACGCATCGTGTTCTAAGCACACGGAGCGAGATTAAAGTCCACACGCTGCTATCTCTGTCGCGCACATGCTCACGCTGAACCCACCAGCTCCATGCCGCGTCCTCACAAAGAGGATGGAGGCGAGTGGGTGGAGAGAGAGGATGGGGAGAGGGGGGGCGTGGAGGCGTCTTCACCCTGTCCTCGCCAACCTCTCTCTGGTCCTCTTGATGCAAAGTTTTAATTCTAAGACTCTGCCGGACCAAGTTTTCGCACGCTGAAGAAAAAAAACAGATCAGTGCCTTTAAAATGTCTATTATGTAATTAAATTGCTTTTAATTTGATGTCATGGTCGGGTGGTGCTCTTTATTCTCGGGGGAAACGGTGACGCGGTGAACCCAACGTTCACGTCTATATCTTTGCGTTCTCCCACTTCCTCAGCGGCCTCGTGATAAAAGAGAGAGAGACACCCGGAGGAGTCTGATGGACTCCAGGATGGAGCTCCCTCAGCTGGAGGCCGACGAGGAGAGTTCCCACAGCCTTCCCCCACCCTCATCGTCCTCCCGCCACACGCCATCCTCCTCTCTGCCTCGCGTCTTGTTTTTCTTCCCTCCGCGAATGTTCTATTTCCCATCTGTGCCCCCTCTCTCTCTCTCTCTCTCGCTCTCTCAGAGTTCACACTGCATTCACGTGACAAACACAAGCCGGTTTGTATCTTCAGAGGTGTGACGAGGCGATGCGAGGGAACGTGCGACCCGTGACCCGCGTATGACATTGCAGGGACAACCACCGCAGAAGGGAGAGAGAGCGAGAGCGAGAGCGAGAGCGAGAGAGAGAGAGAGAGAGAGGGGGAGGCTGAGGAGCCGTGTCCTTGCTCTCGCTGCGTACATCACATGTTCACATCATCCTCCCACACTTCCCCATATCCATATTACAGGCCGACAGCCTGGTATCTGGACGTCTCGTGGGCAAAGCATACAAGGTGTAGCGCATGTAAGATGTAGCAGGTTCTATAATACAGATGATCAGAGAAAATCCTTATTCTCTTTGTCACAGTCGGATATGTCGAAACCAATTGAACTGGAACAAAATAAAAGCCTTTAGTGAATGGAATAGGATTTCTGGGGAACAGGAAAACGGGAGTCATATATTTATTATTTATTTCTTTAGACGCTGTCCGATGGCCGATGCCATCAGTGGGCAAAACTAATTCCCCTCAATCATGTAATGTCCAATGTAGACTCCCACGTCTGTGCACTGATCCCGATCCATCGCGTTCTCACATGACATGATCACTTGCCTCCTCGATCAGCACAATCGGTACAAAGTCAACAAACAAGACGAGTTGATCAGGGGGCTTTACGGGGAGATGGTGGATGTAATTACGAGACTTTGTCTTTTTTTAGCTAAGTCCATAATAAACCGATGGTTCGGGATTATGATCAAGTCTGAAGAAAACCTTGAACGCGGCTGCAGGGCTCCGAGCTTTGTTGTGAAAACTTTTACAGCCTGCGCCTTTGTCCCAAAAGTGAGTAACGTAAATGTGCTGCAAAATAAGAAAAGGTCTTACGCTAATGGGCCATCTCGAGGAGGGTCGTTGTGTCAGTATGTAGTTCTAATTGAGAGCGTCATTAGCACAGTTATGATCTGACCTGGTGCATGTTGACACATTCGACTCGGTTTAATCAAATTAGCACCGAATTTTGGTCGTATTCCAGCGCCAACGGCTTGCTCACAGAGTGGGAGAGATGGGGCGTTGAAAGGGGGCTTTCAGCAGCTGTCATCATGAAGCCAAGCCCCCCTCGCGCCCATTGTACCCCAGTTACACAGACCGCCCGTCAAGACCCAGTGATCTCTATCATCGTCTCTATGGCAGGAAAAATGGCCCTTTCCAAAAATTGTTTTTCCAATCTGACGGGGATCACAGAGCCCATCAAGAGAGGAGACGGAATGTATCTGTCGGTGTAAGAGGAGCTCGTACAAAGGTTCAATGCCGCCCCCCTTCGCCCCCTCCCCGTTTACTGTTTCTATGCTGGCTGTGGCTCCAAATTTACCCCAAAGACACGAGAGGGGATTCGATCTGGGACTGACCTCTGATGGTGGCTCTCTTGGGCAGGATGGTGACGGCTCCCACGGCGGCGTCCTCCAGCTGGTGGATGGGGCTGTTCTTGGCCCCCCAGCTGTCGGAGCCGATCCACAGGAAGTGGCCGATCTGGTCCGCCCGCTTACTGGCGTTCAGGATGCCCCTGGATCCAAAACACAAACAACGGCGTCACCCAGTCGCACACCCTCTGCGGCGTCGGCGGTTCACAGGAAGCGCTTGAGTGTGAAATTGTAATGAATGTTGCACCATCAGACTTTGCCGAGCAGCAAGGGGGCGACATTGACCCGACGAGCTCAGCTCCTGCCCTCACACTGACGCAGACGTATTGTTAGCAGCACAGCACGACGTGAAAAGGAGTCACACATTGTGACCAAACGATAACAAACAGCAATTTGAATGTTTTAAGAGCAGATGTTCTCTACTGTAAAGGGTTTAATCCACCCGAGTCTCCCTCGTTGTTCCGGTGTTGAGTATTGTTAGTGTTGTTTACCGGATGTCCTCGTCGGAGGCGAACAGGATCACCGCCCTGGCGTGCCGAGTGTCCAGCAGCAGACGGATGACTTTGTCAAAGTTGGAGGCTTTGTGTTCGTGGGGGATCTTCAGCGACTGAGCGATGCAGATTCCACCTGAGGAGACACGGAACCGAAACAGACGATTAACGCACAGAACGCCGAACCTGACGAAACTTTGCTTGGCGGAATCAGAAACTCAAAGAACCCAGCAAGCGTGTGAATTGGACATAAAACGGGGTATCTATAGATTTTGGTCTTTGAGGGTTCTTTCCAAGAGTTTGTCCTAAAGGTTGTAGAAAAAGGGACCGCGATGGAGGGAGGCGCCTTTCGACGAGCACATCAGAGGAGGCAGAGAACTGTTCGAAATTTCATGGAGCCACGGCTGAGGCGTCGCTGCTTTCAATGAATGTCACTCAGGCCCCCCCCCAATATTCCTTTTCCACCCTTCCTGTCCCCGCCACTTCCTGACAGTACGATAATGCTTGAGATATTTCAGCACGCACTGAAGACAGATTATCGATCGATTAAGCGTCACTGCCGTGACTCAAAACAAACGTGACTCTCCTATGACACGTTTAAAATCCCACGGCCGCGTCATAAATACACGTCGGTGCGGACACGCAGTTCCACATAGTGACCCGTTAGTTAATCACATCGGGCTCAGGCGGGCCTTTAACAGCGGCTGCTGTTTCGGAGGGCTGAAAAGACGGCGACAGGGCTTCTGTCCTCCTCGATCACAAACCAGATCGGATCTCCTCCCGCTTGCAAAGGGCATCGCGCTTGTGGATGCGGCCCTCAACACGGAGGCCTCCTGCGTGAAATGTTCACGCACGTGACAGCCGAGACACAACTCTTGTTTCTGTTGTTGAGCAGATAAACAATTCAAACCCACATTGTGCCGGTTCCCATCTAAAGATGTGCATTCTCTCTACAGACCAGCAGGGGGCGGTTTGCTAAAATAAAATACAGCATAATGTTCATTGAAATGTTCCATTTAGAGTCCAACAGACGATAAAGCAGAGGTTTCTTGAGGGCGGGGCTGCCAGTGATTGACAGCTCCTATACAGAGTCTTTACGTCACCTCTTCACCTGCGCTGCACCTGCTCTTGTCTTCCATCAATAACGAACATGTTCCGGCAGATTGCATCGAACCACCGAGTGGGATTCCTCAGAGGTCAAGGCAATGTTCACACAGTTTTATTACTCGCTCCAATAAGCAGATCCACGTTTGTATTCTTTCCTTCACGTTTGACGTTTCTCAGGTTTCCTTCGGTTTAGTCTGTTCTTTTCTTGTAGTACATCATGTTTCTTTGGTTTGATTTTCTGTCATATGCTCACTTTCCGCCTCCCTTTCCTTAGTGGGAGTTTTATTCCCTGTGTCCTTTCTTTCAGATGTTCACTCCCTTCTTTAAATTCTTTTTTCTTAATTTCTCCACTCTCTCCACTCCTTATCCTGCGCTCTCTTTTATTTAATCTATTGATCTTCTTTCCTCTCTTCCCTCTTCCCTCTCTTTCTATTCTTCCAATGGTTTCAACCACATTCTCCAAAGAAGAGGCTCTTTTCTCTCTGAGAAGGAGAACTTCCCCAATGACGCCGTTCCTTATGGATGGAGGAAATGGATACGATCGGAGCAGGACGCTGACTAACGTTAAAACTTCTGTGTGTGTTACAGTAAGAGAAGCCGTCACGCCTGAAGGCAAGAGGTTGTAGGGTCGACACTCGAGATGTTTCAGTCTGAACCGAAGCGGAGGTCTGCTGATGGAAAATGAATGTTTACCACACGCCGGATACTTAAAAAACAGTGCTATCAAGGCAGGATGGAGGGGGTCAACAGGGGGTCGAGGTGTCTTACTTACTTACTTACTGCAATGGGAAATGACTTCCTCCCCTTAAGTACAGCGTTGACATTTTCTCACTTTCTAAGTTTAAATGTCAAACCTACTTGCTTCAACAGCAGCCTTTCCCGAAGCACTCGGCTAAGCCTTCGCGTCGTCGCTGCGTGCGTCGGGTCTGGCGGCGGCCATGACGCTTTGAATCGCTGATTGGACCTCTGATAATTCATCGGCGGAATAGTTACCGAGGTTTCTGGGGACGCAAAAAGAATATCCAGCCTTTGAGACCAAAGAGGGCTGAATGGTTGGACCGAGGACGAACAGGACGAGATGTTTGCGGTGTGTGAGGCCCGGTAATAAATCGCTGTGACTCCTCATCTCAAATTCAATTGAAAAGTTGAAGCGTGCTATATCAAATGTGTGTACCAGGAGAGGGTATCTATCTTGCATTTGCCAATGAATAAAACATTATGCATTTGAGTGAACAGTGGTCAAAACCCATGGAAAAGCTACCGCATATTCACATCTCATATTCATATACATCTCTCTGCATCATTTAACCTCACGTAATCATATCAAATACGTTTCCGAACTAAAAAGAATTCACCATTTAAGAGTAGAGATGTTCCGATACCATTTTTTCCCTCCTGATACCGAGTACCGATACCAGTGTCCCCTTAACTTTGGTAAATTCGTTGTGCTCTTCAGCGTGACATGTCTTCAGATGTTTGATTAAGTTGCTGGTGTTGAAATTTGCAACACTCGTGCCGCCCCTCGAAATTGCTTCTTTGCATATGTTGCATGTTGCCGTCTTACTGGACACGTCAAGAGACACGTGACGAAGGTGTAGGTTACGTTCACATATTGATCATATAAGAATCAAAGCCTGTTTCCTGAGAACGAATATTACCTCCCAACACAGTCTCAGATATAAAGAGTTTTAAAAGGTTTCAAACACACGGTTAAGATTCACCAAAAATACCCTATTTTGTAAGATTAAAGCAACAAAATGACCCTTTGGGACTCATTTGAAACTGATTTCTAATTAAGTTAAAAGTAAACAAAATGTTCCATGAACTTGTGTTTATGATGTTTACTGAGGGAATAAATAAAGAGAAGAGACTTTTATCGGAAGATGCATAGAAGAATGCTATTTTAAGGCACACGCCCATTGGCTTCCCTTTTCCAACCGGGCTGTTAGCGGAGGAGGGGGGGGGTCCAAAAAAGTAAAAGATGACATGGGATGAAGCGATCACAAACAATTCCTTCAGTTTAGAGAAAGACTCACTCTTTGTGTGACAAAGCCAGATTTAGGATTCCCCCTAAAAGGCCCCCGAGGAGGATTCTATAGCATCGACCAGGCTCACGGGAAGCTACAGTCGCACAAGACGAGAAAAAGGCTCAACAACCCTGAAATCAATGACAACAACAACCGGCCTTGTGCACGACTCGCATTCTTCCCGCACTGAGCAGAACAAAAGTGCGATGCGACAGTCGGGTCTGGAGGAGACGAAGGTAAAGACGACGCGCTCTGGATCTGCAGATGCAGGAAGCAACATTTTGGTTAAATGTCTCAGTTGAACAAGACACAACATTTTCCTTTTTAAAGGCGGTGAAAAACACAGAAACATGAAAGGCCTGTGTGTCCACTCGATCCATTTATCCAGGGCCGGCCCAGGGCATAAGCGAACTAAGCGGCTGCTTGGGGCCCCCGGGCAAGCAGCCCTAGTTTTGTATTATAACCTCACTGTATTCGTTTAGAATTTTTGCTATAACAGTATAGCGTGACATTTGTGCCAATAATCTTCTAGCACAGGTGACTGTGCGTGGTGGGAGGGGGGGCCCCCAAATAAAATTCTGCTTAGGGCCCCCAAGAGGCTCGGGCCGGCACTGCATTTATCCCCACACGTTCATTTGGGCGTGAATATTTTACACGCGTGGACGCTGACTGTGATCTACGCAAACCGCTCGGACGCATTCTCGATCACTCTCCTCTTAAAGTACCTCCACATCTGCGTGAGTGCGTGTTTGCCTGTCGTGTGGGGCCGCGCGGCGACCTGAGTTATGACCTCATTGCACCCCCCGGCCCCCACCAGCCACCGCGTGCCGGAGTTTTATGGTGCCGGGTGTCGAAGCTCGCAAGGTCGGATGTTGAGTCACTGGCGCGCCGCCGTCGAGGCTGAATGGTCCCAACGATGCGAGGAATAGAAAGTTAACCCCTCAAAAGGTGACAATAGGACGGGTTTTCAACACACAGAACCGGTCAAACGTTTGGCCGCTTTCCCCGTTTGAATCAAATGAGAAAGGTTTTGAGTGGTACCGTGAGAACACTGAGACGAAAAGACCTCAAAACACGAGAGCCGCCTTCAACATAACGCAAGGAGGAGGAGGGGAATGAATCGCTTTGTGTTTCTGTGTGTGTCCCTGAACACAACACACACACGCACACATGCACGCTCTGATGCACTTCCTGTGTTTCCCTTCGGCCCTGTAATCTTTACATATAAACAGCGTTCTTTTATTTATTTAGCATTTATTTTCAAACATTCATATTTTATGTCAAAGAGCAACACTTGAACACTTGAAATTGAAGTTTTCCGGAGCTTCCAGTTCTGATGAATTCCACTTTGACGGAACGACTCAGATGGCGATTTGATATCTGTTTACGAAAAATGATTTCAGATGAGATTATTGTTACAGCCTGAGCGTGACAGCTCGACCTCGGCTCTTGTTTAAATTGAATTTCAGCCCCCCGACCGACGGCATGTAAGAAGTGAAGTGTTCTCATTTTTGAAAAGCTGTGGAAACATGCGGAAAAATCCTGCATATTTTACGGTGTTTGATAAAATCAGTAATAAATGCTTTGCTTCCGGCGCGGATGAATCAGAGAGACGGGACGAGGCGCTTTCATCATCAGAGCTTTTTTTTTTTTACAGCCGGGCCATCAGCAGAATATCAAAGCTCTGCATTTGTATTCACACGGAGAGGGTGAGAGGGGGCGGGGTGGGTAACAGGCTGACTGGCCTTGTTAGCGATACGCAGCCGATAGCGTTGGTCAACTCTGGGAGGAGGCGTGACGGTGGGACAACAAGCTATAAAAGCAGAGATGCCGGCAATTGGAAAATAAATTAGGAACAGATGAGCCAGTAAATCACGTTGGGATGGGGGGAGGAGAAGTGGGGGGGGGGGGGGTGTCGTAGGAGGGACGTAGGAGGGACGGGCCGGTGTCGCCTCTGATCGAGTTCGTCTATTTAATACATTCGATCCATGTGATCTGGTCAATAATGATCTGATGGAAATGTTACCGGGTAGAGTAACAGGAGAGAGTAACGTGCCTGTTGATCATTCAAGGAATCTGTCATTATTTATGGTTTATTACGCGGCCTCAGGATGGACATAAAAATGAAAAATATGTTAGTAATAATAATAATAATAATGATCCACTTGGAACGCTCTTGGTCCAGACATGATAATAATGAAGAAGAAAAAGAAGAAGAATGAGGGGCCAAAAAATTAAAACAGATTTCATTTTTTAAATGATTAAAACATGCACGTTGTATCTTTTTATGCTCGCTATCCCTCCTGCCTCCTTTCCTTCTCCCCCGTCTTCATCTATCCGTCCTTTGTCGCATCCGCCCATCATCACGCGGCACGCTTCTTATTGAGTACCAGGAACATTAACACTGTATCAGGAACCCAAACAAAGGCGAAACTGTTTGACTTGCTTTTAAAGGTGGGGGGTGTATATAGCAGCATAGCGTCTGAGGCAGTGCTGACGAAGCAGCACTCAAACAACGCAGACTTCACAGCTGTTCTCGGTGCCGTTGTGCCATCAAAGAGGTTCTAACCGGGTTCAGCCACTCGGGACCGGCGGCTGTGAAATTCCACCTGGCTCCAAACAAAGGGAGGAACCTTCCGCTGCTCCTCGTGAGGAGGAACAGGAAATGAGGCAATGACTCTGTCACAGATCCTTTACAGGTTTCCTTACTTATTAATTCATTCCATTTTAAATGTTCTTCTGCACGATGGAACAGCTCTCCAGGCCTACAGGCCTCCAGGCGGCGATCCTTACAGGCTTAAAAAACTCGTATCACATAGTCTTGTTGTCCATTTGACAGTTTGCACGGATGAATTAAAACATTTGTTTCAAAAATCGAAATGTGGAATAAATGAAACAAACACTCTCCTTTCCCTCCTACTCTTTCTTCTTCTTCCTCGCCTTTATTGCTTTCCCTCGGTGCTTCAGGTGATGAGTGGGGAGAAATAAACAGCTCTTGGGTCTGCCAGCCCAAACAACTCCCCCCCCCCGACCCTCCCGCTCCTCCCGTAAACCCATTCACTCCAGGGAGCTCATCAATTGACACTGAATGTTCTGTAATAAATGCCAGCGAGAAGAATGACCCCCCTGAACCAAAGTCGCAAACACACACACACACACACACATACACACACACACCAGCTGTGACTCCTAATGGAGGGTTTAAATACATTTCAAAACACCTGCACCAACACAAACATGGGGAATACATGTTGGCTATTCGGAGAGATTCCAAAACATAACCTATTTACACACACGTGCACACACACACACACGCACACACACACACACACACACACACCCAGACCCCCCCATGCATCTGTCTCTAAAACTCAAGGAGCCGCCCGACAGCCTCATTATTTCCGGAGCCGCTCTTCTTCCAGCGAGGGGGCGGAGCCAGCCGCGTTTGATGGAGGGGAGGTTGCCGGCCTCGGGGGGGAAACGGCGCCGCAGGACGTCACACATGTGAAGGAATGTTTAAGATGGGTCTCCTCTTTGAGTTGCGCGCCGAGGCGTCTTAAACCGTCGCGCGTGTGTTCATGGACGTGTGTAGATTGCGCGTGTGTCGAGTACCGGCTACTGTCATTTTAACCCAAATAAAAAGGCACGTGCTTTTAATCGTATTCTACACAATCGTCGAAAATATCATTCCAATTACACGGCCCGACAAAAAGAGGAAGGGGGTCGATATTCGAGGCAGTGGTAAGCACAGGCTGGGTTCTCTATGCGCAAGCAGCTACACGTTCACGGCAAGTTGTGAGCCTGAAGCCATGTTCTCAGTCTTTACAACGAGCGTGGCTTTGGGAGGAGGCCTGAAGCGAGAACCTCCTCCCATGCAGCTCGCTACCGTCCCTGTAAAACAGTTGTCTTAAGATGAACTTGAGTGACATCCAAGCCACTGGGGCGGTTACATTACTGATATTAGTAATGTAATTGCCATGTTGAGGTTCGTCAGTTCGTCATATATACTCGTGAGGCTGAGGTCTGCAGAGCGCGTCTGCAGTCGTGTAATCACGCTAGACTCCCGGGACCGTGAACTCCCCTCGGCTCAACGTGTCCTGCGGTTGCTGGTTGCATGAGTTGACTGGGAGGGAGGCGATGGGGAGTTGGAGGAGTTCAGATGCCCCCGGGGGGTCGTGGGATGTTTCTGCGGGAACTGGAGGCCCTTGTACTGTAGAAAGCAGCTGCACGGCCAACGCAGGGGCCAAAAAGTCTGCAGATATGTGGCATGCTGCGCACACACGTGTCAAGTGCATCTTCTAAGGCGTCGTGGGCGGCGATAACCGAACCGGCAAGCTCTCTAAAGCAGTGTGCCCAAATCGTCTGCCAACGCCCCCTTTCTCTTTAGCATGTGTCCCGCTGACGGCACATGGCTGCTTCTGGGATTTATAAGTGGACCAGTTTCTCTTCTGATGTGATTTTGTTAATGATCAGAGCTAATTATGAATAATACCAGTGAATAGAAACGTGACCCAAATGGCAGCTTTTCTCGCTCTCTCTTCGGCTTTAAAGATAACGAAACGTCCCATTTAACGTGCATGATCGTGCACGCTTCACATTGGTAAATGGCCTGGATACGGTGGGTCAGAAAGACTTCTCAAATGACTTGGTTCTTAAAAAGGTTTCCAAAGCACACTGCGACTATACTTTCAGGGCTTGACAGATGTCACGGCAGTGACACACTCACATTTTGCAGTAGTTCATCCTCCACTTGCATTATTTCTCCTACTGTGAACCGTTGCATTCACTACAAGGTGTACTATAGACGTAAAATAGAAGTGTAAAAGATAACAAGCTCCAGGTAGCTCAGCTCGGTCGCCGAGGAAGGAGGTGCTCCAGGAACAGCGCGACAAAGAGGTGGTGAACTGAGGGATCTAAAGAACCAGCTCTGCACGTTAGGAACCGCACTATGTCTCCCTGTGCGACATAAACCAAGTATTCCTGCCTGAAAATAAAGGCAGAATTTGTTCTTTACATTCGTTTACTATACGTCTGCTGTTTGAAAGAGGGGATCAATTCAATAGTCTGCACTCTCTGGAAAAAAAATCACATCCTTTTTCAGCTAAAATTGGCCCCTGGCTGCAGTTGTATAGCTGAAGGCTTCATATTGTGAAGTTGGGATCTTTGCCTGTGGCAGACACAGCTTAGGGAAATTATGGGTGCATTTCATACATACGACTGGAAAGGTTTGCTGAAATTGCTGCAGAGTGATTCAGCCTTTATCCGCCCTTCATACGGACCCACAGGAGAGCAGGAAGGACGGAGCTTAAGGGAGGGCTGCATCTAAAAACACATTGTACAGAAGATCCGGCAGTCCTGGAAAACAACCACAACCATTAATAACTCTAAAGACCCAAAGCAAAAACAAGACAGTAAATTATAATTCTCCAAATTCTCATGTCAAAACAAATTTTAGGATTTGGCGGCATCCTGCAGAAAGCTCCTGTGAACCAAAATGACAACTACACACAATAACACAAAGGGTCCCATCTAGAAGCAATGCTTGGTTTATCCCCTCTGGGCTACCGTAGACAGGCGGCATCTGCACTCCCCATCCTGACACTAACAACTCTTTTTATTAAGTCGATCATAAACTGAAGAAAACTCTACAAAGTACACTGCAGGCCCCCCCCCCCCACACACACACATGTGGATTTGTAATCAACGCCATGCTGTTGCTCACCTCTCCTAATGAGCGAGTAGATGCTCGGCTGCGGATCCCCCCCGCAGGCCGATCTGCCTGCTAACGGGAGGCTGATGAAGGAGCCAAAGTCAATTACTGACCAGAGGAACGATCATTCGATGGAATCCAGCGCATCACAGACGCACACACAGACAAACGCACAGCGGCCCTCTGGTCCTAAAGGAAGCACCGACATGTTCTTGTGTTCGCAGAACTCCTGCGGATTTCCTCCAGGTCCCGCTGGTTGAAAACACACACGAAACAGATGTTGTTCGGACAGCACCGATTTATCTTTCTTCTTCATGTTGTACTTCCCCTCCGTTGGCTGTTTTGTACGGTTGAGAATGTCCGTCGAACCGTTTGCCTTTTGCTCTTATCGCGCTGTGGACGGCAATCCGACTGCGTTTGTGCGACGCTTCACTCCACACTGGTGGCGGCAAGCTGAGGCCAATAAAAGGTCTTCGCCCCCCGAGGAGGGGCGGGGGGTGGGGGGTGGAAATGGGAATCTCACATTCGTCTCCCCAGAAGCAAAGGCGCCAGATACATCTAAACTCCAGTCACTGTCACGCAATGCCACTTTTTATAAAAGCGTTACACGTGTGCTGCAACAAGGCTGCACGCGGCGTTTGTTCTGTGAATAATTCAGAAACTCTTCCATTAAATGGCACCGAGAGGGAGATCTGCCCACCAGAGCCTTCCTCTAGTGCGAAGCGATGGCGTCCGATCATCAGGCTAAGACCCAGAAAGGTCCATTCTGTATAGATCTATACGTGTGAATATATTTGTATCTATGTAAAGCGGATATATACATGCACACACAAATATAGAAGCATAATGACCAAGCATAAGAAACTATTTCATTGAGTCCTTTGAGGGGCAGATTTAAGCAATCCAAGAGAATCGATAGTAAATAAATGCTATGGTCTTTATGCTTCAGGTGAGAAAAGGTATTTGTCATCAACTGACACCAGTTTATTGATCTTTATCCCCATGATGGTGCTGAATAATCCGAGAGAAACCTTTGTACAGCTTATTCTCTTTCTTTCTGCATTTTCTATTCTTGGTCCCTTTAACGTTTGGTGGAACAAACTTTGATACAAAAAAATCTAAATGGTGCCTCAGATGTTTTCTAAACAACACAAAGTTCAATGTTACAGCATTGTAGTATCTAATGGACTGCTCGAGTGATCAATTCACTTTCTCCCAAATATCAAATTCCTAAAAGTCCAAAGTCTGATTTGAAACCCAGCCTGGTAGGCGTCGGGGCAGCCGCGCGTAGTTTCAAACAGGAAACGGCAACAGACGCTGCATACTTTTTTATATTGGAGTCAACATGTGAGCGAGACGACATCACACAGCACGCGTTAGCCTCGTTTCTGTTCAGTTGTCAGGGAAATGTCGCCGAAAATGAAGAAATACCAATTTGCCGCAATTCACAATCACAGTAGAGGAAGTAAAAGGTCACAAAGTAGAAACAAATAGAAGGTTGGACCCGCCCCCAGAGACATGGGCTGAGAGTTTTAATGTTCCTTCTGTGATTATTTTGAGGAGAAGGGAGACATTTGCACATCTGGATCACAGTCAGCGTTATTTGCCATTCATTCGTATGCACACATAGACTCTGGTTTCATGTGCTCTCGATTTACATGCACAAAACATATCTACAATTGCATGATGGGAATATCAAAGTGAGCAAAGTCAGTGGAGTAAAATGTTTGCTACAGAGGCTCGTCCATAATCCATTTAGGGCATCATCTCTCCTCCGGCAAAAGCAAAAACCTCCTTAAGCAAGAATGAGACCTTTTATAGTTAAATCAAATTTTTCCTGACTCTATTTCTAAAAGGTCAATATGGACACAGAAATACGCCAGCGGAAGCCCGACTCTGGCCATAAAGAACATAACAATGGAGGAGAAGCGTTCCATTAACGGGTGTAACCGGAGTCAGCCAATAGCGCGGCGGGGGTTGACTTCATATCTCTTTGAGTTGCCGGTCCAATTAGACGTGTGCCGGTAGAAGTTCATGTGGAACGGAGATGCGAAGTCTGGCGAGAGTGAGAGGAGCGTAAAATGGGAGCGAGACCAGCGACCCCCGGGGGAGCAGTTTGACAGCGTAAATGAAGCTCTCAGCCGGCGTCTTACACTCTAACTTCATTTTTTGAGCGAGACATTTTTCCACTCGAAGGACACTGACCCGTCAGCCACTTTCCAGTAAACAAACCTGGGGAACAAATTTCCCCCGAAAACAAGTTCATTCATTTATGGAGGTGGATCTGATCAAACCAGCTCACACATGGTCATGAATAGAAAGAGGAGGCTGAATGTGTGTGTGTGTGTGTGTGTGTGTGTGTCAGGTTGATGAAACGGCTAATATGTGATGTTGTGACTGCATGGTGAGTGTGGCACATGAGCTGACGAATGAGGTTATTGGGAGCTTCTACATGCTGTATCTGCCAGTCCGACTTTCAAAGGGGAGGTAACCATATAGAAATACAGAGCAGGACTAAAGACAAAGATTCACCCGAAGTATTACACTATGTACACAGTGATGTTTGGCTTTTTGTTGTCCTATACGACATAATTTGTGGACCTCAGTAGCTTCGGTGGCGACTGCGGCCCTAAAGCTAATCAGGATTAACGAGCTCACCGCGGCATTTGGAATGTCTCCCAGCAGCTAAGGCATTTGTT
This sequence comes from Apeltes quadracus, assembly GCA_021346845.1. Classification (NCBI taxonomy): domain Eukaryota; kingdom Metazoa; phylum Chordata; class Actinopteri; order Perciformes; family Gasterosteidae; genus Apeltes; species Apeltes quadracus. Next base: position 16,016,981 of record CM037933.1, on the reverse strand, counting down.
TGCTACACGTTGCAGAAGAGGAGATGTTCTCGCCATGTGACGGACCGAGCTGACTCCATGCGGCAGGCTTTCGACTCCCATTCGAAGCTTCTCAGCATATCCCACGGCTGATTTTAATGGGGTTTTGTCTTGTTCTTATCTTTCGTCTGTAGCCCGGAGACACAGCGGATGCCTGAGAGCTTCGGCTCACGAGCATCCGAGGGAATAAGACGACGTGGCACGAACATGTTGTGAGCTCAGAGACGGAGCTTAAGAACAATCAAGTGAGGGTTTTGAATGTCAAACACCGAGACAACAATCCCCCCGGTGGAGACAAACACATCTTAACCACAGCGGTGTCACAACACACTGACACATTTTTGCTGAGACCTGTTAGAAGTTCCAAAAGGTAGAACGTGATCGCCTTAGGGGTCTGGAGGAGGTTGCTGGGGAGCGGAACGCCTCAAACATTCAGTGTCTGACAGCTGATCCCAAACCAACAAAATACATACTTTGCCTTCTGAGACCGTTCACAGAAGGTACTGGTAAGAAGCCATCTGGCCGAATGGAGCCGTCCGCCCGCCCGTAGTACTAATGCTACGATGACGAGGATCTTCGTTAGCTCCAATCAGCAGCAACGTCCTACATGAAAGCAGAACTTCTTCAAAGACTTTGACTGGATTTCAACCGATCAAAAACCGCTGAAGCTTTTGATGGGAACGTAATGAGATGAATGTGTCTGCTGCTCGGCTTCTCGGGCTCCATTGAGGGGAAAGTGAAAGGAGTCAGGCGACATCTTTCTCCGAAGGTACGTGACCTGAGGTGGTTGGCCAATGCTGCCTCTCATTCCGGACATCAATCTGGATTTAAGCACAAAAATCCACTTTCTTTAATATTTATGACATAAATGGGCTTTTTGACAGACTTTACTTTTGGACATTTGGCTTCATTGGAAAAGTTTTGAAGACTTTAACCTAAAACGATCCTAATCCCCCTCTCCATGACTCAATCCTGCATTTAAGTAAAGACAAAGATTTTGAGTAAAGACAGAACTACGTAATGATCCAGCAAGTCTGTTCTATACAAATCACATTTGGGCAACCTCAGAACAGAGTAGCCCGTCATTTCAGCACCTGGATGTCGACTTGATAGCGAGCTCGTGTGCATCCGTACAACCGCCTCCCACCTTCAAACACTGATGATTCTTCCGCTCTAAAGGTGCCGTGGCTCGTTTCCAAATGACTCGCCATAAAAACCTGGAATTTAGGTCGAAAACAAACGTGAAGGGATTTGTCAGTGTCGCTCCGACGGAGAACCTCGGCTGTGTTCTGATTGGGACGGAGATGAGTGGAAGCAATAAAGACACGAGGGGGGGGGGGGGGATTTGTTTTACTAAACAGAATATTTTATAGCGAAGGCGTTATTTTTGGACGAAAAGGCTGAGACGGCGTCCTGAGATAAGGCGAGAAAACATTAACACAGGCGGCGCGGCGATGATCTGCATTACTGAACTCTCATTGACGGATCTCTGCCTCAATCACTCCTGACTGCCAATCACCCTCCGGCAACAGGGAAAGACAAGCTGCGTCTCTTTACTTCTGTCCTGTGCTACTACACTGTTTTCCACCAATGTGCATGAAGGAGCCAACCACACCGAAGTGGAGCTTCGCTTGTGTGTGATTGCGTAGAACGATCTGACTTATTGGCCGACTATTGAATTATAAACTCATGTTCAAAACGTTTACTGAGAGAACAAATCCAGATGGAAGTAGAGTCATTTTCTCATAGACGTCTACGGATCCAGAGGAATCACCCTCTGGTGGCCATTCGCCGTAATGCAAGAGGTTTGCGTTCTGCTCCTCGGTGCAATGAAATTCAGATAGTGTTAAGTATTTTGGTAATCATCTGCTCGTTTAGTGTCCCTACAAACTGTTACGCTCCGGCCTCTTGTGAGACGTAGAGCGAAACCCAAAACGTAGCTGCAGGTAGTTCTTAGGTTCTTCATATCCCGCGTGGGGCTTCTGCAGAATGCTCCACATAACAAACAGACTTTTTCACCGCCCCTCCCCCGGCTATCTGCTGCCAATACGCCGCTCCGATGGTGTTAAGAGGCCCAGTTATCCAGTCAGCATTCTCAGCCTCTGAAGGAACGAAAAAAAACAAATACCTCACAGCGTTTCCTCCCTCACGATCCTGCTGATTCAGAGATAATAAGGGGCGGCTTCCTGAGGGTCTTTTGAAATGTGTTCCAGAAGCGGCAGGATAATAAAACCCCCGATCGGAATGGTTCCTTCCTGTAAACTTCAGCTCTTCATTCACACAAAGCCATCACAGCGTTTGCTTTGGTAGTGCTTTGGTTAACGCTCTGTACCTCATGTTCAATGTTGATTAAATACGTCCAAAGTCAGTTTTTAATAAACAACTTTTTTTTTTGGCTCGACAAGAAATCCAGTTCATACACGCGGCTCCTGCTGACCTCATTTATATTTAATTTAAGCCGTGGCCGAGCCTACGGCGTACCTGCTGACATCGAGCAGACACTCCGACTCGGGCTTCCATCACAACAAAATAGTTTTTACCTTCGACCAGATCTGTGCTGATGAAATGTTCTCAAGCTTCAGCCTCCACGTGAAAACCCCGACCGGCAGCAAAGCGTCAACCCGTCATTATTTACAGCAGGGAAGAAAAACCACAGAATGGTTGTATATACCCACTGTATGTTTTATACTGCAGTAGAAAAAGTTACCTATGAAACTAGAGCACATGTCTCATACCTCATATTCTTTTATTTGTATTTTTATAGGATATATCAAGATTTTCCTTTCAAAATAATCTTAAGGTCTTAAGCCCCGCCCTTAGAAAAATAAGCATTGTCTTTTCTTCCTCTCTTCTTCTCATCATATTCAGCACCCAATTTTTGGTATGAAGTTATGCAAAATGACACATCGGTACCACAGTTTTGTTACCAGAAGTCGTGAGAGAAGCGTGAGAAAATTTTAGATAAGAAACTCTATTTCTGCTAATCAGTCTACTTCCACCCGAGTAATCACTCGGGGTGTGTGTGGGTGTGTGTGTGTATGTGTGTGTGTGTGTGTGTGTGTGTGTGTGTGTGTGTGCAGGCTACTTTCTCCAACACTCTGCTGGAAACCAACGGCGTCTAATTATATTACCGGAGTAACAGTTTGTGTGTGTGTGTGTGTGTGTGTGTGCGAGAGGGTTTACATGTGGATGTGTGCCTTGCTGACTAATGGAGTGAACCTCGCACAATCAATACACGGCGGATTACTCACAAATCTGCAGATAAACCAGAAAGTACATTTCACACACGAAGAGAGACCTCTTTATCAGATATTTATCAGCTGAGAAGGTGCCGTGCGTAGTGTCTAGTGTGTAGTGTGTTGTGTGTGGTGCATGTTCACATGCCAATGGCATCGGACAAAGAGGATTTAGGAGCAATTACAACGCCTGCTGCACCAGAAAAATCTCCTAATATTTCACTTCTCATGGATTTATCGTCAAATTCATAATATCACCCGTTACTCTAAAAAACCTTTCCACGTATAGTAATTCAAGTAGGCTGTTTTCGTTCAGCAGTCACCGCTATTCCTAGATGATGCGCCATGTACCAAAGATATTGCTCAATCATTTGGTACATTATGCCAGTGATCATGAGAACTTACAAAGATGGATACAGAAAGGTGGGAAACTAGAAGTCCTTGTAGATGTTTTTGTACTTCAATCTTTTTATACTTGGACACGTGTTGCTGAACTTGTAGGGAAACGCATGAAAAGTTCCTGCTCATTAACTTATCCCCTCATTACCTGCATGACCTTCTCTCTCAACATTGATGGCTCCATCGTCACCCCCTCCGCCCTTGTTACCTCGGTACGATCCTTGACCCCACCCTTTCTTTCCTACCCAATACCAACCACATCACCAAGACTGCCTTCTTCCACCTCAGGAACATTGCACAGCTCAAACCCTCCCTTCCTAGTCCATGCCCTCATAACCTTATAAACTCCAATAAGTTCAGATCTCTGCTGCTCGACAGCTCACATCCACCCGGCGCTATGAACACATCAGCCGGGTCCTTTGCAACCTCCACTGGCTCCCGGTAAGATACATGATGGACTTTAAAATATTACCCGCCACCCACAGAGCCCTAAACAACCTGGCCCCTCCCTCCCATTCAGACCACTCCACTGCCCCAACGCTGCCTGAGGTCCCCCAATGCTGACACCCTGAAGACCATCAGGACCAAGCGTGGGACCTGAGGCGACAGGGCCTTCTCCGCGGCTGAACCCCCCCCGCCCTCCCAGGAAGACCCTCCCCATCCACATCCGCCAGGCTCCCACCGTATCATCATTCAAACCACAGCTCTTCAAACTCGCCTTCAACTGCTAACCTCTACATGACTCATTTCGCGCAGTTTTCAGAGTTTACTATTGATGCAAACAGACCTGGCGCTCTGCTCCTTGAGCGTCCTTCTAGTCCCCTTCAAAGGTCCTAGACCTTCTCCAGATCCACGTTTGTGTTTGTGTTTTCTGGGCACGTCCAGGATGCAAAAAAACACCGGCGCATAAATGTCAGGACGCGGTCCAAACCAGTGAGATGCGAGGAGTCTTCAGACCGATCCAAATGTCAGCGAGATAACTCAGGGAGGAATCAGCATCACTGCGTTCTCTGATCAATTCATTTCAAGCTTCTTTGACTCAGCCGTTAGTATCTGATCTCCTTTATGATTCAACTGTGGATATTCTCAGCCTCCAATTACAGTGATTGTGACAAAAGGCCGCGTGGATACGAATCTGGTGAAAAGGTCACAAGAGAAACCCCCTCCAGTGATCCACTCGGCCGAGGCCTCACTGAGCGGTCTTACCTGCTTCCCTGGAGAGCTGCATGAAGGCGTCCACCCCCTTCTCTCCGTAGCTGCCCTCCGAGGCCACGGTGGAGACGTAGTTCCAGCCCATGGCCTTCACGATGTCCACCATGGCCTGGGCTTGGAAGCTGTCAGGCGGGACCACCCGGGAGAAGAAGTCGTACCGCCGGTCGTCGCTGAGCTCCGGGGCCGTGGAGGCATAGCTGATCTGAGGGATCTGGAGGGAGACAGGAGGGGGGAGGGGATGTGCTCTGAATAAGGCTGCATTCATGTGGAAACAGGCCGACGGTTAACGTTTTCCTGACAGCAAGGTAAAAGTCCACCAGGGTCACGTGACTTAATGTCTCCACCTCTCAGCTAAATAAGACTAGTATTCTATTGACAATGTTGAATTATCTAGACTTTTTCTCCACCAGAGAAGCTTGTACTGACCTATTCTATGTTCAAGGAGAAGATGCTTGAACCTCTTTATCTTGTCTGAGACAGAGAGCTTTTAACATGGTAAAAAAGTGCTGAGTCATTTGTCTGATTTTAGGGCTCATCCCTGCTGAGGTGATCGAATAGAAGGTATGAAATCAAATTTGATGTATTTATTCCAGCAGTGCCTTTAGCTATGTAATTCAGCTTTCCTTTAATATTTCATTGCAATTTGAATGTAATAAAATTACCATCTTACTGTCGTCCACTAACATAATAACTGGTTGGAGCTTTTGCTCCTGAATAAAACATAAGAGGTGGAGTGTTGCTGCATAGTGAAAGCTCCCTGAATGAACACTGACCAAAAAAAAAAAAAAAAAAACAGAAGAAAGACTAGCAAACATTTATGTTTATGTCATCATCCTGCTTTCAACACTGAAGTCTACCAAAAAGAGACTACAATATATTTATAAATATAATTCTTGAGCGTTGTGTGATTGACAGGCACACATAGAAAGACGGAATAAGACAAAGTACTGGGGACTAATGAGTAAATGAATACATTGAACCATTGCAGCATTATCTAGCCGAACCGGAAGGTGTAGAAACAAAGAGGAAGGTATTTTTCAGAAAAGATTTAAGTTGGCTGATAGACAGACGTGCTTTTAAAACCTGCAGCTGCAGCTTAAATGATTAAAGTGAAAACCTTTGGTTGAGGTAAAAGGTACCTTATTTTTCCGGCTCTTGTGCTAATCTGCAAGTTGATATAAATGTGGACGATGAGAGCGGATTTCCTCCCGTTCGCTGGGTTATGAGCTCGACTCAGGAGACGAGTTCCTAATTACACAAAATGTGGGTGAGGTCACGGATTATTTGATCTCTGTCCATCAAGGTCGTCTCTAATGGACAGTCAGAATTAAATTCCATCCCTCTGGATATTCTCTGAGAAACTCATAAATTTGCAAACCAACCCCCCCGCCCCCCTCCGTCTTACTAGATAGTTCCTCCAATTACCCTTTGATCTGCAGGGAGCCCAGACACACTCACATCATGTCTGTGTGAAAAAGTTTGATTTAAGCCTTTTGATTTTCTTTCATACAATCATGTGCTTATTTCTTGTCTATGTCATTTATTGGCTTAACTGAACCGTATTTACTTCAAACTGTGGTCATCGGGGGCCTTGACAATTTCTTTGGGTGAGTAAAGGGGGAGAGGATGGACCAACCTAAACTGTATTAAGAGTTCTTTAAGAGTATCTTTAAATCCACACACAACTACATACACAACTCGTTCATCGTCATCATCATCATCATCATCATCCAGTGGCCCGACCAGACAGAGATTAAAGCGACACATGACCAACAAATTCTAATTAAAGTTTTCGGGCGTCATGTTCACGGGGATGGAGGGACATTCATGACTGTCTATAGGAAGCGGACGTAATCCTCTTCACACCATCTTGGATTACGGTCACGCCACGTTCATTTATTTCTGCAACTAGCATCTTGTCAATCACAGTAAGTCCCGCCCTAAAGCATCCCTGGTCTGTTTGACTCCAAATGGACCGTAATTCACTAAATGAACATCTTGCTCCCCCTGGTATGGGCCAGCGTGAGAGCTCCTCTGAGTCTCTTTCATGCTTGGAATGTTGTAGCGATGCCGCGGTGCCTGCTGGAGAGCAGAATGAAACGTGGTCCAGGTCCTCCCGAGGCGCCGCAGTCACCTGTCACAGTGATGAAGACGTGGAGCCCGGAGGCCTTTTGGCGTCTGCGCCCTTGAAACGTACAGATGGAGTGTGATGCATCTTTCATGGCTTCTGACTCCAGATGTCACAGAGGCCCCCTCATCAGTCACAAGAGCACACGCACACACAGTGTAGCACAAACAACCTGCATGAATATGCAGATGGGACTCACTCACTCTCTCTCTCCCTCTCTCTCTCTCCCTTTCTCTCTCCCTCTCTCACACACACACACACACACACACACACACAGACACACACACACACACACAGACACACACACACACACACACACACACACACACACACACACACACACACACACTGACTTCAGGAGAGGAGAGTTGAAGAAGGGCTTTAGAGTGTTGGAACAAAGCATGCAACTCACTCTGGGGCTCATGAACTGCTGAATGGGCTTCATGCACCAAAAAGCTTTGTGAAAGCTGCAGACCCCAGAACTAGAGCCGGTCGGCCATCATGGACGCTCGGCTTCGCTTAAGATTTGATAATTACATAAAGCTTCATACGGATTGCATGGAATTTGTAATATATATTGTACCTAAACATGAGCTCAGCAGTCACGACAAATAGTGGGAAGGAGTTGTCCTCCCAACAAATGGGTGACATCGCAATGACAAACTGCACATCTCATACTCATTAATGCTCTCCTGGCCACCCGAGGACACCTCGTATCGGCCATTCAAAACTTACCAACACAATTGCCTAATAAAGGAGCTAAATGATCATCGATCATCTGCGCCCGCCTGCAGCCCCAATGGCTGAAGCCCCGCATTGATCCGTGACACCATCCGAACAACAACCCGATGGACGGATCCTAAATTGGAAGGTGGGGGCCCCCGTCAGCTTTTCTGGTGCCTGAGTGGAATAAGAGAGCAGCCAGGGGGGGCCGGATGCCGACGCACCGAACGCGCCGACTGACATTTCCACCCGGCATTTTACGCTTAGTGACCTTCTGCCCGCCGCCGCTGTCCATTAAGCCAGTGCGTTTGTCTGTGTGATTTGTGACAGCCGGTATCGGTTGTGGCCTTTCGGCCTACTCTGTTTGGCGCAGGGGTCGGAGGTCAGGATCCAGAGGACAGTTCCCATACCTTTTTATACGACGCTGTAACGTACCAGATAAGTGTCCATTTCCAACAACGACCCTGACAGCAGCTTAACCACCTTTTCAACTGCAGAACACAAGTTCAGCTGAAGGTTACCATGGCGACAGAGATTCTGAATTAGGAGATGAACTCACCGCAGAGGGAGAAACTAGAAATAACAGAGAGAGTAGAGTGAGTCTGTACTTTAAGCTAAATGCTAACTGTCAGCAGGTGGTAGGTCTATTAGTGGGTTTGCATGCTAACAGCTAAGAGCTAATCAGCAGCGAACATGTCACACAGCTTCGGTATCAGACGGCATTAGACGAATGCCGATCCCTGGACCAGATGAAGCTGACAGGTTTAAACGTGTGATACCGTGATTACCGGATTCATTTAAATGCTCCCTGGGATCGTAAATAACAACATTCACGTCCAGTTTTTCTGTTCCGCTAATTATTTAAAAAAAGAAATAATAGTAAAACACCGCACTGTAGATACAAAAAATTCAACAGCGTGGCAGGCATGCTTTACTGCTGTGTGTGTCGTCTTTAAATGAAGAATGGCAATCACTGACAGCTGGTGAACAGTGGGAGGCCTCGATAATGAAAACCTCTAGAAGTCACAGGGGAGCGTTTTGCGACTGGGCTTTTCTGGGCTTTCGTCTGCAGATCAAGAAAAGCACCTGAAGCTTTGTGGCGACTTAAAAAAAACAGCAGAATAAGTGCAGCGTCATTTGAATAGACTAAGAACACAAACACACATGTTTGGGAATCATGAATCACATCTATAGTGACCGACTTTTCCCAGGCGGAAGATTCGTCTCACTGCTGCCGATCGATTCATGCAAACACCAACAGATCCAGATGACTCCTGATATTCCCAACAAACACACAGACACAAGACACACACACATGGTGCACTATTCCACTATGAAGGAAAAAGAGGCCGCCGATGGTGTGCAGGATAAACGGCATAGGAGAGAGAGAGAGGTGTGTGTGTGTGTGAGGAGCAGGGAGGTTGAAAACCCGTTAATTACAGCGACCCTCATCGCTCGGGGTAAAACATGCATGGTACATGACATTACAACCTGCAAACAAACACACACAAACACACACACACACACACACAGACTGACTGGCATTACCATCACGTCTGACTCTGCACGAGGCTTCACCCTCTTTCCTCTATTTGACCTCTTTCGCTGCCTCCTCATCAGCAAGGAACAATAAGCATCACCAATCGGCCAATAAGGCGACACCGTGGCACAGGCCCACAGCGTCTGCGCTGCAGCTGCATTGTGGGTAGTGTAGGAATGTTTTGGCTGCACTTCCAGAATGAGAAGTGTTCTATTCCAGCTGTGCTCTGCTCCTTACGCGAAGCCTCGTAATACACCCACGTTAGGGGCGTCTGAAGTGTGCTGTTGCGTAAGACGCTTTCCATGGATTCACACAGATGGGATGCAGAGCTGCACGCACGCACACACACACACACACACACACTGCAGCAGCTCAGTGGCCATTTAATGTGGTCAGGACAGGAGGTGCTTACATAATTCATTAGGAGCAGCAAGTCACAGAGACGAGTAATCCCATTTAATCTGATGTTGTTAATTCGTTTGTCCTACATCGCCCTCGATTCTCACCTCAGTGTCTCCTGAAACAGAGACGAGGAGCGTGTGTGTGCATGTGTGTGTGTGTGTGTGTGTGTGTGTGTGTGTGTGTGGGGACGGCGGGGAGGGAGCAGGTGAGGGAGAGGAGGACAGAGTTTGCAGGGAAAGGAGGTCATTAGAGGGGGGAAGTGGAGAGACGGGTCTCGGGGCCAAAGCCACTCAAACTTTGAAGCATTGCCCTAGCTGCCAATTAAATATGAACAACCTCGCCTGATTGAAATGGCACACTTCCAGTTACAATGCACCTTTTAATTAAGCCAATCAGGAAAAGCTGGGAGGAAGGGGCTTTATTCAAAATCGTTTGAACTGCGGGATCTAAACGGAGGGTTACGCTTGCGAGTTATTGACGCTGACAACGTAACTTTCACTGCATCGCTTCCAACCCTCAGGAGGAGACAATCCGCGAAGAGAGAGGCACAAAACACAACGCAAAGAAGCTAGATGAACCACAAAAGGGAGGAGAGGGAGGAGGGAGGGTCCGTGAATGACGCCTGAGGTCTGGGGGTCGGATGGGTCACAGTCTGACCGAGTGGAGATATCCAATGTTGACGTTGATGTGGCCGGGAGAAAGTTAATTGGTGGAAAAAAAATAAAAAAAACAGAGTCATTAGTGAGCAGCGTCTGTTTGGAGGACTGACACCAGCTGGGTGAACCCGCCCGGGGGGGCTGGATGGAACGAGTGAGCCAACACACTCCATTCCATCCAATTTGAGTCGACTACAATGAGGACCTGATGGATATCTGCCTCTCTACTTCCTGCAGGTTGGGGCATCGGTCCGAGTATCGAGAGCACAGAGGCAGTAAAACAGTAAAAAAAAATGATAACGCTAACGTGAGTGTTATCCATCTATTGGTTGAATGACTCCACTGTGAGCTCACAATGCCGTATCCATGGTAACAAATATGGAATTCATAACATCCAACAGATGCGGTGAAGCTAATAGCAGCTACAGAGCTAACAGGGTCAACAGTGCTGGGACAGCAACCAAACGGTGATATTCCGCAGGGCGGGTTTTGGTATTTGCGTTTTCCTGAAGCTCACCTTGCTGTTGTTTACGTCGCGTTTTATTCTGGCCTTATTATTTTTGTACTGTCCCAGGTACTGAGACCTTTAGGAGAAAAGATGACTTTGGACCCTTGGACTTGGAGTGCGCCCAGAGAAGAGAGGGGTGGCGGTGGTTCGGTAGGCAGCTGTGATGGGGTTTCACAGCTGATGGAGAGATGATTCAGAGCTGATGGAGAGCTGATGGAGAGCGAGGGTCCGGGGGACACTGAGCCGGCCAATCGCTCGCTTTGCGGTCGCTTCCACGCAATTCACAATTCCGCTTTCTGCTGCGACACGACTACAAGGACTCAGAAGCTGAAGAGGTTTACCACTGAGGAGAGCCTGCTGTGTCCTCCATTCAGAGCCCCCCCACCCCCTCCGCCTACCCCTTCCCCTCCTACAGTCTCCCCCTCTCTCTCCCCGATTCTGTCTCGCCTGCCTGCCAAAAGCCACGTAGCCGCCACTGCGCCTGTCTACCCAGAAGCCATTAAGCAATCGTCAACAAACGAGGGAACAGCTCATTTGCTCGTTTTGTTTCCCTCTCGCAAAGCGCACACATCGATCTGCCGGGCTCCAGGGTGCGAGCGCGCCGACATCGACTCGCCGAGTGGCGCTAAGAGCGGCGGCGTTCTGCTAAAAGCTAAAACGAAGCACTTGATTGTCGAGTGGAAATGCTCCAGGGTTTGTGTCGCTCCCTCCCTCGTATAAACACAGACACACACACACCATGGAGGCCTTTCCTAGATGTTTCGGAGGGGAGGGGGGGGGGGCAATGCCTCTGCGATTGGGTCCGGTCCGTCCACCACACGGTTAGCTTGCTAGCTGTTTACCGTGGGGCCGGATTAATTGCCCCCCCCACCGTCCCGTCCTGTCCTGTGAGGCGCTTTGTCGCAGCGGCCAAAATGGAGAACACGCTGCGTGTTTTTATGTCTTGTCACCACGGCGCTGCTGTGCAACTTGAATTTGTGTCCTCGGGTCTTTGTCCTCCTACATCGGCTGCAGGAATTTGCATTTAACGAGCGAGCGGAGCGGCATGACGGCAGAGTTCAGGAGCAGCGACGGAGGAGGTCATTACAGTCGGGGGCGATCGTCACAAAGAATCCACAAAATGGCCTCTGTGACCTTCGGCGTCTCCTCGCTCAACGGCTGCTGCGACGCAGCAATAATTTACAGAAAGTTATTTTCAGAACAAACTTCCGTCTCCACAGGAAACCACTCAGTAAGGATCATGAAGCACTTGATTAGGTTTCTGGGGTCTGTCATTCACGATCAGGTCTGTCACCCAGGAGACGCCACAGGAAACAGGAAGTTGGCTCATTAACAAATGTTTTACTCTAAACCACAAACTTTTTTTTCTCTTTCATGGAGAAAATAATTATGTTGTTTTCTGTGAAGAGAGAAGTTTATTTTGAAAAGGGTGTATGCGTGTATTACGGGGAAATTTACTACAAATAAAACATACAGAGTATTTCTTTGGCGAGATTGCAACACAATCGTCTGGGGAAACGTGAATCTGAGCACAAATGTATTTTAGAGACATTTTGATTCGTTTCCATTTGGCATACACCAAAATAAACACAATACTCTGTTTGCCCAAACACACACAGGCGCGCGCCCGACAGCAGGTGAGTCAAAGTGATTAAAACAGCCGTGTCCCGACCATATGTGGCCCTGTTTGCCCGTCCTGCTCGCTAACACGTTTCCTCCTGTGGTTTACCAGGTTCCCCTAATGAAGGCACCATTACTGCAGCACACGCCACAAACAATGTTTACCGAACACCTTTAAAAGGTGAGATGGAAGGGCAGGAAGCAGTGAGGGGAAGTCGCAGGGCCGGCCCAAGGCATAAGCGAACTAAGCGGACTAAGCGGCTGCTTGGGAAACTAAGCGAACTAAGCGGCTGCTTGGGGCCCCCTGACCTGGGGGCCCCAAGCAGCCGCTTAGTTCGCTTAAGCTGCAAGCAGCACTAGTTTTGTATTATAACCTCACTGTATTTGTTTATAATTTTCGCTATAACAGTATAGCGTGACATTTGTGCCAATAATCTTCTAGCACAGGTGACTGGTTTGGGTGGTGGTGTGGGGGGCCCCCAAATAATATTCTGCTTAGGGCCCCCAAGAGGCTCTGGCCGGCACTGGGAAGTCGTCTGCTTGCAGAGAGAATCTTCTACAGCAGGAAAAGTTGGCGCCAGGTGAGAGAGAGTTTTTCCTAACGACGACACAGAGCTAGCAGTAGGCTTTCAAGTCGTCGCAAACACTCTTGACAGCGTTGGCGCAGTAATGCCGGAGAAATGATCGCCCCCCCCCCCCCGAGTGAAGTCCAGGATCACAGACGGAGATAAAGCCTCTGGTGCACGGCGGCTTCCTGGAGAGGAATCGGATGCAAAGTGGGACGGCGAGTTCTTACACCGCCAAGCAGGAAAGAAGAGATGCAGGGAAACGTTTAGCAGACCAGCGCAGGAAACATGTGACTCATTCTCCGGCGTTAGAAAAACATTAAAACAAATCAGAAACGTGGTAGAAAAACTACAAATGAATCAGCAACTACTTTTATGACTCTTTCCCCCGTTCGATGCCAAACATTCGCGGTTTCATTGATTGTGAAAATGAACCGAATGGTTTTCTAAACGGCAGTGACGTTTTATAGTGCAGGCAATGAATCAATGAAGGTGAAAACGAGGGTCGACGGAGAGAATGGTGGATGATTGATATAAAACATCAGCTGCAGCGCTGGTCCACATATCACACGTCCGGGTAAACACAGTATCGCTTTCTAGATTTGATTGGAGGGAATCCAAGGGGGGGGGGGGGGGGGGGGGCAGTGTTGTGTGTGAGGTGGGAGGAATGAAGGGAGGACCTCTCGGTCTTCCTTTGGACGGATGCATCGGCCCGCGGAGCTGCTGGGACCAGGTTTGGCAGGACCATTGTTTGGGATTGGCTCCAAAGTGGCACTGATATGCTAATTCACTGTTGAATGATGAATATCCCTGGTGGGGGAGGAGGGAGGGAGGGAGGTGGAGGAGAGGGGGGCTCCTCTACTCTGTGGAGTGATCTATTGTGATCTAATTTTAAAAGCGAAGCAGAGGAGGTGGAGAGGAGGCCCAGGGGAGGAGGAAATCCGTGGCGAGAGCCTCCGATCGGTAGGAAGCGGCGGACGCTGGTTTCAGGCGTCATTTATCAGGGGTTCGAACGCGAAACCGAGCGTTTGCCGTCACAGGGGGAACGGGAGCGGTGACGCGTGCTCACATCTCACTTTCATTCGCCGCATTAACTTCAAATTCACCGTTGACTTGGGAAAACATGCATTTCAAAGGGTTTCCTGTGTGTACAGACACAAGAGACGTTGATTCTGCCCTTCAATCAACTGTCTTCTTTTCTTACATAATCAGAAAAGAGGCAACAGATAAGAGTCGATATTGATGAAATCCTCACGATGGCGTCAAATGTCCGAAGAAGAGGCAGATGTCAGAGATCGTGGTAACCAGTCTCCTCCTTGCAGGAACAAACTGCTCCATGAGATCCGGTTGAGTCCTGGTGAGTCTCAGTCATCGCCGAGTCAATGAACCTCCATCACTCTGCCCCGTGTTGACGTATTACTCACCCGACTGGCTGGGAAACACAGACACAAACTAACGGGGACACTCGTCCCGGAGCGGATAATGAGGCTTGGCGCCCGCGTGGAGACGTTGGGACAACCTGCTTTGTTTTGGCGCCGACGTAGCTGTGAGTCTGAAGGGTGATTCCTGCTTCAACGTGGAGCCGTGCTCATTAAGGAAGAACACGCTGGATACAGTCGGATGTTACAAAGGAAATAGTCAGTGCAAAAAGATAGAAGGGGTGAAAAAAGATAACTTGTGTGTGCTTGGGTGTGATTATATATATATTTATTCGTATTTCCAAGAACACACTTCACACACAAGTTTTCAATTTAGACATTTTTTCAAAAAGCCATTTCACAGAATCCCCTTTTTCATTTCAGGATCGAATTGCCTTTCCCTTTTTCTATGTAGTTTTTTTTTTGCAATTTAGCTAAAGTTGACAAAATATTAAAAAAATATAATACAACACGTTGATGTTTGTTTGCCACATTCCCTTTTTTCATGGCAGTTCGTAACTGACCCTCCGTACATCCTCCATATACACAAGTTGTGCCATTCCCCCACCAAAGGCACGGAAATCAGAATGCACCACAGTATCAATGCTGCACAAATTAAGCGTTAACAAACCTCTGGATGAACTAATCACACTCCTTTGAACTGTTTCCTGGCTAAAGATAAGAAAAGAAACAAATCAAACCTCCTCAAATTTACAGCCTGCAGGAAATTCACGTCTAACTGCACAAAGGCGGCAAGGTTAGTAAAACACAGAATAATAAACAACATTAAAAAAAGCAACAATGCACAACCCGCTCTCCTAATTTACATAATAATGTCATTTAAAGGGCCCATATTTTTCTGGGATTTGGGGTGTTATTGTGCGTCTCTGGTGCTTCCACACGCACACAAACTTGGAAGAAAAACCCTCAAGTGAGATACGGGTTTCTGAATTGATCCTGCATTCAGCCTCTGGGTGAGCTGTTTTTGTACGTCACAAACCTAGATATTTGAATACTCCCACCCCCTCCAGTCCCGTTTTCCAATCACACCCCCCCCCCCCCGCGCAGTCTGAAAGGGGCTGAAACAGAGGGGAGTAGAGGGAGGTAACAATCGTTTCCTACAAGCTATTTCCAGCAAACAACTTCACAAACATGTTTTCTGGACCTATTTTACCTTAATCAAAATATGGGCCCTTTAAGAAGGCTGCTTATGCAACGTGGCGTTTGATAATGCAATCTAGCATACAGAGTTTACGTCGTTTGGTGGTTTGACGCTGTGAGGCTCTGACCAACACTGCTTCTGCACTTTAAATACAACACAACCGCGTTCATTTTGAGAAAGTCTGTTAATCCACAAAGTTTCATTGCGAGGAGACGCAGCACTCGTCTCTCTGCTGGAGAACGCTGCGTATCAGATGGAAGGAAGTGTGCCGATTGGATTCATTTTTTTGTTCATCCGGGGTCTCGGTCCATCTGTGACCTCAGCATGAATCCCTCAGTTCCTCGACTTCGAGCTCGGAAAGGCAAGTGAACAAGTGAAAGAAGGAACCGCGCGCATCCAGCACCGGGTCAACAATGCTTCCTCTTCGCTTTAATGAGCCGGGCTTTCAGGATTAACTGATGGATGCGATCCGGGTTTGGGAAGCAGAGACATACAGCTGTATAACATCTGGGGCTGCAACAACAAATCCATAAAAATCAATTATCAAAAGTGTTGGCAACACATTTCATTATCGATTCGTTGCGTTACACGATTAGTACGCGCAGAGTTGCATAGATGCACCATTGATTTTTCAATCCGTTGTCATGTCTGTATTCTGAACTTTGTCCCACATCGGTTATTGTTAGTGTCATTTTAAATTGATTTCATAGCACTTGGTCATAAATGTGGTGTATAAATGGTGCCATTGTACTATACTACGTCTGGTAATACTTTAATGAATGAGGTTCAAGTGAACATGGGTGTGTGTCTCAGAGTGAGAGTTTGTTTGCACCGCAAATTTGCAGTTCTGTTTTTAGAATAAAGGGTTGGAAATAAATATTTTTAATGATGTTTTTAACGGTAAATCGAAAAAAAAACGTGAATGTATCCTGATCCGGGGCGGCCCAGTGCTGTGAGTGGGACATCCATGGTCCCCGACGCGTGCCACCCGGACCAAGGGGACGCAGCAGGCGGCTTCAGCCGGTGGCGTCGCACGAGTCAGTAGGAAATCCTCAAGATGCTGTCAGCTGGGAGGAGCTTTACCCGCTGCTAATCGTCCGGCCTGCTGGAAGGGATCCTTTCGAGGCTTTTTGTTACGAGTGCGGAGGCCTGAAGAATCAGCCGTCTGTTAAACACCAATTAGAAAGGTGCACATCAACCTGATTAGATTAGACTTTGTCTCTCTTTGTTTACATGGATGATATTTTAAAAAGGCCCTGTCATACATTCCCATTCCACATACTAAACAGTTACATCGCAGATGAAACTTTTAAACTCGAGCCTAGAAATGCTTTAGTTTCATTGGCCGATTTACATTTAAAGTGGGGCACTAATACACTGAGGCGAGAAAGGTAACGTTTGAAAATTACAACCATGGGAACTCAAGCCTTTACAAATCTCCCAGACCAGCAGGGTAATCTGACACACTTACACCCCCAACCTGTCACATTCATATGAAGACACAAAGTCAATGGTTAATGCCCCTGAAAGAATGAGAACACAAATCTACAGCCACCTTCATTTTCTCACACGTTTTGTGTTTTTTGTGTTCTATCCCTCATATGTTAACTTCCAACACGCTACCCCTCATTTACACGTGTGCATTTGTGGCTCATTTAAAGCTAGCTGTATTTCCAAAATAAACCTTCGCCTGCCCCACACGTCTCTTCATTCACTCCGTCAATCCCTCCCTCCACCTGCGAAACCGTAACGCCGTACAAAGGTACGTTAACCACGTTAAAATATTTTGTCTCATTATCTCAGCCACATTAATCGCATAGATGAAGTGCTTATGTTGACAGCTGCTCGGCGAGTTGGCCTCATGGACGACATATATCGATCTAACATCGATTTAAAATGTCATAAATCGATTGTATCGATACTAGGAAATAACCCATTGGATTTAAGCACGTCAGACTTTGTTCTTAGCACTTTTAATGATAAAGGCTGTCACGGACTGAGCCGACACACCGCCTGCCCGAGCGCCGATTCAACTTCCGGGTTTCACGGCAAAGCCGACGGGGCGTTCCACAGAGGTTCAAATAGAGGGAGTTGGTAGGGGGGAACCATTATTGCAGGGGTGTTTTTTGTGTATATCACTAATACGGGTTTTTTCTGCTACACTGCTACAGCAGTGTTTGCCCTTTATTCAAATAAAATGTGAATGCATTTGACATTCATTGTTGTTTACTTGTTTATTTCTATTCATAATTAATTGATACCTGATTCTATTACAAGAAACAACAGGAATCTAGGAAATTTATTTCAGTCACACTGGTTGAATTTTTGGCTAAAAAGTTACTGAATCGATTTCAAGTCACTGAAATCAGGTTTTATTCGTTTCGGATCGTATCGTTCTAAATGAACCAATATCGTCCTTGAATTGTATCGACAACCATGAATCGTGATCGAATCGAATCGTTGTTAAAAACGAATCGTTACACCCCTAATATATATATATATATATATCGCCACAAACGTCCGGGGTTAAGCCAATGATAGCTACTGTCGCATCTATAAAAGACCCTTTACCTCCAGCTGTGTCCTGTGCTGAGAGCTCTCAATGTGGAGGCGGGGTTAAAGGTCACCACAACCGTTTCAGGGAAACCCTTCTGTGTAAATGCAACTAGATAGAGGCTGATTTATCTACATGAATGCCAATGAGGTGGCTGCTCTGCGCGGTGTTTGTCCACATATTATTATCACTTATCACTGCTGCAGCTGCAGCCATTAAGCCCCGCCCCCATGCACTCAGCGGAGCATCTGGACCGACAGGAAACCTCTTGAAAATGAAAACGTGTCTTACTTAATAACCGTTGCCATTTAATAAAACAATTGTCGCTGTTATATCAACAGTTTTAGTGTGTTGCTCTTACATTACCCTTTAACGTGGATTCTCTATTTCTCTATAGCAGCTCTTTCTTAATGAGCCCCCCCCCCACGGAGTAAAACCTTTCGTCACTATCAAATTCAGACAAACATTAACGAGCTGCAGCAGGTGCCGTGCATTAAGCTTTCATGCAAATCTGCCATTTTCGGTGTTTCGCTCTGAAAAGTGAGCGAGGCGGCGAGAGGTCGGTGGCGAGGGACGCGGCGGCGTCGTGCGCACGTGTAGTGCTTCTAATACTCAGTTCGCAGTGCAGGCCGTCTATTATTTTAAAGCCTTTTTGTCCACCAGCCACCTTTGTTCCGAAAAGGCTTTCAAAGGGGCAACTAACAAGATTTGGAATAACAGCCGTCTCATTTATTTGGATTCATATTTTTTTCCTCAGCAGAAGAAAATAAAGTCAAACACATGAGTCACATGTTCTCTGTACGTGGCCTCAGAGACAGTCACACGTTAGAAACGCTCCGCCCCTAGTTTGGATTGAGCTGTAGGATTGGCCAGCTTTTGTTTCTTTACACAACCGTGTGGTGCATTCACTGGACTGCACACTTTCATGACCTTGGGCCACGACAATAATGGAAAAACACGAGGTTGTAGACGCCACGTGTCCTTTATTCGTTGTTCAGCAACCAAACAACAAAATGAAACAAAAATGTGAAAATAAAACCAGCAGCGTGTGTGGCAGCCACGTGTTTCCATCCCGGCTCTCTCATCCGGTCATTAGATCTGTAATGAGGATGAGGACAGGAGGAAGAAACTGCAGCGGTGACCAAGGAGGACATTAAAGCCCGTTAGAGGGGTCACATGACGTCCACACAGCTGTTGAATCACTTCTAAAAACGCAAGATGCATTGTGGGAATGTAGATGGATCCAAATATGGTCATTTGTGTTCGTTTCATAAATTCAATGACATGGCAGCTTAAAAAACGTGTGACACCAGAAGTGAACAGGAAGTTATTCATTTGTCACGTAACTTCTACATTAGAGTCAAAATCACGTCCTCGCTGTTTGCGTAACTTCAGACAAAGACAAACAGAAAAGTCGACTGAGTGACGTGCGAAACGTTCGCTCAGAACATTTATTCCGGTAATTTCCAACGCCGAGGGTGTTTGTTTGCTTCCTCCAATGAATGCGGCGTTTCATGCAATCACATCTGCATTCAGACGCACGCGGTGAGCCACGAGCGCACAGCGGCGCGCCCCCCAGACCCACTAGGCACGCACGCACAAACAACACACAGAACGAGAGTTCGCAACGAGGGAGAAGCGGCCTCGAAGGTCACTGGTGCGATTCCCGAAACGCTCGGCCGGCGGAGCAGCGTGACGTCAGCACAGGACTCGCTTCTGTTCTTCATACGCCAACCGGTTGCAGTACGGAGACGCCAACAGAGGTCTCCTTTGTGAAAGGCCGCTTTGTTTCGTTTTGTTTTCCGTCCAATTGTATTAAATTGAATCAATATTGTTGTGTTTCATTCCTCTGAAGCATTCGGTGATCTTCTAAGCTGCGATTAGGCAAAGAGCTCCGTAGCAGCGTCATCTGACTTCACGTTCTTGTTCTGGTGTGTACTGGATTTTTCTGGTTGGTTTCACCGCATTGGACCAACAACAGAAAACACAGACACACACACACACACACACAGACACACACAGTCTGCACGCAGCCGAACCATGCGACGCGACTCTGATCTATAATTAATTTGCGACTGTAGAAATGCAACAGGGAAGATAAATCTCTTTAATACCGAGGGAAATGTATGAATAACAGAAGAGAGGGAATTGATGGCATAATAACATCTGCTGTGTTGCACAAGTGGGAGCTTTTGTCTCGACGATGGTTTCAAACTCATCCGGACACCACCACACCCCCACCCCTGATATAGGCTTTGACCGCCTATATCAATTTTTCTCAAACTTTTTACCACCTCAGAATACTTATGCTCTCCAAGTACCACCACAATGACCAACACTATACAGTAGCGTAGGCCTAAGAATTCATCAAAAACAAGGCAGAGGTTTTATTCCTAAAGAAGTATATTTAATATTGTCAGCCAATGTAACATTTTACAGTTTCAACAGTAAGACTGCGCTTAAATGTAGGAAGAAAAAAAAAAAAAAAATATATATATATATATATATATATAATATTTATTTCAGTGATTCTTTGGCGTACCACTAGAGGGAGCCCCGCGTACCACACGTTGAGAATCACTGGCCTATATTGACTGTCTGTTGCCTCCACCAGTGAACTCTAGAACAATAGGTGCCTGCAGTTATTTATGCAGATCAGTAGAGGTGTGAAAGTCAGTGACCACGCCCCCTGGGAGTGGTCTCCTGGTGAGTTCAATGACTGAGATGTCTCTCAGTCAATGCCGGTTGTGGTGCTGTCAAGTATTGCATGCATGCATTTTGGTTGATTACATCACATTGAACACGATCATAGCTGCACATTGGTACTATCCTATTGATTAGTTTCAGAATTACAGTTGTATTACAATTTTCTCATTAGTTCACCGATGACATAGTTCCAGAATCATGGCTGTATTTTATGAACCGGGTCAATATCCTACAAGTGGTAGGATGTGGAATCCATAAATAAAAGGGGCAAAAGAGGGCTCATGAAAATAAATCTTCATAAAGTTTTTCCAGGGCGACCTGCTGCCAGGTCTCCTCTGGTTCCCACCGCTGAGCAGAGCTGCGGTTGCATTCAGGGACTCGTTGATGAAATTACCCCCCACGCCCCCCTTAATCCCCAGGATCCTCCAGCCGTTTCTTTATTGCATGCCTCAGCCGAAGACAACAGCCCTCCCCGGTGTTTATCCGCTCGTTATCGGGCCCTGGGACGCGCTGGATGGGGAAAGTCGCCGCGCGGTCAGAGTAATTTCCCCCCCCAGGGGCAAATTACCATCTGCCATCGAATTTAAGGACGCATCTTCCCTTCGGCTACGCGCCGGACGAAGAAACAAACCGCCGCCCCTCCCGACACGTCGCCGCCGACCTCTCCGGTTCAAAGGACGCGGCTTTGATGGTGGAAGGGACTCGAGTTCGAGGAGGAGGGGATGACTCAGAGGTCACGAGGTCCAGGTTGAGTCATGTGTACATATGCATATATGCATAAGAAACTCTTATATTCATATAAGTGCTCGTTATCTGGCGACAAGGTCACTACATTTTTGCTGGAGAGGAGAAAACAATGATTCTCAAGTACACATACTTTTATTTGACTATGTTTTGAGCCCACAGCACATGGAAGGGTTCGGATTGGACACTTCCCTCTGATTCATCATCACATGGAGTCAGATATGTCCGCGCTGAGTAAGGCTGCTGTGAGCAACGCTGAGCCGAGACACTCCAGTCAATGGTGTCTGTGTTATCTGATGAGGGGATTCACACACACACACACACACACACACACACACACACACACACACACGCACACGCACACACACACACACACACACACACGCACGGACTGAAGAGATGTGATTACCGTCAATTTTAGGTGAATAAATGATAACACCGCTGGTTCAGGAGTCAGGGTAAGGATTGTTGAAAACAAATGCATCTCAGGCTCAGAGGATTTCTGTTCAATAGCAAGTTTATGTGTGTGTGTGTGTGTGTGTGTGTGCAGTTACAAATACACCTGCTGACTATGTCCACATGTTGAGTTGCTGGTCAGACAAAGCTTTTGAGGCTCCAGACACGAGGCTGTGTGATTGTGACGGGCGTGTGGGGGCAGCTTCCCCCTCGGGGCGGGGCTAATGTGCAGCAGCAGACCAGTCGACTGATGAGGGTCACTGTGATGAGTCACTGTGACGAGTCAGTGGAGGAAGGAGACCCCGGACTGACTGAAGAGATGATCATCCGACTCCTCCATTCAAGTAACTCATTTACTAGTTCCGTATTATGTAATACTTACATACTTGTGATACAACACTATGAAGACAACCAAGTGAGGAAGTTCCATCTCCGGGGCCCTTAAAAGACTAAAGACTAAGTTGGTCGTGAGTGTGGTTCTCCATCTCAAAGGGTTATCTAGATGAGTTCAAGCTCAGACTCAATAGTCCCGACGGGGGACTTCACACTGCAACCAACGCTTACACAACCAGCCTTGTGCAATAAACATTACCGCTGCGGGGCGGCATCAATATTTAAGATGAAAGTCCAGCGCATCGCTGGACAGAACCTCCATTTTAGCAATACGGACCGGTCTGCGAGCCTGACTCAATGTGCAGCTGCCTGTGAGACTTTGTCTTACTGTCGTCACAGGCTTGTCCTCAACCTTATTTGTGAAGCTGTCAGTCAGGATTAACACGGCCCTCTCAGTTGATGCCCACGTCAGGGTCAAAAATCTGAACGTGAAAAGAAAATGTAAAAAAAGACCTGAAACTGGAAAGTATTCGATTTGAATTTGAAAATATAAAATCTTCAACCAAAAAATATAATAAGTGAAGAATGAAAAAAAAATAATCTAAAGAATTTCTAGAATTTAGTCAAAAATATATTCAACAAAAATATTTTTTGTCCTCTTTTTGTATTTTTCAATGTTCAAGACCAAAATTTTAACTTTCAGGTTCACATTTGCTTTTCAAATGATGGATTTGGCTCCATAGAGAATAAGTAGCTTACTTAATACGAATAGCTACGATAACTAATGCTAATGCCAGAGTGCTAACAAGCTCTAATGCTAACATGCTAACATTTGGCAGTTCAAATTTTTATCATATTCACAAAGTATGTTTGCGTGTTCAACAACAGAAAGTAAACCTATTTTACATTTTTCTTCTACTGAACTGTGCTTTACAATAGCGTTAGCTGATTTCATGTGCTAATAATATTGGGCCATTAGATCGTAATAACAGGCCTAGCCATTGGAGAACAAAAATGACTTCTCTGGCTGACTCTGGAGCACTTTCATTGAGGTGGAAACTGAAATGACAACGAACGTGTCCCTGATGAATAGGTGAATACATTCATGTTGATGTTGAAGTCGCCGGGGTTCACGAACAGAAAAATAATAGCAGACAACATTTCAGCTCTCAGACTGTCGAGCTGCTTCGCCGACTCTCTGAAGCTTTTTGCCCAAGGTACACAGTTGCTCTACTTTTCACTTCTTCTCTGTTTTGTTGACTTTCTTAACTGATGAATCCTAAAGGAAATCCCCAGAACGTTTCCCGCCGCCTCGTGAAAAGGGTTTTGACTGGTGACGAAATCGTACGCAGTAAGAGTTGCCTCCCTGCATCGGCAAATCGTGGCCAAAGTGGTTTGATGCTATCTGGATAGAACTGGTATTACTGGCTCAAGAACCTCCAGCAGCCAGTGACTTTGCCATTTGTCATCTGGGGAAAGGTGGTTGTGCAGCTACTGCATGTAGCCCAAAGAACAAAAGCATAAAAGAGCACCACAGAAGCCTCTGGGCTTTTTACGTTCAGTCCCAGTAGATAATAATCACCCGGGACAGAAGCAAGCTACACGGTCTAATTAACGATTTCATATGAGTCACTGCTATATTTCTTTTTTGTCTTTTTCTCTCATTATACAGTGATCTCATCATAATGCCACCCTTATATTCTACTCAGTGTTCGTTATGGGGAATATTTACGTAACCAATGTTTGAGGCGCGGATTGTAACGGCGTGCGTCGGTTCGCCATATCGAACACGGACTCAGAGGACTGTCATTTGAGTTTGAACAACCTTTATGGTCCCCGTAGGATGACTCTCACCTACTTATTTCTACTGATACTAATTCCTTTTGGGGATTTGGACAGAAAGAACGTCCTTCTCGTTGACACCCGTCACTTTTGACCCACCCGTCCAATGACATGGGAGGAGGGGCGGGACAAATAGCTCCTGTCAAAAGGACTGATCCATTGTATACTTGATTATGAATGTGGTCCTATTGTGCTTGTTATGCTATTGAATAGGTTGTTTTGACAGTTGTCTCCCAGGTGTGGGAAAATGAAAAAGAATAAAATGTACATGACCAGATGTTTCCTCGCCTACAAAAATCTCACCAGCAACATGAAGCCGTTTTATTCTCTTCGTCAACGTGTTTCGTGACATTTCTATTTTTAACCAGAAAATTCAATTGCGAACGCAACCAAAGCAACGCCGCTGAAATAAAAAAAAGGCTTCCAGTTCGGAATGTTTGCAGAAAATCTCCAGCTTTTTTTTAGATAGGATACATAAAAAACACTTAACAGCCCCTTCGAAGGCTTTTCCATTCGCTGTAAACAAGCTTATTTGCTTGCAAAGGAGGTTTACTGGTTCAGAGGTCAGTTACCTCAGAACCTGGCGGGTGATGTTTTTCCAACACCAGGTCGCCAAGCGACTCTGTTTCGACGGTAATTATCTTCAGCCAGAGGCCTATTTGCCCTTTGGATCACAGCTGTGGTTCGCTTTTGGAGGAAGCTGTTCTAAGGCACAGCTCCATTGCAGAGAAGCCTCGGTGAGTAAAAATAGCCATAACGAATTCAAAACAAATGTATCATTTTCAGTAAACGCGCAACAAATGCACCCAGATTTAAAGTCAATAATAACCCTGATTTGTCACAGGCTTATTCCGCACTGCGCTTAATGTGGATTTCTGATTCGTCACAGCGTCACGACCACCTGCGTCAGCGGGAAACAACACGTAGTCGTGTTCAAAGGCAAAAGTAGAGCCAGAGGACGAGCGAGCTCCGACGGGAGGGGGACGGGGGGACGTGCAGAGCATGCTTTGAACCGTCCTTCACTCGATGCCTGACCTCCTCCCCCCTGAAAAAAAAAAGATTTACCCAGAAGTCCGAGGGAAGGGAGACCTGCCTGACCCTCTGCTCTGTGTGTCCTGAAATCGTTGACAACCAAGAGGACACTTGATGTGCGGCGTGTTGGCAGGACCAAGACCCACGTCACGCCGCCTCTTTGACCACTCTCATCCAGAGTAATTTGAGAAGAAAATGGGCGAGAAATACCTCGGTGACTCGTTACTTCCTCAAACTCATCTTTCTTGCGTTGCCAAGGAGCCGCCGCCTCCAGCGGCCCTCAGCGGCCGTCGCTCAGCCTAATGTGATGTCACGCAATACGTTGATTTGGTTTCCTCAGGGCGTGTTGGATTTTTGTAGTTGTTCACGTTAGGTGATATGAAATTAAGTGTTGGACATGCAGACACCAAAGAGACGCACAATAATCTACAAGTTGATGTAAAAAAAACTATGAGGAATCTGTAATTACCAACATCTGTTTCCGTGGAAACTGGATACTAAATGACTATGAGAGTGATTGCCCTCGAACACTAATTCAATACTTATTCAAATGTTAACCCATTTAAATGAAAACAAGTTACGCGGTTCATGCTCCGAGTCAGCAGGCATCCTGAACCTTTCGCTTCACCGGATTACAGAAGAGCCTGAACATTCCTCTGGGGTCACCCGAAATCAAACGTCGGCCTTTATGTGGCCTCCAGACTGACTGAAGAAAAAACAAAGAGACACACAAGAAGTTTGATTTATGATGGCAAAAATAGAAGGAGCCGATTTAAGCAGAAAATGATTGTTATTAACCAGGTACTTGATGTTGACTGCATGAATATGAAGGATGAAGTCTGAAATGGTGCTAAAAAGAATGTGGTTCAAGAGAGACGCTCCTCCTCCATCAAGAGTTCTTACGTTGTCTTTCTACAGGGAATTCGTTCTCTAAAACCCTGGACAGTGATATAATATATGATTGAGGAAGATAAGACAGGCTTACGTCGATCCCATACAGCTAATTGGCTCAGTTAGAGCCAGAGGACGAAAGGAACCACTCAGAACCACCGAACCGAATGGATCCCAAAACCTGCTTCAATGTGCAATCGTTTTCAGCTAAAACTGCACGACCACCACAGGAAACAGAGCCGTCCGGGCCCTCGGGAGCTTCTCCTCCCGGTAATAGATGGTCCTGTGTGTGTGTGTGTGTGTGTCTCTGTGTCTCAGACGGCCGACCGAGACTTCCACAACGAGTCTTTCGTACTTAACGAATGCAGTGCGCCGAGAAAGGGGCTTCCAGAGCCGCTGTGACAGGCTGAGGAGCAACACAAAGGAGGAG
The DNA here is from genome assembly GCA_021346845.1 of Apeltes quadracus. Taxonomy (NCBI): domain Eukaryota; kingdom Metazoa; phylum Chordata; class Actinopteri; order Perciformes; family Gasterosteidae; genus Apeltes; species Apeltes quadracus. The sequence continues at coordinate 15,990,405 of CM037933.1, read as the reverse complement.
AGGCCTCTCGCCTCTGAGCTGGGGGATTAATGCAATGCCAGGGTTGCAGTTTTGTGGGGTGGCGGTGAGGAGGACCGGGGGCGTTTTGGGGGGCAATGCGGGGAGGGAGAAGACGAGGGCCTCAGTGGGAGGAAGGTCTGCGGATGCTTCGTCTAGAGTTTCTTATGGATTCTTAAATTCAACACCTTGAAGACTTCATCGAATAGAACTTTCATCCCGCTGGTCAACCTTTAAAGGTAGCACGGGGAACCAGGAGACAAACTCCGCTTCAGGTGCCTTCAGCGTTTCTCAAAAGCCACCAGGGGGCGACACCCCTGAAGTCTATGAGAAAATAACTCTACTTCTCTCTTGATTTATTCCCTCAGTGAACATTGTAATTATGTGTTTATGGTCTCAGTCTGCTTCCATACAGGATCATGTTCATTTAGTACATTATGCTCTATCTAGAGTCAAATCAAGCAGCGTATGCTTTAGGGCGGGGCTTACTGTGATTGACAGGATGTTATCACCTCGCTACAGTCTGGGAGTGTACCTGGTTTCCCTTTAAGAACTTTCATCTTTGTATTGTAGTTCATGAAAGTCACCTGAAACATTTCGGATGCCTCGCTAAAAAACAACAACAGATCAATAACCAACCAGGCGACTGTAAGTAAATAAACATGGCAACGGTCGAAAAAATGTCAAACTCAAGGCTTCCAAAGTGAACTAGATTAAAGGAATCTTTAAAACTTACCTGCATATAGACCTTTCCTTCGCTTATTGCTCTAAAACGAAGGCAGAACCAGCCTCTCAGCAGTGATTACAACGGGGCGCACTGACTATGATATTGGAAGATATATGATTTGTTCCAGGGACCTGCAGCGACTTCACAACCTGAATATTGTCATCCAATATTGTATACTACTTTCAAAGCTGAACGTTGCCTCATAGAAAAAAGAAAGCTTGGGTAGAGAAAGTCATTCATATTCATTAAAGCTTCTTTTTTCCAGATGTAGAAGGCCAAATTGCCTTCTTTTTTTTTTTTTTTTTTTTAAACGGGCTGAACCGCTGATGGACATTAGTGCGAAAATACGTTACGCAAGGAAGGTTAGACGCAAGTCTGATGTTTAGTAATTAGACGAGCGGCCAACCGTTTGGAAACTCCACCCACCAACACTCTGCAGCATGCGCGGGTAAGGTTGGGGGGGGCACAGAGACAGCTCGAGTCAGAGAGAGAACGGATGCAGGATTTATTTACTTATCAAAAATGTCCAGCGTATCGCATAGAATTTGGTTCTGCGCGATACGCTGGACATTCTCTGAGGATTCGTGGCTGTTATTTGTCCTCCTAGGGACAAACTCACAGGATGACCACATGCAGGGTTTCGCCGCTGAGGAGTGTGATATTTGGTGTGATCTGAGATGTATTTCACGCTGTTCCTCACTGCACCAAAGCAGCTTCATCTTTTTGTTTCCCTTCTGCTTGCGTTCCATATTGGAGCAGCCGCTGTGACTTTGTTGGCTGTCCTATTGTCATCTGTTTGCAGAAATAATCGTGCAGAAGGAAAATTAGTATTTATATGGTAATAAAAATGCTTGTTACAGTCCAGCCAACGGTCCAAAACTTGAATTTACCATCCTTGATGGCGAAGGACAGCGACAGGTGTTTCCATTGGAGAAGCTGAAGACGGGACATGACTCGATTATCATAACAATTTGCTTCTTCTCCACATACAACAATTCAGCAGCAGAAATCCATCTCCTCCCTTCAGCTTTCTCCAAAAAGGCCCATGATCAGGATGAATGGGGTCGGGGGAGGGGCTCGTAGCGTTGGCCGGTGTGACCCTGCAGCCAAATGTTTAGTAACAATGACTTCCATTTGAAGTCTTTGGCCAACCCAAGAGGCCGGCGTGGTCCGTGCAGCGCAGCGACGGGAGGATTTAACGACGCTAACGAGCAGCCGGGCTGAGTGTCACGGCCTAATGGAACAGACCGGGGGGGTGGAGGGGAGGGGGGGAGACAGCAAAGCAAACACGAGGAAGACAAAATGGGACGGGAAAGACGTGATGGGAGAGACAAAAAATGGAGTGAAGCCTCGCTGGTATCCTGGCTGCTGTTTGCTCTATCTGCCCATTACTTCATTGATGAATGGTTGTGTTTTTAAAACGTCATAGAATATTAAAATAGATTCCCATTCCAGTGTCCCAGAGCCAAAAATCTAAAGGTCAAAAATGTTCAGTTCAATATTTCTGACAGAGAACGATGAATGGATTATAATATTGAAAGCCAATCAACTTTTTCAATGCAAAACTGACTAAATATAATCAAGAAACATTAACACATGTTGCACATTCAACCTGTGTGCCTTTAATGTCATTGAAAAGCTGCAGTCACATGTCGTCCATTAAACATTGGTTCTTCTTCTTGGAACACCAACGGACCAAATGGAACCAGGGTTCTGCAGGGTCCCGTGTGAGGAAATGGGCTTTAAGCGATATGGCGTGGTCATCTTGTGAGTGAGCTATATGATTTATCAGAAATAAGGACTATTTCAACACTGACTGTCCTGCCCCTCGTCTCCTTCATGGAAAACGCTAAAGGTGGTTTCAAAGTTTGGTAACTGTGGTTTATTCCACCCACTTTTCATATTTGTGAATAAATATAATTGAGCCCATTCTGACTCTTTCAGGGAAATGAGTTTGTGAACTGGGGAAATGTATTTGTATGATTCATAGTGTTGATTTATTTAACATTTTACATTAAAAACACCATTAAATGAATGACTACGACTAGTCATGACCAGTGATAACGAATGTTAAACTGGAACCGGTCCAGCTGGCATAATAAAGTGATACCTGTAAGTGGATTTAGTGTAAAGTTACTCTTCAAGGCTGCAGCTCATGGCCTTGAAGCTTTGACATATTAAGAACAAAGTGTAAGAGCCCTGTGGAGAGCCGTGGAAAGGATCCTCTGAGGTCTACGTCTTCAAGTTATAATTATGAGCAACGCTAAGACTCTGAAGTGCTGTGAGAATGAAGGATTAAAAAGTGATAGAAGAGATAGTCGGATCTATGCACTGATGCACTTTATCTGAGCTCTGGGGTCGAGGAGACCTTCATGAGAGCCGCAGGATGGAGGGGAACGAGTTTAACCAAAACCACCAGAGGAATTACTGCCCAGAGGAGAGGAGCTGTCCTTTCAGCACCACCTCTCCCTCTCTCTCATGTACCTTTCTCCCTGTCCCTTTCTGTCCTCTAACACACACATCTGTGCTATGCTCCTTCATCTCCTCCATTTATTTTACTCAGATCAACCCAAAAAAAGTCGGGCCGGGATGAAGACATGCCTGGCTTAGAGGGCAACTGGTAAACAGTGTTCCAACAATGACTCTAAATAACAGAACCCCCCCTGTTGGGCAGAAAGAAGAGAATTAATCCAGACACACATCATTTTTTTATAAGCCGGCTAATCCTGTCTCTGTCATTTGCAGGGATGCTGTTGCCCCCGACGACGGCACCCACTGTGAAAACACAGAAAAGCTTCTCACTGTCCCCGAAGGATTATGTCTCCCTGCGCTGTCCTTAAACGAGGAACATCTTTAATTCAGCTCAATTTGTCATCAACAGAAATACTGATACTAATACTTTTGAAGAAGGAAGCACATCCAACTGGCTGATGTTTGAAGGCTCCTTTCCCCTTGTTCCTCTTTGGGACTCAAGCATGTTCAGTGTGCACACACACACACACACACACACACACACACACACACAGAACCGCATATCTAGCCACTGATGTGATCTGCAGGTACCGGGCCCACTGAACCCTTCTGTCACACACCACCTGCGGTTATAACAGGGTCCTACCCCCGCCCCCCTCAAAAAATACAAACACAAAGCACGGGCGCTCACACTACAGGCGGTGCTCCACTGTGCAGGAATCCACTGCAGCATTGCATTTGCGTGAGGAGAGGTGGTGCAGGCCGCCCACTGCCTGAGGAGCGCGGGTGTTACATAAGAACCGACGATGGAGCCGGGGAATAAGTCACGAGAGCGCAGTGAGTTAGGTCTGTGTTCAGAACCCCCCCCCCCCCCCCCCCCCATCTCCATACCTGGAAGAGGCGCAGTATGTTGGCCACCATGATGGACACCGAGCTGGCGGACGCGCCCACGACCCCGACAACTTTCTCGGGCTTGACGAACATCGGCGGCTCCCCGTTGGTGCACCTCACGTCCGACGTGTCCTTCTGAATGAGCGCCTGCACAAACGTCAGCGACTGCTCCAGCGCGTACGTGTCCCGGGAACAGGTGTCCAGGATCCGGGCGCCCAGGGTGACGTTTGGCAGCAGCTCCTCGTCGCCGTTGATCTGGTCCAGGGCGTACATCATCGCCTCCAGTCGGTGGATGCCGTTCTCCTTCTTGATGTCCCCGCACGGAATCCCGGGGACCCCCCTGGCGTGGACGGGGAAGAGCCCCCCCAGCGTCACGTCGCCCTCCACCCGAATCGAGTGCGGCGCGTAAATCTCCTGGGAACCGGCCAGATCCAGGAAAGCGTGAACCATCCACAACACCCGGAACGTAAAACCCGGTCGTGGCTGGGGGGCAGAGTGTCTGGCCATTATTGGATCGCTGTGCCTCCCCGAGAACGAAGCAACTTTGTCAACAGAGAAAAACAAGTAGAACCACCGCGAGGTGCAGAGACACTTTTCTAGGACATCTTTACGAATTAATTCACAACCGAGTTCATTGCTGTCCTCTTTCCAGCGGAGCACAAAGAGCCGGGGGGTGGGGGGTGCTGGATTAATCCCGCAGGTGCAGCCTTTATGCGCACACTCACATACAATCCAACCTCTGCGCCTCGCTCACCGATGCGTTATCCTCCGCTAAGTGTGCGCAGGGTTGCTGCCGCACGCAGCCACGGTCGCTTGTTGCTCCGGAGCTCATTCCGGGGCTTCAGATGAGAACACTCGGGGACATGGTGGACGTTCATTAACGGCGAAGAGAAGGTAAAATATGCACTCCGCGCACGCTCATCCCGCAATTCCGTCTTGGAGCTGTGAGGAAAAGAAAAAAAACGGCACACGTTCGGCACTGATGTCATACTTTGGGGAAAAACCCCGAAAAGATAAATGTGGTCACACGTGCAGTAAATATCATCAGCAGATCGGACCGTTCGATAGTTCCCCTCGAAAAGAAGAAGAGCGCGGGAGAAGGCGCCGAAGCCGCGCGCATCGGCTCGAGTGCGAGGAAATGAACTGCGCCGAGCCGTCTGTGGCACGGACCCGCTCAGCTCCCCCCCACCCCCCGCTCCCCCTTTCTCACCCGCCCCTCAGCAGCCAGGGTCCAACAGCAGCAGATCGTGGCAGGCCAGATGTTGCGCGCAGGAGAAGGAGAAGACCATGAAGATGAAGAAGAAGAAGAAGAAGAAGAAGAAGAAGAGGGGTCGTGTTGTGGCGCTCTCTCTCTCTCAGAGGTTTCGAACAATTCACTCAAACACAGACAAAAAAAAATCACACCCATTTGATGGTTTTCGCAATAAAGGCTGCCGTTATTATGAACGACTGCATTCATGATCAAATATGAAATTTCTCAATGAGAAATGCTAGTGAACATGAATGTATTTAATCTATACCTGGAATCATTTTGCAAGTTGTTCTTGCAGACGAGTAGTTGTAGTAGTATAGGCCTAGTAGTAGCGAACATCAGACCTTCAAAATACACATCGTGAGCAATGTGCCGAAGCTAAAGACAACCGAAACAGTTTCCAGTAGAGCTGGCACCGGTTTCCAACTGTGACCGGTTTCCACCTGGGACCGGTTTCCAGCGCTTTCCACCTGTGACCGGTTTCCACCTGGCACCGGTTTCCAGCGCTTTCCACCTGTGACCGGTTTCCACCTGTGACCGGTTTCCACCTGGGACCGGTTTCCACCTGTGACCGGTTTCCACCTGGGACCAGTTTCCAGCGCTTTCCACCTGTGACTGGTTTCCACCTGAGACCAGGTTCCACCTGTGACCGGTTTCTACCTGGGACCGGTTTCCACCTGAGACCAGGTTCCACCTGAGACCAGTTTCCACCTGGGACCAGTTTCCACCGCTTTCCACCTGTGACTGGTTTCCAGCAAGCCGAGTCCGAGCTGACCGCCCACAAGGTGTCAGCGCTACTGAGCTCAGTCACATCGAGTCATTCCCATTAACAGCACATCACTTCTGTTGGTGGTTCAGGTGGGGTTTTTCTTTAACCCCCTCAGAGTTGTGCAGTAGCACACAAGAGATGTTTCCAACACCTCTGATTCCTGTTGACACCTTTCTGATCCGCTGTCTTTACCAATGCAACACTTCCTGCACCCAGAATTCACCTCAGGAGAGGAGAGGACATCAGGAAGTCTGACTGAGGAAAGCTCAGGCAGCATTAGCTGCATAGGTAGAGTTGCCTAAGGCAACACAACTGGGTTCAGTGAAGGATACACAACAACTACTACAAAAACAACTACTTTTACTTTCGTACATTTTTTTTCGACCGGCCTTCCGTATTGTTGTTTGATTTAGTTTTGTCCCACACAGAGGGAGTTGTTGAGAGTGAGCAAGACAAGAGCTGAAGGGATGTTTGATAAAACGATGCAACGTTCCTATCAGCTTGGAAAAAAACGTTCTCAATTCGAGCTCATAGGGAAAATGTGTGAACACATTACCAGGTAATTGTATCTCTCTCTCTGAAATGAGCTTTCAGACAACGTAACGAACCGCTCACTTGAAGAGCCACCGCTGCCGCTCGCTCGTAACGCTGGTGAGCCGCCGCGGCAATTACAGGCAAACGACCACATGTTTGATACCGGACCGTCCAACAGACATTTCGTCCCGCGGTTCACCTACCTGGCTGCATCATTCATTCACCCGGGGGTTCACAGCGCGAAGTTAGCAGAGGGAGGAGTAGAAAAAGCTGTGCTATAAAATATCTCACAATGAACTCGGGAAGGGCGCATGAAATTTGCTTCAAACATTCATCTGCTGTACTTTGTGATAGCTAGCTAACGATAGCATGCTAAAGCATCGTTCTCAGGTGGTGAACATGCCGAACAGGTTGGCGGTGATGGGTGTAGTTTTTGAAAAAATAATGATTGGGGCGCTTAGAACTTGTGTCATTTTGGGAGTCAAACACTTGTCCTGCATTCAGGAGTTTTCACTCATTTAAGGTAGAAAAAGGCTCTCAGGGATTCTGTATCGCAATTAAGATGCACTTTATTGATAAACTTTTCTTATTTGATTTTCTAATTTGATTATCAATTCAAGCCTACAAACTTTAACCAGCAGTTTTTGTCCTTGCTCACATTTGTTTTGGTCTATCATTCTAATTTTTCATAACAGATCACATCATTCATGCGATGCTTTCTTAGTTTCTTAAAACAGCCGATGACGCCTTTTTATACACAAAATACACACGAAGGGGGGAGGGGCACTCTCACTTTGGTCAAAATTAATAATGACCCAATTAACTTTCTCACCTATACGTATAAAATAAGAATACAGATATATGTATGTGTGTGTGTTACTGGAACGGGGAAATGGAGCAGGTGGGCTGCTGGAACAGGGGTCAGCTACAGGTTTAAGTTCCACGGTGACAGGATGGTTGCAGAGCTTCAACTCAACGCAACAACAACTCGGTTGGCGTGGTGATGGTCAGGTGACTCGGACTGGAGGACAGCAGGCTGGTTAGGCCCCGGGCGCTGTTTGGCTGACAGGTGGTGGATGTTACAACAGCTAAACGTCGGCGCGTTAGCGTAGCATTTAGCTCGAAGGACTGCTGAGTCGAGTTTTTTTTTGGGGATGGTCTCTAAATACTTCAAATGACTCGACACCATTGCTGGTGCGTTGCTGTTCTTTTCATTCTGCGGCACTACACTGTGTTCCTTCTTCTATACCACCTTTTATACCTCACGACAGCGGAGTCTGAGCATAATAGATTACTCCGCAGCATCTCTATATTTTCTTTGTTTCTTTAGTCTCCATTCCCCGGTTGAAGTCATTTGTCATGATTTAGTCGCCCCAGAAAAGTAAGGATAATTGCATTCATCCTGCTAACCATGAAACACATTTAAGCTTGCTCATACTCCTGCATTTAATCACAGCGCACTGCTAACATTCCTTTTATCAATGAAAGGTCAAGGAAGCGCCAGGAAGCGGTGGCTTCTCACTGAGTACAATTTAATGCATAACTTAAGTCTGAATAAAGAGCCCTCAAAACGTGATTATAGCTGTAACCTGATCAGTGAGCTGACATTTAACACGTGTAAAATGGGAAATAACCATAATTAATCACCAACACACGTCTCAAGGTACACACAGCCGCTCCGCTGGCAGACCTCCCCTGGAACCAGATGGCAGAAGCAGCGACTGTAGTGCTGTTGGAGTGGAGCCACCAGCGACTTCTTATCTCGTCTTCCGGGGGTCGATGCTCCCCAATGTAATCAAACATGCAGTGTGGTGTGTGCTTTATTTGTAACATCTCTGTTTATGGCTCGTTCCTGTTCATAAACAAAACAAAAATGTTGCACATCAGCAGCACGTGGTTGGAGAATTAGCAGTATAAAAGCACACAGGTGTTACACCAGCAGTGAAAGAACACTTTGTGTCGTACCAGCAATACGAATCCACAGCTGTAAAATTGTGTCTTTTGCTTTTCTACATTTCCAGCAGCCGGGCTGCTTTTTAAGACCTGAGGTCTATTTATTTATTTTTACTACTTATTTATCACTCTTGGCTCAGAGAGAAGAAGCTACAGTCAGTGGCGACATCATCAGCGCGGCCACGGCTGGTTAGCGCTGTGGATGAGATGTTCATCCAGATGTGGACTCCTCTTTACGGGGGCCTCGTTTTCACTTCGCCCCTCCAGAGAAAAAGGCCTTGTTAGCCGCTGGAGTTTGTTTCTCTACTGAATTCGTGATTCAGTTGAATTCATTATCAATAAATGAGAAATTATCATTTATCTAACCAATGGTCGAATGACGATTGAAACAACTTTATTGCCGAAACACATTGGAATCGCCTTTTGTTCGCCACGTCTTGCAGACGCGTTCCCCTCTGCCGAGTTTCCCCACGTTGCGCTCGACTCCCGATGCAAACTCCTGATCGGCCGCGTCGGGCCTCAAAGAGCCGGAGCAGACTGATGAAAGGCTTCGCGGCGCCGCAGATTACCCCGTATTACCTCACAACTTCAGTCCAAAGTTGCACTCCGACACATCACAAAGACGGCGTCTGACGAGGAGCTGACGGCGAGACGGAACGCACGCGCCATTCTGCGTTCGTCAAACCAAAGAGAAAACTAAATTGGCCCCTCAAAGGTGCTTCGGGTGGAGCCGGTTTTAAAACACTTTGTATGACGATCACTACTTTAGTTCAGAGGCTCCCAGACAAAAGGGACCAAACAGCGGGTTGACAGATGAGTCCGGAATCAAGAGATGGTTTTAATGGAAAGGGATGGAGAAGAGTTCTTTCATAAACATCTGTATTCACTTGCTGGACTCCTCGGCGTCCTTTGATCTTTAGTGATGTATTGATCGCCGGGACGGCTACTGAAATGAAGAAAGACACGAGAAGGTGAGGAGAAAGTGTGTTAATTGATTCTGAAACATGACGAGGAGACACAGCCGCGCTGCTTTTAAAGCCCGGGGTGCTGAGTTTTACAGCCGGAGCGTTTCCACTGGTAGAGCCATCAGTAAGACAAAAAGAAGAAAAAGAAAATGACACGTTTAAGCACTCAGCCTACCGTGCAGACACTTATCATGAAACAAGGCTTTTATTATTTGGATCAAGTAGCTACAATTGCCTCCGATATAACAGCCGAATGTCTTCCTTCACCGTGTCTGGCACATGTGCACGTTTAGGACCGGACCCATTCTTCTGCTTCTACACATAACGCATCCACAATGTGACCGAAAGTAACGCGGCGGGGCGACGTTGGCGTCAGGCGGCCGGCTATAGGGAAGCGGCGTGAACGCTGAGGTCGTCGGTCGAGTCTCCGGGACACTTTGCACGATTCAGAGCGCGTAAGCATGTTACGTCTTTCTGACATGATGCGGAAACCTCCGGAGACGGACGACAGGGCCGGCCCAAGGCATAAGCGAACTAAGCGGCTGCTTGGGGCCCCTAAGAGGTTCGGGACGACCTTGAGAGAGTAGTTTTTTTTTGTTTGCTCTCTTGTAGAGTTATTTTTCTTTGTTCTCTTAAATAAATAAAACATTCCATTGTAGATCACCGGTGAGAATCGCAGACAGACGAGCAGCCGGAGTACGGGACAGCGAGCCCGTATTGAATGTTATTTTACAGCACCGATGAATATTTCATCGTTATCGGCGTTTCACGCGGCTCACGGACAACATCATGAATAATGGAGGCGAGCGAGCGGCCCGAGCTTCCTTGCGTCCGTCCGCACGCGTTCATCGTGTGTACTTACGCGTGAGGGCGGATCAGAGGAGAGACAACCGCCTCCCCCCAGTGTTAAAACACCACTTACGAACCGGAGGAACGAAGGAGGCCGACAGGGTGGAAAAGGGATCGCTGTGCTTGGCGGGGGTCAAAGGTGGACGTAAACATTGGTTTCCTCTCCGCGGTAGTGACCTACCTTTTGTGTCTCCTGTACAGGAGACGAGAAGGGAGAGCGTTGTTACGTCTGAGTGGGCACGGATGTTTCTGCAGGAGGGATTCGGGGCAACGGAGTGGAGACAGAAAACTGCACAGAGTAGCTTTGAATTTTTGTAAAAAAAAAAAAAAAGTCTCTAAAATGATGAAAAGTATTGTTTTTTTTAATCCAAGACGGGATTGATTTCACCACAAACTTCTGCTTCAAGGCTCCCGCCCAAGAAATGTTGTCCCTGACGTCGTTCTTTACTCAAGAGGGCAAAGCGTGAAGAGTAGTGATGACCTCATCTCACGGGCCGTCTCCGCTCCCGACGTAGAACTCTGGAAACCATCCAGCTGTACACGGGCCCAGTAGTGCATCCTGGGCAACGGGGAGTAATTTAGAGGAACATGAACCCCCCCCGCCCCCTCCCCCAAAAAACAACTGTAATGCGCAGTCTTTGATCCAGCGTGATTGAATCCACCAGATACACTCATGTTTTAGAACCATTGGGTTTCTTCCACTGGAGACAACCCACTTCCAAATAATCTCTCCCCAAAGGCCAAAATTAATCTTCTCCATTACTGCTCATGCGTATCAAAGTAGTTTTTATGGCTGTGCACATAAGGCCTCATTAATCTTCTTTTTTTTATTACCCGTCTTACAAATTGGCAGTGCTTAATCAAGAGAGAACAATGATGTGGAAAGTAACCACGTTTGTTTACTCAACATTTCGCTCCATCAGATTTCAGATACAAACATTGTAATTTGTCATAGACTCGTTGAGTTAATGAAACCAAACACATTGTTAGATACTGAACCACAGGATTTCCACCTACCTTGTCTTTCGGTCTCTTTTGCCCGCTTCGTTTTGCCCAAACTCCTCTCCTGGTTTAATTTAATTTAAGTATTGGTACGAAGCAAACCACCCATCAACATGCCTTCGCGGGACACCTCGCGTCTCTCTGCCCTGCGGAGATCATCAGTTCCCGACGCGATGATGGATTCGGCTCGCTGCCCTGTTCTTCACAACAGCCTCGAGAGAAATACGTCAAAGTAGATTGAAAGATAGATTTTCAGCAAGGAGCAGCGCCGTGTCACTTCAAACTGTTTAGGCGCCATACAGTGGGCGGCCTAATTCGTCCTTTACAATGAAAAAAGCACTGAGGCACAAATCACAGGCTTCCACATTTGCGCAATGGGACTCCGACTCGGCCTCGGCCTCGGCCTCGGCAGGGAGTCCTTGTCGTGGCTAATGTGGAACAAATGCTCCTGACACACGCAATTCCTTGTGGAGTGAGACTGTTAAAGCTGTAAAAAAAATGCTTTAAAAGAATTCCTGGTGTGTGTAAATTATTATGATACTCTTCAGAAGTTCAAATGAGAATTTACATTTCAGTGTGTTTACATGAACTAAATTAAAGGGACTCAAAACCTTAAAGACGATATGCAAACAACCTCAAAGGACTTCAAAGAAATAACAAAGAGACGTTGAATGGACGCAGAATGAGTGCAAAAAAAGAATACAGACGGACAGTAAGACTACGTGGACAACTACAGAGACACAGCATGACCACCAAGTCAAAGATTTACAATGTAAGAGACACAGAATGATCATGGAGACAGATGCACGACAACACTGAGAAAAACACAGTAACCGTCAGCTTTTCTTTCTCCTCCGCACTCAAGCTCTTTTGTCCCCTAATCCAGCCGTGACTGGAAACAGCATCTGCAGGATGGATTACCGGTGATCAGGTGGATTCTGCCGGGAGGAGGGGGGGGTGTGTTCTGTAGACACGGATGAGCTCCTGAGAAAATACCTCAACCTTTCATTTATTGCAGAGGACCACGATCCGGATGAATCCTAGTGACGTTTTCATCCATCGCATCAGGTCCACGTGTCCGATACTTCAGACACCCTCGGGAAACCTCCCCCCCTCAAGCTGCACAACCGACCAGCCGACGGAAACAAACAGAGGGAGCTTCAGTCCCTGGTCACCAACAACACCAACAAAGCTGCAGTTTCCAACCGGTTGCACCCGACGGGGTGCCTGCATCTATCTGCATGTGCGGAATGGCAGGATGGAGCAATGAGCATAAACAGCTTGAGTACTCGCTCGGTCTGAACTGACTTCACTGGAGCGTTGCGTGGAAGCCTGTTGCCTCAAACCATTAAAGTTTGTAGACACGGACGAACTAACTTTGTGTTGCCAGATCGCAATATGTTGATCAGTTTCATCAACAGCAGCGCCGCTGTAAATGAGCCTGCACACGGCACAAATGAACAGGCCCCGCCCCTCCCTCACACAAACGTGACCATCTCTGCTAAACATTATCGTTGCCTTCAACGTTTCAAACTAAAAGCATAGGTAATGACCCCTTAGTGGTTTCATTTGGACGAAATGTGGGTTTATTTTGTGTCAGTGGCTGAATGTGCGTGTGATGTTATAATACAATATATATGTGTCTCTAGTTGTAAGAGGAGGGAAGGAGGAGGAGGATGTCATGAACCAATTACTGCTGTCCTCTCCATTATTGCACATAATTATATAGATAGTTGTGGCTCTCTACCCCCTCCATTGATTCCAGCTGAAAGAGAGAAAGAAAACAGTCGTATAAACAGAACATATGAAGTGAACCCTGAATGATGAGGGTGAATAACATGTGAAGGTGTGTGTGTGTGTGTGTTTACAGATGAGAACCTCATTCATCTTCGAAAGGCAAAGACCCAGTTAGTGTGTACAGTATCTCTCCAGTATTTGTCAATACATCTGGGCTGCATCAGCTGATTATAATAATTTTATTAAAAACGAAGTCAAACTTCAGCACTCATGCAAAAATAACCTCCCCGTTCAACCTCCCCTTTCAAAATAAAAGCATTCTGATTAAGGCAAAAGTTTCCACCTGCGTGTGAGTCTGTAAGCGTGGAGGAGTTTCACTGCTTTGGTTTTCAAAGTAGTGCAATCGGTGCGTGTAGAGTGAGACGCTGCCGTCTGATGAATGAATGATGAAGACCACCAGGGAGGAAGAAACCAAACCCCTGCAGCGCTGCCAGGGTAGAAATACGTGTTGAGTAAAATAGACAATATCTGAACCAGTACCTCTCACCAAAAAAAGGTGCATGCTTAATCAATGGAACTACACGTTGAACATTGAACAGCCAAGTTATTGGAAAACCTCTATCAGGGACTTCAGAAAAATGACAAGGAGGAAGAGTCCAAACAACCTGATCACGGATCGGCTTCTCCGCGTCGTGAGTCTGGATCAGACGTTTTCTGCCATCCCTCCTGCCCAACTTCACCAAATATGTCCAATTAAAAGATAGAGGTCATACAAAAAAATAAAATAGAAGTGACATTCGTTAATTTTCCTCCTCCAGAATACTCGTCAGTGAAAACCCAAACGTGTGCGTACAGCTGGACGGCACAGTTTGCAGCACTTTATCCATAAAAACGAGCGTTTACGATCACTGTTTGAGTGCGGAAACAAAGAGCGTTTCGGATGCCTCTTAAATATTTATGCCTCATTCGTTGGAAACAACCGTTCCACAATCTGCTCTCAGGAATTAAAGTATTTTTTTTTTGTGATTATCTCAATAAGGGCTTGTCAGTTGGTAAACACTGGATAATTGTTGGCGCACATGATTAAGGGGGCGCTTGTCTGCCCTCATGTGACGCAATCATATTTTAATCTATACAATATGGTCTCAACATAAACTGCTTTTCATTCGTACTCGATTGAAACATTCTCACTAAAGTGGGACTTTGCGAGTTTCCATAACAAAGAAACGTTTCCAGCTGCCCCTCCTTGAAACGCGTCACTTCGTCGGACACAGATCAAACCAGCAATGGCGCGTTCCACGCGGTTCCCAACACAAAAGGACTTCTCGGCCACTTGGGGGCAACTGGCGCGCGTTGTTGTGTTGAACTGGCCTCTGTGTTCACATCGTGCTGAAGGCTCCGCTCTGCTCAGCGACCACGTCTCCGCGTGGCCCGTTTCTGCTGCTCTGAAGCGCTGAGGGGGAACCAGAGCAGTGACGTTGTGTGCCGGACTCACAAACCATGATTGGAAAGTGGCTTCAGATTAAACCGATGAAGACTCGTTTCCGATTAAAGCCGTTCATTGGCACTCCACAGAAAGACCGTTTTCCCTCGTGTCTGCAGCTCAATGACTCTCAATCATTCCGACGGTTGTGAATCCACGTCGGTCGGACCCAAAGCGGGGCACCGACATGTTTCTCGCCGCTGCTTTCATGGCGAGATGTGAGCCGGTTGAGGCATTTCTCCCTCCTTTATGTGCTCATCAGCATTATTTCCCTCCTCTTCCTCCCGCTGCAGCATTTCCTTATCCAACTCCATCAGCCGAATCACACGCCGGAGTGCGGCGCCACCAGCTACTCCCCTGCACCGTTCTCGTTGTGCACTCTTGGCCCGAAGCGCTGAACCCGAAGAGACTTTTATTGACATCACCTGCGTGCTCAGCGTAAATGTCCGAGGGCGAGGGGCTGCGTAAAGGCCCCCAAAACGCTGTATGAGGAATGGCAGGGCGCTCTGCGACATCAGCAATGGGGCTTTCGGCCGAGGCCGCTGAAAGCGAGGCTCCGTGTAATTGCATCGCTGGTCGTCGCTCTTCATGAGAGTCACACAAGTGATACAAACGTGCGCGGTGCCGAGCTGCGGTGTGTCGATGTAAACACGCCCTCATGGTTTATGCATGATCTCGCAACTCATGCATTCATTTGAAGGAAGTCGCTCCTCTGTGCTTCACGCTTCGCGCCTGATGTTAAACCTCCTCTCGTTTGGCGTGTGGGCTGTATTTCCTGAGGCATTGAGGATTTTACAGTAGAAAGCCAGTGAACAACACCATCAATAGACACTGTGTTAACTGTATTATCACTCCTACGGTGCTCTGCCCCCCCCCCCCCCGACGTTTACACAAGGCAAACCTGGGGCATGTGATAACCGGTGATACCCTGCACCGTGAAGCTGCACCGTGACGATACGATACGATTCAATGTGACAGTGTTGCTCACCAGGACATGGAATGTTGTCGTAACAAAGGTGCTGTACTGCAGAAGGATTGCAGGTCCTTTGTATTACACGCAGGTCTACGCGCTACCTGAATATGTGCATCATAAGAAGCGCCGGTTCCACGGGGAGATGCACGCAGCTCGCATTCAGAAACTGTGCCTTTGAACAGGCCTTGAGGTTGCAATGTCACAACTGCACAGCCAATGGTGAAAGTGCCCTGGACACGTGCAGAGTGAAACATCTTTATTTTGCTCTCAAAGCGAAACCATCCGCGCCGACCAATTACCGCAATCTAACGAACGTTTGAAGAGCAAGGTGGTCCACATGAGGGGGGGGGGGGGGGGGGGGGGGGGGTTAATGAAAGCAGTCCTAGCTGAGTGGTTCGGTGCATAAAAGTGAATTATTTTGATGACATTTTTTTGGAAAAGACTTTATGCATAAAGCGACCGGATGCTGAACAGGGTGGCGGAAGAGGAGGCCGCCTTGTGAGTGCAAACGACAAATTATAATGGAAGCGTGTTGTTCACAAACAGTTTGGAATCAAAGAAGAGGCGTCAGTCTGCGCCCTCCGTGACGCCGGGCAACTAGACAGAGGGAGGAAACCAGCAGGCAAAAAATGGGATCCTTAAATATCATTATTAATCATATCATTGCCACAGGTTTCCAATGAATATCTTTACGAAATGTGATGAAAATATTCCAGGAAAAAACTAATTTCTTAAACTAAAAAAAAATTGTTCTTAGTCCGTGGACTTCCCCACTTTTTTTTGGCCCATTGAAGAGACCCCATTGTTTTGGATCAAAATTCCGCAGGTAAGATGCACTGAAGTCTATCTGAACAGGAGAAGACCCAAACAACAGCAAAATCAGCAGTGTCATATGCAACTATGACTGAATGTATCCTGACGGTTGGATTAGTAAAAAATGTTGCTTTTAATGAAGAAACACGAGATTTAAAAAAAAACATCTCATTCACACTGCAACCGGTCGGAGTCTTTACATGTGTGACTGCATGTTCCCTCCTTTCTCCGCCTGCTCTTTGGCGCTCAAAATGCATTCTGTAAAATAATCAAACCCGCACGCGGCTTTCCTTCCATCCCCTCGGCAACATCTTGCTGTTGATCACAGCGCCTGTCAAGAGTCAACAAAGAGAAAGTCAACAGCCGCCCGGCTATTCACGCAAAGAAAGAGGAGGACGAGCGGCTCTCGTTGTGTTTGCTGATTGAAAGAAGCACTGTGGGGCCAGATTCTCAAAATCCCTTTTGTCCATTTACCTTCGGCAATAACAGGTAGACTGATGGAAACAGTCTCAATGATTGGAGCATCTCTTCCTCTCAAAAGGTTGCAAAAAGTACAGAAAGTACAGAAACTAAACTGCCAATTGAATTGAGACTTGCACAGAAGCTGTGAATGCTGATTCTACTAGTATGACATGAGGCTGATACTTGCGTATTTATACTTGATACTTGTCTTGCACATTGAGCTGGTGATACATTTGTAAATGAAGCAGTTTGAGTCAGTTAACTCATAGTTACTGTTAAGCATGAGGAGACGGGAGCTGAGCTCTCCTCCTCCCTCCAAAGCTCCAGAGCTGAGTTGGAGATGGATCTGGTCTGTCCACGGTGGACTGGTCTCTGCTGGAGGATCTGGATCCGGATCCAGCCCAGTGGCACCGCTGACAAGCATTGAAATGAGCTTGGTAGAAACAGAACCTCTTCTCGCTGATGGTCTTGTTTACTGATGAAGGTCTACAGAGAATGTGGAATTCAGGATCAGGATTTATCAAACTAAATTGTCTTCATAGTTCCTCCACAGCTGAACAGATTTGTTGGGAGTGTCCGGAGCTCATATCTTATTATTTACTCTACATGCTTTCAGACTCCATGGAGCCATAACCATGGCGGGAGACATCATCGCCATCGACCTCCTCATAACGGGAACGTAGTAATCATCACAGCTGCTTCTGTTCCTCCTGCCCCCACGCGGCGCTGACCTTTAACAACGACCAGACCTGGTGCATGATGGGCCTCTGATTAAAAGGAGCGAGAGAAACCAGATTAATTAGCCCCCCGTTGAGGAGCGACAGAGAGGGGGAGAGGCAGAGAGAATCAATGAAGGCTGATATAATCCAAGAAGAAGTATCGCCGGGGACGAGTAAACACGTCAAAGTCAAAGTGGGGGAAATCAATTCCTTCTGGTCCGAATACGGAGGGCAGTAACACATCAATATCCTATCTCACAGTCCATTATGTCCAACAACACCCCCCCCTCTGATGGAAAGCGACGTCCCATCATACACAGCGTTAATAATGACAATATTTATGAGGATATGGTGAAGATTATTTTGAGATAGAGTGGAAAGAGGAATAAGAGAAAAGGGAAAATAGGGAAAAGATCTGGCATGACTTCACAAAAGCTGTGTGTGTGTGTGTGTGTGTGTTAGCGCTTCCACACCCGAGGCTCGTGGAGTAAACCGGCTTTCGGGGCTTTTACCGAGGCGCTGCAATCGCTCCCCGAGTGGAGCGATAACTGACCTGAATGTCAAAATAATCCATCCAAGAGCCCCAGAACCTGGAACCGGCTAACAGGACATCTGTGACATTTTCAGTTATTATTGAGTGACCCGTTATGGAGACAAAGTTGGTATTTTTAAAGCAGCGGACCCAATTTTTTTGAACTGGGCTAATTGGCAACGCGAGATCTCCTGGGATCTCAACCCGTCCTCACTGGGAGGAACTCTTTGATGGTGCTGTGGCAGAACGCGCTGCCGACGCTCCGTGACATTGAGTCGCTGTACACGAGATGATTGGCTGGTTCCTAAACCCCCCCTGTGAGCCACGCGCTGGTTACAGATACGGTGTCGCCGGTAGTTCATGTCACATGTCCATCTCACATAATGATTTTTAATTACACCCCCCCTTCACATCACACACACCAATTCAGCAACACACGCAAGCAAACCCATGAATCCCACGACATCGATTCGTCCAGACGTCAATTTAGCGTTGGGCTTTAACCAAAACTCGTCTTTTTCTGAAAGTCATTTTTAATGATTTTAAAAGGACTTGTTGAAATGTAACATGACATTGATCTAAAACCCTCTTGTACTGTACATCACACACACACTTGGACCCGAATCTTGTGTCTCTGCTGCAGTGGCGACTCCACGGTGGAAACTCTCGTTTGGTATCTTTGCCAAGCTGTCTCATCACTGGAAATGTTTACTTGAGAGAGGGAGGGCTTTGAGTGCAAAAGAAACCTCTGTCTGTTACTGCTTGGAAACACATCTCTCAGATTAATTTATGGCGCGCTTAATTCACTCGCTGGAAAGCTTTTGAAGTGAGATTTAAAGAAGATTGTAAAATCATTTCAGCATTATCTTCGCAGCTTGTAATGATATCCTCCACTTGTAATCCCATAGCAGCCATTGATTTATTCTCACAGCCTAAAGAATAAAAGCCGGAAATGGAGAGCAAGGTTAGGGAAGGATTCGTATCCCATAATTGGTTGAACCTTTACAGATATTAACCCTCCAAACAATGTGACGTCAAAGTGACGTCTTTTCTATGTCATTTTTGGACGTCGAATTTTGGTCCACTGAAGGGGTTGTTTTGTAACGCTGGGTGATGTCTTTTTTTTATGTCGTCTAGACATCTGACGAGAGTATAAGGAATCCACATGTGAGGAGACTATTCTAAAACCTAATGTAAGAAACATGAAACTTTTCCGTGCCCTCGTCCAATTCCACGATAACAAAGGAGGAAGAAGAGAAAAGAATAGCTGTGTCCTGCTGAACTGAAGCGGTGGTGGGGCCTTTGCAGCGTAGAAAAGCGTTTTAGTCACAATGGGACGAAGACACACTGCAAACGGTTAAAGACACAAACACACCCCAGATCGGCCAAGGCGCGGTACAGACCTGCCAATCACAGTAAGCCCGCCCTCAAGCACGCGTTAAAGTGCCCCTCCCGTCAGCCGGCCCGCCCGCCGCCACCGCCGATTCTACAAGCTGTGGGCGTGGCCAAATGAGCTGCAGATCATGAATATGTAATGAGCAGCAGAAAACAGCGCACTCTGAAAGGGGCTGAAACAGAGGGGAGTAGAGGGAGGTAACGATCGTTTCCTACAAGCTATTTCCAGCAAACAACTTCACAAACATGTTTTCTGGAACTCAAAGACCTGTTCTAACTTGTTGAAAAATAATCAAAATATGGCCCCTTTAGGGGCTGTTTGACTCTAACTGGAACCACAATTCCCTAAATGAACATCTTGGTGCGTTGAGAGAGTCATGGAGTCAATACAATTGGGGTATTTTAAAATTAAACTATATATTATATAGATATACCTATAAATATCAACTTTATTGGTCATATTGCAGCAAATGGCTCTTTCAGGTGATATTTCTATTAAAGGTTTTCTGGGTTCATCTCTTTATGTCAGTCACTAATTCTTCAGCCATCATTTTAACAATAACTACAGGTGTTTCTCACCTTTTGTTGAAGATAAGCTGATTGAAAACAAAGTGAACATAACTCTAGAAACTAGATTCATAGTGCGGTGATGGAAATGATCTTTTCAACACGCTTTCAGTAATAAAGGCTTTGGGATTTTCAATTTTACAAACCACGTAGATAACAGCGAAAATGTCTGAAGCTGAAAGACACAAAAATGATTTTCCGGTAGAAAGAATGGCCTGAATGACGTTCCTTTGTCCCTTCATTTAGTGATTTCGTTTTTTTTTCTTGCTTCAAACCTCCGATGAATATGAAAAGTCCCACTGTGCCTTACGGGAGACGTTATGCACTGAAAGCCACCGTGAGGGGAAATGAAATAAGCCTTTTGGAGAGGAGTGCTCAGGCCCAGCGGCACGTCAGAGCAGTTCACACAATTCATTTAACTCATCAGGAATAATCCCGCGCACGTCGATTTAGAGCGCTGAAACGGGCCGCCTGCATTTAGACACATTAGAAACCATAACCATCTGGTCAGGATGCCGCGGCAGCCGATCATTTATTCTGTCCCTAATGTACATGTATGTATGTATAGAATATAAATATATATATTTTTAAACTGAGCTCATTGTGATCCTCCAAGACTAAAGAAAAAAGCTTAACAAATCTACTAGAGGGTGAGTCGGTACCAAGCCATATCACTTAGTGTCAGGGCCTGTGAAGTGCTGTGTTTTCAGGACAAATGCTGCATTTAATGACAAAAGAAATCACACAATTTAAAAAAAGGTATATTTATAATGTTTTAATGTTATTATGTATTTATAAAAGAACAACCAACGTTTAAATAATTTCTTTTGCTAATGCAATCGGTAGTTTTTCATCGATGTCACAATTACTGATGCAGTTGTTAAATGTGTTATTTTGCTGCACTAGATCTTCCCTTTGTGGTGTTTTATTTCTGTAATTAATGTAAGTGAAGGCCACATGATGGGGAAGCATTGCACAATCAAACTAACCACTGGAGGTAAACAGATCAATAAAAACAACTGTGTTTATAAATAACGTGGGCAGAGAAAGGAACCGCTGGGAAATTACTGTGGATTTGCAATCACAATATGTAATCAAATGAACACACTGTCACTCCCAAAGCTCGGTGGTTCAATCCCTACAAAGAAGCATAGATCCAAAATGGCCGCCCTACTTTCCCACCGAAGTGGCACAAAGCTCCACAAAGACAAACCCAAAGTAACAAAATGCTCGGAGCCGCCGTGCTTCTCCTACACCGTCAAATGGAAGCTGCTCACGGATGGAACAAGTTACTCCAACAATCCACTCACTCTTCCTTCACTGCTCACTCTCATCTGCGCACTCTAAGTCCACCGCGAGGTTGGCGGTTTGAACCCTGGCTGCCCCACGTCCCATGTTGACGTGACCCAGCCCTCATTGCTCCCTGGGCAAAACGTCAAACACCATGGGATAAAAATACAGTACAATGTAATTTGCTTTGGATAAAAGCATCAGCTAAATAACGTGTAATGCAAAAAAATCTCCAGATGAACTCTTCCTCCTCTGGGTTCAGCCATGTAAAAGAGCAGAGCGGTGACACATGGATCAATGCGATGAATTGCTCTTGGACGAGAAAAGTATGATTCACATTCGCTGCCGAGTTCAGTGTCAAAGAACAAAACGGAGGGAATTATTGGCGTTTGAGCATCTGTGTGATGAGCTGAATTGCGCTGAGAGGTTTTTTAGAAACGTCACTCAAGTCACAACGAGGCCTTAACTCAGTGCAGTGTGTCCCATCCTCGTACCACTGCTGTTCCAATAAGGTACGAATCACCATGGCAACGCTTTCATTTCCATTTCTATGACTTCATTGTTTTACTTTTTTTTAATCATTTCTGGGTGCATATGTGAGAAATCCTCTCACCCAAGGGTGGGAAGCCTTTACACATTTCCACCAGTGGATTCAGACACATGAGAAAACGTAACAGTAGAACAATATGAAAGTACTCCATCACAAGTAAAAGTTTAAAGAGGTTAAATTATTCAAATTTTATTGTAGTGTAGACAAAACAATTTTCATTGAAGAAAATTCCTTTGTTCCTTCTGCGCACACGCTGAATCCACATTCATAATCCCACGGCAGCATTCAGTGACGGCTCTGTTGGCATCACACCTGCCTCTAGACGCACCTTGGGGTGCTCGGAGCCCGTCGCCATGGCAACCCCAGGGCGGCGTACGTGATGTTATTTTCAGGCTACGACTTCACAGGGCCGCCCCTGCCATCGTGCACGAGTTCTCACCCGAGAGAGAGAGAGAGAGAGAGAGAGAGAGAGAGAGAGAGAGAGAGAGAGAGAAGCCGGGGGAGGAGGAGGAGGTGCAAAGTGAGAGAATAGGGACATGAATCGGGGAGGAGGAGTCCGTTTCATTTATTTATGAGAGCATCGATCCACAGATGTGTCCCTGTGTGTGTGTGTGCATGTGGTTGATTGGCCTGATACGTGTCAGAGTGGTTGTCATCAGGAGAGCACATTCCTTTAAAGAGCAGGACGCAACTCAAGTTCAGACAAGGGCAAGAGGTTCAGACGGCCTCTGATCTGCTTTCTTTAAGCTAAAACCTCTGTGCGTCATGTGACCTGCCAACGTATTCCCAACCAAGAGATCATGTGATGCATTGCCGCAAGCTTCGCTACATTTTTCAAGCTTCTTGGACGCGTGCTCCTTTCCCCTCGTTACGTGGGGCCGACTTTTCAAATCAGACTTCCAGCTTCAGGGGAAACGGAAACATAGAAACACTCATTTAGGTTTTAGAAACGGTCGTCCTTTGTGGGGACATAAAGTTATGGAGGAAAAACAACAACAGCATTCACTTCTCCTGACACATGGGGAACGATCCATGGCCTCCTTGTTTGTTTGACCCGCATCCGCTGGCCCAGTGGTAGATTTAGGTCATGTGATTACAGATGAAGGCGGAAAAGTGAATTGCGTCCTCTTAGTTGGGAGGTTGGTTCAACTGTATCAGCTCACGAAGGGCGATGATAGTGGAACGCGAGATTCACGAGTTACGAAAGTTTCCAAACTTGCTACAATTGTGAATCATGTTCCCTTTAAAGAAAAGCTGCTGGTGGTAGTGAATTACAAGCTACGAGAAGGTGAAAGCTGTACACGTCTGAAGCACATTATCTGTTTTCCCTCTGAAATCCCAAGACAATTAATTCCTGTTCTCATTCACAATACGTGCCTGACTTCTCATTGGAGATAAAACCCTGGCAAAACATAACAAACAGGAAAACCCTTTGCTCTCTACATTTAATTAGAAATCTCATTGGAACTTGACATATTAAATATTTGATGCAAGTGGGAACCAGCCGTTCGGTTGGTTTTAGACGTTAATTAATGGTGTTTTGTGCTTGCAGGTTATTTGAACAAATTTCATTATTGGAACTTCCTGGATTTGAAAAAAATAATAAAAAACATCAGGAAATGTCCTCCAACACTGCTAATGACATTCTGCAAATAATAATTATCTTTAAATGGACTAGTGTTGAAGTATTTCAGATGGTGGATGGTTTAAATGGAAAATGCATACTCTTTAATACTCTTTAAAATGAGTTTACAGGTGTGTAATGAACAAGCTGGATGTGCACAGACTTAAGTTCTTGCAGAAGTTTTGTCATTCACTCGGAAATGTCCTTCCTTGTGGCATTACTGTGTCTTATGATGTGCATTGTCTGTTCTGACCAGCAGGGGGCGACTCCACCAGTTCCAAAAATAAGTCTGATCGTTAGAGACTTCATGATAAAATGACTCAGCTCAACATTTGCACAAAGATGCACGGCAGTAAACACACACATGGTTGTGTCCCTTTAGCGGTGCAGTGGTGTGTGTGCAGAATGCAGCAGTTTAGAACACATCAGCTTGTGCATGAGGGGCTTTCACAGGAGGGCCAGTTCAAGTCGTCCATCTCTTTAATAATGTATTCATGTGGTTGAAATGTTTTCTTGGATAGGCTACTTATGTGATCAGGGGAGAACTTACAAGTGCCCTCTTAGGTCGGGGTTGACAAAATAAAAAAGGACCCCGGCAGTGCCGCTGAGTGGGTTGATTCACGATTCATGTGAATCATCTCGGCTTTTCCACCAAGTAGGTCAAGATGAAAACAGATCTTTGGAGGAACTCCGGAGCAAAAACATTTGTACAATTGTATGTGTTAAACTAGAGAATTGAAAAGTGATATCTATGCACTACTCTGCTATGAAACAAATTGCACTGTGGGTAATAAACCATTGCCACTGCAAGGAACCAGCTGATCTGACACACACACACACACACACACAGAGGCAATAAACACCCCTCCACCAGAAGGAATCACTGCCTGTCGGCCTTTGGTCTGATGAGGGTTTAGCCGATCTGGACGCCCCCCCCCCCCCAGGGGGCCGTGCTTCCGTCTTATCTCGGCTGTCTGGCGTCCCTCTCGTTAGCCGGCTAACAGATACACGGCACACCTCGCAGCCAAGCGCGAGGTCCAGATTAGTAGTGGAGCAGAGAAAGTCTGTGAAACAAGGCCCCCCCCCCCCCCCCCCCCCCGAGGGTCGGACTGCCTTGGTTGTTATCTCGTGAAGCGAACTTAGTCGGTGGGGAGGAGGGGGGCCACCTTCATATGACATAGCTGTGCTTTAGGCTCCAATCACATGACGCCTCGTTTAAAACCTTTTTAATCTTCACCTTCAGGGTAATGCCTTGTTTGCCTAAAAACATATTCATTGCCCGCTTGTACTTAGCTCCACCCTCTCGTTGCCTAAAACCAAGATGGCGACGGCCAAAAAGCCGAACTCATGGTCTACGATGAGGACACATGGCCTTTGTCCTCTCTTTAGAGTCTTAAAACCGCTCCGAAGCGTCAAATGTCAATGTGCATCGTCTGACCGGAAGCCGTCCTGGGCTCCCTCACTCCCGCGTTCCTCTGGTCATTTACCGAAGCACCTCAATGGTTCACAGTCCAAGGCGCTGCGTCGTCGCGCTGTTGGCTTACGCAAGAACATTTAGGTGATGACATTATGCTGACACTCTCAAGCTGTACAAAGCCTGAGCATGTAGGGGTTTAACCTCCAGTCGAGGACGAAACATTTATCATTCGGCCGCGGTGGGGATTGAAATCTTAACCTTTGGGAAAACTGGCCAATCTCTCTTGAAACCAGCAGGCGTGTATTCTGTTGTCTGACACAAGTCTAATACAGACATGTTTAGACCTGAAAGTTATGAAAATAGTTAGAGCCATTTGGAGGCAACAGATGTGCCACAAATTTCATATTGAGCGTCACTAAACCATAAAACGTTGGGTTTGTCCTAGAAAACACCCGGTTAATGAAATAGAAATCCTCAAATGTTACTTTACAAATGTTTGGCATGTGAAATGTAAGATCCTAAAAAATAGCCTTAAATTGTTGAAGGTCGTACTGAAACGCTTTTGTATATCTGGCAGCAAAACTTGGTCACAACAAGTTCCAGTGGGGGCGTTGGAAGGCGATGCGTTGAAATAACAGCACAGATGAGACTGGGTTAAAAAACCATCCAGTGGTAAGATGAGGAGAAGAAGGGCGTATGAAAGAAGTGAGCTTCACTCCTCTGTGTCTTCCTGCACCATGATGGAGCCTCCCCACCCTCAGCGGGGTGTCAGTCGCAATGAGAGGACGCCAGAGGCGGCGATATTGGAGGGTGTGGGCGTGTGTGATATGGCAGCACGCATGGCATCACGGTGGAAGGTGAAGGGGGGGGAGCAAGAAAAGGAAGCGGGGGAAGATGGTGAATAGATGAATGGATGGGTGAGATTGGTGAGGGAAGGAAGGGGGCTGAATTTGGAGACAGACAGTAATAGTAAAACATGGCATAGGCGGATATGATGGTGAGATACAGGGCGACAGTAGAACAACAAGACAGGGAACGAGATAGTCTGAGGCTTCTAGGTGGGAACGTGACGATGGGCAAAGTCCTTCTTCCTGTGGCACAACGTCACGGCAACGCCCGGAGTCCGACGGGGGGGATGCCGGCCCCCGAGAGCCTGGACGCCGCGGACTAGAGGCCCCGACGTTCCAGACCAACTGGAGTCATATGACCGTCACCACCTTTCATACGTTTAAGTTGGTTTCGTAAAAGAGGTAAAGAGTAAAATGTCACAGTTGTTGAACAGAGTGGAAGGTTTAGTCACTACGGACAAAGATGTCTCCTTCAGGAGGTGGTGGAGACCAAATACAGAGCCCACATGCATCAGGGACGCAAACACAAAGATTTAGTTTTTCGATTTTCAAAAAGCATTTCCAACTAACGAGTGTTTACATTATTTTGTTGATCACACAGTCTTATTATTGCAATTTAAGTTGGATGAAATTCCTGTGATGATATGAAGGAACATTACAGATTGTTTACATGCGTTTCAGATTCTGCCTCCTTAGGAGGAAGAGCCTTTTAAACGGAGTCCATGACCCCGGAGTCAGCGAGCATCAGCGCCTCTGCAACGACCTTGGGGAACGACTCCAACGTCCTGTCAGCTGAGGGCTCTGCAAATGCGGTGAATTAGAGAGATTGCATTACTTTACAAACGTATAATTTAGTTACGAGTCAGAATCATGCACCTAGCAGCGTTTGTCTCAGGTCTTAATACACTTTTTGATCGACAGTGAAATGCATACAAGATGGTACAGCTGATGGACCATATTCCAACACAACACATATACTTGCATTATACTTAAATGGAAGAGCGCGAGCTGCAGGCTAATTACTGGTTTCATCATGTCTCATCTGATGAGAGGATATAACACGATAACGGTAGTTCTGAGATCATGTGACTTTCGTTTCATTAGATTGTGTT
Source organism: Apeltes quadracus (assembly GCA_021346845.1). NCBI lineage: Eukaryota > Metazoa > Chordata > Actinopteri > Perciformes > Gasterosteidae > Apeltes > Apeltes quadracus. The sequence goes on along the minus strand of CM037933.1, from coordinate 15,963,472 downwards.
GGATGCATGCCATCGTATTTGTGTACAGAGCAGAAGACGGCGACTGGGACGGGTGACCCTTCGTACGGTTCACCACGAGTCAACATCTCTACCTGAGGAAAGTACGCAGAAACAAGCCAGAAACCAGAGAACCTTCTGAAAAATTTGTTGTGGTAATTTCACAGTAGGCACAGGTTCGAATACTCGTTCTCGCCCCCTACAGTGCAATTTGGCTAGGTATACATCCGCGCTAGAATATCAAGGGGAAAGTCATCATAGCTTGCGTAGTATAGACCCAGCTTCCAACCCAACTCTGAAAATGGATTATCGGCGCTAAAAAAAAAGACACCGATAAAGTCCCACCACAACGTAGCACGTTAACGCCGATAACGGCCCACCACTAAATAAAACACATCTACATAGAGCCCTCTCGAGGGGTTCCAGGCAGAAGTCTTATGAAAAAGTTCTCCCAGGGACTCAAATGGAAATTCCTAAGAAGACCTCAAAAAGCCCTACAAGGGTTCAGACTTCGAGGTGGAGTTCTTACAGGGACCCAGTGTCAGTTCTGGACAAGCTGAGATCTTGAAGGTGTTGAACCAGACCAGTGAAGTGGAGATACGTATTTAAAACTTCACTTCCTCCTTTCCAGAAACACATTTTGAATGGAAACATATCCATTCCATACATTGATATAATTGATCAATTAGGAGGACTCTTTAAGGTTGGTACAGACGCGTGTGTCTATCGTGGAGATGCCCTTCACAGCAGACACATTTATTTTGTTTCCAAAGCTTTAATCCTGACGAGTTCGGAGGGATTTAAAACGCTGACCGCGGATCAACGTGGACGTGACACCTGAGGTCCCACACTAATACCCATAACACCCCGAGCCGGGCCTCTCATCCGTCTGCGCGCCAACGCCGAGAGAAACGCTCTTCACATGCACATGGGTTAATTAGCTTTTAATGCCAAATTAAAAAAAAGGATTGCGTTTAAAATCCTAAAGTGTTCACCTTCAGCTCTTTAAAAGCTCATAGACAAACTTTGGTAAATCCCCAAAGAGTGAACCACAGCCACGTTTAGTAAAAGTCACAGTATTCTGGAGATTTGTTTTCCATATTGCGTTAAATGACAATGTGGGCCCGATGGTTCTGTTCGAAAAGCGTATAATAGGTCTTACTATGTGAGGATTCGTATGAATATCTGATGAAACACATAGGGAAAGTCACAATCTGCATATCCATCATTTTTATTAAATGCATCACATACTATTTAACACATTTTCATGTTATTGAGATGAGTTATATGAATGCTCTTCTGGCATGACCAGCTTCCAACAAAAAGACCAAATATTTTACTAAAATATTGTAGTAATGTAACAAACATCAGTATATTTCACTGATAAAACCTTGTCTCTCTACCTTTCGTGCCCGCCGGGGGCTCTGCAGGAGGCTACGCCACAGCGGATGGAGGTTCTGGTGAAGCTGCGTGATGTCGATTGGAGTTCAACAGCAAGACTTGAGGATAATTGATGAATTCATAATCCCACTGATGTTCTCGGCCACAGCAGCTGTGATAAACGCACACCGTTCTTATTCTTATCACATGGTCAGCGGGTCGTCGCCGGTCAAGGGCCGAGGTGAAGCAGTGTCGTCAGAACATTTCCGCGGCTTCCACCTCGTGCTGGTTGATGTCGGCTGGTGGCAGAAGGAGAGCGTGGCGGACGAGGAGGGGTAACGGATGCCGCGAGTCATTCGGCCCGCCGTGCATCAGGCTGCAGGGAACGGGAGGATTTTCTCTGCAGAGGGTCGATACGTTGCTGCGGTTGTTTGAAAACGTAGTCCATAATAAAATCAGAGTGCATGCACAGGCTCGTATAACGAACAACACAATGAAATAAATTACTTAAATCAACTAGAGAATAACCTGGAGCACAGAGCGAAAAACACTTTATTTGGGGGGGGATCGGATGGAGTTCTTAATAAGTTGAGGTTTTACATGTTGGACATGTAGCTTAGCAGCAGCACAGAGATGGGGACTTGATGTTGTCCAGCTGAGAAACAAGTATTCAGAAAGAGGTAATTTTACTTTTATTGAAGTTCTATTCATGCAAACATTTGCATGAGAACGTACCCTGTGTTTGAATAGGTGTACATTCAGTAAATATCTCTGCAATATGAGCGGGATCTTGACGTCAGCGCAGCAGTCACCAAATCAACCAACTGGAATCTGAACGTAATCATACAAAAAGAACGTCTCGCTGGATCGAAGTAAGTGTGTTTCATTCCACCAACAGAGAGTAAATCACTGGCCAACTCTGCAGAAGCCATGCTACCTCAGCTCTTTGGAGCTGATTGGGTGGTTTGTATGCAGTCTACTCCGTCTGGAAGGTGGAGAACTAGAATTACCAGCACTACAAGCATCATCACATCATTCCGTTATGAAAAAGTCTTAATTAGTGAGCATTCTAGAGAATTCTAGAGAACTCTTGTGCGAGTTCTCCAGAACGAACCTCATGGTGTCACAGCGGGTGGCGGAAGCTGGACTGCAATGCAGATTTTCCAAATAATAAAGACTTTATTCCAAAAGATCAAAATTCCTTTGGGAAAAGCCGCAGCTCCAGACTTACCGACATACAAACCACATTCAATGACTCAACAAGGGACAGAAGACACACATGTCTTAAATACACCGGGAAGGTGCAGGTGATTGGAGGCAGGTAGGGATGGGTATCGTTTTTTTTTTTTCGATACCGGTGCTAACCCGGTACTTTTAAAATGATACCGGTGCCTGAACGGTGCCTGAACCGGTACTTTTTTTGAAAAAAAAGACAAGGACCACACAGGATGACACGACAGGGCAGGAAGTCAAGCTAAACCAGGGACAAGAGAGGCAGGAAACTACAAAATAAAACAGGAAACAAACCCAAACCGATTGAATGGGATGAAGTTGGCTCTTCATTTTACAAATTACAGGTCATCTCACTCATCACTTGATGTCTTTTCAAATTATTTGTACTCGTGCCAATGAAGTACAATTTGACTTTTTTGACTGGCTTATAATACCATGTCTTGTTACTTAATCACACAATTGATTATCGATCAGAGGGAAGTACCGGCAGTGAGTTCGAACTAGACGAACAAGTGTGTGGGGGGGCCCGGGCGGATACATCCTCCAAGCATGTTCCAGTCTGTGAGCGCCAGAAGGCAAAGGGCATACGCTGAGACTGGGATGACGCCTGGTTCGGTATCGTAGACATTCGGCCTTCCCTTCCAAAAGGGTCGAACCTTGAACAAAAGAACTCGGCTCAGACGGGCGAAGACGTCTGCTGGGTCACTGATCGTAACCCTTCCACAGAAACTGCTGTTCGCCTTGAATACATCATGTGATGAAAAGAGATGGGGGGGCCCCTTAGTTCCTGATACGTCTCCAGGGGTCAATGCCATCAGACCCAGATCTCCTCTCTGTGAGTATAACAAACTGTTGTGATCATGTTAACTCCTGGTCTTCATTTCATGTCTCACCGCCTTCTCGTCTCTTATCCCACAAACCATCCTCCCTCCGACTTCGGGCATTGAAGACCTAGCCAGAAGGTGCTAACGGACAGCAGCACAAGTTCTCCAGCATGTCTTTGCTTTCTTTGTGTGAATGTTGCTTCCTTTCTATTCAACAGTGGCATTACAAAACTATCAGAGAACGAGGTGAGACGGGCCATGCAGAGCGGCAGAAAGTCCTCCTGTCGGCTCGTGGACATGGAGGTTACAGGATCGCTGTCTTTAACCCTCCGACCCCCCCGGGGGCCCCTCGTGGGAGCTGTTTTCCGCTCAACTCGTCCGACCTCGTGGAACGAGCAAGCCTCAGGGCCGCTCCATCTGAATGCGTTGCGTCTGTGGAATCCTGGTCTGCACTGTTGGTTAGTTATTGTGAGTCAATGTCGTTTCCACCGCAGCACAGTGCTGCAGCACCATCAGTATTATGAATCTTTATGATTATTAACGTCAGTGATTCGCTGCCTCCAGTTTCCATCCCTCTCTCCGCCCAGCCCGATTCCGTAGTAAGGACATTGGAAATTAATTTCAAGCCTCGCCGAATTGCAAAGACTCCGGCCCGCGGGGATGTGCGTCTCTGTCCCGTCGACTCTGGGAGCAGAGTGTAGGACGTGCGTCTAATGAGCCGCTTGCCCGATCCCTGCCTTCACCGCTGTGGCATCGGCGGGAAGACACAGCGGCTGAGGAGCGCGTGCACGAGGCAACGTGCGGTTACAGGACCGGGCGCTTCATGCACATCGCAGCCAACAAGCGGCCGGGTAACACCCCCCCCCCCCCCTCCCTCCAGGAAGAGAAAGAACAATAAGAGAAGAGTAAATGTGAACGACTGGAGCCCAACACCGTAGGTTACGTAAATAAACAGTGCAAAGAACATTGTGTCGTCCATTTGTGCGCTACGGGTTACGTAGAACGAATGGCAAGCAGCTCTAGTGAATTACTTACTAGAATGAAAAAATCACATGTGCATGAAAGTGACAAAAAACCGTTTTGTGTATCTGATTGAAAAGACACAAAAGGTCTGGTATCTGATCGACATGTTTCCATCGTAGGCAACAGGCGCAGGGGGGCGACGGACTGCAATCTCAGGGAGAGATAAAGGTTGCAAAGAAAGAAGGTGGAGGGATGATGTATGTCAGATTGTGGATTCAGACTAATGGAAGGTACCTGCCTGCCTTTGCACCTGGGGGACACGGCCCTATCTGAGAACAGGCATTGAGGTGGGGGGGCAGACAGGGCGAAACAATGGAGAAAGTGGTATAGGACGAGGGAGACGTGAAGAAGGCCCACGTGGAGATGACGATGGTTTGCTCGGTTTACCTTCCCCTCGCACTGCTTCGACCCCGACAGCCTCACGCCTGATAGAACATTCTGATCTTTGGACTGCGGCGAGACGAGATGTGCGAATCCCATAAGTCCTTGAGACCAGAGAGTTAGAGAGCTTCAGACAGCATTAGCAACGAGTGACAAGACGGGGAGAGTAAGTGTTGGTGTTGTCACCACGTGGCCAGCGGAGTCTAGACAGTCCATGTGACAACATGAAACACGCTCATTTACTAATGACGTCGCTATCAGCACCATTTACTGTCTGGGTCTTTGTGCCAAACTACATAACGGCTGGAATGTTAATGTTAATGAAGAGCAGGAGGACAAACACTTCATTATCCATTCAGACATTTTAAAATACTGGATACTGAATATGGAGTAACAGCGGGGGAGGGACGGGGGGGTACTGTATACATCCTTCAGAACAAAGCAGTCACATAAGAGCTGTGAATGATGGGAAATAGAAATGAAGAGAACACAGAAGACAGAAGACAGAAAAGTCTTTAACAAGTCTTTTTGTGGACTGCTTCTGTTGGGCGGATGAGCCACTGGGAGACATCCATCCGACCCTCTTCTAACAAGCAGACAACGACGGAAAGACAAATGAAATGAAGACTTCTTTTTAAAGGCTTTTTCTACGAAGCCCGGGAGGTACCATGAAAAAAAAAAGGGTATGTACTTGGGACTAGGTTTGCGAGACCTCGCAAAACCTTTGCTCTGCGGCGGCGATTGGTGGTCCGCCGGGCGGAGATTCGCCGCTACTGAGGGAATCCTTTAGTTTCTTTTCCTCCGGGGGGGTAAGGGAGGGTGGTACGGAGATCTCGCAAACCTAGTCCCAAGTACATACCGTTCTTTCCATGTCATCTCCCGGGCTCCGTATTTTTCAGAGTGGAAAGAAGAAGAAAAAAAAGAGTAATTCTTGGACACCAGAATAAGGGATGTTCAGTGTTTGCTTTTGAAATGGTCCAAAACTCTCTACAGGATGATCAGCTGGTGGAATCCAAATTCTAAAGGCCATATTCAAAATGTGAACGTACATGAGATCACATTTAGTTGGGATTGCCAAAACATTTATCAATATTCATATCAATTTAATTATGGATCATACAAAACCTCCCAGCTCTACAAATAGATTTAATCATAGCTTTAATAAATAAAGCTGTTGGGAACCATTTCTTAAAAGTCTGAATGGTTCTTTATGAACTGGATGTGCTTTGAAGCGTTAAATACAACGGAGCTCCGGAGGAGTGTGAAGCCACAGCAAGCAAATAAAGGTGACAGTAACACAATTAAATGAAAGTGTAATGCAGGTACTCAGTCTGAAAATATTATAACAACTAAGTGCTTCCTCTGCCATGTTCTTGGCCGATGTGAAAACAACCACAAAGGCAATAGACACTTTTCTTCTTCATACCCTTCCTGTTTATTATGGACCAACAGACACTGAGAGCGACGCTTCCTCTCCCATCCGATGTGTGACCCACCCCCACCCCCCCCGCCGCCTGCTATCCGGCTCTGCACACAGTTTACTGACGCCCTGCAGAACACCGGCTCTCTCCGGGACTTCCTGAGGCTCACGCGGGTCAATGTATTGACACAAACCACAATCCCTGGGGTGGTTCCCTACTTTGAAAAACAGATTAAGAGGCACAATCCGAAAGTGAGCTGGTCGAAATGAGCCAGCAGATCCCTGCTGATGATCAATGTGTCTGATGTGTGTAGTTATTGCAAAATGCATTCCCCAATTCAGAGCAGAAGAGGGAACGCCTTCCTCTGCTAATGGACGCATTGTGCACAGCCTGCACAGCCTCCCTGCTGCTTCTGAGCGACAGGCATCTTCACTGTGAACCAATGCGGCGTGTAAGAAGGGGCGGAGAGCCGAGAGAACATCCGTCTGGATCTGTCCAGGTAGAACCTAATATCGATGTCTATTTTGTGTCGTACAGTATTGACATATACTTCAATTTCTGTGTCAAATAGCTGGCAGAAAAGACAACGTAGTAGCGCTTCAGCAGAGCTTCTCACAGACATTCAAAGATCACGTTCATCAACTAAACAAAAGACTCAAGCAGCTGGAGTGGGAAAGGGGTCCAGATCTCCAGGTAAATGGTGATATTATTGAAAATCATTAAAGCTAATTAAGGAGAACATCGTTTCAGCTCTCAGTGGTCTTAATGTTTTGGAGCCAGGAAACCTGCACAGGCTCTGTAGAGAGAGGAGATCCCCAACGCGTTCATACACGGTGATGGATCCCCAACGCGTTCATACACGGTGATGGATCCCCAACGCGTTCATACACGGCGATGGATCCCCAACGCGTTCATACACGGCTGATGGATCCCCAACGCGTTCATACACGGTGATGGATCCCCAACGCGTTCATACACGGCGATGGATCCCCAACGCGTTCATACACGGTGATGGATCCCCAACGCGTTCATACACGGTGATGGATCCCCAACGCGTTCATACACGGTGATGGATCCCCAACGCGTTCATACACGGTGATGGTGAACCTTCCACGGGAGGAGACTTGGACTCTGGATGACCCCGTATCCTGCTTGTTAGAACATTATATAGAATTGTTTCTGCAGGACGCACTCTGGCTCTGCAACCTTCACTTTTTTGGGGGAAACCAAAAGCAAACATGTTGGTGCTTGTTGCACTAATAGAAAAAGGATGAGAATGTTTTTTTAAAGATGGATCTCCTGTTGTGCATTTTTTATGTGGTTACTTCAAGTTGTCACACTGTTACGTCAGGTGTTTTTCACCGTACGTTGTAATGTTACATTTAATGTCACGAACGTTACGTTGTTAAGTTTTGTTATTACGTCAACAAGCCACAGGGGCCCTGATGAGACATCGCACACGCACCCCCCTCCCCCCCCCCCCCCCCCCACCCCCCCCCACACACACACACACACACAAACACACACATAGTCCTTGTGATTTGGACAATGTTGAGAACTATTAGACGGATTAGATTGTATATTCCTGTTGTGTTTCCTTATGGAGGCGGTTCAGCGTGCCACACGTCGAAGCACTGCTCACCTGCGTAGCGATCGATTGACACACAGGTGTCTTTGTGCCGTAACACAAAGTTCTCTTTCACAGCCACTCAAACACAAACAGACACGTTCAGGAGAGGAAACGTTTGTGTAGACAGAGCTGTCACGGTTCAGCTCCGGGCGAGGACTCCAGACCGGCAGACCAGACGAAGTGGAAATACGGTTCCTTAATGGTCACCAAAAGGTCACCTGAAAGCGACTCCAACCGAGAGCGAGGGAAAACGAACAAAAGGGCAAAGTCATAATTCATTAAACAAACCTGCGGGATCAGCGCAGGTGACACCGATGGGACAGGGGCAAGAACAACGACCATGTAACAACAGGGGGGCGAGCAGGACGAGTGCAACACATCGAATGGGTCTCTGTCTCAATCGCAGGCCTGTGATTGGCCGGCGATCCGTTTCCTCTGATGTACTTCATGAGATGAAGTTGCACAAGAATACACTGACGACATATGTTTAAATAATGCTTTAATATTGCCACTGTTGTTTGCTGCCTCTGTCAATTTTATAAGACAACTAGGAAGTTGTGTAACAATTTAGAAAATGTGGACATCCAGACCAAATATTTGACTTAAACGTATGAAAAGGGGAACGAATATTTCAAAAAATCCAGAAAATCTCGAAAGACGTTTTTAGTATTCATCACCAAAAATTAAAATGTATTTATTACTATAAAATAAATCAAAGTGAAGGTCGCTGACTTTTATTCCTCTATTGAACATTTCATTTTCCGTGGTTTGATGATTAATGAGTGAAAAAATACCTGAAATGATGAATTGATATAAAGCGACATAATAATAAACTATCCTGGTACGGGAATGATAAATTATTATTTTACTGTTGACAAATTCTTCCTTTCAGCTGTTTGAACAAATAAATCTAATTCAATAATAACTATCGCCTGGTAATGTTCCTGCCGAGGGAGTGATAACGGATCTTTTCATCCTACACGAGAAGCTCCGTTTGATCGACTCCCCCTCATCCTCCCCCCACTGCTCCTTCTTTCAATCATTTTTTAATACCATCATTATCGCAACACTGACTCACGCGAATCCCCCCGAAGATGTTGGTACAGCGTCTACTCTCCCTCCGGGGCCGAGCGGAGCGAGTGGTGGCGGCGGGCCCGAGCGCCATGACACCACCAATCAGAGCGGCGGGAAAGAGGCCGTTGGAGCGCTTTATTAAACGCACGCGGCCCATTTGGGCTAATTGAAGGGCTGAGGGCGACGTGTCGCTGGGCGTGCGGATCGCTGAAGCAACAGCTCAGGATGTGTTAGTCGTGCCCATGCAACAGATGTTTTATTCCCCCCTTAATCCAGCGCATCTGTGGGTGGAAAAAGGCACAGTTCCTTCCAGGGGCGCCGCCTCTGGTCCAAGATCGCTTCATTGTTGCTGCCAAGCATGCAGACTCGTTTGAACGGGGTGAAATCATTGGCGTTACATCCATGCAGCCAATCAAAAGTCGCCCTGAGGCTCATATTCTTGGTGCTGGAATAAATTCAGAGATTTTTTTTCCTTGTGAAGGAGGCATATCTTTATTTATTTATCCATAATTGCTCCAAGGAGGCGAGATGTTCAGCGGGTCGATGGAATACGAACACTGAGCTACAGAGGAACAAAAACAAATAATGTTAACCGTATTGGCAATTCGCTGTCGTTACAAACAATGATTCATCCTCAGTCCTCAAGCAAGTCAACCATCAAAATCTGTTGTATTTTACTTTGTTATTGTCATCCATCGTGGTTATTTATACACAAAAGCACAATTTAAGTCTAAGGAATTCAGTTCATGAATTGATCTTTTCTTTAAAAGGTCAATAGCTTAATTCCGTCGCTGCTCCATAACTTTATTTGCTATTTCACACTTTTTTTTTTTTTTAATTTGACTAGATCCCATCTCCAAACCATGATGACGTCGTTCTGACTTACCTTTAGTGGTCCTTTTTTTATACTGTCAGCTGTTGGCTCCGCTGCTTATCCAACCGCAGCGGGAGGCTCGGAGTGCTTCGTGTTGCTGCGACTCGTTGTGTCAGTCAGAGGAGGTTGATTGATTAAAGTCGACCATCCGGAACTTTTGAAAATGCTTTTCTTAGAAAGTTAAACTACAGGCCCTTTTAGAGCCGAAATGCTTTGTGAATTTCTGTTTCAGTGTAAACCGTGGTGCTGAAGGTCCGTTCTCGGACTCTCCCTGGTTGTTGGGTCGAGGCTTCAATGACTAATCGTTTCGGTTTGTGGCTTCCTCGCAGATATTTTTAACCCCTTTATGAATCCTAAATCCTCATTTCTCTCGACTTTGACCAAGATAATGACCCACAATTCATAGCAATGTGACATAAAAGAGAGGGTCACCAGCGGAACCAGGAGACATAAAAAAAACTAAACAATGAGGAAAGGCAGCGTGTCTTAATCCTGGAATACTCAGAACCGTAAAGGATCAAAGATGGAACGGAAAAACCAATGAAAACAGCAGCCTTCATTCCACAGAAAGCTTATGAATCTGATTCTTTAAATCCACACCATAATCATTTGGGCTGCTCTTAGTACAAGTAAAGCATCCCATCCCCACTACAGTTCGTTTCACTGCAAAGGAACATCCAACCTTACTGGTTCCCATCGTTCTACACATGAAAGGAAGTCACGATTCATCACTTCCGATCGGAGGAAGTCTGCGGCGAAAAAGATTGAGTTTGAAGTTGAAGCCACTGACTCGTCTCTATTGAGGCTTGTTTTGTTTACTTTGCTTCACATCCACGTCTACGATTCAGCCGGTGCCAATAAATTCACAATTCTGCTGGATGTTACATCCACTTTATCAATCACATGGTCCAGAGGGAAAGGCTTTTCTTTTTTTTTCTCATCACACTTTGTGACACAGCTGTTTGTGACCGAGCTGCTTTTAGAACTTCGTTGTGGGAGGAAAATAAGTGGGATGTTAAGGGAAGAGGGAGGGGGGGAAACAAAGAGATAATTATTCCAATCCATTTTATCAGCTGGACTTCCACTTGATTTTGTGGCTCCCATCTGTGACCATTTCGCAAGCAGCAATTTGCCTCCTTCCTGATTAACATTCTGCGGAGGTCCAGCAGGGTTGCAGAGGGGACCTCTAACGCAGGGAGCAGATGGCCGCTGAGTCCGATCATTTCCCATTGTCGATACTGTTGTGTTCATCTCAAGGCAGTCAAGAATACCGGCTCGAATCTGTGTGTTTCGGGGGCGGAGTCCCGTGACAGCTTTTTTTTACTGTAAAAACAGCTTCATTTTTTAGGGGAAATGTGGTCTTCAGTTTCCATCGAACTCAATGTCCTGCAAACACGTGGTTGGAGAACTATGAACAGAGGCCCTCACGGACATCAAAAGACCTCCTTCAGTTGCAGTGGTTTGGTTTTTCTCCTCTTTGGGCTTCCGTAGAAAATACAGCGATGCAACAGGGCAAAGTTATCCAGGAGAAATTTTCCGATCGATTTCTGATCATTTCTGGTGTTTTTGCCCTCCAATGCACCAAATTAATTGGAGGACCAATGAAAATAAACGGTAAAACAACCGGCAGGTCAATACAACTCATTAACGCTTTGGGAAACAACCGCTTCGTTAAACTAAGGTAAAACATTATGGTTGGACTTAACATGAAATCTTAATCAAGTAAAACCTGATCAACAGCACGTTTAGGAAACACTCAAGTAAAGTAGCTTCGGGACGTGAACACAAACCTTCATCAGATGCATTTACAGCATCCCTCCACCATCAGTCCCTCCACCATGTAATGTCTTCAATGTCTTATAAATTAGAGAAAGACAGAAAGCCATGTGAGTGACTGAAGAGTAACGGCACATTAGAGGCACCAGTTGATTTGTTACCCAGGCCACCACACTGTCCAGAGCTGCTTTTAATGTCTGCTACATGAGAGAAAGACAAAGTCCTTCCCGTCGCTCCCTGCATGTGTGAAGACACAGAGAATGTCTCTGGCTGGGCCTTTAAGACTTTGGGTTGTCGTGTGCACGTTGGCCAAGACTCTAGGGCTCGCTGGCCTCAAACATTAACAAGCAAACGTGGAAAGAAGCAATTATTCAAACTTGGGTTGTTCCTTTCAGATGCGAGATGAGTCAGGGATTATCTATGAGCTCTGATCATGGACTGTAGGGACGTCATTTCCTGCTTAGCAGTGTGGACACCTAGCCTGGGTTTTCCCATGCTGCTTTGCGCGCGCCAGTTAATTCGCGCTGCAAGGCAGCCTGGATACTGTAATGGAAAAATGATATGTAACTCTTCATTGTATAACCAGTTTATTAATTGCAAGTGCTGAGATGGCAAGGCCACGGGAAAAGAGCTGAAGTGTCTGACACTGATAAAATGTCCCCAGTGTCCTGGTACTAGAGACTTAACAAGTAGGTTCACATGTGTTGGATGTAAACAAGTTTTCCTGTTGATACCACGTAACTGAACTGGAGTATAAGAGCGTTTTTGTCTCGGTGGGGGGGCAGAAAGGGGTTTGTTGCAGTCTGCAGAGCACGTAGCTGTTGTGACCTTTTTCCCTTGCAAGGAAATAAACGGAGAAAGACATATTTGATTCAGAGCCTTTGTTTCTTATTCTACGATTGACTGTGCCAAAATTTTCCATCACAATACCATGGAGAAAATTTTCGCCTGAGATAGGGGACCAATCACAGAGCTCTGTCGCTCTACATACGTCATCGGGTATAATTGAAACGATTGGCTATGAGCTAGGAACAGGCGCATTTGACAGACATTCATAGCGCCCAATAAACAGCTCTGGGCTTTTGTTAACCACGCCTCTAATACGAGGAAATGAACATGTGGTTTCCAGACCCCGTCTCATTTGAGATGAGGGTATGACGTTAGCCAGGCTAGTGGACACCCTTCATTGGTTGGGATGGACGCCACTATGTAGACACGCGGAAACGGATCGATAGAGGACGGTTCTATTCAGAAAACCTCTTCGTCCACTGAAACCGTCCCCTGGTCTGATGCACAGTGAGTGGCCCAATGCAGGTGTTGGTGTGACCACAGGGCTTTGTGGGCGTCTCCCGACCGCATGTGGAAGGTTTGAGAAGCCGGCGCTCCGTTGGATGCTTCCCCTCCCCCCCCCACACCCCTTAGAATAAACGGAGAGGAAACGAGTGCATTAGCTTTGTTCACTGCGGTGTTAATCTGACTCCCAGGATGCGCGCTGTGCTCATAAGCCTGCAGGAGGAAATATCCATCTGGACCGCAGCAGCAGGTGGAAGCTCCTCTGAAAAAACCACAAGCAGGGGAAAAACCTCTGGCGCCACATCGGATCTGTTTTCCCACACGGCCTCTGTCAGAGTTGATTTGTATCGTCTTTTCACTCGAGCCAGGCCTTTCTTCAGGGCTGGCACGCAGACTTCTCAGAAGAAGTCTCCCCCTGGTAACATTTTGAAAAGAAGGCAAGTTAATGGAAGTTCATTGGCTTCATTTATCAGACCGGCGGTTTCCCCCCCCTTGAGCCCGACCCCATTTTTCCACACTCGATGGACCAGAGAACCAGGAACAGGCTTCCTTCTCAGTCAGCTGCAGCGGAGGATGTTTTTCCGCACATGAGACCCCGATGAAAGCAAAAAACATCTCTGAAAGCCAAACCGTCTGCGATGTTGGTTATGGCCGAGGTTTCTCCCTACAGAACTCTACCAACATCTGCCGTGCGAAACTGAGCCTGCTGAAAACCTCTTGTCTCATCGTCCCCAAATCCCCTCCTTCCCTCCAGCCTGAACTGGAACTCCTTCCTGTCGCCGCCTGTGGCTCCACCAGCCGTTTTATTAACAAACATTACGTTACTTCAATCATGCTGTCACATTGGTTTTTTTGTTGTTGTTGTAGTCCAACAGGAAGCTGCCATTAAATCCCCTCGACAAACAGCAAATGTAAATATGAAGAAAACAAAAATGTATGATGTTACATATTTGCTCGTGCAAGATCATTTCCCCAAATGAACACCACTTATGATTCATGCAACGTGAATATAAATCAGCGAGACTAGGTCTTTATTGGCATATCTTTCATTTGGAGCACATGTACGAACGTGTACACGTGAATACTATTTGTGCATCGCTGCCACTCCATCAGCCAGGAGAAATACGTGAATGAAAAAGGTCCCCAGACCGTTGCACCTCTGCGTCCCCGGTTAGACGGCAATTAATCATCGCCGGCAGTCCGACAGGCGAATCGGAAAATTTACATATCCGGGCTTTTGTCTCCGAGAAGCGGAGACGGGGACGCTGGCGCCGTCCCGAGCCGGTCCTCCGGCCGCCCCGGAGGGCCGGGTGGGATGAACGGAGAGAGAAGTCCAAGTTCCAACTCCAGAAGGAGGATCCTCCTTGCGGCCCTCCGGAGGAGCCTTTGTCTCTCTGACTAAAGCGACAAACATGTGGCATTTTGATGCGTGTAGATTACTGTACGTTCAGAAAACACCCTCTTTTCTCTCAAAACAAGGATGACCTTTCCTAGTGTCTTCTGGGATTTGTGCTTGTTTGTGTTTGTTTTAGCCTGTGTGTGTGTGTGTGTGTGTGTGTGTGTGTGTGTGTGTGTGCGTCCCCTTGTTAGGATAAGCCTGCTGGTTGTGTTCCCTGAACCATCTATGAATAGTATTGGCTGCATTTTCACCGCAGACCACCGCGGGGGAGGTTTTTGTTTTCTCCAGCTCACCAGCCATCCTACACTTGGCTCCGGTCTCCTCAGACCCCCCCGTTAAACCCCCGCTCTCCGCTGGAATGTGAAAACCATCGTGAAATAATGCAGGGCCATTATGCAGGGAGCTGAGCAGCCGCTGTCATCTTCAGCAGGGACTTCATGAACCAGAATCAAACTCCCCCGAGTAAGAAACACTCGTTCATTTGTTCTAACGACATCTTTGTCATGCATTGTGCATTGTGCGATTCTTAAACACATTTTGTAAAGAGACTTTACTACTGAATTAAGACTAGATGTCGTACCGTGTACAAGAAGCGGACGAACCTCCCTTGGCAATTAAACCCTGGATTATATTTGTCTCCATCCGATGCGTCCCCCTGCTATATGGTCTGTTAGAGACCTGTCAATCAGCGTGTAGCCCCGCCCTAAAGCGTCCTCCTGCTATATGGTCTGTTAGAGAGTACGTTTATGATCGTTTAGTAAATGATGGTCCATTTAGAATCAAAGTAACATCATGCTGCATTAAAGAAGACTTGAAACTACAGATTGAGACCATAACTCATGCTTACAATGTTTTCTGAAGGAGTAAATCAAGAGAGAAGTTGAGTCATTTTCTCATAGACTTTCAGCGAGAGAGAATTCAGGTTTTTAAGACTCTTTTGCACAAGCCTCACTTCGTTAAAGCTGGAGGAGGCCTGCCTGCAGAAAACCTGCACAAATAATAACAATCCCATGAGCCTCAGCTGTGTATTCTGTTAATGAGCAAACTTTACCATGCTACAAAAACGATGCTATAAATACTACAGTATGGCATGTCAACATGTTGGAACAGTCCACAGATCCACTATGACTTTATTATATTGGATATTTCATACAGTCCTTTTTTACTGACACCTTGTCTTTGCTCTCATTATGCTGCTGCAACACTGGTAATTTGACGGGAGCCCAGTATGGTGTCTGCATTTTGATTAAGCCGGCCCTAATGAGCTGTGACTGTTAATGAGTCAGCTGCACAAGTTCTCCTCTATTTTTGTTGATTATTGTTTTGTTTCCGTAACTTTCACATCCCACCGGGACTCCACAGGTACTTCTTGTGATGCATTTCTGGGAACACGCTGCTCATTTGAGAAGAGATTTGCAGTCACAGTATAAATTACTGCAGGGCTTTGGAGTGTTTTAGACATTTATAAATCATGAAATCATTTTAAAAGTTGTCAAATTTTGAAGCGTAAAAGCACTGAAATGTGACGTGTTATATTATATTATAATAGTAAAGCCTGCACATGTTGAGTCACCGCTCTGCTACATACATGCAAGCAAAGAATAAATCAAATCCCAAAGGAGTAAAGGATATGATAAGGAATGGCTGTCTTTACTCACACAATCATTTCATCAGCCTCCATTAATCACTGACAACAGTTAAAACAGTATTTTGCTCAGCCTTTTATAAAGCTGAGGGAAGTATTTCTATTCATTTGTTAGACTGTTTTGCACTTCTAAAATGGATCTGGTACCAAAGCAGAAATACAGATTCTTAGTTGAGTTCTTGCCCGAAAGGTCAAATCATGAGTCACTTGTGAAAGTGAGCAGATAACGAGATAACTTGATAACAAGTGAGCACTTTTCCCTTTAAGAATGCCTGACTGTAGATTTTTAATACATAAAAATCTTATGATCCATAATTGACTTACGAATAAATAATTGGTGGAATTGTGAAGTAAAATGCCCAGGGAACTAAATAAAGGTAAACTAACCTTTAAGTGATGGTATCCTCCCTAATTCAACCACCATCTCTTTATCTTAGATATCCTGTCATTGTCACTTCCCCTGAAGGTAAATATAAAGTGAAC
The DNA here is from genome assembly GCA_021346845.1 of Apeltes quadracus. NCBI lineage: Eukaryota > Metazoa > Chordata > Actinopteri > Perciformes > Gasterosteidae > Apeltes > Apeltes quadracus. Next base: position 15,947,039 of record CM037933.1, on the reverse strand, counting down.
GTGTGATCAGTCAGTAATGTGTGAGGAATCAGCCAGCCGGAGGCTTGTGAAGGCAGCGATGCGACTCTGCTGCAGTCGCACGATGATAATAAAAGCAGCAGAAGGCCGGTGGACGAGCGCGAGCGACACAGTTTCCACTCCACGGATTTCCCTTCCCTCAACGTCTGCCCCTCGTCACGTGGAATGAAGCAAATCAAATACTTTCAGTGCCATGTTTGTTAAATTGTTTGCTATTTTAATACACCCAGTTTACCGTGCAAAGGAAGAATTTTTAATACTGCTCATCCTACCTTGTGAGCTATTAAAAAGTCAAAGCAACACTTCTCCATTTGGAAACTTATTACATCTTCATGCAACAATTATATAAAGCAATACTGTGCCACACTTTTCTCTCAGATTGCACCGTACAATCATCTGTCAAAGGCAAAAACCATGAACCTGTGTAAGCAAAGACTCTCATCACCGACACACCACGCTATTTTATTACCATTGACTCAATTCTAGAAAGAGCTAATAAGATAAGATCCAAGTCGCTCATCAAATGACCATCAGAAGCAGGGTGCGATTTGTGGGGGACATGGGGGATTTCCCCCTTCTCTGCTAAATTAAATTATTTCCCCCCCCCGGTCAGCCCGCATGCCGACACCGGCAGAAGAAAAAAAAAATCCCCCCCTCCCCTCTTTTGTCAAATCGCTCCCTGATCAGAAGTCTTCCTCGAGCACGTCCGTACTGCAAGTGAGCCGTGCAGCATAATATACTGATGGTATTGCACATAAAAACAATTAAATATTGAAATCGGCGGTCGTAGTTTTGGAGAAGATGACAGTTGACTTCACTCTTTAACTCTTCTGCACTAACAAAGCGGATCACTTCACCCTCTGGGGGACGACTCAGCACTCAAGAGTGTGACAACACAAAGGCATCTGTCCTTCTGCTCCTTGTCACTGCATCCAAATAAGCGATAAAAGGGATCAGCACGGTTTTAGCTGTTCTGCGGGGTTTGTTTCATGAAGTGGAACGCGCTCTCGGGGGACCGGCGCTGCGGCTCCACTGAGAGGATCCGGCAGCCTCGTCGCACCGCCTGGCTCTTTGAAGGCTTCGGGATTATTGGGAGTTTTGGGGAAGCCCTATTTCCGGAGGCTGTTTCTGAACTCATGGTTGAACCTTTGCTTTCTGCTTATGAATTCAGAGCCTTTGATCAGATGCAGCATGATTTTACTTGTTTTCTTCATGCTCGGGAATATGAAGACTCACTCTTTTTACTGTTTGACACCAATCGACACCAACGACGACACTTGATAGTTACCTGAGCTGCTGATCATGAGACTAGTCAGGTTATTGGTAGCACCGCTAGCTTCCTAAGGTAGCATTGGACTAGTGGTAGCCATTGCTGTAGCTAGTCACATGACTTGTTAAGCATTTGGCAGTCATGTGACTAGAGACTCACATGACTCAGGCAATAACAATATTCACAATATCCTTGAAAAAAAACAATCTCCAATTAGCTGACTGTTTTTAGATCATTGTGATCCTATTTGTTGCCATACTACTACAAATTGGTACAGAAGCTGAATCCATCCTTTAGATCAGTGGTTGTCAAACTTTGTATACCAAGTAAAATACTTGGCTCTCCAAGTACCACCATAATGACCAACACTATACAGTAGCGTAGCAGGCCTAAGTATTCATCAAAAGAAGTATATTTGATATTGTCAGCCATTGTAACATTTTACAGTTTCAACAGCAAGACTGCGCTTAAATAGAGGAAGAAAATAAAAACTATACTTAAATAATGATTCAATTAAAATGTATTGCATATAAAAGTAGAATGAACATTGTACTAAAATGTAAAAACATGAAACCAAACAGACCACTTGGAGAGTAAATCATGACTTGGGTTTCGTTCCCTTTTTTTAGCTTCACGTTGAACTTCTCTAGGCTCTTTGAAAGCAAATGCTCACTGCTAGTGAGGAGGAAGCCAGCACAGTTTACCCAAAGCTTACCAAATCAAAAAACAAATTATTGTCAAAATACAATTGATTAGTGTTCGAGGTAAATGTGTTCTTGATGGTCGACCCACAAAATAATGCATCACAGGAAACAGAAATTACAGTTTCATTTCCCTGGAATGGGGCGAATTGATCCCGACGCCGAGATGCACCGCCTGCATTTGACTCGGCCGGGCCGCCCTGGAAAGGAGTTTGTTTCGCAGCGATACGTTTTTCTCATTTAGGAAACTGAACCCTGGGCTCCTGTTGTGGAGAGGGGCGCACAGCGGATATCCCCCATGATGCCTCCGCTTCGAAAAGGCCTTTTGTTCATGAATAATCTTCACCCTGTTCAAGGGAACACAAAACGCATTGGAGGAGGGCGAGAGGAGGAACGCAGCAGCCGTTGTTTGGTTGGTTCGCAATTCAGTGTCAGCTCACAAATATTTGGCTCTTCTTCTTCCCCGAACGAGCGAGTTCATTGGCCCGTTTGGTTTGACTCCAGAAGACGCGTATTGTGAAGCCCTTCGGGCGGGGATGTGTTTTCAGGGTGTCGCATGTCGGTTATGTTGTTATACTCTTATATTCTAACATGAATAGATTTTGCATTTCCCTTCTTAAGGTTTTCTTTGGCGTTGATGGGAATCAGAAGAGGCCTAAAGCTTAAAACATGAATAATATAAAGTTAAGTAGTAGCGTTTAATAGTGTATTATATGTGAATTCCACATTCAGAAATGTGGCGATTGATTGAATTCCATGCACACGTGCTTGAATGACCATTTTCTCCAGGTCTGAAACCCTTTTAAAAGAGCGTTTCACATCATTAAAGGACAATCTGACAACCGAGTCAGAAGGGGAACGCCGCGGAGCTCGGGAACGGAAGCGGCCTGCAGATGTGAGGAATGCGAGTGTGTGACTTTCCGTCTGAGTGATCCCGCTGGTCCGACGAAAAGCGCGATTGCTTCTGAATGAGCGACACGTCTGGAGGTGACATTTCTCATCACAGGCAATAACCTCTTTTCATATGCCGTCTACATTGTGCAGCGGGTGTGACGCTGCTGTACAAAGTGTTTGTATGAATTTGCTAAATCCGTGAAGCCGTGAAGAGAGTAAAGACGTCCTTTCTGTATCAAAGTCGGTGGTGTGTATTTATCATTGAGAAAATGACAGAAGCCGGCAGTTTGTTGCCCTGTTTTTGCGCCTAATTCCTCCCTCGACCACCCATTTATCCGAGCACACAAACCCACCCGTTTGGTGACTTGGTCACAGTTTCGTAGAGCGAGCGCGCGTTTCCTCCTCGATGATGGAGGAGATGGTTTGAAGATACAGATCTCCTGAGCTGTTTCTCCTCACAGAGGAAAACAAATGCATTCAGTGCAGCGCTGTCGACAACAGCAAAGCAAGCGGTGAAAGGCCCGATAAGAAGCTTATATTTTCACCTGTGACCCGCTGCAGTATCTCCAGCTCAAAGCAGCGTTGCATACAGCATACAGCGTTGGTTCCCTGTTGGTTTCCCGCGGTAAGCTCCTCTCTCCCCTCTCGCCATGTTTCCCCCACGACTTTTAACGCCAGTCACGCCCCCTCGTCGATGTCCCAGGCAGCCAATCTAATCAAGCAAGAGGCGGGCTTTGCTGCTGAGAGGCGGGGCTTCGCTCCCAGCCGATGTGGGCGGGGCATTGTGGCTGCGGCGCGTCCGCCCTTACGCGACGGCTCCATCTTGGACTCGCCTCCCCCCCCCCTCTCCCCCGTTTCTGCCTCCCAATCTCCTCAATTACGTTGCGTCATTATTTGTGCTCCTGCCACAAACAAACGACTTAGCGGAGCGCTGATGGCTCGCGGCTCCCTGGCCGACCTGCAGCAGCTTGTTAGCGTTTTCTCTTTCCGCAGCTGGCAAATGAAGTTCAACTCTCATTTTTCAAAATCACTTCATTATGGATCTCCTGGGGCTTCATGACTTGTACGCCGGAAAAGCACCTCGTTGCCGGGCCATCTTCCAACACCAGAGGCTGCCTTCATCATTCTGTGGACAAAGAAACATTGATTTCTTTACCAAAGTTTCCCGTTTAAATTCCTCCTCTTAACACTTGAGTCCCCCGCCGCCAGCAAACAGTTGCAGATCTGTTACCACGTCAACGCACCGACACGTCCCAAATTCCCCGATGGATCCGCTCAGGCTTGACCCTCGGAGCGATTCAAATCATTACCGCGGCAACAATGAGATTCACACCTAACCCGCGTTGCTATGGCTACAGTCGAGTAGTTCTGCTTAGACGTTTGTTCCAGTCGGTCCACACACACGCACACACACACACACACACACACACACACACACAACCTCAAGTCATTTAAAGTTATTACAAACAACTCTCAGCGTTGAGAAACAGTTTTTTTGAATATTTTATTGCAATAAAGTGTGCGAATTGTCCCCCCGCCCCCTCTTCTCCCTCCCCCGGTGACTGAAATGAGGATTCGGCACGTTATTGTTTTTTCAAGAATATGGTGTAAGGTCAACATGTGCACACACACAATGCATATTTCAGAGCAACACGTGTGGTTCGAATGCCTGTAGTTTACCGCGTCGTAAAACCTGCAGCAGCTCAAGGTGAAAAAAATCAATGCTGTTTTTCATCTTTTGAAACACTTGCAGAAGATTGCAAAGATCCGTCTCAGGTGGACCGCAAGAGACAACAGCAAGGACGTGGACAATGTTTATGTTAGGCTGCCGCTTTCTGAAGGTATATATGAATGATAAATATATGTTCATATACTGTATATATGAATAGGTGTGCCGACCAATATCATATCCGCAAAGGGCTTATTAAATATGAATGTAGTGCGTTTCATGTATTCTCGGACAGACACTTGAGCACAAACAGAAAAACACACACACACACACACACGCACGCACACACAATCACGCACCACTATCTTCCGTGTGCACACACTGGGAGCTATTTGGAGATACAATTCAATTTATTATTACGGAAAATAAGCTACCTTGATTTTCAGCAGCGTTCAGCTCACTGAAATTTCACTTGGGTGCAATTTTCAGCCGCTGAGCCTCCTTAACCCCCCCCCCCCACCCCCCTTACTCTCACCGTCTCCTCCTGACTCCTCAGGGCCGCTCTTCGCTTCCTCTCTTCTCTTTTACCTCTCCTTTGAGCACCTTCTACCTTTTCCGATACCTTTTTTTTCTCCATCAAGTCCCTCATAGCTCTAACGCTCGCCCACAACATCATTTTAACGTGTTGAGGGCGACTGCGTATGGAAAATACGGCTGAACACCATCTTTTTGAAAGTTGTTTCCCCGGGAGCGGCCTCGGGTTCTGCAGAGTGAAGAAAACGCTGAAATGACTTTAAACCTGCATTCTCCGTAGTGACCACTAGGGGGCGACTCCTCTGATACCACGGAAGAGAAAATGACAAATTCTCTATTGACTCTATTCCCTCAGTAAACATCGTAAACATGCGTTTATGGTCTCAGTCAATCTGCAGAGCCTTGAGTCCCCCCCCGCCGTCGCTGGTTGATTTCAAAGTTATTTTCTATTAAACGAGGAACCGAACTGCATCCAATTCGACAGGACTCTCACTGCGGAGTGTTTTGGAAGAGCCGTGCTCGAGATATTCAAAAGGAGACGCGGATTGTTTCAGAGATCAGGGAAAAAATACCTTTTTGCTCTCTCCTCCTCTTCGTCATTCCTTTTTGGGATTTATCGTCAAGGAAACAAGCCAAACATATGGGGATTCTCACTGCGGGGTCTCTGTGCTTATTCTCCTGTGGGTTCGGATGCGCTATTTTCCTCCGTTTACCTCATGCATGTTAATCTCCAAACAGATTTTCTGTACCAGGGAATGCCAATTTGCCAGCCCGCGCACACACACACACACCCACACACACACACACATACACACACGCACACACACACACACACATACACACACACACAGACAGATCTGCAGCTCAACTTGTATGAAGTCAGCTCTGAAATGCTCCCCTCCTGCTGAGAACATCAAGAGCAAATGTGACAACACAACAACTATTTTTCCGTCTCCCAGATGAAAATAACCGGTGGCTGGATCTCCAACAAGACAACAAGATTAACATACACACATCTAGACACCTGCACATGTGTGCATACATTTCACCTGCCTCACATAACCCAATAGAAACAGTACGTAACGTGCATGTGAATTCAACAGCAATAGTTTTGTATAGTGTCGGCCAGTGAGGTTAGCTTTGAATTATCCACAAGGAGTACTTCTCTGTACGGATATAACCATCAATGCATTACATACATCTGCAAGGTTAATAAAACATTTATTTACCGAGAAGCAGAGGAACAGACATAATCATCCAGTGTCATTAGGGCTTCGTGTGGGCATCCGGCATAGTTCCAGGAGCTTTCCATGATTGGTAAGACCAGCGTTGGGGGGGGGGGGGGGGGGGGGGTGGTTACCAAACATTAATCGGATGAAAAAAAGCACAGCAGGGAATTAGTGAGCAGTACAAACATGTCTTATATTGAATAGCAGCAGCACAATACCTGTAAACACACACAAACACACACACACACACACACACACACACACACACACAATCCTCCCTGTCCCTCCCAGTCCTCTTGAAATACAGAAATAAAAAAAATCAATTAAAATGCCAAGAGGACCAAGTGTCGTGGAATCACATCCATTCATTACCGCCACGGTCTGTCAAGGACGAGGCAGAGGAGGTGGGGGAGGTGGGGGAGGGGGGGGCCGAGCTCCTTCCCTCCTTCCCTCCGCCCGCGTCTTTCTCACCGCCGAGCATCACCGTGACGCAGAAATAGCTGGGAGAGAGTGGGAGTGTGAGGGGGGAGGCGCCGGGGTGAGAAGCAGGGAGAGCGATGAATCAAGAGGCCAAAGTCGTAGCTGCTATAATGAAGCCTCTGATTGTGAAGATAATTCAGACGTAATTACGGGAGACAATGTGCCGTGAATTAGTGTGTGTGTGTGTGTGTGTGTGTGTGTGAGTGTGTGTGTGTGTGTGTGTGTGTGTGTGAGCAATGGGAATATGGTTAGAAATTTAAAAGGACTGACAGAGTAAGAGAAGGTTACAGAATGAGGAGAAGATGACTTTATGATTCGACACCGACGCGGCCATTTCCAGACGAGGTGCTGTGCACAGCGTTCGAAAGGTAACGCATTTCACACAGCTACCAAAAGTCTCCAGAGATTCCAAGGATTCCGCCGCTGGATTCGATAGCTGGCGTTTCACTTAGACGAAGATAACTCACACGCAGAAACTAAACGGCTGACATTTAGGTTTATTAACAGCAGGTACGACAGAAGTGAAGACGTTTTACATCAGAAGAGGAATTCTAGTAGCTCAAACCTCTCGTTTGAGCGCCAATGCGCCAAGATTTTTGAAGCTTCTATACGTGAAACATGCCCTTATGTGTATTGAATGAGCTTAGTGTGATTAGTGCAAAGTGCAGTTGAATTAAACAGCATTTATTCAGTGTTTTTTCACTTCATCGTGATCCAACCAGACGAGGCGTCGTTGGGTTTCCTCTCCACCGTTAAGCGCCCGGCCTTCCTGCCTCCCCGAAGTCGTGACTCGGTGACGTTGCCTCGGTTTGGATGTGTTCGCTGACTCACTGCCTCCCCCCTCCCCCCTCCCCCACCCGCCTCCCTCTCAGCTGCCAGCCTCAGGTTCCTTCCCCTCAGTGGGAGACGCTGTTGGCATCGCGGACGTGGAAGCAGATGACTAACGGAGCGTCCGGCGTCGTGGAGTTCTTCTGCCTGCCGCCGGTTTAACGGCGTTTCATCACTTTCCAACAGCCTCAAACGCCACATCATTAGCGTGCGGGATAATGCTTTAACCTGTAGCTGGCATATGGAAAATGATTGTGAAAAACTTGGATTGCATTTTCCCCCAGGGCGGCCTCCTCGAGTTCACAAGATCCGTTTCAGCATTGACGCTGTGGTGGCATAGAAACAAGTGACGATGACGACACTACAAATACTGTGTGCCGAGCTTTAAAGGCACACTATGCAACATTCTTCAGGTAATTAATGTGTTCCATACCGTTTTGGATGATTAAATTCATTTCAGGTCGAACAAAGGTTTTCTCGGCCGCCCTGGGGGTCTGTAGGGGAAATACCGTACTTGCAATTCCAGGAGAGTCGGGTCGCCCCCACAGGCTCAGAAGTCTCGTCATCGCGAGTCGGTTGCTTTACGGCGAGAACTGATACACGACCCCAGTGAAAGGCAGGCTCGTAGTGCAGTGGCGATATTTGTGCAGTTATCATGGCGGAACCAGCGACAAAACAGCGAAAGCCCACGTCGGAGCAGGCAGGAAAGAGGAAAAGGAACGAATCACCAGAACACGCGGTGATTCGTTGCGTTCGCCTGTCTGCTGAGCTCAAAGCGAACGCGCCTGGCTTGACGCTGGAGAAACAAGAACAGCTGAGCATCTTTACGAGCGTGCACTTTTATTTTCGGCCTCTGGGGGGAGCCTCGCTGGAAAATCAACCCCAATAGTATAGTGGACCTTTAAGCGTGTTTTCAATCGTTGGCGTGTTGGGAAACACGGGGAGCGCCGACGTGACTTGATGTGTGACCTGAGAACACGGCTCATTGTTGGTGCATGAGAAAAGAAACGTTCCCGCCGGATCCCTCCTGGGTCGGCGGTCCCCCGCTCGGGTTCCGCTGCTTTGGGAGAAGATTGAAGGTGAAAGGCGCCGTTGTTTTGATGCACATTGCTCACGGGCCACTTCCTTGGAGATGGAGATATTCCCCCCCCAGGGTTAAATGTGACAGAGGGATTAATCGTAGCTCCGCTTGCCCTTTTAGAGCAATAAATCCCGGCTAAACGCGCCTGAGATCACTGGAAAACGGCTCTAACTGCTTTCACTGAACTTCACACTCCCGGTGTACTTGGGCGCTGCCTCCATCCGCTGTGGGTGACGACGTTACCACCTGTCAGAAATTCACTTCATGCATTCGTCAAAGAGGGAGAGGAGGGACATAAAAGAAGATTGCACACTGATTTGCACATATAAACACTCCTATAACGAAGTCTTGGGAGCCCGAAGCGGCGTCCAATCGCTGAGTCAGTCGGGTAGGGAGGACCGACGATCCTCGTCGTCACGCGGCTGCCAGATGGACGCCGCCTTCAGAATTCACAGAACCGGTCTTGTGATGTGGTGAATAACTTGGGCTACATGACAAGAGAGATAGAGACGGGGACCGAGGGGCGGGGGGGTGATGCGGGCATCTCGTATTGAATCATCCATCATCAGAGATCAGTAAACAGATGGTCTGACAACCAAATACATTAAAAAAAAACAACAGAGGAAGGAAACAGCAGCTCTGACATATGAGAAAATTTGAGTGTGATGAACTCTGGGATGCACTGGGTGGGTCAGCTGGCTCACCGGACCCCTTGGTGGCCAGAACCAGAAGTGCATGCAGGATTTAAAATACGAGCGCTGATGCTGCGACGCGTTTCTCTACGGTTATAAATGCAGGCCCATCTATGCATCCGTATCTCGGCCCGTTTGTTGGATCAAGCAGCAGTGTCACTTAACCGCAGGTAATGTCATCACAGCAGTGAAATGCCAGTTATTAACGTCTGTCCTTGTGAGTTATTGCAGCTTGGATGACTTAAAAAAAAAGGACACATTGGGGTTTTTTAACCTTTTACATTCGTTATTGATTTATCGTTCACACGCCAACATTGTTCCAGCCAAAGAAACACGGAGGTCCACAGTTTTTCATTTGTCTCCCTTTCTTCCTCCCGCCCTCCCCAACAACGTCTATCTCGCTGGTTGCTGAATCTGTCGAGGCCGCTCCGTCGCAGAGGTCGGCGCCACGGCGACCGCCTGTCACTCCCCTCGTTGGTCTGTACGTCAGACTCCAATCAATGTGCCAATTACGGCGCAAACAAAGAGGAAGACGAAGAGGAGGACGGCCAATTACGGCACATACAAAGAGGAAGACGAAGAGGAGGACGGCTGCGCCCACACATGGTCGGGCTAACGAGGTCAGTCCGAACATGTCACGCAGACACACAGGATGTGACAACAACTGCCGGTTAACGTCCTCGCCGCTGACGTGAAAGTAAAATGAAGCTTCGGGAACGGTTTGCTCGCTCCAAACTGCTACAGATCTTTAAATATTCCACGACACCAGTGGGGACGTGATTGGTGTCTCACGGATCGCTTCGAGCAAAGCAATCACCGGAGAGCAAACTTTACCCAGCATGCCGGGTAAAGTTGCTGCTGCAGCACAGCAGTAATTAGGGTTCCACTCTCACAATGTATTGTGTGTATGTAACGTAGCATTAATAAATATGCAACGCATGGACACCCCCCCCCCCGCTAAGCTTGACGTTTAGTTGATAATGAGTTGTCAAAAAAGGTGCAGACAGACGGCGGCTTTCTACATTTTTGTTCGATGCGGCTGAGTGGTTAGCTGAAGTATGAAGTGAATATGTCATGCTCATTAAATATTGCTAATGCCACTCTAGACCACATTACGTCAGAGACGTGTCAATCACAGAAAGCCCCGCCTTAATGCATCCCCTGCTTTATGGTCTGTTTGACTCCAAATGGACCGTCATTTACTAAATGAACACCATGCTGTATTGAACAACACTTGAAACTATAGATTGAGACCATAAACTCATGTTTACAATGTTTACTAATATAATATATATATATATATTTTCCAGACTATTAGTCACAGTTTTTTTCATAGTTTGGCCGGGGTGCGACGTTTTCTCTAGAGCGACTTATGTGTGAAGTTATTAACACATCATTATATAATTTCACATGTTATTTTCACACTGAACCGCAAGAGGGCGCTCTAGGCCTGTGTTGATAATTTCATCACAGCCGTTGCAGCCCGTGGGAAGATGGCGGAGCGCTCCCGCAGGAGGTGGTTGTTGCGAGATTGTCTTTTGTCCATGTGGAGCTACTGTAGTTTGGGTATGCTAACCATAGATGCTAACTGTAACGCATAGCTTACGTTACTCTGGGCTGTTCAAAAATAAAACCCTCTTTAATGTGGATCGTGACTCGCGTCTTGCCTTATATCATGACAGTGGTGAAACCAAAACCTGCAAACTTCTTGGATTTATTGGAGACATCATATCGACGTCCGTAGGACACACGCAGGCCAAAAAACGGTACTCTGTTGTCCACTGGCGCGTGTCTCATTCTCAAAAAATGCGACTTATACTCCAGTGCGACTTATATATGTCTTTTCCTTCTTTATTATGCATTTTATGGCTAGTGCGACTTGTACTCCGGAGCCACTTATAGTCCGGAAAATACGGTAGAGTCATTTTCTCATAGACTTCTATGGGACCAGAGGAGTCTCCCCCTAGTGGATCTTAGTGGGGGTGCAGGTTTTAGTATCCACTGATGACTAATCCACTAATGATATTTAAATATAATGAGTAGAAGAAATTTCAACCAAATGAGTATTAGTTGAAATTTCCCAGGATTTTAAAAATGATTCATAAATAACTCACTTATATACAAACACAAGCAGAGTCATCTGCATGAAGTCACATATCTCTGGTGCTGTAAATGTCCTGTTTTTCTTTCATATGTTCCATGACATTTGGGACTGCGTAAGGCGGGAGGAGAAAAAAAAGACACTTTGTCTGCAAACAGTTTCATTATTGTACATGCAAAGCCAATGGTCATTCCCCTGTAGCACTGGATGTGAACGGCGCCTGCTGCTGCCAGACGGCTCGCCTCGTCTGTGGCTTCTCCGAGGAGACGCTGCCGTTGACGGGCCGACGAGCTGCTGCTGTTTGTTGACACTTTTCGGGGCTCGTTGTGATTTCTCCGTCTGCACCAGAGGACGTTTTTGACGTCTGTGTGCGTTGAAGATGAGCTGGATGATGGATCAACTGGGGTAACCTAGTTCACTGTGCTGATGCGTCTGTCTGGAGGCTTCTGTCCTCCTTTCCTGTGACCCACATCACTGATGTGATGCCATGAGAGAGAGAGAGAGAGAGAGAGAGAGAGAGAGAGAGAGAGAGAGAGAGAGAGAGAGAGAGAGTGTGTGTGTCTGTGGGGGGGTGGATTCTTCCTTTTGAACCCCTCTGTGATGCTCCGTGTCCCTCACCCAGCCGATCATGGGAGGAAATGAGGAAGGAGGATCACGAACAGCCTCTAAAGGCACCTTATTCCTTTTGCTAATTGTATGATACTACTTTTTTATAATTATCCAAACTTCTGTGGATGTTATTATAATAATGATAATAATAATAATAATAATAATAATAATAATGTACTGTCACAAATGAAGGTCAGCGGGTGACGAGATAAAGCGCTCCAGCCAGACGCTATGTGGGGGGGTCATATGAACAATGTGTTGAATTATCCGTGACAAGTGCCCCCCATTGACAAGCAGAGAAACAGAATTATTGTAACGACACACAAATGATGTTGATTCTCTGGCCAGTTGTGCCCATTTCAACACGAAGGACGCAGATACAACGCGCAAGAAGATTATAAGGGGAGGAGGGGGGGGGTGTGAAACCCAGCCAGGGACAATAGACCCCAGAGGACAGACCCACCGTTGACGGATGAAGAAGACAACAAGGGACGCAGTGGGAGAAGAGCAGAAAGCTGCTGTGTCAGCAGCCCTCTGCGGCCGACTTCATGCGCGTTCAGCATGAACGCCCCCCCCCCTCCCCTCGTTCCAACGAGGGGGGGGGGGGGGGGATTTAACTTAAAGAAATACAAAGAGACACAGTTGTGGGATTGGAGGAGTGAAGCAAGGATAACGTAAAACGGATGGAAAGGAAACAGTCTTTAAATAATCTTTAAATAATAAATAATCACGCAGCGACAGAAAAGAATCCTGCTTCCTAGTTCCTGCTTCCTGCTTCCTTGCTCCTCATCAGAAAAGTCACAAATGTTTGTTTGTTGTTTGTACATGGACACACTTTCCTTCTTTTATTCATCATATTATTTAAAATACTTGAAATATTTTCTAAGGTTCAGGAATATTATACATTATACATTTTTACATGGTTTCATTTGACACAAATAGGATCTTCATTGATTTTTCCACCACCACTGCTTTCTTCCTGAGCAACAATAAAAAAAGAAGGAAAAACTCATCACGATTCGCTAGATTTCAATTTGGTGACTATTTCCTGAAGTGCCTCCAGTCAGCAGGAAGTGAAATAAAGCGTAAATATTGACTGATATGATATGAGAGTACGAAGCGCTCATTGGCATTCCACCACAGGCAACTTCACGCACACCTCTGCTAGGAGAAAACAGCCCCCCCACCACCACCACAGATACACCTCCATGTTCATTTATTTTTATCATCTGCCCGACCTCCTGTAGTGCTGTTTGTGTCAGACACCACGGGAGGACCTAGGACAGCTGTGCGTGCGTATGTGTGTGTGTGTGTGTGTGTGTGTGTGTGTGTGTGTTAGAATACCCTCCTGACTACAGAAACTGTTGCTTAGCTACAGCCCGAGTCAGAAGATGGTGCAGCGAGTATCGAAGTCTGTGCACATTAAAAACGGCATCAATAACAGGCAGTAATAAAATAACGCAAAGGGGCCGCCTGGTTTGATGTCGACCGTTCGACAGATTAGGGTTCCTAATTATTTTACCTCAGGAAACAAAACGGGCCCCCACCAAACTTGGGCACTGGGAGCACTGGGAGCACTGGGCACAGAGGCAGGGTGGGGATGGCTCTATATCTCGCTCAGTGTTTGCGGTATTTGCCTTTTGTTTAGTCTTCATTTTGCCTTTTTAACTCTCTCCTCAAAAAGGATGACAGCAACACATTCAGAATGGTTGTTAATGTGTTCGTACATGTGTGTTATTATGCTCAACAAATCTGCACATTAATGAAAATGGGCCCGAGTGCGTTCTCCTAAGCTTTCCATACATACCTTACTGTACATATTCCATTTTAAAACTCATGTCCTCCTGCAAACGTCCTGGTATGTGTGACGTATTTGGAAAGAAGCTGTTTCTGATTGTGAGACCTTGATTTCATCCTCCAGCAGCCTCTGCATTTTACTCCCGATACATTAGATTCCTTTATTGTATTTTATTCCTGATTTCAAAAAACAGAACCACGATAACACAGCAGAATGTGTGATTTATTGAAATGCCATTTGTGTTGATTCTCTCTCATTTTCTCTCGCTGTTCTACTCCCCTGGGTGCAATTACAATCCCCATAAAGCCTAAATGGATTTTCTTTTTTTCTCCAATTCCCCCAAAATCGTAAATGTAACTGTCTTTTTCGGTTTTTGTCTTCCATCGGATCATTGATTGCTTCTCATCATCTTCAGGCTGGTTCAGTGGATTCGGAGCTCGTGTTAGGAGATTAAAAAAAAGTTTATTTTAACCACAGAAAAGCAGCACCATCAGAGGTAACATTAGGAATACTGTCACAACAAACAACTATGGACACCATGATGATGATGATGATGATGATGATGATATGGATCATATTCTTACAGGTAGATCATTCCAATCCAATCAGTTGGTTTTTACATCCGATACCACTGTTTCTGTTGCCGTTCAGCTGCACACGCTCACTCTATTTGTCAGTCACTTTGATCAGTTTGTTGTCGATATTTGACCTCTCACAGGATGTACGTGTAGAGCAATTGTGTTGTTGTAGATAAAGACAGCCGCTCTGGTGCTGTTGGACTGTATTTTAGGGTGGAGCAGAGGGTGGAGCAGGCTGGTTCACATGCAGACATTCATCCTCCAACCTCAGGGACACGCCCACCGCCCTCAAGGGCCAAAAAGCTCACTTAGCAGCGTTAGCATTAGCACACAAGTGCTACCTTCGGCCCAAAGCGACTAATCCTCTCGCTGTCTGGGATCAGTGTTATTTGGAGAAATCGAAGACACAAATCTGATACGTTTCGTTTGTCTTGAGTAATGAAATTATCAATACTGATCTTGTTCCCGTTTCATTTCCACTTCTCCCCGTATTCCCCAACAGATTGTCCTGAGTAAGAGGTGAAAACGAGAGCAGATGCGGAAGAAGCCAAAGTGCTGAGCGAGCGGTGTGACTGCAGCGACGTCCCATCGGTTTCTCACACGGCTGCAACGAGAACCTCACACGGCTCATTAGTCGGTTGGAACACGTTAGCTGAGGAATTAGCATCGCACGGCTACGTGCAGCTTATTTCCACCGGAGGTAGACTTTCACACACTGTCATTCATGTTTTTTAAGAAATAATCCTGACACCGTTGCAAAATAGAGCTCAGAGTCGAGATGAGAAAAGTGAATTAATACAGATTGGGTAAATCATATTAATAAATAAAGCAAATAACTCAACTGAAGTAGAGACGATACAAAAGAGTAGAAACATGAAATGTATAACCAGTGGAAAGTGATAATCCGAAGCCATGAAACACAAGGCGAGTTTTTCTATTAATCAAAGTGTTTTCTTTTATGCTGATGTGTTCGCCAAGCAGCTGTTCCCGTTGAGCACTCTGGCTGTGTAGAACCTTCCTCACTTCGTCACATCTTCACTTTAATGGACGGATGATATTTTCAGAACATCTGGACCTGTCAACGCGTCTCGTGGAGAATAACAGGGAGGCTTCCTCCCGTTATCTTTCATCAAAGTATAACTGAATGTATAAATACTGGCGGTGCTCATGTTTTGGAAGCATTTAAAAGTAGTAGATTTAACAATCATTTTTTCTGATGATTCCCATGATGCCGCAGTGGTGCGAGGCAGAAGCCATCAATCATTCATTTGATTATGGTAATTACATCAAGGTATCAGCTGCTTCGACAAAGGAGAGGGTCACAGCAGTCACCATACGACACACACACACACACACACACACACACACGCACACTGTTAAGATTTCAAGTACGTGCACACCTAGTGGCGAAAATTATAATGCAATCTTAGATGGGATATTACATCTAAATGCAATATAAAGTGAATGCGATTTAATTAAACCACAGATAATAGTCATTTTATGTTTAAAATGACTATTATCTGTGGTTTAATTAAATTTCAGCTTCAGCTTCTGTCTCTGGATTTCTCCCCAGAACTTTTCCCCAAAGCAGGTTTTTAAAATGGGCGAGTTTTTCTCTCCTGTCAGGCAAATAATTGATCATTTTAAAGGAAGTTGGAATGTGGCATAAAGCCTTTTACAATAACACTGTGTGACCCACAACATGTGAGTAACGTTGTGTTTCCATCACTTAGGATGTTTTGATGTTTTACCGTAACCGCTGCTTGATTAATGCCTTAAGACCCTGAGCGTAACCTGAAGATAACCTCACACTCAGTGTTCACTCTAAGCTTTAATGAGACGTGCTTTTTGTGCCAAACGATGTGTAAACAACCGGAGTGCAGTGTTTTAAGCGTCTATTTTGAGGGTCGTGTGTTTGCGCGCCCGCTATCGACGTGAGCGATGTCTGTTTTATTGACATCATCCCCGCAGGGTTTCAGCAGAAACTATTTCATTCGCCTGAAGCAATGAAAGAGGGACGCCTAAAGCCCCGCTGCATTGTTACGACGCTCGTAATGCGTCCATAAAGGAAGAGAGGGAGGGGAGTGAATGACGACGCAGAAGCTTTCTGGAAAGAAAATGGACCCCTCCCCCACTGTGACGCCGTGCAACATCTCTGCTTAAACAGTGTGTATTAGCGGGCGATCCCTAATGGCTTCGGTGATTCGCCCGTTGAGCCGCAGAGATCAGGGCTGCAGCGGCGTCAATCCCATCATGCATCAGGAAGCCGCTCCTGCCGCCCAACTCAGCCAGGGGGGCGTTCGTGTGCCCCCGTGCCTCTGGATTCCTGATAGCATGCGCGTGCCATGTTTGTGTGGGCGGACATAATGTGTTTGTTCGACCCCGGCGAGGCGCGTGCGTATATGTGTGTGTGTGTGTGTGTGTGTGTGTGTGTGTGTGTGTGTGTGTGTGGGCGTAACCCTCGCCGACAATGCAAGGAATACGAGAAGCGGGCCAGGTAAGTGGTGCGTTCGTATTCATGAAAGTGTGCGTGGCGGGGGGGTGGAGACATTGACACATAGCATGTATTTACAGAGCTCATCATTTTCCTGCTCTTACAGTGCAATGCTTTTCCGATGAGGTCGACTGTGGAGGACCAACAAACAGGACCCCAGACAGAACCATTGGATCCAGTCTCCCCTCCATCCCGGACCAGTACACCTCCAGACGCAGGAAACGGGCAGCAAAGACCACCAGAACCACCAAATCCACCAGACACGGGAACCGCTGGTTGCCTCAGAATTGCAAGATGGTGACGGCCAAATAGTCGTCAAATCAAGGCTTCAAAGCGTCAGCACTTCTTAAGTACAGCCGGAGATCTTTTTGGAGTCAATAAGGCATATTAAATAAATAATTTCTGAGTCGGTTAAATTAGCATTTCAGATCTTTAGCCTGACCTTGTCAGCTGAGGAACATCAATTTCTCAGGGTTCGCTGGAGCAGAAGGAGACTAACAGGGCTCACACATCCTGAAGCTGCAGGTTCAGTAAGTCGGTGTCGGTGTCGGTTCCGTGGAACACAAAGAAAAGGCAGCGCGCACACAAACAAACACACAGGCGCATCGTCTTTCTTTCAGACACTTTATCTGCCTTTTCAGTTATCATCACATTGTCACTTTTTCTCCAACGAGCCAGAATTCAAAATACAGTATATGGAATTATTTTAGAGCCCAGTATTTGATATTAGCATTGACAAAAAAATATTGAAATTGGTGTAACAATCCCACTTTTATTTTCCATTACACAATGTTAGTTTTATTTAAGTCGATTCAGCACTTTATGGCATATTTATGAGTATCTACATATAACAACTTCTATCTGAGAGCTGAGAAATACGTGCACAAAGAGCGATGGCCAAAAACACGTATTTAAAAAATACCAAATCAAGATATTTCAGTGAACCACGTTCAAACCTCGCAGGAAGAAGGTAAGCAAGTTTTGGTGAAGCAAACGTTTGAGCAGGAGGCCCATCGTTTATCACAGATGTGCGGGGGGGCGGGGGGACACGGTGCCCTGATGTCGGATGGTGAGGTCATCCTTCGGCAGACACAGTCAGAGGACCCGGATGGAGTCACACAGGGAAGCAAAGCTGAAATGAACACAAAACTAATGGGGCGGGCGGCAGATTGAAACACAATGAGTTCACAGCGAGTGTGGAGCTGGAGATAAAATAAGTCGCCTTCGAAAAACCTCAAAGCCATGAAAAAAAAACACACATTTCACGGATAATTTATTCAGCAGAAGAAAAAAGTCGCAGTGAGTTTTAAATCGTTTGAATTTATTCATTTTCACCCTCAGCATTACTTTTGAAGACTAAAATGATTTAGTTGTTTTTTTTAGCTCTTTTTGTCCCCAGAAAAGTTCTACAAAACTGACAAATCTGTTGTTTTTGCTTCTATTTGAAGTTTTATCATCTTGAGGAAGTGAATTCAAGCCAGGAGGCTTATGGTTTTACGGGACTATTAAATCCCAAAGACAAGACCGCACCTATTTGGAATTTGGGTCACAATTTCCTTAAGAAGACTTCTGAATAAAAACTTCAACAAGAATCAGCGGCTAACAATATGTAGCTTTAGGTTTGTTTTATAATGTAGTACTGCTGCATCATGGATGAATAATAATAAGTACCACAATTATCAAAGCTGGATTATGAATTCACCCAGGGTAGGCCTTTATTTTTGGTATCTGAAATTACTATTTACTTTGGAGGTGACAAGACAGCATTACCAAAAGGGGCGACTATGGTCCCATGTTAGTCTATGAGAAAATGACTCTACTTCTCTCTTGATTTATTCTCTCAGTAAACATTGTAAACAGTTTATGTTCTCAAGTTTTATTTTTTGATTCTCTACAAGACTCTTGCGCGTTTCAAATACGGTTACTTTGGTTCGCTGGTTGCAAATAGTCACCATGGCGATTATCAGAGGTGGCAACGGGAAAATCGCCAAACTTGAGGCTTCAAAATGATATACCGTCTGACTGATGGAAAGAGAAACAGAAAGGGAGGGTGAGAACGACAGAGCTTTTTGTCTTCTTCATTTCCAGCCAGTTGCATCAGTGTTCCCCACGAGGTTCTCCTTCACATTTCCGTGTCTACTTGAGAAGTTGGTGAGTCACTGGCGTCCTTTCACAGGTATTTGAATTTAAACAACAAACACAGGGACTTTCACCCAGCAGATATCTGTTTTTCTGCTTCAATGTCTGTCAGTCTGAAATAGAGTAGATTTTTATATATATAAAAAAAGGTCTATGTTAGTTCTAAGTAAAGTTAAAACTTTCCTTTAAAATGTCATTTTTGGAAATCCCCAGATTCGTTATTCATTATATTATTATAAAAACATTTTTCATGGGATAAAAATGGTTGGAAGTCCTGTGTGTTGGCCCCATCCACCCACACCTGGCCTCCACCCTGACCTCATCACTGTTATTTTTGGAGAGTATACAGCACATCACTTGCTGTGATTGATGCTGACTGACATGGATGCATTTGCATTTGTGTGTCCTCCCCCAATAAGAGACGTGAAACGCGTTTGATAATTCACATTCCTCTTTGAGGAACCAACAGATTGAATTTGGTGACATTTTGTCTGACAGGCTGTTTGACTGACTGGTGCCTCCTGCTCCACCTCTTCGATAGATCACCAGTTAAACTGAACATGCATCCACGTGCACGTTGATTCTCATGTTGTCAACACGCACGATAGTCGATATTAGTCAACATCATTTTCGTCACGCCTCATTTGCTGAGATGAACATTTCAGAGAGAGGGGAATTGGATTTACAAAACGCAAAGCAGCATTTGATGTGTGCAGTCATTACACGGCAGCACTTTAAACAAACACAATTCCGTGGTAAATGTCACCACATTTACATATTAATTACAGGGAGTCCGAGGCAGAAAAGGGGGCATTTCTGTTGGGGGGTTTGGAATGGCTGAGTGGAGGGAATGAAAGATCCACAGCAAGATCTGCATTACTAAACAATGAGTTAGACATCCAGGATTCCCTCCCCCACCTGGAGCTCCCATCCCTCCCCCTTTAGTGACCCTTGCTCTTGTCTCTTATTTTGAATGTAGACCTTTTCTGTCTTCACCTGTGTGAAAAGTGTCCTTGCCCTTGTCCCTCACCCAGCGTGAATGTTGTCCTTGTCCCTCTCCTTTTGATGTCAGTGTCTTGTCATCGTCCCTCTGTGTGAATGTTGTCCCTGTGTCTTTCACCCTATTAATGAAAGGTGTCCTTGTCTTCTTCTGGATCTTCCTCAATCTTCCTCAATCTTTTGTCTCCTTTCCTCTTGTCTGACTCTGTAAATGTGTCCTTGACTCTTTAACTGTATGAATTCTGTCTCTCTTTTTCCCAGTGTGATTGTTGTGCCTGTCTCTTGGACCCGCTGAACTAATGGTGGCTCTGAATCTCGCTCTGTCCCTTTGCTCTCCACTACAAAAATAGCCTCTTGGAGGTACACCGAAAACCCAAATCTCGTCTGCATACTCAACTGTTTGATGAGGATCTGACCTTTAAGACATTTAAAGACCGGTTTGGAATGACTGCAAACAGCAAGTTAAGGCTCAAATATTTGGGCCTGCAACAGGGCGGCAAAGTCCGGTTCTGCCGACTGACGCTACTGTAACTGTACGAAGTGCAAGAATCTATAACGAAATCTGTCAACTCAAACTAAAACCTGGACTTCTACTGTCACTCAGTCCACTCACACGGCGTGAGTTCTCTTCTGCTGTTGTCCGTGTGAGACATTTACTCTTGATAGAGGATGCGTTGTGAGGACCATTTGGGCTCCCTACCCAAGTCAGAGACACTTTCAGTCCGCCTCTTAATGACATCAATCCAAACAGCCATTCCAGTCCACGTCACCCTTTTAAAATGATCCATCTGCACACACTGTTGCCTGGCAACTATTTGATTGGGCATTAAGTATAACATCCACCCACGACAGCGGCACCAGCATCTTGTTAAAAACAGGCAATGGTCTTATTTGTACCGCTGACGAAGGAGCGACACGAGCCGACGGCGATGTCTGCCGCGCAGCGGAGGGAGCTCCGGCACACCGGCGGTTTAAGAAGTGCTCTTCATCAGAGGAAAATGTGAAACTGGAGAGGAAGTAGCATCGTGGCCTTTTGTCGGGGATTACTCGTGTCTTATGCCCCAAGATGAGGCACAATGTGAGATCTCAATGTAACTGCTGTGGAGGACGGTCTCATTGCGTCAAAGCCTCTCTTACATCTTTCACCAATGCACACCTGCATGGTCCTTCCGAACTACCACGGCTTATCCTCACACGTTTCACAGCCGGGCGCTTTATGTGTCACTCTGGCAAAACGACTGCCAATGGCGTGCGAGGGCAGTTAAAGTTTCCTCTTCCCCGTGGAGCTGAATTAATGGAGCGTGACACGGAACGTGCCAGAGTTAAGACTCCCTCCCCCACCGGGGTCTTGTAGGCGCAGATGGCATCGGAAGGCGCGCTGACATCTGCCAGGCCCACTTGACAAAAGCACTGGGTTAGTTTGCTATACGCTGCCAGTTAAAGATATTCAGACCATGAATCATTAAAGGTGGATGAGAAATAACATGTTCTCATTTCCAACTGCAGCTAAAATACCGGCAGCTTCTATCACGCAGCAGGTACCACGAGCATCGGGCCCAGATATTACTTTCAATACTTCCCAGATAAACAACTCAGTGTTTAGTAGCTGTCAGCAACTAAATGATTTGGAGAGTTTGAGATCTTAATTGGTGTTGAAATGAGTGTAGTTGTTGTTTTTTTAAAGTACGAAAGTTAGATTACGGTAAAATTTTAAAATGATTACCCCGGAAGAAAGTTCTGTTCTAGCCAAATATTTCAAACCACTTCCCCATATGCTACAATGAGTAGAGTTATGGATGTATGATATGTGTTGTGGTTGAGGATTGGTTTCTTAATACTGGCTTGTTTCTCTAGATCAGACCTTTTAAACACGAGGAGAAAGCTTTCCTCTCGTACACATGAACCTTTTTCACGCCCTGCATTTTGGAGAACAGGTGTGTTCACTTGACTTTGGTTTACTTTTAATTTTCTGGATTTTCACTTTGAGAAGCTTCGAGAAGCAGACTTCAGTGGAGATAAACACTCAGCCGCTGAGAAGGCCCTGTCGCCTCAGGTCCCACGCTTGGTCCTCATGGTCTTTAGGTGTCAGCATTGGGGGACCTCAATGGCGAGTAATATTTTGAAGTCCATCATGTATCTTAGCGGGAGCCAGTGGAGGTTGCAAAGGACCCGGCTGATGTGTTCATAGCGCCGGGTGGATGTGAGCAGTCAAGCAGCAGAGTTCTGAACTTACTGGAGTTTGTTGGGGATTTTGTTGGGAGAGCTGTAGAGGATGCTGCTGCAGAAGTCGAGTCCGGAGGTTAAAAGGGCAAGGGTGAGAATGTTCCTGAGGTGGAAGAAGGCAGTCTTGGTGATGTGGTTGGTGTTGGGTAGGAAAGAAAGGGTGGGGTCGTGACCAAGGGTGATGTTGATGAAATAGCACTTTCTTGTTTCTCGTTCTTTGAGTTTGTATGCCTATGGTCGAATTGCACTTATTGTAAGTCACTTTGGATCCAAGCGACAGCTGAATGACACGTAATGTAATGTTGAATATATACATTATATTAAATAGACAGATTTTCAAGCTGTGTTACCAATGCTTTTTACAACCGTTACATGATAAAATGGTTTCAAAGTCAATACGGCCAATGTTGACATTATGCATTTCAACACACGGGTGGCTGCAGTAGAGGTGATCTCAATTCATCCCAGTATCCTAGAAAATATGTACATCTATATAGTGTGTCAAATGACAAAATTATTACGTGCTCCAGTCGATTGTTTGTGTTTTCCCGACAGCATCGAGCACTTTTATTTACTGCACAACCATCGCTTCGGATCAACAACCTCCTCTTGAGCCTGAAGAAAAGGACGGACGTTGGTGAATCTACCCTCGCACGATGAAAACGTACATTTTGAAGGTTATGACATTTCGTTTTTATTGTGTTCACTTAAAAATAGGATGGCGCCTCCCCCTCCCCCCCCCCCGCAATCCCGGAGATGAAAACACAGAAGAGTAAAGTGGTGATAAAAGATGCAGGAGATAAAGATGAATCATCTTCCTGCATGGAAAAGATATTGATTTGATCTGTGCATGAGAATAACCCCCAAACACACTCACAACTTTTGGATTTTCACAGCTTTGATTCACGCAGATGCTACTTCCAACCAGTGTTGGGCAAGTTACTTAAAAAAATTAGTTATAGTTAATCACTACTTGTTCAAAAAGTAACTGAGTTAGTAACTGAATTACTCTACAATATAAGTAACTTTTTACCAGGGAAAGGAACTATTTGCGTTACTTTTAAAAAAATTAGAGTTACTTACATGGTTGGCTTGGTTCTAAGTTACTCTATTACTTGGGCCGGGGTTGGGGTACCGCCCCTTCCGGCGTAATGTGTGTCGTTTTTGACTCTTTATTGGCACAGAACGTTACAACTGGTGTCAGAAGAAAACTTAGTCGGATTCTAATAACGTAGTCGACCGCTCGGGCATCGGCGGACTGCTGTTTGGAGGAGGCTTTTTCTGGTGGAGATGGAGCGTTCTTTTGGCAGAGGTTTTTATGTCAAGAAGAAGGAAGAGGGCAACGAGTACGGATATTCTCGTCCGGTTCAAGTGCTGGGAGGACAACGTTTTTCCGTGGACAGTCTAGGAGGGATGAGAGATGAGACGTGAGTTACAGCCACCAACATCCGCTGGGGGTCCTGGCTTAGCGACGGCTAGCGCTGAAGGTAGCTACACGGGCCGCGGAAAACTGCCGCCGGGGAACGTGTATGAACATGACGTAAACAAAGACGGCGGCGCCCATGCACAGCAAGTGCCGGTAGGCATAAAGACGCCGGAATATGCGGGGAAGTCGGACTGGGAGGCTTTTCATGCTCAGTTCGAGAGTAACGTGAGTAACTAACTCATTTACATTTTAGTAATTGTAACTGCGTTACTGTAACGCGTTACTTTGTTACTTTGTTACTTTGTTACTTTGTAACGCGTTACTAGTCCCAACACTGCTTCCAACTATTTAATTTCTTCTCTGAGGGAAAACCGAAGCGATGGAAAAGTTGTTGTGGTAGCCAATGCTCATGTATTGATTATAGATTATCTTAAATAAAGTTGACATGATGTGGGACATCATTAGAAGGCACCTTGTCATTGGAGGACAAGGATACATGCGCCGGAGTGTTTATTAATTACATGAGTATCTGCTTAAGTAAACACTTCACCACAAATTACCTCTAATTCCTGTTTCAACGTCACAGAGGGCGTCTAATAATATCACTTCCTCAGTAATGCTTGGATGGTTTTTCTTAACCCTCTGGGTGAAGAATCGCTGAAGCTGCAATAGAAATTATTCATGAGAGCCTTTAAGGTTCAGGAGGCTCATCTTGATTGAGAAAGAGAGAGACTTACTCTTTACTCACTATGAACATTACATTTGACTGTTATCCTTTGTCATTAGCCACTAAAGCTGATATAATGTGATTATACTACATCATACAGAGGAAGCATGCATTGCTGTAAAGTATCGGTACGGCTCTTGATACATTAGAAGTAATTAAAGACATAATGACGCCCTGCATGGCGTGGCTCCGCCAACACTCAGCTGCCACCGACAAACATCTGAACTCAAGAGCACAGTTTCAAATATTGGTGATGTAGCTAGATGGGGAAGAGGACTCTCGACTAATGACGCCTGGGTGGAAGGTCATAATAAACAATATATGTCAGCGCTGCACAGGGACGGACTAAGGTAAGATCTAAAGTAACACCTGACCCAAAGGTCTTTGGACCTGATCGGAAACAGACCTGGAGAAGGTAAAATGGTGACGTCGTTGGTGCTCTTGCTCTTTTCCACCCGGTTCCACTTCCATCTGGCCAATCTAAATACATTCAAAATCATACAAGATCTGTCTCGAGTAACCTTTCACAAGTCTGCAGCAGAAAAATGAAAAATTCAGTCCTCCGCCGTAAGTCCTCATTAAACATCATTGAGCTCGGTTCTCTATTCTAGCGCTCAATAATTCAAAACAGGAGCAACAAGGTGAGCATTTCCGTGAGAGAGAACTTTTGTTTTGCATAATCCTTCTATAGTTCAGTGAAAAACTCTTTCATATTTCACTTGATTTCCCTTGATTTGAGTTTGTTATCGGAGTCCACGGGGAGAAAGATATACATGTCTCAATGAGTCATGAGCAGACAGGCATGACTAATCAAACTTGCTCTGTTTGGAGGTCAGAAGGAAGGAGGACCTGGAATACATCTCAACAGTAGAGAGACCGAAGCTGTTTTGGCTGATTCATAACTCTTTTCTGGGGCTGAATGAGCTGGAAGTTACATAAAAGCCTAGATACTTCCTTCGGTTACACAAACTACACTACACCCTGGGTTATTCATTAATTTCTATTAAGCACTAACAAATAGGTCTGTGAGGGAATCTGACACAACAAACTGCTTAATTGCTGTACTTCTATGTGTGTGTATTATGTTTGTAATTCACTGCATTGTTGAGTTGCCGTTTGGTATGCATGCCTTCAGACGAGCCTTGAGCTAAATGTGAACCAGATAAACAAAAATTGCAAAACCAAAAGAAAGGCTTGTGCACTGAAACCTCTGATACAGTGAAAAGGGGAAAGTGACAAGAATCTTCAAAAGAAAACACATGCAGGATTCTTTCACCAAGGTTGTTTTGGAGTTTATTTTGCACCTTGAAATTGTCATCTCAGTTTTCTGTTCTCTTAGAAATTAACCCAACAACAATTTAAAAAAAAGGGCATTTTAAAGGGGCGTCGGGAGCTTATGTATGACAGATAAATATGTGTTCCTAAATGAAGACTGAAATCATTTTTCAACTTTGCCTGAAAAAAATGAATAAAAAGGTCCCACAAGGTACTTTTCCATTTATATATTGGCTAAACACTTATGAATCAAAGCATTCACTGTAGTCTGTCCTTCAGTGCAGCATAACAAAGTCATAAAGATTTAGTGGAGCGCTCACGGAGCAGTTCAGACGAGGGGAAAACAAAGTATCAGTCCCTGAGCCGTTCCTGGCTCAATTTGAGAGATTCGTACCTGCACACACCAATCACCTAGCCCTGGGTGCCATTCCGAACTTAGTCCCGCCCACAACATTCTTTTGGTCGGAAAGTTCGGTCTGGCATCGCTCCATAGTGGCGCTCGTATTGCCCGACAATTTAATTGGCCATTAAAATTGTCAGGGCGGGCTTTATACGATGATGACAGATGATCAACAGTAACGTAGTCAACCACGTCATCAAAGAGCTCTTGGGTTGATCTTGTTTACAACAACGATGGCTGCCGCTGGAGAATTGAGATGTGTGGATTCTGCTATCAGGTCTGTTCTGAAAGACATCGACAGCGAATTCATTTTAAAAGAGAAACGCGATCAAGGTATTTGTGGATAAGAACGATGTTTTTTGCGTCCATGTTTTAGCTCCATGTTTGGTTTCCACCGACTCTTGATGGAAGTACTTCTCTTTTTTTTCCCTTGATAAACAAAAACATTAAAATAAATCAACGATGTGGAAGTCTCTATGAAGCTCCAGGGGGAAGCTGCGGATCCAGCTGATCATTTGCACACAACCCGTCATAACGTTGTGTTCTTTGTCATCATTTATGCTGTCGAGCGCTTTGAGCAAACCATCAGAATGGATTTTCTAAACTGTTAACTCAAGTGGCAGGATTGCATTTAATTGTTCAACGTGCTTTCTTCCTCTGCATGGTTAAGGATGTTCTTCACGGCTCCGTCTGATCATCCTCTCGGGTCTCTCTGTGTTTTCGGCCCATCTTCTCCTCGTGTCTGATCTCTGGCAGCGAGCTGTCTCTGCTGATCCCCCAACCATCGAAGCCTCTTTTGGGTTTTAACGAATGCACAGAGCAGATCCCTCAGCGAGTCCACGCGTCTGCAAAACTCCCCTCTACTTGCCGAAATGAGGTCGTCGATATGACGATCGGCTACACGGAGCTCAAAGGGAGCCTGGAGCGGGAGAGCGTTTCTCTCTGTTTGTCAGATTGTTTGCCCCGCAGTCGAGGATCAATCACACGCAGACAGACACACACGCGCTGTGTGTCAGAGAAACATCACCCTTACATTCATCCGTAAACACGCACTTGCACCTGAAATGGGGCTCTTAAAATCAAATACATAATAAAATATAACAATCGCAGTTCTGTTGTAACGATTTTCAAAGTGAGCGATATAAATAAAACACAAAGTCGGCAGCAGATAAAAGCCGAGCTCAAAAAGCTGCACAGCGAGCCGCTGTGTCGGAGTCACTGCCTCCTGCCCGAGGTGCAGAGCTGAGTGTGCGCGGATGGGGGGGGGGGGGGCGCAACACCTCCAGGACGTCATAGGAATTATTTATCTATTTACCAGGAACAATGCACATTCATCCACATTTCAGTTTCAGCCAAAGTGTAGAGGTGACACATTTTTCGTCTGTATGAGAAGCAGAGCACAATTTATTGGCCAAATTGTGTAACTCAACAGAAAACGGTGTATTAGGACACGTACAGCACAATACATTGAGTGAATGCATGACAGAGTAGTAGATACCTTGTCACGGCAGTGCCGCGAGATGAGGTGGAGATGCACACATTTATCAGAATCCCCACATGCAACTTCCATTGTGAACCGACATCCATTTGACAAAAAAACAGAGGGGGGGATGTTTTATTCATAGACAAGAACATGTGACTTTTAGCTTGCATAACTAGGGAGAAAAACGCAAAGGGTAGACGGGCCCTTTTTCGGGTCCGTGGATTAGTCCCCATCACAACATGACAAAACTTTTTATGTTAATTTAGTTGTTTTCTTATTGGGTCCTGTAAAGTAAGACGATATTCTGCTCTGAACGCGTTTCGTGTTTGGTTCAGCGCTGTTTTCCCTTTGAAGTTCCCGCACTAAAATGTGACAATGTTTTTGTGTTCGATGACGTTCAGAAATATGCGCCAACTGCCAGAAGGCTGATAAACAGCTACTCTGATGTATTGACACTGAAGATCGTTAGATTTCAAGAGTTTAAGTAGGCTAGCAGGTAATTGCATTCATCGCTATCAAGGGGGGAAAATCCTTGTCTCCACCGGAGATAAAAATAATTTAGCAGAGGGGGGATAGGAAAACCAGACCCCCATTCCCCCCCACAAATTGCACCCTGCCTACATCCCCCACCATGTAAATGAATATTTATTATTATATTATTATTATATTTCAAAAAATTCTACAATCACCAGTGAGAATTACTTAGTTTCTGCCCTTCAACTCACATCCAGGAGCGTGATGGGGAGCTCCTGTTACACCAGGGAGATAATCACTCTTCAATCACACTCTAAAACGAACAGTCACAGCACAATGGCAGCATGGGGCGCAGGGGGGTCCTCTTCCACCGAGTCGGCCATGTTGCTGCTACAGCAGCTCAGAAGGGACAAACTCCACACAGAAAGAGCCTTTTTCTCTGTTGTTACGTCATCAGGAGGTCCACACAGGTGTTGTCTCTGTTTAACACATATATACCCTTTTAAGAACACCATTACAGAATGAGCTGATCTGACAGCGCTGACGCACTTCTTCACCCCAACCCAGCAGATCAGAACGCGATGAGACGATGTCTGTAAATAACAACCACGTCCTCTGTTGTTGAGCTGAAGTCCTTCCCATCAGAGACCTCATTAGGCATGAACTACTTTTCTCTCTGCCGTGACAGCAGTTGTTGCTTTTACCTTTTTTAGGTACATCACATATTTATAATCTGACAAATAAGACAACCTGGTATGGGGAAAAAAAACATGATTTCCACACTTATTTATACTCCAAACCTTCCTTTTAATGAGCTGTTTTGTTCTTGTTCTGGTTGTGTGTTTTTTGAGTTCACCCTGAGTATTACTGTTCCATCTGACGTCACAAGGTACTAATCAAAACTATGGCTCTTGTTTAAAGAAAGGTATGCCGAAAAACAATGGTGCCTGTTTGACTGGTAGTTTCTTTTGAATCCTTTCATGTACTCATCCTTCCAGTCCGCCTGCTTATCGGTCCTCCACCCCTTCATGAAACATTTACCACATCCAATTCATTTTACCCAACTTCTCGCTTCAGTTATTTAAGTCATAATCGTAACACAACAATCACCACGGGAGGAGATTTCACTCGGGGATCCCCTTCCTGCCTCAGCCGATGCGCCGCAGAACATAATGACACCAGTGAGCTAACCAGACAGCGTTTCAAGTCTGCCGAGGTGTAATTTGTTCCCATCAAGCGCTGCTGTGAGCCCGCCGGCTGTCAGAGAGGGTCCCCCGGACCCGGCTCGACACCACCTGTCATGTTCCTGTCACATGTGCAGCAGTGATAACAAGTGTGAGATGTGTGGACGGTCAGGCCTTGTCCTCCCATCGAACACCTGCCCTTGTTTAGCTGCTTTTCAATGATGACCGACTGTGGAACTTCTACCAAGGGTTTCCCCATTTATTCGTGTGTTGCCGTGACTCGGTGAACTCGACTGGATCAGGTCCGGAGACGGGGAGAGGACATGACTAATTTAGCAACGTTGAGCGGTTTTATGTGTTTTGGGATTCCTGCTCGACTGCTTCTACGGGTGCAACTCAAAGAGGAATCTCGTAATCGACTCGCGTCCCGGAGTCGAGTGGACGCACGAAGAGGCAACACAGAAACACTGTCTCCTTCTTGGCAACCTTCTTTCAAAAAGCATGTTACAGTAAAAGCTCTGTCCCCTTTGCCACAGCAGTCGTTGCTGTACGGAGGGTGAGTGCCTGCCAGGAGATCGGCCCTCACCATTGGCTGAGGGGGAACCCCTGAGTTGGTGAAAACACTTGGGAAAACATCCCAATAAGTAACGTTTCTTATGAAAGGATGCTATAAAAGATGCATTGTAGGATATTGAGGACCTACCCATCTCCTCAGGCTCCAACCTTCTTGCACAGCTCACCTCCTCGTCTCCCTACCTGCTTCCTTCACCTTCAGCTGTCTTCAGAACCTCTTTCCTTCACTCTCAGCTTCCTTCAGAACCTCTTTCCTTCACTCTCAGCTTCCTTCAGAACCTCTTTCCTTCACTCTCAGCTTCCTTCAGAACCTCTTTCCTTCACTCTCAGCTTCCTTCAGAACCTCTTTCCTTCACTCTCAGCTTCAGCCCCAGCTTTTGTTGATATTTCTTATACATTTCCTCTTCTTTTCCCAGTGTCCCCCCCCCCCCACCCCCTGCCTGTTTCCCTTCCATCTTCCATATGATCAACTGCACATAATCACCGACCCAGCCCTCCAAGGCTCTCTTTCATCTTCTTTAAAGCTCCTCGTTGTCCTCTCCTTCTTCCTTCCTCGCAGAACTCTCAATCATGACGTACTAATAGTTTATTTACCCACATGATAGTTGTTGTTATATTTGCTTGTCTTCTTCCTAATTTCTTCTTCCTAAAGAAAGTGTGTGAGCTCCTTCCTGTGGCTCGCGTTCATTGGCTCTCTGCAGCCGTCCCCTGGTCTTATTGCGTGTGTCTTCGCAGGCGTGTCGTCTGCTGTTCAAGGGCACTGGAGCATGTCAATGTGCCGTTTCTGAAGGTAAGCAGGACATGCTGTGCTATGAAGCCTCCATGGCTTTATCGTCCCTCTCCAAGGGACAGAGAGTAAAACTGCAGATGCACACAAGGTTCGTGAAGTGAAGTGAAGCGCACCACGAAAGGGTTAAAGTTGTGAGACAAAACGTTTACACAACTAGTTTACTAGTGTAAAGCCTCGTAATAAAGTGGTTGAAAGATTGCTGATGTAGGAGAATAAAATCACCTGTAAACAAGTTAACTGGATAAACACGTAAAGAAAAACCAGTGGATCTATCAAACCATCACATTCATGCATCTTATTGGTGAATCTAAGCTCTGAAAAATGAAGAAGATGAAGACGTGTGGTTTGAGTTCGAGTTTGTATCTGCCAAACGGTGCGGCGCCGCACGTTACTCCCTTGATTAATGCTCGCAGCGTCGCTTCAGGGGTGAAAAGTGAAAAATCGGGGAAACATTTTCATTTTATTCAGATTCAGGGGTCTCTAAAGAAGATTGAAAAATGTGGCTAAAACCGGAGACCCCAGCGTGGACGCAATCGTTCATGATTATACAAAAGCTATTAAAGCTGATCTGAGCTGTTAATCATTTCTCACCTGCCCCAAAATCACTGGCTTGTCTTTATAATTTGGAGTCAGTGTGACAATAATTATATTTGATTTAATCAAGTCACACAATGGAAGATTTTTGCCATTTTAACTTTTATAACTAATTGCAAATCACTGCATTATGAAAGGACGATGCTGTTGGCCTTAATGTAGAACTTACCACAGCTCTGTGGTGCGTCTGGCAACACAAGTTTAATTGTGAATGAGGTGATGAGGGTTCCAATTCTCCAGGCTGTGTACTATTCTCCTGATGGATAGAATAGACTGAAGGAGAGGAAGACTATAATTAAGCCCCGAGGATTGATCAGCCAGCAGCAGTCCATTCATCTCCAACTTCTCCTGCTCTCTTTCTCTGTTTTTTCTTGTGTTGGTAACCACTTTGACGTCTCACTTGGAACTTTTTATTTTTTATTTTATCAATCCTATTTTGGCATTTCCACGTCTCCTGGTGCACCTTGAGCCAATGAACTACCTGGAAGCAGAGAAACCCTGCGGTCCAAGACATGCCACCAGTTCTGTGAGGATGTACTTCGATGCAGCATGTTTTCATGGTAATGCCATCCTAAATGCTAACATTACAACAATCCCAAAACCAATACTAGTGTACCATCAATACCTCTATAAAGCCTAAAATGCTGGATTGTGGTATTGTCGAGGAAGCGAGTCTCTGCAACCATCAGGTTCTGGGATGATTCTTATTCTACATCAATCAACAATAAAGAGGGAATTCCAACATCTTCGTTACAGAGGACTAAAACAAAGATTACATGTATATATAATAAGTCAGATTGTAGATTTTTGGTCGTAAACCAAAAGGTTGATGATGGCGGTATTTATGAATATCACTAAAGTTATTCCGACTCATCCTAAGGGGAACATGTCTGTCTGAGTTGCATCTTGTTGAGACATTTCAGTAATCGAAGAAAGAAGAGGAAAAGTCTGACGATCCCTTAGTAACAGATACTTTAGAGGAAAATGAGTACCTGGTAACTCGCCGCATTGGACTCGTTGGTATTGATGTTTACTCACTGGACGAGGGGTTCTGTCGCTGACCTCTATTTGGCCACAGCAGTGTTAAGACTGCAGGTGAACGTTAGCAACCAATCCATCCAAACTGCTATTGATTTGTTTGTTGAAGTAAATTAGCATATTAGAACTTTGAGGCACGACTCCACGGCCGATGAACACTTCAGGTCGACGATCTTGAAGTGTGTTGAAATCTCCTCAGAATCAAACGCGTTTTCCATCCTGCCGGGTGCATCCCGGTGGACTCGGCCTGTGTGGCTGCAGGCTACCAACCCCCCCTCCCACTTCCGCACATGAAGCCTATCGGCTTCTTTTCCCCTGCCGACACCTTAGGGGAGGATTTCAGTGGTGTTTCCTCTTTCGACGCGGCCACAGTTTCCCTTCCCGATCCCCCAGTACGAGGCGTGAGGGCAGAAGGACAGGAAGTCGCTGTCTGCCCTCTCAAGGACGTAGCTGTTGGCTTTTGTCCGTGATCCGGCCGTCCACTCCTGCTGTGAGTTCTAACGGCACGTCTTAGTGGTTCGTGATGGACGACAGAGATGATCAGATTGCCTCAGCTCTGTGCATGTGTTTGCACACATGCTGTTTCTTTGGAGAGGTTCTGAGGAGATATGATAGCATGGTAATACATTTTTAATTGCTAAATATTTCCTCAGAAAGGATTACCTGAGGCAATGTCGCACACAGTACAGTAACACATTCTGAATATATTTACTTTTTTTGTGGATAATCATATAGTAAAGCTTGCTCCCCCCCCCTTCGTCTCCAAATCCAGTTACGAGTTTCACTGAGCTGGTTATTTATTTATCATTCTGAAATTTGACTTCATCCAGAGGGAGTAGGGTTACAAAAACCATGATACCCTCTTGAGAAGTCAGATGTTCTCCTGTCTCACCTCTAAAATGATTTACAACGGTTCATCACGGCCTACGATGAGTCTCCACTCCCACCTACCGAGGGCTGCAGGAACGATTACCCAAATCAGGAAAACATTACTACTTACTAGTTTTTTTTTCTCATTTCTTTATTTTCTGTAAACCAGTCCTCACGTATCAAGCTGACTGACTCGCTCGCAGCCGTCCGGATTGGACACCTTCCTGATTCGCGCATGCTTAATGCTGCTCTGGATACCGTCGGTCGCTCAGGAGAAGAACGACGATTGACGGGGGAGCCGGCCGACAACACTCTATCGCCCCAGCGGGCAAACCTCTCCAGTCAGCTGGCAGCTGTGTCACATCGATGCTTTCCTCTGTATTCAACGACTCTAACGAAGCCTCTACTTTAACCGCTTTCATATAGTTGTCATCAATTCCTTTTTCAAAGCTTTAAGACAGCTGACATTGTTCCCTGTCATGAACCATTGACGCTTCAGGCCTGTGAAACCTTTCTCAAGTGGTCTTTTCTTAAACTCGAAGCTACTGGGAACAGAGACGCGCCAGACACGGGTGGACTCGAGGCTGTCGCAGGTCACAGGCGCAGAGACTCATCCCAGCGGCCCTTGATGTGATGCCTGGGCGCTCCC
This sequence comes from Apeltes quadracus, assembly GCA_021346845.1. Taxonomy (NCBI): domain Eukaryota; kingdom Metazoa; phylum Chordata; class Actinopteri; order Perciformes; family Gasterosteidae; genus Apeltes; species Apeltes quadracus. Next base: position 15,913,219 of record CM037933.1, on the reverse strand, counting down.
GTCTCATTCATCCCTCTTCCTGTCACAGCAGACCGACTGCACTGAACTCGCAGAAGTTCTGGATTCTATGTTAAAAACTTGGATGCCCAAATAAAACTTTTTTTGATATTTCTAAAGGATTCTCTAATACAAAACTATGTCTTGCTCATATTGTCTTTCTGTGGTTAAATGTATTTCCATTTCTTAGTTTCTCACCATTGCTTTCTTTCCGGTTGTAGATTGTGAACGTGAATAAAACATCCTTCAACGGGACACTTTTTTATGTTGACCCGTTTATTCGGACTTGTATTGTAAAATTGATGTGAATGCTCAGAGGATGCCCCCCTCCAGCCACTCCGCTTTAAAGATAAGCAGCACTGTACTATATCAATGAAGATTTTAGATGAGGCGTTAAAAAACGAGCTGTCATAGAGAACGAGGAGGCCAGATAACTGTTTGAGTTTCCCGATCACTCCGCAACCACTTCTGAAGATTACAGCAATATTCAGTGATGCCCTGGCTGATACATATCCAGCGGTTGAATTCTTGACGTTATTTCTAACTAACAGCCAAAGACTAACCCTCGCCCCACCAGCTTGTAGGGTCTCCGGGTCTTTGCTGGATCGGATTTCAAAATATTCATTTAAAACGGCATCTGACAAAGGATGGAAACCGTCATGGGAACCCCCTCGGCCTATTGCCCCATCACAAACAAGGCAATAGAGGAGCAGCCCCTCGGTCCTCTGGTATCACGCTGATTAATTACAAACCTACGGGGGAACTTAGGATTGCTTCTTTGACTCCTATGCAGTTGAAGAGATGCAATGCCCACAGGGTTACCAGTGGCAGACCACCCCCCCCCCCCCCCCCCCGTCTATTGGTGGGGTGTCATTGGCCTCAGGCTCAGCCTCCGCCCGGGTTTCAGATCGGTCGCCTCGTCAGACGTCAACCGATGTGAGACTGACATCTCTGCTGCTCCTCCCTTTTCTTTGTTCTCTTCGCTTTTGGTTTCCGTCGGTCGAACACGGAATAAGTCTCAACCATGTGATGAACAAGGACCCCGGCACCCTGTCCGGAGCCCACCACCAGTTCACCGCCTCGGGAACGAGACGGACTGTGGCCGAAGTCTTCAACATAGAGCAGCCCAAAGCTGTGCTCATAAATGCCAATGTGTGTTCACCGCTCTTGATACCAAACTCCCCGCGGTTTTGAACTATTCTTGAGGGCCTCCCCCCCCCCTCCCAGCGGCTGAGCGGTTTCTGGTGACATGGTGACATTTCACAGTCCGACGGCTCGACCCCTCCAGCCCGTGTTTGTGTTAGAGAGAATCACAGAACCCAACAAGCACACCGGCTCCTCGGTTGTAGTGAAAACCGAGGCCGTGTTCACAGCTATTGTCCAACAAGGTCACCGCTGCCGCACCTCCCCCCCTCAGCCCCCCCCCCCCCCCCCCGGTCTGACAGACAGTCAGAGGCATTTATCCAATCAGTCACACTTGCCATTGGTGTGCTTCCTCAGGAATAACACACCACATCATCGGTTAAACCCACTACGAAGAAACCTTTAATCCTATTTAATGACGCTTTTTGTTCTGTTTGTGCAACAGCCTTTCTGTTCCCCTCAAAGTGTAACAAAGCGTGCACGCTCAGTTGCCATTCGGTAGGAGACCGGTTTGGTGGGAATTTTTACCAAAATGATTGAGAAAAAAAAAAACCCTTCAAAGAGACGTATTTCATAACTTATTTTAATCCTCGCAGCTTTATGAAACACAGAAAAACAGATGAATGCTGGTCTGACAAGGATGTGATTAATTTCTTGCCATGCATGCACCCACACACACACACACACACACACACACAAACACGCACAATGTGTCAGTTTATGAATGAGTGGAAGGAACAAGCCACATTTATTTCGTGGCCGTTGTGAAAACCAAAGAAGACAATGTCAGCTGTGAAAGATGTGGACATGAGCGTGTGATCTGCGTGTGACAGAGTGATTTACGGAGTGTGTGTGTGTGTGTGTGTGTGTGTACATGCATATGAGCAGTTGTGCCTTTGAGGTGTGCCACATTGCTGTGCATCCGTATCCTGATATATGAGATGATGAGATGTGTCGGTGTGTGTGTGTGTTTGTTGAGTATCACACACAGCGTTTTTATTCGAGCTATCAATCACAGTGAGCGGTCCACGCGTTTTCTATCTTTCTATTTCTTTATTTCTTTAAGTCCACCATAGGCTTGTAAACATAAATGGACCAAATACAGAATGATACAGTCCCAAATACATGGATTTAATTATAGTGAAAGCTACAGTAAAAAATGACTAACAAACTAGAATATCCTGGAAATTTACCCACATTGTATTAGGAAGTTAATGGAAATGAATCAAAGTCAGGTTCTCGTTTCTCGCGCGGCGTGAGTAGCGGCCTACTTACCGGCTGTTTTCAGTGTGACCTTTATACTTTCTGCTTTGTGATTACGAGAATCAAACGAATTGGGTGTTTCCTGAGGCGAGTGACGCTGCTGCCTCAGTGCAGGGACGTTGGGACCGGAACGAGGCGCTGGACTAACATCACTAATGCATGTGCAGTGAATCCATCACGTCAATACGACACAATCGGAAAAAGGGGTCAACGATCAACTCACTTGAGCTCTATCATCCTGTCATTTATCTCTTTAGCCCCAGGATGACCCTTTGCCCCCTGGGTAGACGCAGCTGCCACCTGCTGGTCTTCGTCTTGAGCAGCTGCTTCATGTTCTTTAAACACATCAGACGTCCGATGACTGATTTCACTTGGGCTTTCGATCTATTTGCGTGGTCACACTCTCAGAATGGTGGCCAATGTAACCCTTTTCTTATAATTTCCTTTAACTAGTGGATCAAATACGGAGTCAATCACACCTTTAGAGGAGTCAACTCGATCCATTCTTTTTTTTTCTCCCCCTCTGACAGTTTAACTTCACAGTCGGTGGAAGACGTGACTCCTCTGAACTGTGACCATGAAACAGTTTACTTTTCCTTTGATAACTTTGATGTTTAAAAATGCAGCAGATAAATAAGTCAGAGCACGGTGATCCTCCGTTTCAGTGACGTATCCAGGTCAACCTCAGCCCGCGTTATTGGCTCGTTTCAGCCCATTTAACATCCACAACATGCGTCTGTAGAATTATTCCTAAGATGTTTGGCACAATTCCAGAATCACATGGAACTTGCTGTTCATTTTTGTTAATCTGCGATCGTTTTACTGGTGACATGTTTCACAGCCGTGTGTCAGCTTCACTAATCTTCCCTCTCGAGAAAACACAAGCGTTTTATGCAAATCCAACCGAAATGAATTCTAAAAGCCACTTTAGCGATTTGGATGAATCAAGGTGAATTTCAAGAGGAACATCTAAACCCTGCGTTTTTATGGACAAGCAGAGGACCATGTCAACACGGGGATATGTCGAGGGAAGCATCTCCTAATAGAGATTAAAGTTAGGCTGACACAAAAAGAAAAAAATGAATTTCCTTAGAAGCTGTCACATTCTCAAAGCACTTAGGGGCTTAAAGTACGTATAGTAGCAACAAAAGAGCTACTTTGCATTGGGAGACTGGCATCGTGTCGGGGAGAACGGCGTTTGACTTAATGGGCCATTGTTTGGTGCCAGAAAAGTCACAAGTGGAAAAGTACAATGCAGGTTATTTTTCTCACTAAGCCTAAGCTTTTGACGGTGACTCATCCTGGTCACCAAATGGACCAAATGGACCAGAACCGGCTGTGCCGTTATCTCACGTCGTTAGAACGACACGCCTCCGCCAAGTAGAACCGGCTTCTCCTCTTTTCCTCTTCAATGCGGAGCTGTTGGGACAGAACCAGGAATCCGAGAGCTGCAAAACACCTCACAGACGTCGACGGAGAAATAGAATCTGTGTCTGCCCCCCCCGCCTGCATCTGTGAAACCCCCTCGAAGAACAGCTCGCATCTCTCCCCATGCGGGAGGGGGGGGTGAATCATCCTGGATTCCACTCGAAGCGTGACGTCAGCTTCAGGGAGGGTGTTGGATAACGTCACGCATACATCCAGGAGGAGGGGCGGGGAGGGGGTTGGCAGTTGGGGGAGGGGGTTGGCGGGATGGGGGGCGGGGGGGGACGCAGAAACAGAGAGATGAAACGTTTGAGATATGAGACGATATGGACATTCAAAAGGAAGCAAACCGATGCTTACGTCACGTTTGTTTGAGCCCTGAAGGCGTTTGATTATCAGTCAGATGTCCACACATTTAAATTATATATATATAATATATCAACTCTTCACCTGGATGTCACGTATGTCCGGATGCCTTTTGGATACACTTATATCATTATTTGCTGTAGATCTTCAGGCGTCAAACTCTCACCCCCCCAAACAAAGTTAAGATCAGAGTTAAGAATGTAAACAGCATGCTTAGGGTAGCGTGTAAACCCGACGGCAGAACACGCGTGTAGAGTTTGGGAGCTGTGTTTCAGAAGAATAAATTACAGAATAGGTCTTAATGACTGTGACTCTAGGTTCAGGACTTTTAAACTTAGAAAGAGGGGTTAGAGTTCAGGAGGATAAGTGAAAATATTGAACTGGACTTTTAAAGAATACAAGGCGACGAAAACAGAAAGAAACGGGCCTGACGGAGGAGACAACGTGCACATTGAGACGGACTGAAAAAAATAACCGCAAACTCACAAACTGCATATTGCAGCACAGGACTGAATCTCTAGTACACACTCCTGCATTATTGAATAAGCCACAAGTATATTCTTGAATATTCTCACCCTACGTCTACGAAGAAAAACATAAAGCAGACTAATGATTACAGATATTACACACAAACACACAATTACAAAAACTCCACATGCACACTCTCGGTAAACATATCTTCAAAGAAGCACCGTAACAGATCTCAATTAAGTCATTCGGGTTACGTTAGTAGTCTCACACACTCTCACACACACAGGCAAACACCCTTAAAGGACTCCTCTTCCTCCTCTCACTCCGTTGGACTTCCCCCCCCCCAATCCATCTCTTCTGCGGCACAGATCAGGTATTTATAATCTGCGGACCCAACAGGATCGGCCAACGAGGTCTGACAGGGACGAGTGGGGGGAGCTGGGTGGAGCTGGGGGGAGCTGGGGGCATGGTGGGGGGGTCAGAGGGGGGCGTGAGCCAATTAGATCCTGGCAGGTGTTATCCATTTCCGAGACGTATGGGTGTCCGAGGACCACGCCGGCGGGGTAAACAGTGGCCCACAATGCGACTGGGTAAATAAGACCAGGCCTAAAATAAAGCGTGCTGGTGATTGTGGACAGAGTGAGCGATGGGTCCTCAGCCAGGTGCAGGCGGCTGCACAGGGGCTTTAAATGATGAAGGTGCAATAGGAGACCTTTTCTCTACACTTTTTCTGTAACCTCCATTTTTAACGCGTGTTTCGTCACCAAATAAACTTTTCTTTTCCTAACAAAATACGCACAGAAAAATATTTAAGTGGCTCCACGTCTCAATTTTAAACTGCACAGATTTTAGACTGACGTGTGGATGATGCTAAAATGATAATACGTCAATTAAGAAAACTAATAATGATAATGACCCAAACAAAACAAATATGTATTCATTTGCGGTCACACCGTATGTTATTCGACAGACCAGTATCAAAGAAGTCAACTCTGATAAATAATGGGTATTCAGTCAATTATCATGTAATTGAATGAATAGATACTACTTTGACATTGACATGGTCATTTAACTGTTGCAAAACAGTTAATTACGTGGCACTCAGCCAAAGCTCATAGCTGTTAATTGTCCGTTTTTTCAGCCCCCTGCCGAGCATGAATGATGTCGCTGACAAAGTGCCTCACCACAAGCATCCATAGTTGTTTTGTGAGCAATAATAGTAATGAGGAAATAATTAATACGATATCTGCATTGTCGATCAAAATTAAAGGTTAATAAGCTCGAACAGAGATGTAAGCGAATTCTCCAGACTGCTTGGTGTGCCACATTTGTGCTTCCAACACAAAACAAAATAGCCCGTATACAGACAAGTTCAGTCTGAGAGATTCTTACTCAAGACAAAGGGATGAAAGAGAAACTGAGATGACAAGCAGGAGAACTCATGAGGTCAACACACAGGGGCAGACGTTGTGGCTGGGAAGGAATTCTGTAGCTAGTTTTTTTTTCGAAATATTTGGGTAAAAATGGTTATGGTGACACAAAGAAAAACGATACCTTTCCTCCTTCAATCCCAGCTTGTTATCACGAGAAAAGGCGGGGGTGTCAAAGGTTGGACTAAAGACTGACCCCAAGTACCAAGTCGCAACTGCTAGGTCCGGAGATAACGGTTAAACTAAAGACTTCGACCCATTGTCCTAAGTCCAGACCGATCGGCCCCAAGACAACGGTTAGACTAAAGACTTCGACCCCTTGACCCAAGTCCAGACCGATCAACCCCAAGACAAAGGTTACACTAAAGACTGACCCCATGTACGAAGTCACAACTGCTAGACTAGAGAATTTGACCCCTTGTCCTAAGTCCAGACCAATCGGCCCCAAGACAAAGGTTAAGCTAAAGACTTCGACCCCAACTGCCAGCCCCAAGTCGAGATGGATCTAAAGACGAGCCGAGAGAGATCGGCACACTCTGCCTGTAGAAAGCTCAGGTCCAGGGGTAGTCACAAGACGTAGGCATTAAAGTCTGAATTTGGCATGGTTCTGTTCATCATATTATTGACTCAAGTTCACACTTGCTGCTTCCAGCATGGGATTTGAAAGATCCCCCCAGGAATGATTTATCTTCCTCAGACGATGTCTGTGATTTGGGGTTTTGAGCAGTGTTAACCCAGATTTTCACAGTGACCATTTCGTCAATTTCCTCCATCTAAGCCTGACTCTGACTGGTGTGGCCGAGAAAGAGAAAACCTGAAGCGGCAAAACCCAGATCTCATCAAAAATGCTACCCAGCCAAGTACGTGGAATAATACAAAAAGAAAATGTTAATGAACAGTTTATCCTCTGAAAATCCTATGAAACTAAGCCACGAAAAGACAGATACACAACTCAGGAGCTCCGGTCAGATTTATGTTAATCTGCCTTGTGAATAAATCGCAGTGTGTTTTCTCGAAAAAATGAATTTCATTCAAAGCTCATAACAACGTGTCTGGGAATAAAAATGACTGCTTCGCACAAACATTTGTAGAAGATTAACAAACTGATTTTTGCATGTTTCCATGGTTACGGATCAATACCTCCATGAGCCTTTCACGTAGAAGAAAATAAAATTTCCAAACGAAGCAAAAGGGAAAGCAAAGCAAAGAGGAGCACCTGTTGGGTCGGAATGCGACGTCGGCGTGTGACTGTGACAGCTGACGAGCCGCAGACGTTTCCAGCGGAGGAAACGTGTGGAGACAGAAAAAAGTAACGGACGTGTGAAAAAGGGACGACGGACGAAAGCTGAGAGACAGAGAGCGAGGGGAGTCCTGCAGGACGGAGCCAGCTGGCCTCATGGGCCGAGACATGATCGCCGCGTCAACGATCTGCACTTCACTCACACTCCTCCTTCGCCTCTATGGGGTGGCAGGTGCCATCTGTCAGTCTGCACACACACATACACAATGGTCGGTCGTTGACAGAGCAACGGTCCCTCTGTCTCTACGGGAAGCCTGCTGACCACTGTCGTTGCTTTGGGCCCACAGACTCTGTATCTGAAGTGGACGTCGTCATGGTGACGTCACCCGATGACGTTCGGAAGCCTCCTGTTGCGCGGATGCTTACGAGTCGATCCATCCATCTAAGACCTTTTACCTAAATGCCTCAAACGCCCTCCTGCCGCCAGCAAGATATGAAACGTCAGCATGTCGCGTCCTCTGGGGAAAATTACCGCGGGAACAGAAGGTCACAACACTCAAATTAAATATTCCAGTCCTAACCCAACCGGTGGACCAGACAACAGGCAACATCAACGTCATTGTCAGTTTCACTGCGGTCTTGTCCTTGGGCTTCAGAGGAAGCGGAGCCACTTGCTTCAGAGCAGCATTGTCTCTAGCTGCCATCAGCAGCTCCTGGAAGCCTGTCACGGTTCACAGACTCTGGTCGTCCAGTGTCTTCCTCTTCCTCAAAGTCACTGGCGATAGGAGTGCTTGAGGGACAGATGGGGGGGGGGGATTCCTGGGGGGCCGAGTCACACATAGCAGAGCTTAGCTGAGAAGCAGTGGAAGAAATTCCACTTAACTGAGACATCTACTTTAATTTGGACCCGAGTCAATGTCTCTTCCAATAGCTATTACCAGCAATGACAGTGGGGAGGAGAGAGGCTGGCAGCCAATGGACTGAAAAGAGAGTCCATGCAATGTGTCCTCAGGCACTAAAGCCAGAGAGAGGTCATGAGAATGCACACATTGCTTTTGTGGACATCATAAGACGTGAGATCTTAAGCTAAAGCAGCACATGACAATGGCTCCACATCAATGGAAGCGGCTGCATGGGTGCTTCGTATGAGGGGTGAGCTGTAGTCCTGTAAACACATGGACACATGTGTCCATATTTCACTTCATTTGGATGATATAAAATGACGTTGGGCCACACTGCCTGTAGCCAGCAATGATCTTTTACCTGAAAGGCAGCATGCAACATTTGTGCAACACTATGCAACATTTTTCAGTTAATGAATGTGTTCCATACCGTTTTGGATGTTTAAATGAGTCATTTCAGGTCGAACAAAGGTTCTCTCGGCCGCCCTGGGGGTCTGTAGGGGAAATACCGTACTTGCAATTCCAGGAGAGTCGGGTCGCCCCCACAGGCTCAGAAGTCTCGTCATCGCGAGTCGGTCGCTTTACGGCCGAGAACTGCTACACGCCGCCCCAGTGAAAGGCAGGCTCGTAGTGCAGTGGCGATATTTGTGCAGTTATCATGGCGGAACTAGCGACAAAACAGCGAAAGCCCACGTCGGAGCAGTCAGGAAAGAGGAAAAGGAACGAATCACCAGAATACATGGTGATTCGTCTGCTGAGCTCAAAACGAACGCGCCTGGCTTGACGCTGGAGAAACGAGGAGAACAGCTGAGCATCTTTACGACCGTGCCCCTTTATTTTCGGCTTCTGGGGGGAGCCCCGCTGGAAAATCCACCCGGGCTGCATAGTGGACCTTTAAATACTGTGAATAAAGTGACTGAGGTGCGTCCTGCGGGAATCTGGCAACTGCAAACTGAAAATATCAATATAAAGCAAATCATGAAAGTAAGAAATAGACTTCTCTCAGGAATCTCAACGCCAGTGTTGTGGGTCAATCCGCCACGTACTTTCTCTCTCTCTCTAAACGAACCTATTTCTATAATTAAGCAGCACATTGAACTCTCGCCATAGCAAATAGCTGCTCGCTGAATCTACCGTGTGGACAGGCCTATATATTAGATGTCTATGAATAGAGAAAAAACAAGAGAGAACATTTACACGTAATGGTTTTTAATATGTGGTGCTGAATGCTGCCGTTTGAATAAGCCATCAAATAGCCCCTGGGCCTCTGGTGATGTATCGCTGCACACCGGTGCTCCACTCACGCGCTCGCGTCCCGCTGAGAGCCATCGATCGGCTCGCTGTGTTATGGAGCCGTGTCAGATCAATGAGGGAGGGGCGGGGGGGTTTAAAAGGGGCTTGTTTCTTATGATGCCAACATGTGGCTGCTGTCTGTTGCAAGAATTAAATTAAAACACGCAAGAGCTCAGGCTTTAATTCATTCAGGGCTTCGGTTCGCTCTGCGGGCGAGTGACGTGAACTCATGGGTGGATGTGCGTCACTGCAGAGAGACTCTTTGCTCCTTCCGCCGGAGATGCGCACACACACACACACACACACACACACAGAAGGGCCACTTGCCAACACATGGTTTTACACACACTGGTGTTTTAGATTCTCCTTTAGCTGCCACAAGAAGACAAAGATGTTCTGTGAGCTGCTTTCAGACGCGTGCTGTTGTGTGAGTCTTCAGTTGCTACACAACGCACAATCTTGAGTCTCCTGCCGTTTGACAAAATGTGACAAATTACTTTCACCTCGGCTGATCGCCGAGGTGAAAGTCCCGTGTTGGCTCATCCTGTCCATGTGTGTGTTTTCATAACGTGCGCTGCTCACGCCGCATACAAAGAATGAACACACATCTGAAAGTTGAGGCAGAGTAAACGTGCATTATCGTGTGCAGTATTTAAAGAGAAATTCACACACACACACACAGACTTAAAAAAGAAAAGGGTTAAACAGCTTTGGAGAAAGGTCATATTTAATTACATCCAATACGAACCCCTCTCCTCGCCCCGAAACAATTACAAGCTAATGGAGGAAGTCACAGTGAGCGACTGCTGAATAATAACGTGTCAGTGTGTGTGTTTGTGTGTGCGTGAGAGAGCGTTCACGGTGCACGATAACAATTCAGTGTGTCTCGTGTTCCATAAGCGCACATTCATGAATGTGTTGTGAATCTGAACCCACATTGGTGTGTGAAGGGAGCTGCACGCATTGCTGATGTGTGTGTGTTTGTGCGGGCGCGCGTGTCTGTGTGTGTGTGTGTGTGTGTGTTGCGTACATAAGGCCTCCTTCATGACTAATAGCCGAGTCATTTCACCGGAGCCGAGCCTCTGCTCATTCTTTCCACTAATCACTTGCAGTTGCCCAATTAAGCCCTCTCACTTTAACAGACCAACACCCCTCAACGTAATGAGACCCCCCCCCCCCCCCCCCTCCCCCACGACCCTCTCACCCCCCCCTCGGTGGCACACCTCCACAGTTTCCTTCACAGTTTGTGTGACTTGGAATTTAAGGCCCGAGGCAAGATCGGATTGAATTTGAAGTTTACGTAGTTTCTTTGTGGGAAAAGCCGTGTTTGGTGAATAAAAGAAACGGATGATACCAACTGGGTGAATTGTAACTTGTCTATGAGAAAATGACTCTTCTTCTCAGTAGTGACCAGCAGGGGGCGACTCCTGCGGTCCGAGTTTATGGTCTCAATCTCTAGTTTCAAGCCTTCTTCAATACAGCATGATATTCTTTTTGCAGATTATGGTCCATTTAGAGTCGAAAACAGGCCCTACGGCAGGGGAGCCTTTGGGGCGGAGCTTAACGCTGATTGACAGGTCTCCAACGTCGCACCTTCACTTTGAAGAAGAAAAAGTCAAAATAAGATCTGAACCTTTGGGACGGCATGTTGGGACGTGGTGGTGTGAGGAGGATCTAGGACACTAACCTTTCCAGTTGGATTTCCATTTTCTCCTCCTTACAAACTCTGCATTATTTTCACCGTAGCTTCCGTAGAAGAAGCCAGACACACAAGGAGAATATTGTGGCATCAAGCAAGACCTGTGGATGAGGGTATTTGTGCCGACGCCTCGGGGCGGATCTGAGACGACACAGGTGCTAATCCGGCAGACGCTGACCCCGAGGAGTGTTTCTTTTTTTGCAAAACATGCTGAGGGGAAAGCCAGACGGAGAGAAAAGGATTAACCCCCCTCCACCTCACCCCCCACTTACACCCCCCCACCCCCACAACGTGAAGCCGGAGCTAAAGCGGTGGCCTCAGCAGCGGCCTCAGCAGCGGCCTCAGCAGCGCCCAGGGCCGTTCCCACCGTCCTCAGAGCCCTCGCTCTCAACCTGAACGCTGAGCGCTCCTGAAGAAGCGTGACTAGCATCGGCACGACTGCCCCCCCCCCCCTCAGGAAGCAGTGTGGCTTCTCCGCCCGCTCAGACCTCAGCTGCAGAGCACAGCCGCACACACATGCTGCAGACCAACGCTCCCTGCTTAGTAGTACCAAGCTCTGTTCGTACACTGCCTCTGGCTTCTTACACCTGTTGAACGCCTTCTAATGTTGTTTGCACACCAGGTCCTTCTGATTGGGGAAGGGTGTTCACTGTTTGATGGGCTTTAAATACCTAAAAGGTGTCGCCAGCTCTTCCAATCAGCACACAGCAGTCCAATCAAAGACATTGCAGACAGTAGGAAGATAGAGCTGCTCATGCCTCCTGTTTCCTGTGTGTGTGTGTGTGTGTGTTCCTGAAGTGGGCGGGGCTCGATCCTGATTACAGTTCATCCACAACACTTACCCTCTTCTCCTCACTGCGCTCCGAATTAGCTACATACAGTAACACGGTAATGAGTTTTTCAAAGGAAATAAACATGCTATTTTAGTTTTCTAGAACAGAGATCTGTAAATTGGAAGAAGCCTTGTTTTATATTTTGGAGTAAAAGGTGAAATTTAAATATATCTTTTCTTATCACTCGACAAATCTTTAAAAATAAAATCTTTGGTTTCTAAATAAACGCGGTTGAAGAACAATTCAATTCAGCCCGAAATCACAAATTTGGCTCAGAGGGCTTTACAGTCTGAACACATGCGACATCCACGTTGGTTCCACGGGGGAGAAAAGCGAAGAAAGCTTAGCGAGAACGTCAGAGGAGGATCCCTCTCCTGGGATCGACAGACTACAATGGATGTTGCGCGTACAGAGTGAACAATGTAAAAGATGTACAATACGTTCAATTCCTATAACAGAAATGGTTGAAATATTGTGAGGGGTAAGCCAGATGTTCGGCAGGACCAGTGCAGGGAACACCACCACCAGATAGCACCACCATCCACAGAGGCCCGTGATGTAATGATGATGATAGCAGTAGCAGGGCCAGGACTGGGGGCAGGAACAGGATCCAAATAGGAGCATGATACATGGAAACCAGTGAGGCGAGAACGCACAAAAACTCTGGGGAAGCAGCTGAATTAGTGATCAGTGCATTAATGAGAAGTGAGAAGTGAATTATTACAGAGGAGCGAGTGAGAGAGACAGAGAGAGAGAGAGAGAGAGAGAGAGAGAGAGAGAATTTGGTTCTTGTTACTACACGTGACCTTAAGAGCAGCCTGATAAAAAATAATTGCAGTAATCCAGTCTGGAAGTAACAACCGCATAAGCTAATTATTCTGCATCACTTTGAGACGGGAAGTCCCTGAAATCTCAAAATATTACACAGATGAAAAAAGGAGGTCCTTGAAGTCTGCTTTATCTGAGAGTAAAAGCACATCGTCACGCAACACTCAGTGCTAGTTTCCAGGAGGCGGTGTGAGGTGGAGGTAAACTCTCCGTGTCTCTCTCTCTCTCTGTCCTCTTCTCTCCTCCCATTCCCAATATCCCAGAGCCCGAGGTCCCGTCACTTCTGAGGGGCCGATCGATGGGGGGCCCTCTAAAGTTGTCTTGGGGTTGAGGGGTTTCTTTACACTCAGGATCCTTTGAGCTTAGGAGTGAAATCCGTGGCTATCCACAACCATTAATGGAAATAAGTGACAGGTAGGATGGGACATCCTGGAGGCGGGAGAAGAAAAAAAAAGGGGTGGGCGGGGGGGCAGGAGGTGCAGAAAAGAGGCGCAGGAGAAAAGGAAAGCCTTGAGGGAGTGAATGTTGGCAGAGCGGCTTGCATTCAGGCGGCGCGGTTACTGAGGGAATACATTCAGGAGTGAAATAGGCAAAGAGGAGGAGGCAAGGGGACCAAGGGAGAGACGATTATATGACACGCAAGACTGCCTTCAACCCCGAACCCGTCATCTCACGGTGGATTTCTTTAATCGTTTGTTGAGGTGGTCACTATGTCTTGTTGGATATGAATGGAGAGAGTGACATGAGGGTTACCACTACTTAAAAAATACATTATTTTAACACGCTAATCAAGGATTTTGTGGGCAAAATATCTGCCTCTTAAGTCAGTGAGTTAGTTGCTTGCCTTTGTTGTAGTTGCTCTGTAATGTATCCAGGGATCTACAGACCGGTGTTAAATGAGTCTGGTCAGATCTTCTTTTTGGTGCGTCATCTCATTTGGAATTGTTAAAAGAAAATACAATCTCATTGAAGTCTTGTGTCCTGTGTATGTGTGGGGAAAATGAACATAACGTGATGGTTTCAGAGAATACCAAGTAGCTCTGGTAGTTGTTCTGGGAGCTGAGTAGATCCGAACGCAGTAACTCAATCACTCAACCACAACGGGACGTCATTAGCGACTGATGATGAAGGATGTGTACTTCGTTGGCCTGCTCAACCGGGGCTTTTTCAGGCGGCTCGCGCAAAGTGGGCAACCCGAGCAAAGGGTCAATTCCCCGGAGCAGCTTGATAGATTTTACGTGGTATTAAACAAGCATCTGTGCTCGCTCATGTCAACGATGTCTCTGACGACAGTGAGATTGACTTCATGAATATATGTGGTGCACACACACTGTATTAGATCCCTCGGGGAGAGGACGACGGCAACCTATTATTCAGATTTTTATATATGATAATGCTGCCTGGCAAAGATTGAAAAGACAATATTGTGACAATGTCGTGCGGGACGATATTAGACAATTTGCAAAGACGGCAGGAAAATGAGTGGTTGTCGGCGAGCCTTTTCTGAAAGGCCTTGACGTTGATGCTGCACAGGGCTCAGTGGAAACGGAGGCATGACTGAGTTGCTGTTTTTTTTTTTTTCGCAGTTCCATAAATCAGTTGCATACATTATTCAGCGCGAGCACGAAACAATGGGACAACCCGCAGCAGGGTTGGAAGCCGGAGGGCTGGTGCGTCGGTTCGCCCAGGCTTGATTGAGGCCCTTGAAGGTCCACTGTGGAATTGCGGTCCGACAGCTGGAAGTAGATCAGCGGCAGAAGGACTGAAAATACATTTCCAGTCACTCAATGCCATTTTGCTTCTCTCCTTCAGGGCCAAACTGGATCGTTGACGGATCAATCACCCCCCCGCCTGAAATGAAACAGAGGCTATGGGGGGCTCATGGATCACTATTACATCCGAGGCCCAAGCTAAGACCAGCTAGAGGTTTGGACAGTGATCTGAATGAAACCTAGACTACGTCCAAATAAGACATTTTCAATCAAAGCAGAGATTTTTTCTCCAAAAGGAGTTTTTTTCCTCTCTGGCTCAGTGTGGAATTACTCTCTGAGCTCAACCCCTGTTTCACCTGGGCCAACAAGGAGCTCTTCCGTTAATCTTCCCTCCTTTTTTAGAAGTTCAGGTAAGAGTCAAAAAAGCAACTTTCACACATTTTAGCAGACAATGGACTATATAGCGCGGACTTCCGTTTGGATGCTTCCGGACTTTTCAGCCAGTAGCAGAACTTCCGGTTTACGTTGACATTAACTTTAGCCAGAGACGTTAACTTTATCAGAAAAAAAAGCCATGGCGTTTTTCACGAGATCACTGCAAGACCTGCCGAGGATAACGATAAACAATGTTCACCGAATCATCCAGGCCACAAAGACACCAACGGCAAAACGAGATACAGGTTTTAAACTGTATGTAGCCAGCTAAGTGATCCAGTGTATCCTCCCGGTCGCCCTCTGGCGGCGGCCTTTCCCTTCTCTCCCAAACTCCTGGTCTTGTGGGTGGAAGGGAGAAGTTGTTCCACTCAAATAAAACAGGAACAAAGCCCGTTTTCAACAGCCGTCGACCTGTTTCTGCTGGGTTGACAGTCTGTCCAAAAAGACTTTTTCCAGTTTTCTTGGCAAAAGGCTCCACTTCTTCTTGCAAAAGTGCCAATTCCCTTTTAGAATCTATGTGTGTGAAGACTAGGAGGGATCGGTGAAGACGCAAACGCGTGGCACCAAATGTTGGAAAGGGATTTATCCATTTTAGCCGTGATGTTTCATTGGGTGTCAAGTTAAAATTTACTGGTACTGGTTTTTACTGCTAAATGTCCGGTCATGTGACATCCCCAGATGAGGCATAAACGCTGCGGCTGATGTGAAATACATTAGTCCTGGAGGTGTTTGGGTATAAGTCAAAGTAAGGCGTCGACCTGATACATGAAACACATTTCATCAAACTGTTTCTCGAGGAAGACGTTTTTTCAGTCATTTTATTAGAGAGGTCAGAAGGATCATCAATATCAAAGGGATTCATACTCTGGGCACCATGAATGTCTGAATCAAATTCAATGGTAATCTATAATAATTGTATTTAAAAGTAACCCGAAAACCTGATTAGTCGCAGCCAAATTGACCACAAAAAAGGAAGTGAAAATATGAAAATTACTAAAATCACCGATCTCTGTTGCAGCCCATAATCTAGGTCAACATTAAAAATAATTGTTTCCCCTAAATGAAGTGTCTATTGGGTCATCCCTCTAAATGCCTAAACAAGTTATGCTAAACACCATTTCTCTTCCCTCCTGACGTCTAATTATTCAATTTGTTCCCTTATTATAACTCCAGTGTGTTTGTGTTCTGCCATGAAATCACGCTAGATCTTAAGGATCGGACACAATGGGCCGAGGTAGGCGTGATGATCTTCATTGGAGGGAGCGCACGGTTTCCCACACTGAGGCTGCAGAGCTCCTCGGTGCCGCCGACCAATCAGCATCCGGCGGCCGGCCGCTTCATCCTTACTGGAACCGGTGAGCAGGGTGGCACCGTCCAGCTGGGTCCAGGTGTTCCTGGTGCCATTTTCAGGTGGCGCAGGAGAGCCACTGGGAGACGTACGCTAACTAGCATTAGCTTTGCTATGCTAACGAAGGGTTACTGGATGTACACACGTGCTGCTTCTGCGGACACAGAAGGGGGATAGTGACAGTGTGGGCTACATGGTAACTAAATACATAATCACTTTATATCTGCATTCACGTGATCTTTACCTGCAGAATAAACTTCTCCTGACTCGTCCCTTGTGGCCGTCATTTTAAAAATGTATTGTCCGAGTGCAGAGCTGCCTCTCGGGGCCTCTCTTCTCTTGCTGCAGGTGAATCCTCTCTGTATTCCTCTCGCGCGTCCCGAGGAGCCTCAATAAGGTCTGCAGCCGGAGATCGATGGACTCAAAGCGCGTCAGAGAGCGCAGACGACTCTCCGGGACCTTTTTCTCGCGATAGAAGTCCATTAAAGGTGAAGTATTCTCATGGATCCGCATAGATTCTCTTTCTCTGCATGCACACTTTGCAGTGGCTGAAACACTGCCAGTGATGTTTTTTAAAATGAGAACCAACACAGCCTCTTTTCTGGCATTAATTGCATCATTAATTGTGTACCAGTGTGTACTTTCCCCGCCCCGTGATGAAGCCAGCCATCCCTTTGTGTTCGGTAGATAGTGAAGAGGCGTATTATAAACCTCAACATTAGCGCTATCAAATATCCCCATTTAATTATTTTTAAGTCCATCTGCATCTAAACAATAGGCCTTGTTGGAAAACTGCAAAGCTTTTGTGTACCACGCGACGATAATGAGACCCACTTATTGGTGACAGCGCTTTGTTCTACATAGAAGAAAAACATGTTTTTCTGTCAATGCATCCACATGTTTTTTTCTGATGCCTCTGCTACTGGAGCGAAGTAATGACAATTGCTCACAAAACAAGTCGAGATCCGTCACTTTACCGATTACGTCCTTCTGGGAATTTTGAAATGTTTTTTTTTTACTTGATTATCTGGGTGAATGTGCGTGGTGGATAACTGTCGGCTGTGCAAAACATTTCCCGATGCATGGACCCCCCCCTCCCATCCTGCGAGGGGGTTCACAGCCTCGGCTGCTCTTAAAGGGCCGATAGGCCATCTGAAATAAGTGGACAGTAATGAGTGCGACTTTGATTACCAGTCTTTGTCCTGTCCATCAGAGTGGGGGGAGGACGAGGGTGGGGCGGGGGTGGGGGGGAGGGGCAATTAGCATCGCTCTGACAGTCAATCAGTGCTCCGGAAATTGGATTTGGGTCCTGAGTGGTTTCCGTGAGACGCGGTGCCTCTCATCGTGGACGGATGAGGCTGCACACATCGTCTCTGCTTCACGGGAGATTCCAGCATCACTTGTGATTATGGTGATCAGAAGAAAGACTTTATCCCTTCAAAGACGTTTCAGACGTGAGACGCTGGGGGAGCGTGGAGCAGCAGCGCCATCTAGTGGGCCTCTAATGTCCCTGTAGGAATGAGTTCTATTCTGTGATGTTTTAGGCCATAAGCTCGTAACTTTGGTTGTAGGCGTCCATGCGGGAGAAAGAGTTTGCTCCTGAATATTATTCTGTGTATTGAAATGAATAACAAATCCTCCACGCTGTAACGTGCGCGGCTGCATCCTGCAGCTCAAAAACCTCCATCACTGTCAAGTCTCCATTCTGCAGGTGTGACATGGGTCTTTTCTTCTTTTAGTTTAATGACAATGTAAAAAAATAAAAACAACTAGTTAGTCTTTAACTTTATTTAAAACTATTTACAATACAGTGTTCTTTTGCAACAATAACACCAACAAAGACGTTTGAATTAGGAATGACAACATGTACAGGTGATATCTTTTGTAAAAAACCTAAATAAAAATCACACAGGAAGCGGAGAGATTAAGACCTCCTGCAGAGACTCGTCCAAAGGGGTCAGTGGAGGATGAATGAATGAATATTATTGGAACAGCTGAGAGCGAATGAAGCATTATTTAATAAAAGCATTATTTCTAATGTGTATGTCCTGGTAGAGTGCAGAGCACGAACACCTGTTATAACTTACAAAGGCTAAACGTCTGCCTCTAAGTTACAACAGGTGTCTCATTACACAGGAAATGTCCCATCATGCATTGCCATTCCAGCCACTAATACGCAGCACTTTGTCCATGTTCTTCTCTGGGACGGTTTGCTGCTTCATGGGTTTTTTTTGGTTTCTCGTTACCACTTTTCCCACAAAGCGAGTCCCCCGTCTTACGTCAGGGAGAGCAGCTTGATGTCGTAGCACCCGTCCACCTGGAGACGCAATGCGTAAAGAAACGGCCCTCAAGTCCTTTTGCAGACTATAGGAATATTCGAGAAGCATGCGGTCACACTCACATCATATCGTCCGATGGAGGCGCTGGTCTGGTTGCTCTGCATCACCTCGGTCAGAGCCCACATCTGCTGCAGGCTGGAGGACACAGTCTGGGGGTCCGGGAGGCCCTGGGAGACACACGGGGTAAAAAAATCTGTCTGCAGACGGTTTACTGACTGACTCAGTAGATAACCAGCTCCATCTCTACATATACCTACATCTTTAATATGCAAAAAATAAAGTACTATTTAAAAATTCCTTCACTTTTCTGTGTATATTTTATCAGTTTTATGAATGGGATTTTTAATTGGGGTGTTTAAATAGTAAAAGGACCACCATTTATTTGTGATAAGACAATCATTATCATCTGACCACGTGCACACACAAACACAAACACACAAACCAGACGTATACCTCCAGGTCCGGGTGCTGGTCGTCCAGCGTCAGATCAGACAGCCAATCAGAAACCTCCTTCTCTGGGCTCTGGAAGTTGAAATGGCTCAGAGTCAAACGTTATAACCCCAGCGAGAAGGCTTCCCTCTGGCTCCCCCTGCTGGTGGAATGAAAAAGACGCCGCCCTGCTTTCGTCCTCTGACTCCACCTTCACTAAGATCACTGGACGTGTTTTACTGATCGTGTGCTTGTATTACTTTTTACTATGATATATCAGAGTTTTGCTTTGTTTAATCATTTAGTCACTGGATCATGTTCTTCTGGAGTTCTTCAGCTTAGATGGAAACGGAGGTTAAGGGTTATCATGAATATTCAGCGGGAAAGGTGCGAGTTGAATTAACATTGTGGGACCTACGTATGACAGCCATCGGACACCCTTAACGACTCTAAACCACAGCTGCTACTTTCTTTAAATAAAGAAAAGATGAAGCCAGAACTGACCGGCTGCACATGGGGGATTATTTGGATCTCCTGCAGGCTGAAGGTGAGCCAGGCCGAAGACGGCTGTCTCAGGATCAGTCTCACCAAGGTCACATGATCCGGCATCACCTGCATCTGTGCACACAAGAAGCACGAGGTTATCAATCAAATGGAGAAAGGGGACGGGTTTTGGCGACCTGTCCATCAAAGCATCTCCTCCTATACGGCCCGTTTGACTCTAAATGAACATCATGCCGCAGTGAAGAAGACTTGAAAATAGAGATTGAGACCATAAACTCATGTTTACAATGTTTACTGAGGGAACAAATCCAGAGAGAGGTAGAGTCATTTTCTCATACACTTCTATAGCACCAGAAGAGTCGCCCCCTGGTGGTCACTACAGATGATGCAGCTTTGACTGCACGGAGGTTTGCTGAAGCACAAACAGATCTTTCCCGCCCCCCCGCCTCCCTACCTGCGCCCTGTGGACGGAGCAGTAGTCTTGGGAGCCGCCCTCGGTGTGGGGGTTCTCCATCAGCGGCAGGTCTCTCAGGGCCGTGCACCACTTAGCGGGGGCCTCGTGCCCGGGGCTCCTCCTCAGCAGGCGGACGGTCACGTAGGCCGTGTAGTAGTTCTTAAAGGTGATTTCTTGAATCTGAAAGAGCCGTTGTGAAAAGCACACCATAACGTGTTTGAGGTGAGTCCCAACCATCCGGTGTGGAACAAGTTGACAGAACCTGCCTCGTTTCCTGGTTCCCAGGAACGAATGGCTGTGTGCCATTTATGACAGATTGGGTCTTTACTTCTTGTTTTAGGAAACGCTGCGTCTGCCACGTTAAAACCTGCGGCGATGATCCCTGCGAGCGGCGCCTTTGAAGCGTGGAGCTAATGAGGAGTCACTTGGCTTTAAATGCAGGACTTTTAATGAGGACTAAATGCAAGAAAGTAGGTCAACGCCTCCGAGTGTCTGAAGTCTCTCTTTCTCTCTGGCGAGCAATGCAGCTAAATATTTAAACAAACGTGTGTGTGTGTGTGTGTGTGTGTGTGTGTGTGTGTGTGTGTGTGTGTGTGTGTGTGTGTGTGTTCTGCTAACGGGAGACACCAGAAACATAGATGTAAAAAAAATGGTACTTTGATAGTTGATTTTAACGAAGAAAATCTAACTGCAAAGAGATCTCGCGTGTCTTCACACACTTTAGTATTGGGTCGGTGCATCAAACGAGTGTGAAATGATAACAACGTGTCCTCTGCAGAGTGTTAAAGCGTGCGTCCCTTCGTGGGATTCGGTTTCCTCGCGTCCCAACGGGGAGGAGCTTACGTCCACGGGCTTCCCGAAGGGGATGCAGACGTCCACCACACACACACCGGAGTGAGCCGCGTCCACGTCCCCGATGTGCAGGTAGACCGGCGGTTTGATGCTGCAGCTGGCGGGCTTCCTGTCCTCTGCGCTCATCTTGGGGAAACAACGGGGGAGTCACACACCTGATTAAGGGTCTTTCTATGTCTCTCTCTCACTATCACTCTGTCTACCTATGTCTCTATCTAGCTTTCACTCAGTCTCAGTCTCTCTCTCTCTCGCACTGTGTCGCTCTGCTAGCACCATGGACAGCGACTCTCGAGGACAGCTAAGCTAGCGTTAGCACGCCAGCTAGCAGCGAGGGGCTGACGGAGGGAATGAATGCACGCGGCGTGGCGTTGCGTGACGCGCCGTGGATTCAGGACTCGCCTCTTCGTGGGGGGAGCAAGGTCACGGTTCGCTGGAGGCGACGGCCGAGAAGAAAAGCGGGACCGAAATGCTCGAAGTCGCATATGTTGACACCGTGAATGCGCCCCGTCACTTCCGGTCTGTAACCAGGGAGACGGGAGGGAGGGAGGGGCGTCTTAAGGGCACAGTAGCGTCTTTTTAAGACTGTTTTTATGAGAAGCGGCTCTATGCTGCTTCATATTTTAAAGACACGCTGGCAGTGTTGCATGTGTATTGTTCTAAAACTTCTGCCTCTAGATTAACGTGGAATTTAAATTATACTTTGAATACAACAGGCTCCCACAAAAATATTGGGTGAGAACAAACAGACAGCTTTTATGTGGTTCCAAACAGATTACCTTTCTTATAATAATCACATTATTAATACTGTTTACGTACGTATATTTTTGCTTTGTAAAACCTGCAGCAGAGGGCAGGCTTACTCCACGCGTCAGACCTCCATCTCACAGAAGGCCTTCCCTCCACCAAGCTCACCCCCTCATTCACCCTCAATCTCCCAACCTCTTCATGACAACGTCCCGTCTCTGGAAATAAATGAATAAAAGAGAGATATATGCCCATCCCGACAGGGCGCAATCTCCCGTCAGAATGACATTCAGGTGTTGGGGCGAGGCGGCACGCCGTCGGCTTCATCAGTCGGCGACAGAAATCGGGTGTTATTTCTCCCAGGCCTTGTAAGGAAATCCCTGTAAAACTGAAACAAGGTTTCCTGGAAGGCTTCATATCAATTCTGAACAAGACAAATTGCCTCCACATCCGCACGAGAGAATATTGTATCGGGTGTATTGTTAAATAACCCTGAAGATAAGAGCATTTCACATCCATCACCGAGGTAAACCTGCTTAGAGGACGAGGTAAAAGGGAGAAAAAAATGATTCCTGCAAAATCACCCGATCCAGATGCAGCATCCACAATGAGCTCTTCCTGTTCACGTGGGTAGCCGGCTTATAGACTTTAAGGAGTCCTCATCAATGCAACACCTTCTTTTTCATTCTGCATATAGATCACTTCTGATGCGTGTGTCAGAATCCAGACAGCAGCACACCGCGTGTTCTTTTGGTAATCTTTCTTGTTTTAGTACCCAGGACTCCCTGGAAAGACTCACTTCCTCCTCTCCAGTTTAATTACGCGCTTTTGGCACAAAAGCACGAGAGCACATTATCATCCTCATCAAAGCAAAACACCAAATATTAAATATCCATTTCAAAACGCTGTGATCTCCAAACAGCATAAGGGACCTCATTTGTCTTCGTTAATTGCCTCTTATTTCAACATTTATTATTTGTTAATGGATATACATTTGAAATGTATAATTGTGTACAGAGAAGGGCAGTGGTGCTCTGCGACTGCCACTCAATTGGTCTGCCTCTCATCCTGACCGCTTTAAATACAGTGCCCCCTCCCCTCTCAGCAGCCTCTCTCCTGGAGATACACTACAATGGCACACATTCATCCGCTCTGTTGATTGGGTTTGAAGCAGGGGGAAGAAGGCTCTCCAAGGCCCACAGATCAGTCAGCGTAGGAAGCTGGCACGGTGGGTCCCCCTTTTCTCCCAGATGGTCCGTGCAAGCAAGCATGTAGCTGCAGGGGGCTTAGGGGAGGGGGGGGGGGGGGGGGCAGACTGAGACAAAGACAGAGAGACACTCACAGTTATCCTTGAAGCAATGTCCACTGAGGCCCGTAGACCCCTGTCTTTCTTCTCCTCGTCCATCTCATCCCTCCTTTTCTCTTCTTGCCAGTTGTCCGCGCCATCTGTCTGGTTTCTCCACGATAAGAGCTGCTTTACAGCCAGACTGAACCAGGACCGAAATATATATCAGCCGGTGCTGGGAGCTATCCTTCTGCTTGACCCTGGAACCCCCTTACCCCCCGCCTCCAAGGATCTCTGTGACGGGGGGGGGGGGGGGGGGGGGGGGGGGGCGCTCGATGACATGAGTCTTACATAAGACAGTGCACTTCTGAGGTGTCGTCTTATGTAAGAGAAATGCAACTGACAGATGCCCGCTGCCTTGCCCTTTGAGCAGAGAATGACCTTGAGAGAATGAAAGGGAGGAGGAGGAGGAGGGGGAGGCTCTGAGCTGAAGAGCTGTCGGGTTGTTGTATAGTTTTATTCATTAAGTCGAAAGGAAAACGGAACCGAAAGACAGTGATGAAATCAAAAGGAAACACACATAAGAGAATAAATAACAATCAGTTATTTGAGAGAACAAAAAAAAAACTCTTCCTTTTCTTGATAAATTCAGTAAGTGATGCTGCTTCAAACAATGTGATCCAGTAAAAGATTTGAATAATAATAATTATAATGTTTGTTCATTTTGGGCTAGGGGAAGTTAAAAGTAAAAAAACAAGTCATAACCGGAAGAGATATATTTTTGGCCTTATTTCTGCCAATTTCACCAACAACTAACATAAAAAATGCCTGTTTGAGAATTCAAACATTGTATATTAATTCCCAATTTCGTGCGTTTTTAAGTAATCAATTGGGATGTTTCTCTATGGTATTGTTAACAGAATAAAACAGACTGTGCACACCGGAGGGAAGCAACGTAAAGAATATGATCAGAACATAAACAGTGGGACAACAACGAAGGTTTAAAGGGCCCATATTTTGATTATTTTTCAACAAGTTAGAACAGGTCTTTGAGTTCCAGAAAACATGTTTGTGAAGTTGTTCACTGGAAATAGCTTGTAGGAAACGATTGTTACCTCCCTCTTTACGCCCCTCTGTTTTAGCCCCTTTCAGAATGTGCTGTTTTCTGCTGCTCATGAGCTGCAGCTCATTTGGCCACGCCCACAGCTGGCAGACTCAGCGGTAGCGGTCGGCGGGGAAGGCGGGGGGGGGGGGGGGCGGGGGGCGGCCCCGGCGGGCTGTGATTGTGAAACGGGACTGGAAGGGGTGGGATTATTCAAATATCTATGTTTGTGACATAACAAACCTTGGCGATTTTGAACAGCTCATTCAGAGGCTGAAGGCGGGATCAATTCAGAAACCTGTATCTCACTCAAAACAGCATGGATGGATTTTCTTTGTATTTTGTTTGTATGCGTGTGGAAGCACCAGAGACACACAATAACATCCCAAATCCCAGAAAAAGTGATTTTTCCATAATATGGGCCCCTTAAGCGAGAGGAGCGGAGCTCACCTGGTGATGCTTCTTTGGAGTGGATAACGGACACACACACACACACTCGACCTCCGCTGATACGACAGCGTCGCCACGCGGCAGATGAAAATAATCCCAAATGACGTTTCACGCAGCTGAATTACCCCGGAAGCCTCGTGTGATGTAGGTCAGGTGGCTTCAAGGGAACCGTGGAGCCACGGAGGCCTGGAAGCAGACAGTCTGCCTCGGACTCTTAATGCCACCGTGCGCATGCACACACACACACACACACACACACACACCAGCAGTGTGTGAAGCAGCGCAGGGAAGATTAAGTGGAGCAAAAAGGATTAGATTAGATAAGGTGTACCTTGGGTCCCCACAGTTATGTGACGCATAGCCACGCCTTACATCTGCTGCACAGGCTCTGTTTATGTTTCACCCTGAACTCCTCAAAGAAACACTCGTGGAATCCCGACTTGACCTTTTCCGAGAAGCCGTGGCAGAGATAGAGGCGGCCTGCAGGTCTTGATGCAGACATAAACTGCACGCTTTATGGACGCGTGTGAAGACCGGACTCGAAGGTCAGGTCCGCTGTAAACAGGAGCAGGTCTTTGGCATTCTTTATGATTGGGGGGTTTATTGTGCGTGGTTTTGTATGTGCACGGTAAGTTTCACGCTTACTTCTAAATGTATCTGGCACAGGGACACTTCTCAAAGTTACCTGATGCGCCTCGCGTTCGTTTAAACAGGGCATTTTCTTCAAAAGCTGAATAAATGTCAAAAGGCGCCGTCAGGTGTATTTCATATTTCGGATAATTTCTTCACTTGTTGGAGATAAATGTGAAGAACAAGAAAGCAGCAAGTGTCCACCAAATCAGAATATGATTGTAATTTCCAGATATGCGTGATCATACTGTGAATGGAGATTCTTTGGCACCCGATAATCCTTTTAAGGCGACGCAGAGCACGGCGTTATGTGCTATCTGATCCAGATAAGAGGACAAACAAACAGTTATCTGCGGGAACCGCTGGAGCTTCGCCCGTGGCTCAGATATTGGGGATGTTGACGGAGAGATTCGGTGGGTTTTCTGTTTACTGTCACAGCACAGCAGCAAGTGAGACGTTTGGATCCGATGAAAAAAAAAAAAGACAAAACTCCAATAAAAACAGAAAGCACGGGAGAGTCCCAGGTTCCCCTTCCGGAGGTCAGCGCTGTGATGGTCTTCACCCCAGCGAGTCCACCTTGTCAGACCCGTCTCCTCTGCTATCGATCAGGGGCTTCAGAGCAGCGCCTCATTAAAGGGACGTGTCGAGGCTTTATGTTCCTTTGAGGCGTTTTTTTTCTTTGGTCATTTCTTCAACGTGATGGATACTTTGGCTTTTCTCAGGACTTTTCTCATGTCCGCTCTGGTGTTTCTGTGAAAAAGACGAAGGACGGCGTGTCTCACGCTGACTCACTCAGGCCGCGGAGGACTTGTCTTTCGAGACTTTTAGTGGTCCGATGCTTCCAAGCGACACAATCCGTCCGTGGTTGGATACCTGTCAAGGACCGGAGGTAAAAAGGTCACTACTCCAAAACGTGCACCCGATTCGACCGACATGATGTCTCACTGCTGCAGTTTAGGCTCATAGTTAGACACATTACATAGCGAGTCTGTTACTCTAAATAATGAACTTCGATTTGGATTTAATTGTGTTGTCTCAGGTATTTTCTCTTATCTATCGACCCCCTCAAGATACAACGTAGACTAGAGTTGATATATTTTAGTTTTACCTGGCAGCACTACGCGAGCAGGACGAAGAAGGCTAAAGAGCACTCAATGATTTGACGTGTTTCTTTAGCCTACTTAATATTTAAACCATCGCATTGACAAACCACAAAAGGTTTGCTCGGTTTAGAAGTGCTGACCGGAATAGATGAACTTCCAGTCACCATTCACGCCACACACGCACACAAACACACACACACACACACACACACACACACACACACACTTGGGAAGGATGTTTGTGTTGATGCCTCCATTTCCTCCCTCAACTTCCCAATTTCACAGATGGATTACATTTACAGAATGTTACATGTTTCATGGGTCCCCCCCCCCCCCCCCTCCTCCCCCCCTCCCATTCTGGCAAATGTATTATCTGTGTTATTTTCTCAACAAAGTCTGGGTCTGTGTTTTGACAACTGCTTCGTCTTAATCACACAATGAAGAATGCACATAGCTTTTGGGAGGGAAAACACAGACAGAAAGAGAAAACCGGGAAGGATTTGGGTCGAACAAAAAGACGGCATCGAGAGAGAGAGAGAGAGAGAGAGGTTGGTGGCGTCGTCAAAGAAGAAGAGAAATGATCCTGAGATCTTTCGCCTGGAGAGGCACACAAACCCACCAGCGCCACAACACCTGCAGATTTCTATTTTCCATGCATTTGTTATCAGCCCCGTGTTTTATACTCGGCTCCTGTAATGGCTCGGTAAATCACAGCCGACAAGTCAGGAGCAGTCACGGGGCCTCTCCACTTCTTTGGGAGGAAAAAGACGGATGGCGGCGAAGGGAGCCGAGTTATTAAAAGCTGAGGTGTCAGCGCTGAATAAGAGATTGAGTAAGACTCTTTCTGTAAGTGTCTGGAAGTGACTGCGTGATGTGTAAACGCAGTAGATGGATGCAGGCAGTCGTGCATTGCACTTTGTTTTCATCTGAGCCACTTTCCCCCTCCTCGATTGAGCTGAACGCTCGGCAGGAGGGATCCACGCGGGGGCCGTCGGTCTGTTTAAAAAAGATTTATACGCAGGCGCTGTCCCCCGAAAGGGGGAACCGAAGCCCGATGACGAGGTTTTTCCCGGAGCTGATTCTTTCACCTGCTTTGTTTCTGGGGGAGCACGATCGAAAAAAGTGCCGACGGGAAAAGGTTGGCTCAACCCTTCCTCTTCCCTGCGGCCGTCACGTTTTCTCCGTGTGCGTCTCTCTCTCTTTTTCCTCGCCCCCCTTGGTCTAATGAATTCACCCCAAACCGATGTGTGTCAATGGTCCAAAGGTCACAGAGTGCAGCAGTGTCTGCCGGGTTCTGGGCCCCTGTTTGTTCAAATTCAATCCAGAGGCCTCGATGGTTTGGTTCCTGTCCGGCTCTAAAGCCTTCAGCACCGTTTTACACTTTGACATCTCAGCTGCCCCCCCAGAAGGGCCGTGCTGAGTCTCCGATTGCTGTATGGACGCACAGCTTGAACTCCTGCCTGAGTGGAGCGGCGGCGCCACAGCGTCACATGACGTCCTTCGTTCTCCCTCCCGAACTCCCTTCATTTCTGTTTCTGTGCTTCGTTTCTTCCGGGTCGTCTTCCATTTCCAGTCCTTCGCTCATAGTCCCCCCCCCGGCCTCTGTCCCTCTCTGAGTGACATGTTGGCGTTCGGGGACTTTCAGAGAACGAAAGAGAAAGCAAAGACGATGCCCCACCGACATCATGGTATTCTAGATAGACGTCTCCTCGTACACATGTGTGGTAGCATGTGGTAGCTTAGCATTCATTGACTTACGACCAACTAGCACCATTAGTTCTGTAACTACGAGTACGTTGTGACCAGAGGAGCCGATCCAGGTGAAACGACTAACCTCCACTCGATCACTTCCTTTTTGGTTTTCTGAAGAAAAAAAATGTTAAAAAATATGCAAAAAAGAAATTAAAATTAATTAAATATGTTCAACATGTTCTCAGTAGAATATTTCTTTTATATGGTTTGCATTTCCGCAACCACGGAAAACTGTTCAGAGAAATAACTTTGCTAACTGCCGCTTCACCTTGTTACATTCCTGAAAGTCACCTAGTATGACAGCGTGTGTGTGTGTGTGTGTGTGTGAGCGTGTGTGTGCGTGCGTGCGTGTGCGTGCGTGTGTGTGGGTGCTCTATTACTGCATGTGCTGTAGTCCAGGGAAGCATTTCAGTCAGGCTTTCTGTGTGCATTTGAACCTTCTGGAACACACATACCCACTATCTCTTTTACTCTCACGCACACACACACACACACACACACACACACACACATTCATGGTCTCGTTTTCCATGATAAAATCTCTCCGCCTGCTGCTGTGGCATCGGAAGATGTCCGTTACCGTCCTCATTTTCTCAGCGGCTCATAACCCGATTCTGCTGCTGTGCTGATTTGGGGTTATTAACTTTTTTTTTAACCCCTTTTAGAAACGAGGCGGGAAGATTGTGGCCCTTATTTTCACTGCTGTGGGACCCGGGGGGAATTAGCCACTGAGGGAAGGAAGGGTGGGGTCTGGGAGGAGGAGGGGGTCCAGCGGGGGCCGGGAGGAGCTGGTAATGAGTCACGCAGTCTGTTGATGAGTCAGCATTTTGGCTGCAAGTTAACCGTCTTTTTAAAAGGGACTTTGGTTGAAAAGAGTTCTTTGTCCGACACAAGCCGGAGACATTTAAACAACGTGTCCTGTGAAATAAAGATGTCAGCCTTTTGTGTATTTTGTTTATTTTTGTGTATTAATCCAAGATGGATGAATCCTATTGGCTTTTTGTTACGGTTGGCCTGAAAACATAAATCATCCGCAGTTCATTTCTGCCCATTATGAGATCATCATTATCTCACCAGAACCGCACAACCTTATTGATCTTCCTATTACAAATACGCAAAAACGGGTATTCATGTATCTATCTTGAGATATTCCACTGCAGTCCTTCGGGCACCAGTGTGCCAGCTTACCAGATGTTTCTGGATATTGTGACTAATTAGACCGACGGCGGAGTGTTTTCGAAAGGCTCTCGATGGCGCGAAAGCCCTGTTTATCTCTCCTCTCTCCCCTTCCCACTGTCACACATCTCCACAATAATTAGCTGGCTAATGAAGGACCTGCTGTCTCCCTGGAGGACCTACTCTCATCCCTCACACGCGCACACACACACATTCATTCATTCAAACGGCTGCGAGCGAGGGGGAGTCTGCCGCCTAACGACATCGAGGAGACGACGCGGGAGGCGAGACCTCGGCTGTCCGTCATTCCTGCTGTCAAACAAAGAGGGGCGGGCCGTCATGCGAGGTGGACTTTTTCCCCTCTTTCTCCATTGGGTCATCGGTCGGTCCTCATCGACCTCCATGACCTCCGCCGGGACGAGGCCGTATACCCGGGCGAAGGACACATCCTGCTCCAAACAGTGGAAAGACAAAGAAATAAGAAACCGTCCACCGCGGAAAACATAAAACAGGATTATTATTCTCTGCGGCTGCGACGTCCCCTCTGATTGTTACTCGCCGAAGAGCTGAGTCGGCCCTACGGGGGGTGAGGAGGGGCGGGGGGCGCTCGGGTTGAGCGTCCTTTTTGGCCTCGTCTTGTTTCAGATTGCAGGTGAAGTTGTAAATTATTGAGCGAGACGTTGCGGGCTCCAGTGCGAGTGCGGTGTCAGCGCGTTGCAGGTGCAGCCTGTGGTCGGGCGGAGGCGAATGATTGATGTCAGAGACACCTTTCCTACCTCTTTTCTACCTCTTTTCTACCTCTTTTCTACCCCTTTTCTACCCCTTTCGTACCCCTTTTCTACCCCGTGAACCCGGCGTCCACGCAAAGGGACGGCCCGTGGACACACATGGACATCCCGATTCCTCCTCTGGCGTCAACACAGCGCTGATCCAACCCAACGACAGAAAGTCTGCGCGCTCATTTCTTTAAGTGTGAGCAAATTTCCATTAGCAACGCCCCCCTCCCCTCCTCCCTCCCCTTCCTCCCCCAACTAAATCCATTCCCTCCAGTGGGCTTGTGTCTGAGGCGTTGAAGTAGTGACGCTACATTAGAGCCCTCCTGACTCTCTCTCTCTCTCTCTCTCGTCATTAACGTCGTTGATGTGCTCGCATGGTCGTAATCCGCCAACTCGTCCTTTTTGAGGATTCTGCAGAGAAACAAATTAAAAGCTGAAGTCGGACGTCATGAGGGGGGGAGAATCGAAGGGGGAGGAGAGGGGGGTGATGCTGCAGTGTGCATCGGCTTGTCTCTCTCCCGCCCTTCCTTCCTTTATCGCCTCCTTTAAAAAGGCCCTTCCTCGCCTCCTCCCTCTCTGTTGATGGTGTCTGTGTCTCATTACCTCCTCTCTTACGCTCCTTCCTCCCTCCGATACGCTGTCATCAATCATTGTTTGTTCCTCCATTCCCTGAGTGTTCTCTCTCCCCCATCGCTTTCTTCCTCCCCCTCCGTCATCCTTCTCTTCCTCTTATTCATCTTCACCCTCCTTCCTTTACGCCCTGCGTCTGCCCTCGTCTTCACCTTCCTCTTCCTTTGACCTCCCCGTCCCGTCCCGTCCTTTTCCTCCTCCTCCGTGCCTCCTTCCTTCTCTCCCTTTTCCTTGTGCTCCCTTTTCTCTTTCGACTTCCCTCCTCGACTGACCTTCTCCTTTTCTTCATGTCGGCTCCCCCCTCCGTTATTTGCGGGATGGAAAGGCTGTGATCCAATCCTGATACACCCCCCCCTCCCTCCCCTCCCGCCCCGCCAGATGTGTAGAGAGGGGTGGGGGGGGACAAACAGAGGCGGGGGACATGGAGACGTGGAGTCCTCTGAGGGGAGAGCTAATCTTTACCCCTTGTACATACTCTGCAGTCAATAAGCTCTATCTCCCGTCTTCTCCCCCCTTTTTGAAGCACCCATCTTCTCCCCTGGCCCCTCCCCCGGCCTCCTATCTGCTCCCCCCCCCCCCCCTCCCCACATTATCTCCCCCAACCAGAGTCTTCCCCCAGTTTTCCGGTATTCCAGGCACGCCCCGTTCAGCAGGTGGAGCAATAGCTCTCTTGCCCCTTCTCTCCTAGACAGCCATCGATTTCCTATTGATGTGCCAGCGGGAGGGGGGGGAGTGCGTGGGGGGGGGGGGTCTCTTTATAGTCTCCCTGCAGGTGATTTTAGAGTTGTTTCCACATCTTTACGTAGTCGCATGTGTTCACCGTTAAGGACTTTGACATAAAAGGCGTCTCAGGCCCTCGTGCGAGGGACATGAACGCCCCCCCTGAGTGAAAGTCCTGCGTCCTCGAGCACTCCTCCCCTCCTGCTTCTGTAGGAGAGACTCCTCCTTGCGTCAGCGTGAAGGCGACAACGCACAGGTGTTTGTTTGCACGCGGCGTTCAAAGGGATGTGTGTGTGGGTGTGTGTGTGGGTGTGTGTGTGGGGGGGGGGGGGGGGGGAGTGCATGTGTGAGCCCAACACGGCCTCTCATAGAAGCTCCTCTGGGGAGACGCCTGCCTCAGTTTGGGGGGGGGATCAATACGAGCGAGTCCTCTCCCGCGGAAAGAACTCCAAATGATCGATGAGTGGAATCATTTCAAACTCGAAACCGTCTTTGGACACCAAAACAAAGATCAGGGAGCCTCCTGTGCGCTCGCAGGACGCTAACGGGAAACATTTAATCGCGTTTCCCCTTTTCCCTTTGACCCGAGAATGTAAAATGACAGATGACGTTTGGCTTCAGAAGTAAGTCCTCTTCCTCCCTCTGCTCACCTCCTCACTCATGTTTACGGCGTCTGCATTTCTTCCTCTCCTTTCATTCACGCTTTCATCGCTCAAAGTCTTCTTTTTGATACCGGCTTCCTTTGCAGGAACACGAGTTGTGAAGAGGAGCGCGCTCAGAAGCCTTCCGATTGGTCCGAAGTCAGCACGAAGAAGCTCTGAACGTGCACACGCGTGCACGTGAGTAAAGGCTCATGTGAGGGCACGTGGGAACGGCTGCGGCTCCTTGATCCTCTAAAAATAACAGAAGGTAATTACACATTCAAGTGCTCACCGGTGAACCGCATCGCACAGGCTGACACGGTAATTATTAACGTTAAAGTTTGCATGCGCAGAGACGGATAATAATAATTATTAACTTGAGTAATGGGGGAGACGTATCTCGTGCAATGCTACATTTTGAGATTTGTGTTCTCAGTTTGTCGGTTTAATTCCTCCTAAATTCATTGCTTATTATTACTTACTATATCTCATTTTCCTATTCAGTCTCATGGTGCTCTTTCATTCATTGACCCTCCTCACTTGTACTGTCATCAACATGTCAGTCATGGAACTAAACTTTATTCCGACACTGTAGATCCTCAAGGTTTGATATTTCATATCATTCATAATACGATTTATACAACATTTGAAACTAAAATTGTGTTAAAAATAGACTTTACATAAAGTGCTCAACGAGATATCTGAAATGTTGATTACCTATTTTGAACTAATTTGAATCAAAATGTCTTTTCCGCAAATAGAGACAATTAGCATATATTTGATAGGATAATGCCTAATTTGCATAATTTAAATTTCATCAAGCAAATAGCCTCATCTTGGGATCTCAATCTTCCCTCAAACAGCAACGTGAAAACCAAGTCACGCACAAAACTAAATCAGTGAAAATAGTGCAATAATATCTGACAATTACAACAACACAGTGAAATAAATAAGCAACTCCCTAATATGATGAAAGAACAGTGACAGCTAAAAACCGTTAACGATATGAAAACACGTGTTGTAACTGACACCAATCCTGCCTCACACACGAAAAGCCTTTTGTTTCTGACAAGTGATGATTCTAAAGAGGCAAACAAGTCAGGCGGAGGAACAGGAATCACAATCTCGCCTCCCAATTACCCCGAAGAGAGACCCTCTCATTCCACATCAAAGGTTCTACAGCCCAACTTCACACACACGCACACGCACACCCACACCCACACGCAGCCGCATCCGGAATCTGATCATGAATCCGCTTTCGCTGCTGAGCTGGACGCCGCCTCCGCCATTCTTTCAAATCAGCCAAGAGACCCGCCCTCCTCTGACTGTGATTGGTTTGTCATTGGTCGACAGTACTGACATGCCGCTGTCCGTCACGCACACGTCCCGCCCCGTCCTGTGCGACTTCCTTGGACCTTAGAAAATCATGAAGTGTGACTTTTGACCAAACGAAAACGCTTAAAAAAGAACAATCTGGCAGCCCTCATCCCAGAGGTCGACATTCAGAGGATCGGTCTGCCGTCTCTAAAGGCTTCTGGCGTGAAGGCGAAGCGCTTTCATCGGGTCTGACATCAGTAACTCTGCTACTGAAGCATGCGGCCGTGAGGAGCCAAACCCCAGGAGGCGTTTTCCTGTCCGTCGAAAAAGGAGGAGGTGCGGCCGCCCGTAGCAGAGGTCAATTTGCCAAAGTGAGTCGGCTGATGGTGTCGCTTCAAATCTTATTACAATAAGAATGAGGGGCGCACGCTTTTTGACAGGTTTGGGTTGTTTCAAGTTTGACATTTAAGTGCCCATCGTGAACGGCGATGTTCTCAGCTCGGATTAAACTGCAGCTCGCAGTGAGCCGCGCGCCAGGCGCCCTTTAAAAGTGAAGCCATCGGAGGCCGACTGTCAGCGGTTGTGACTTTGACATCAACTCTGCATCACCACCTCTCAAACAAACAAACGGGTGGAACTCACCGCTTCCCAGATTGAGTTCAGCGGAGCGTCTCGGGCGCCGTGTCCACCTGCGAGGTTGAAGGACGGGCGCCGGCTCCATTAGATGGAACGCGGCAGCGCTGTCAGTCGTCTCCAGGCGTGGGTGAACCTCCTGCGCCCGCAACAACACATGCACACACATGCAGAGACCCCCCCAGTGACAGGCCGGTTCCTTCCCAACCCATCCCACTTTAGTGCCGTTGATCCCGTGGTGGTTGTTAGGATTTCAAGTACGTGCGCACCTACTGGTGAAAATTGAAGTGTGTGGGTTTATGAGGAAGATGAACTGTATACAATGCTACTTTCACTCTGTAAGGCATAAAGCCCTACGTTTACCTGCAATCAATGTAACTGAAAGGAATGTGTGCCGATAGGACAGGGACCGTGAGAGAGGTTTCAGGTTACAGGCCAACAGAAGCTTTTCACACCTATATGAGAAGGGGTCATCGGAGGAGATGGCCAATCGAGGCCGTCGTGGATCTCTAATACACATCGGATGAGACACTATAAAATCAATAGTTCTGGGAGGAGAACTCCAGAACTTCTCCTTTTGCACCTTTTAACTAAGTCGCTTACCGGCTTGCACAGAGAGATTCTCTATTTCGCGAAATACTTCACTGTCTGTTTTTTTTTTTACACTTTGTAATTGTATCCCTCCTTATTCTGATTAGTTATTAAATACATTTTGATTTTAACCTCTGAGCCGAAGTCACTTTTTGATCCTTCGTCTCGGCCGGGACGAGGACCAGGCTTCTCCCCCTCGTGAAGTCTCACCCTCAACATGGTTGACAGGCTTGTTTTGAAATGTTAGCGTGCTAGCATGCTAAACCGCTCAATGGAGGCAGAGTTTTTAACAATTGATTCCTGGCCAAGGTTTGAGGGAAGAGAAAGTCAAAGCAGACACGAGGGAAGATAAAAAGCCTCATGAATCTTTTATGACCCCAGGTGATAGTTACGTAATTGGCATGGATTATGTCATACCGCGTAGACACGTTTGTGTGACTTATGTAGTAACAGAAGCAGTGATTGATGCACCCAAATGAACCCTTTACCTGGTAGGGATCCTGGGAAAGCTTTGCGTGGACTAAGAATCGCTGGTGGATGAATAAACATTGTCTCTGCATAAGCGGAGAAATCGCGCCAAACGATAGAGTGCGTCCTATTCAAAGCACCCAAAGCCATGCAGGACGTCTACGGCCGTCACCTGCTCTCAATCCTCCTCAAACATCTGCAGAAAGACACAGATAAGAGAATATATGCAACAACGGCTCATTTGCACGGCGGTTTTTAAAGGACTCGGTAGCTGCCCTACTAACTTTATTTCAGAGAAAAACCTCCTTTAATTGGCACCGACTTCAGATTACGGGCAGCGATTGACGAAGCCCGGTCACACCTTCATCTCTTTGTAAACAGAAAGATGGCCGGGTAGCTCAAATGAGCTGAAATGAGGAATTAGGTCGCCGGAATCTGTTTGATTCATAAGTAGGTCACATTGGCGTGTGACCGCGTCGGTGTCCTCAGCGAGCGGATGGTAAATCACTCGCCCTCGGAGGAGAATGGAGCTCACTTCATCCTCAGCCTCTGTTATTTTGTGACTTTGGAGAAGTTGAATGGGCTGAAACAATGAAGCGGTTATTCAACCAGTCCTTTTGAAGAGTCGCCTCGGGAACCTTTAGACTTTCAGGCCCGAAGTTCAGATGACACAACAGTGACATCGATAAAACCGGGTCACACCTTCATCGATGCCGCGGTGATCAGGAATTATGCAACAAAGAAACTTTAATACTCACTTAACAATTAAAACGTTCATCCAGCTTTTTGTGAGCATACTTCTTTCACCAGAGCTCATTTTCAAAAATCACAGACACTCCACAGGCTCAATCAATTTTTGTGTGTTTGTTTGTCCAAAGCCCAAACGCAGCTAGACAAAAACGTCATTAAAGGAGTCGCACAGTTTTTGGAATTGACAGCGCAAATTCAAAAGCAGCCTTTACAGTTACGTAACCTGCGGAGTCTTTCAGACTGCAGACCACACGCTGGGGCCTCAATCGATGCGCGGGAGGCCTGCATTGTGTGCTGGGAAAAGGAAATTGTTGGTCTGCGGAAACGCGCTTAAAAAACCCCAGATATTGTTAAAATTGTGGGACGAGGTTTTAAAGACTTCGTCACGTCCTGCATCATCTCTGCTGGAGGAGAGGACGCGTGAAATCAAAGGTTATTCATCCGGTCAGAGTCGACCTTCGGCAATCTACCTGTTGAGGTTTTTATAGCTGTTTCCTGGTAACGAACAGAGGCATCTACAGAATGTAGATGTTGGACGTTGTTGGACGATAATCCATTCGCTCTTGAGGGATGATGGAGGTCACTTTCTTCTCAAATCTTTGCATAAATAATAAAGCTAACCTCTGGACTGAATAGACATTCTAATGTTGTGTGAATGTGATGTTCCATCCTCATAAAACATATGAACCTCTTACCAGAGCCTTTATGTTTGATGTGCTGCGTCCATGATGTGTCTCCAGAATACCGTCTTTTTAAAATAATGGAATAGAAATGTGAATTGTCCGTGAGACAGTCGTACACAAAGTGCTTGACCCCAGTCCGACCCCTCAAACCACAACCCCCTCCTGCCACCAGCAATACCTTTCAAGACCACAGACCAGCGTAGGCAGACAGATGTTAAGCTTTTATGAGATGGAGCAGGCTTTAAATGCTCTTTATGGCTTATTAAAGAGTAGTCAAATACGTCCGAGAGGCGTGAATAAAAGCTGTAAAAAGCTTTGGTGGAAGGTTGTGTTGGTGAGACTTAGGAGCATTTGTTTCTTTGCTTACCTTTCTGTCGTATTTGACTTGCTGTTTGGGGTTTTCTAGATGGATGCATCTTCTGAGCATGAAAACGCGTGCTGGCAAACCAGCAGCAGAGCCCGGCCAGTTGAACCAGCAGCACCTCTGGCCTGAGCGCCGCACGCCGATCCATCTGGCAACCGAGCAGCGAGCAAAGACACGTTTCAGCTTCTTCCTCCAGCAGGCCGGGATGTAGCATACGGTCCCTGCTGCTCGGAAAAACATGGAGCTTCCGGCTATCGTCTGTCCAGCTAAAGCTGAAGGCTGGCGGCGCCGCCACCTGCCGACTGCTGCTGCTGCTGCAGCAGCTCAAAGCTCTGGGGGACGTTTGTCTCTTCCAGCCAACGGGAAGCAATCCCTGCGTCTCCTGAACGACGTTTTGTACTGCGAAGGGAACCATGGCATCTTTATTCTAAGCTTATTTCCTTTCGACGTGTTGGTGGACATTCAAATTCACCATGTACAGGAGAACGTGCTACGATCAGAGATAAATAACCAGCAGAGGCCTTCAACCACAAGACCAATGGTCCTGATGTTTGAGTGGCCTTCATGCAAAGTTGCGACTGGGAATTTTTGAGGGAACATCCGAAATGAAGGAAGCTAGGGAGGAAGGAGCATATGGTTACGGGTACAGACGATTGATTGAACACAGGAGGAGTCAGGGATTTATAGTGTCCATATAAAAAGCCCATTTGCTTTTGATTGCTTTCATTTGCATTTATTACATTACGACATGGCACTTGGGATTTACGTGTCCGCGAATATTTTGCATCAAAGCATTTGATATCGGCGGCGTCTGGCAGTCGGTCTGAGTGTAACTTTAGTCTCTGAGGGAACTTGAGTTTCCTCTGGGAAAGAGGTACACAACGTTGAAGTGGAAAGGCTTTTATTGTGAAGGGTAAGATGGGGATAATGGTATGTGCAGCCCTTTTTCAATGTTAAAGGGTAATAAAGTTTCCTTTTTTTGCTGTCTTTCTTGCATTATGCTCTGCCAAAATGTGGCGTGAAAATGTGGCGTGAAAAAGTGGCGATGCCGTCTGTCGAGCAAATACAATTACAGACATTTTCAGTTTTTTCTCTGTGTCTCCTTTTCAACTCGATAGAAGTTTAATACAATCAGGAGACATAAATAAGGAAATTAATGTCTTATCAGTTGATTTAACAACTTGTATATCACGATGAATCTTTTACTTATCATTGCAAGTAGCACAACAAGTGTCTTCCTGCTGATGTTTTGGGATGGACGTCGCTATGCTGTGAGCTGTTCATCTAACAGGGAGCGAAAGGAGCAGCCGCTTCACATGCGAGCCCCGATACATCCATTTAACACTTTCAACTGAAGCCTTTGGTGAAACAGTAGGAGAGCAAAAAAGGCAGTCAGCGTGACAAAAGAGCAAACCACTCTTCCACTGGTCCTGCATTGTTCCTTGCTATGTGGGGGCGAGTTGCCGCTGTGGTCCAGCGGCCTCGGCGGGATACTTCACTTCCTGTTTGAGCTCGCTAAACGCTGAGGCTAATTTCAGGGCTTGGTGTGTGTGTGAGAGCGTGCCAAGGCTCATTAAACAAGACAATTACACCTCGGCCTCCGTACAGTGCCGCTGCCTGATGTTTGATTCAGGTGACTTACAGTCTTACCCATAGAGGGACGCACACACACACGCACACAGTAACACACACTGCTGCTCTCTGGAAAACAGATCCATTTGAGTTCACTATTACGGCAGCGTGGCGCGACTACAGCTGTATTGTCTGTACGTTTAGGGCACTTTTCATCAGCACTGCTATCACACTTTTGGGAGAATAAGAGGTTATTAAACAGGTGAAGGAGTACCTTCTTTCACTGCCTCTTTTGGGATGACGCGTCCCAGGATGATTGAGGGGCGAGGTGTTCCTGCCTGGAGTGTTTTCAGGACAACTCAAAAAGGTCTGCTTTCATTTCACTTGCCTGCTTGTTCTTCGGCGTGAAGATGAACTCAGAGGATTGCCCCCTTGCGGGTTGTGAAATATGTCTGCGCAGCGCGACGCATGAGCTACTGGCTGGTGTTCCCCCCGTTCCTCCGTCATATTTCACTCGCTCAATGGGTGCTGTGCTATTAGGCTAAATATCATTAAAAATAAATTACATTTCAAACAGAGGGATTCATTTGCAGGGATTCATTTGCTTCACAGTTGCAAAATGTGTGTAATTAAAAACTTCGTAACCTGGTGATTAAAACAGGCATGTGTGTATGCATGTGTGTGTGTTCACACGCAGAGCGCTCGGGCCTCCGAGAAGGTGAACGCTAATTGTCGTGAAACTCAATGGTGATTAACGACGGAAATGTAGGTGGCCGAGATCCGTTTTTCCTCCGCGGTAGTACTTTAAAGTCACATGATAGCGGATGGTGGTCTTTGGGAAAACACCTGCACCACGAGGTGCTGCCACATTCCTTTTGTAGAGGTCGTACGTTGCAATTCACGTTCCAGCTTTTGAGCTGTAATGCGTCTGTTTTTTTAAAGGGTTCGCGTTTCTTCTCACCGCATCCGACGTCTTTGAAAGCAGAGGCGCACTTCAGGCTTCAGGAGGACCAAGTGCACCTCTGCTTTCGGCAGGACTGAAGGTGTGAAGGGAGAGATGGAGGGCGTGCTGACAGGGAATAAGAGCGACGCCATGTTGGATCTCTACTCAGGAGAACGTCCACTAGTTGCCAGAAGGACACTTGTTCAATGCAAGTCTCTGAAAACACTACAGGGCAGTAGTGGCTAGAACCAGCCAGGTTTTTGAGGATGACTTCCTTAGATTGTAAATGAGGCATTACCCAATGGGGTGGTTTGGAGAATGGGGGAAATTTAAAGCAAACCAAAGTTACTTTTAAAGTTTTATTTTTTGGGTGTTTTCTTCCCACTAGTCTGAAATAAAAATCGCCTCAAGAGGCTCACTAATAAACGTCTTTGTTCCGTTGTCCGCACGGGACAACACACGAAACCGCCCCCCAAGCCTCCCGAACCCTCCACGCAGACTGTTCCAATCGATCAATATCCCCCAGAACCGCAGACATTCTGGGAGCGCTTGGAGCTGACGCAGCGAACATCGGACGCAACGAGGGCGTCGCCCCGCGGCCCGCGTCTGGGTATCGAGCCGCGACCCCCGGTGCCGCGTCCTTGACCGGTGCGCGCTCACAGGATGAACGAGCTCTCCTCCATATTGACTTATTTTCTCCTCCCAGTCTCAGATTTCCCAGGAGGCAGTGTCCCGTTTGTTCTCACACACACACACACACACACACACACACCAACACACACACACACACACACCAATGCACACAGGTAACCGTAACAACACGTAGAGATGTTCTGATACCGATGGAGCAGATTTGAATTGCTTGTTGTTGACTGTATGAAAGCAGATTGAGTTTCCCGGTGTGTGATACACCTCCGCCTCTTCTTCAGCGGAGCGTTCCACTGCGTGTGAGAACAAAAACTAGTTTTCCTGTTCTGACACTTGGAAACGTGACATCACGTTCCTTCAGGAACCAGCAGGGGAACCGAGGCCTCCGCACAGAAGGCACGTTCTTTTTGCTTCTTCTGGTTCGGGTGTTTTTAATGTTCGCACGACGGCCATGAAAAATGTCTTCTCACGATAAAGAACAGCAGGTGGGGCTTCCAACCTTCTGACGTCCTCCTCCTCCTCCTTCCTCTTCACCTCCTCTCTGCACCCTTTCGTTTTCTTGTCATCTCGCGTTCGTTTTGTCCCTGCTTGCAGCTCCTGTTCTTCTGCCCCCCCCACACTCTCCTGTTGTACCTCCATCCTTTCATCCTTTTCCTCTCATCTCACCATCTGTGCTCTCCTCTTGTTCATCCCTCTTCTCCTCCTCTCGGCCCTCTCCATCATCTCGTCGTCACGCTCCTCTTCCCCTTTCATTCTTCACCTTCCCCTCCCACCCATCTGTCTTCTCTCCTTTCTCCTCCACCTCTCCCATCTCCACCCCTCCTTTTCCTGTTCTGTCTAACTCTGCACCACCTCCCCCCCCCCCCCCCCCCTCTTCCATCCCCCGTCTCTCCAGGAATGTCGCTGTGATGTTGAGGCATGTCGGTTTGTTTGGCATTCCTTTCTGCATATTTTGCATTACTGACAGTTTGTGAAGTCGGGTCACAGATTAAAGGGAAGAGCTGGTAGGAAACAGCCAGGAGAGGCCTGTTTATCTCAGTCAGTGTGTGTGTGTGTGTCTGTGCGTGGGTGTGTGTGACTGCAGGGTGTCGTGTGGCTCAGCTAAAGGGAGGAAGAACTATCCTTGCAGTGAGTCATTCGTTGCCCCTAAAGCATTCTTTTGTGAGGCAACAGCCAATGACTTCTCAAGCTCATTGCGGCGTGTGTGTCTGTGTGTGTGTGTGTGTGTAGATGTGTGTTTTCACGACACTCTGGTCTGTGTACAATTGTAAAGTTGTCAATGTAAGTTGACAACTTGTTTAAGGACAATGGCTGTAGTGGATTGAAACCCCGTCAGAATTTGATGAAAAAGTGGACAAACATTGACTTGGAAGTCACATGACCTGGAGAATCTGTTTGGGAATAGGGATTATTGTTTTCAACCTGTCTCCGTGGGACGACACTCACAAACCTTCTCTGTGAAACGAGTTGTCCAGAACAAATCAGCTTCCAGCTGATGTTTGTGTTGTGATGTTTGTGTTGTGGTGTTTGTGCTGTTATGTTTGTGTTGTGGTGTTTGTGTTGTGGTGGGTGTGTTGTGGTGTTTGTGTTGTGGTGTTTGTGTTGTGGTGTTTGTGCTGTTATGTTTGTGTTGTGGTGTTTGTGTTGTGGTGTTTGTGTTGTGGTGGGTGGGTTGTGGTGTTTGTGCTGTTATGTTTGTGTTGTGGTGTTTGTGTTGTGGTGTTTGTGTTGTGGTGGGTGTGTTGTGGTGTTTGTGTTGTGGTGTTTGTGCTGTTATGTTTGTGTTGTGGTGTTTGTGTTGTGGTGGGTGTGTTGTGGTGGGTGTGTTGTGGTGTTTGTGTTGTGGTGTTTGTGCTGTTATGTTTGTGTTGTGGTGTTTGTGTTGTGGTGTTTGTGTTGTGGTGTTTGTGTTGTGGTGTTTGTGCTGTTATGTTTGTGTTGTGGTGTTTGTGTTGTGGTGTTTGTGTTGTGGTGGGTGTGTTGTGGTGTTTGTGTTGTGGTGTTTGTGTTGTGGTGTTTGTGCTGTGGTGTTTGTGTTGTGGTGTTTGTGTTGTGGTTTGTGTTGTGGTGTTTGTGTGTTTGTGTTGTGGTGTTTGTGCTGTTATGTTTGTGTTGTGGTGTTTGTGTTGTGGTGTTTGTGTTGTGGTGGGTGTGTTGTGGTGTTTGTGTTGTGGTGTTTGTGTTGTGGTGTTTGTGCTGTGGTGTTTGTGTTGTGGTGTTTGTGTTGTGGTGTTTGTGTTGTGGTGTTTGTGTTGTGGTGGGTGTGTTGTGGTGGGTGTGTTGTGGTGTTTGTGTTGTGGTGTTTGTGTTGTGGTGTTTGTGTTGTGGTGTTTGTGTTGTGGTGTTTGTGTTGTGGTGTTTGTGTTGTGGTGTTTGTGTTGTGGTGTTTGTGTTGTGGTGTTTGTGCTGTGGTGTTTGTGTTGTGGTGTTTGTGTTGTGGTGGGTGTGCGACGCCTCCATCACGCCCACCAGCAGGTCGCATTCAGGATCTCTCCTTAAGGACATTTCCTCCCTGCAAGGAACAAGCACACGCCTGCTGTTACAACCCTCTGGTTTCAGCTCGGACTCTCCCTTTTTTCTCTCTTCCTCGGTGAGTAATTCAAAGCGTCTTTCATTCAAGTATCGAACACAGAGATCAAACAAGCGCGATGTGAACAAATGTTGTCCATCGTGGCCGTAGGTCTTCTCAAAGCCCCCCCCCCCCTACATTATTAAAGCACTGACTTTAATCACGTAATATCCTTCCTGTGTGACGGCAGTCTGCATTAATATCCTCGCCTAATGATCACCAGCAGCACTGCAGATCTCCATAATGAGGTACTTTGTTGATTTGCTGTTTCTTGTTTGTTTGTTTGCTCCCCGGGGCGCGCTGTTGTTCTGTTTATTATGCCGCTCGTTTGCGCGGCAGCCGACGAGCAGCGAGAACGGCGGCAAAGGGGAGGGATTGTGGACACGATGTTTAATTAGTTTTAACATATTAGCCTTTTCGACATCTATTGTGCGTTTGCCTCCCAGACATTTGTCTTCCCTGAAACTCACAACGAAAAGTTGACGTTTCCTTTTTTTTTTTGTTGCTTCTCCTCACTGTTGCTTTCTCTGAAACACTAAACGAGAGTTTGGGCTTTCCACAAATGACTACATTTAATGGTAGCGATTAAAAGTTGTAGTAATCAGAGTCTCGGGCGGTTTCAAAATAAAGTTGATTAAAAAATGAGTCAGAGGGGGAGGGAACCTGAAGAAACAGATTTTTTTTTTCAGCCCCGAACTTTGAACCATGTTGAACTTTCAAAGCTTGGAATCACTTTGAGATCAGTGATTTCCAACATGAAACGTCGCAGTGGGACTTCGGCCCTCTCCTGAAGCTGAAGATCTTCCATCGATGTTCCTCTCGTCTTTATTCCAGAATCGACTCACATTTAGAGAAAGAACCTCGGCGTTTAAAAGGAAAAAGAAAAGTTGGTTCAGAGTCAAACGTCGACTGGAAAGCCGCCTGTGCTCGACTCGTCTTATTGAAATATCGCAAATAATTCTAAGAATGTTTCTTGGGTGAATAACGGTAATATTGAGTGTTGGGATGAAACACCTGCACCGAATGGAGCGATTCTGAAGCCTCATTACGTACAAACCGCCTCCCCGCGGGCTCATTTAAAAAACATCCGAAACACATCGATAGCATGCGGCTAAGTGGAATGTGTCCCCTCGGGGGTGGGTGGGAGGTGAGCGGGGGGGAGGAGGGGAGGTCCGTCCCTCCCAGTGTCCTCCTCCGCCTCGCTGCTCCACGTCGTCCTGCGGCGAGTCCCGGCGTACTGCTCCCCACACACACACACACACACACACACACACACACACGTGCACACTCTTCCCTGTGGTCCACCAAAGAGAGCGCAAAGGTTACTTTGAAAATCAGACGTACATGATGTGCTGTTGGAGTCACAAAAAGGGGATCACAGATCGTCACCAGTCTAAACCTTCGGGGCTTGTTTTTTTGCGGCGTGCTGAGCGTGTAAAGACTAAACTCCCTCTGGGTGGCGCCGCCGCCGCCGCCGGTCATGTGCTCCCAGGCGCAGGAGCTGGAACAGAGAGAGCGACGGATAACTAGAGGGACACACAAACCGAGAAGACCGACGTGCCTCCAGGGACGTCTGAATCTCCCCATCCAGCTGCTGCGTGTTTTCCACGCCGCCCTGCAGAGGGAGGGGATGTGAACCCACCGATAAGCCTCGCAAGTGTTCTCCTCACACTGAAAAAGGGGGGTGCAGAGAGGGAGGGGGGGGGCGCTAACACATAATGTGTTATCACATCTTTGTCTCGGCCCAACGTTGCAGGTGTTGTTTGTGGACAGCTGAGCGGATTTAACCTCTGACCTGTTTGAAGATGACGCTTAGTAAATGACGGAACAAACAGACCAATAAGCAGGGGGGGGGGGGGCTTCAGGGCGGGCTTACTTTGATTGACAGGTTGCCGACGATACCCGAGGCATTCCAAAAGACGCGGCTACCGGTGTCCCATCGGATCGCAAATCAGCCACGACGGTACCGGCGAGGTCAAAGGTCGAGGGACTGGCCAATGATGGGGGAGCGAGTTCACAGGCTCACACGTTGTGATCAGCACCAACATCTGCAAAGAAGGAGAGGGACAGAAGACACCCCTGAAAGGTTCTGCGTTATTAAACGTAAGTGTAAGGAATAAAGAGTGTGTTGAGTGTGTGTG
The DNA here is from genome assembly GCA_021346845.1 of Apeltes quadracus. NCBI lineage: Eukaryota > Metazoa > Chordata > Actinopteri > Perciformes > Gasterosteidae > Apeltes > Apeltes quadracus. The sequence continues at coordinate 15,868,568 of CM037933.1, read as the reverse complement.
TGTTTGTGTTGCAAACAGCTTCCGTCGAGCCGTTTCCTGCACTTCTTCTGAGCGGCTCGCGTTCCTGCGATGATGAATGTTCTTCGTCCTGATTGGGAAAAGTGCCTCCTACATCGCCCCGGTTCCTGTTTACAGGCCCGGCTGTTCATTACGGAGCGATTAACGGGAAGTTGATGTAATTCATGTTCGGCTCTCGTCCACGTATTGATCACTCGGGCGCTCATGGGAGGCTGACGCGCAACAACATATGGATTATTCATTTTGTGTCCAAAAGAAGACCTCTGTAGATCTGTTAATAAAACGTGGGCGCGTGACTTTCTTCCTGCAGTGCTGTTTCCTTACCCAATAAAGACATTTTTGGACATCTATTGTTTGAAGCGCTTCCCGAAGTTCGGTTGAATTGAACAAAAAAGTTGTGAAACGCAGACAAAAAAAGAAAACAACGCGTTGGAGGGGAATAAGTGAGACAATCAAAGTGGAAGCATTTTCAACAGAAAAAATAAATCTGCTGTTTGCAAAAAAAATATTCTATAGAAGAAACGCGTCTCTAACGTGGAGTCACTTCTTCCTCTTGTTTACAGAAACACTCTGTTGTCGTCCTGCGCCCCTCGACACAGATGCGTACGCAGCGATGTTTCACTGTCCAAGCGCTTCTGACTTCTGCCGTCATATAAAAACACCATGAAATGAAAAAACTCACACGAAGAAGCACAAAGAAAAAGACCAAATGTCCCTCCTTGCAGGGGGCTCTTCACGGAGACACTTGTCTCAACACCCGTCCATGTGAGTAACGGAGACCGTTGGACCGAGTCCTCCTTGTTTGTGTGTCTGCTCACAGGAGAAGGAGCGTTTGAACGTGAGGCCGCATTCATTTAGTTATTGGGATTCGACCCGTCGTCGAGCCGGATGGAGCCCCTCCCCCCCCCCAAAATCTCCGTTGAGGGGTCTGCGGGTGGAGAGCTCTTTGAAATGCAGATTTCATCTCCGTGACAACCCAAAACAGCCGCCCCCGCGGCTTCACAACAGTCGCACAAAAGAAGCAATTAGTCGCGTCCTCCAGCCCTCGCACGGGAGGAATGCCGGGCCTAATGACGGCTTTACCTGAGGTGGGGGGAGGGGGGGCACATACCAGAGGAGGGACACAATGAACGACCGGCTGTGTGGGTCGCGTTGTTCAGGGTCATCGCCATGGTGAAGGGTCACCAAGCGCCCGGCTGTCGTGGCAACGTCCAGGAAGAAGGTTTTCATTGCTTCCTGCCACATAAAGTTCAGTTTATATAAAAGAGTACCAGGAAAAGCAATGACATGTTTTAACCATGTTTATTTCATTTCTTCGCCAGCTAAAGTTCCGTAACATAAAACCTGCTTGTGGTGAAGACGGCATAATTCAACTCGCATGAGGTCCAGCCCCATGAGTTCTTCCTTTGGGAAGTCCGAATTTAATTTGACGGCACTTCATCTGCATTTAAATGATCACACTTTTAGTGTTGAATAATACGAGGAATCTGACTTCCTGAGCTCTTAATAGTGTAAGACTTAACCGAGGAATGATAAAATATGAAAATGTTCAGACAAAGTCCGTCCAGCTACAAATCAAACTTCAAGTTCACACAAAACAAACTTTGAACGTCTCGTCTTCTAGTCAAAAGTCACAACCTATGACATAATGATAATCAATATCTGTGACCCTGTGGGTGTGAAGCAGCTTGGATTGAGACCCGCCCATCCTTCTCGCCCTCTGACCCCCCTCAGAGCATCGACCCCCCCCGCGAGGTCAGGAGGAGCTGCTGATAGATTAAGTGCTTCTGAAGTGACTCACTTGGTCAGAAATGTGAGCACACACTTATGCATTCACGGATCCTCTTCTTTGATGAGAACATTTTCTATTTGCACCTTTCAAAATGTCCTTTGTTGGAAATAATGGGGAAATAAATATTGTAAATAAGTCTTTACACTCAAAAATATGTTTATTGATCAATAAACGCGATGCTTTATTTCATTAACGAGGATTGACTCAACGTTTTATTTATTAATTCTTCATCTCTTCCTTTCAACGGACGTTCTGATTAGAGTTTTGCAGCAGCAGAGATGACCTTTGACCTCTAGGTCACGAGGAAAACAGATCGGGCGTTCACCTGCACCATCGGCTGAGCTGCAGGAGGTCCTCAGCTTTGGGTGGTTGGTTGAAAGGCTCCAATGGGCAGACACCACCCTCCCACCCCCCAATATGAAATGTTGCGATAAAAGAGCTGTTGTGGAAAGAAAAAGGATGTCAAGGCGGAAGGTTAGTGAAGACCGCCACTTCTTTACTGAGATCAACACACAAACAGACACACACACGCACACACACACAAACGCTGAATATGGATGCTCTGTTCTCCGGGGAACTCGTCGTCCGTGGTGATGATAAGAAGCTCCTTTCTCTCTCTTTTTTTTACTGAATTCAAATCCATTTCCAGATCTCTTTATGCCTCTGCTAGGGATGGGTGGGGGGGTGAGTCTGCTTCTCCGTCACCGCAGTCATTCAGTGTGTTTTTATCATTAAAGCAATATGAAAAGATAAAAAGGCAGCCTTCCGCTCACATTCCACTGCAGCTGCTTTAGCTTAACCATGTTCTTTAAGAAGGAAGCGGCTTATTTTTTTTCCTGTGGAAAAACGTCAGAATCTCCAAATCAAAGTGTAGAAGCCGCGTAAAATCACATGAAATTATCTCCATCTTAAACAACGTTATGATTATATCTTTATATAATCATAATTGGGGCGTTTTCACCTTGGATTGGCGAGGCAGCAACCTTTGATCCATGAAATTAATTTCACTTTAATTGAACTCTTAAATCCTGAGCTGAAAGGTCAGAGTTTTGCTCCCACGAAGACTCGATTTATAACAATCATCTCTACGCTGCTGACCATTCACCTTGTCTGATTTTTTATTGATTAATGCGTTCCATCGTTCTACAACCATTGGCGTTGACGTTTATGCTCATAAAATTATGTATTTGCAAATTACAAATTACCCCCCCTAATTTCTATGCGGGTCACCTATCACATTTATTGGGTTTTTACAGTTTTTACATTTGAGTCACTCTCGAGTCCACTATATTCATGGATTTTATCTGATAACTACACAAGCAATCGGGGAAAGTAAATTTGACTAGCAGGTAAACCCTGGTGTCGTAATAATTAAAACTATCGATATGAGACGGAAACACGCCCACGATTACTGCCTCTCGGCTGTTGAAGAAGAATGTTGCTGACCCTGAATCAGTAGTGAAGCTGGCTTTGGCAGGAAGCACTTTAAATCAACCAGCAGCTTCTCATGTTAGAGAGTTTGTCACATGACACGAGCAACGCACAATTGCTTTCATGATTCAAAGAGGTTTTCTGGATGTTTGTATTGGGGGTGAGGGTTTAGGGAACAGTCTTTCCGCTAAAGATCTGACTTTGGCCCCCGTGCTGGAATGAAAGCCACATCATCAGAGAACGAGTCTTCACTGAGGACGTCCACTCATTTCCACGAAGACATTTGGGCTTTGGCGTCTTGATTCAGCCAAATGAGAACTTTATTGACTGGGGTGTGTGTGTGTGTGTGGGGGGGGTGTCCTTCACATTGCCCACCTTTGGGGACACGTTTCAGAACTGATCCGTTAATTGACGATGGCAAACGCTGTGTTCCGATTTGCGTGGACACTGATTTTCTGTTAAGTGTGAGGCAAGTCTCCCCAAAAATAAATGGAAGTCAATAAAAGTGACCTGCAGTTGATTCTTTTCTGTGTTAACATTTATGAATATTTCTCCATGGAGGGGAGCCGGTGTCCCGCGAGCGGATTATTGCACATGGAGGACGTCGGCTCATTGCAACGTGCTTCTCAAAGACGTGTCGAGGCCATCAACGGGCTTCGTGCAAGAGATCTGCAACAGACAGTTTGCCAAACTTCACTGTTCTACTTCTTATGCAGAAATAGGAGAACGATATTGTCATGCATGACTTGTATTATTGATCATGAATGTCTTTTTTATGGTCTATAGCCTTTATTCCTTGTATTATTTTATGGATGATTGAATATAGTGTCCCAAACAAGTACATTTCACTTCAATTTAAGGCAGCGTTGTTGGGAGGGAATAAGTGAAGGAAGCTAAAGAGAGACCAATAATTAGCATTGTAAATATCTGCAGAAGCCTGCTGGTAGTTGGAGGATTCAGAAAATGATCTGAGACATCCAGAAGAGACCTGAGGACCTCTGCAGTAGATGGGAATGCTGAGAGAAAGAAATAGAGGGTCTTTTGTAGATTAGCTCGCTCTGAATAAATGCAGATTGATGGACAATGGATTGGGATTATACTTCAGATCCTTCTAGAAAAACCTCGGAAACTTTCGCTTTCATCTTGTCTGGAGGAGATTAGTCCAAATTCCAGCACATAACGTTGATTAGCGTCAAGTCACATTCTCTGCATCCCATCCGGGTAATGCATGTGGATGGATTAGCTAATATAGTCAGATTTCTGTTTTTGATTTCTTTCATAACTCATGTCAGACATGATGTGAATAAAGCTGGCTGAATTGAACGGAGCCAAAGCAAACTTTAAGCTGGCTTTCAACCTCCATCCGATCGAGAGAGAGAGAGAGAGCTGCATCTTTTTGTCTCCTCCTCCAGCTGCATGAAGGGTTTTGCATCGCCGAAGGGCTTGAAAATGCAAAGCTGGGAGCTGGAAGAACTTGACACAGGCGGTCGACATGGAGAGAGAACTTGGTCACAAGCCAACGGTCATCTGTGACACTTTATTTGGAGGTAGACCTGAAAGGTGCGAGCAGAAGACAGGTAAGGCTCTGCTGCCTTACCTGCGAAGCAGAAACAAACACTGAATACAAACGTTAACTTCCATTAACTGAAATGCACTAAAAACATTTTAAAGTACAAAAAACACAGAGATGTCCCAGACCATAGGACGGGGTGGTAGAGACATGTCAATCGGCGTGTAGAACCGCCCTAAAGGATCTCCTGCTTTATGGTCTGTTTGAATATATAAGTTACTAAAAGAAACATCATGCTGTTTTGAAGAAGAAAAAAGTCCAAATATCAATCAAATGCTATTGGGAAGACTCCAGGTGTGGTAGGAAAGAATATCGAAAAGTCGAGATGTTCCTCTTATCGACCTCCACAAATTCCATCTCGTTACCCTCTTCTTCCACTTGCCTTCCTCGCTCTTTCCTCCACCATCAGAATTCCACTCCTCCATCCTTGAAATCAACAATCTGCTCTAGTTACCAAAAGACACTTGATTCACGTCCCCCAACCCAAGCCTCCCTTCACGGGAGAAGAGAGAAGGGAAAGCATCACGTTCACTTGGAGAGTGAAAACCCTTTCCTCCTCAAATTAGTCAGATTCCATGGGGTACTGAGGTACCCTCCCCCCTTCCTCCCCAACGAGGTTGTGCTTATGCTAATGCAATTAAACACTCCGGACCGAAGGAAACTGCTGCTGATGAGCTGAACAGAGAACATTGCATTACCATTTCAGATGGGAGAAAAATACGGGGACATATAAGTGGGAGGGGGGATAGAAAAGGAGAGGAACATAAAAAGGAGACCCACCTGAAACGAGAGACAATATGTTGAAGCTTGTCTACCGTCAGAGTTTGATATGATACCCCCTCTGGGGGAGAACAATATCCATGCACTCAGGTACCTGCTCTGCCATTTTAAAAAGGACAAGTTATTTTCTTTGTTTGCTTTAATTGTTGGTTAGTTTTCTCTTTATTCATCATCTCAGATTTATGTGGTGACCCTTTTGGGGTTGGGGACCTTTTCTACTGCACCATGAGCGCAGTAAAGAGTGCAAAACTTTTTGTTTCTTTTAGATTATTGGATCCAGTACTTCCTCTACCACTTGTGCGCTCTGTCTTGCACCCACGCATGTTCTCGCCACATAGTCATAGATCTTCTCTCTGCGTATTTAAGTGTACAACATTTATGAAATGGGTGATCTTTTTTCGCTGTCACGTATTCCTAATTAGGGCACGACCTGATGAGCTAAAAGAAAAATACCTTCAGTAAAAGTAGTCACATACGTCGGTTAACTAGATAGTCCCTGTTTTTATTTCCCTCCACATATATTCACATATATTCCCACTTCCCACATATAAAAAGGAGTTTCCTGCTATGTTGAACATATTTTGGCAATAAATGTTCCTGGTCCCTTATGCATGGGGAAATTAGATGGTCCATCTGTGTCGTTGTTCCCCATCTTCAGTGCAACACCACACTTTCAGGGGAATTATGTTTCCAATCACTGGTTATTTAATTGGAGAGAAAGTACCGGAGACAAAGAAAAGTAGAAAACTGGTGTGGCACAAAAAAAGGCTGAGTCTCGTGGAAGCATTTTCCCAAAGTGTCCCAACCTCTGCTGTGGTGTTACAGTTTTCACAGAAGGTGTTCCGGGGCAGGAAGCAATGAGGCATCCTCCAACCATTTTTTTTCACAGTGCTGCCTGTGGTCCGAACAGCAACACACACACACACACAGAGAAACTTCAATATTTCTGATAAAATGTGAATTCCCGCCTGCATTAGCTGATTGGCAGCCCCTGTTTCACAACCGCCTGCTTGTTCATCAGTTCCTTCAGTAAGCAGCCTGCTTCCACCTTCGTGACCTCCCTGGGTGCTTTATATTTAGTTACCTGGTTGGACCGTGACAGCAGAAATGTGTTCTTACTGTTTTCCTAAACATTCAGTTTATTATAACCATATTGTCACTTTTATAAAAGACACTTGTCTTCGGCTGCACAGCAGCAATGTCTACAATGGAGGTGTTCTCTGGAACTTAATTACATTCACTGACGTTTCGCTTTGACTAATTTAGCATTGTTGACCCTGAACAGCATTAAGCACCTGGTAGTCCTTGAGCAGGACATATTTAGGTATTACATCTACCCACACAGGCCTTCCATGTATATAAAAACGGTGTCAGAACCAGAATTCAGGACTATTTTCACCTGTTTTTTTTGTTGATTGTGCAAGGCGCTCAGTTGTCAGTCACATCCTGACAAAGAAATTGGCAATATTCCCCCTCTTATTTTCTGCTTCGTTCATATAATTTCACTCCTGCCCCGTTCTCACAACACCACAGAAATGTAGTTTGTTAAAGCCTAAGATATTTGTCTGCTCTCTCTCGCCAACAACCAAAACAACTTTTTATGGTCATGGTACATTGATGGACAGTCAACTGGGAGTGCTCAAATTGCAATTTTATGGTTATTTTTGTCAGGATCGGTCAAGGATGAACAGTATTTGTATTGCGGCAGTGATTTTTTTTTGTCTTTCTTAAAGCATTTTAATGAAATTGATGCCGTTTTAATTAACAAAATATCAGAAAATGTAAAACTGTAATTTTGTTTATGTAGAGACGCTATTATCATAATAGTTATAATTACATACATGTAGAGGGTGGGGGGGGGGTGTTGCAGGGTGCCTTATCTCCAACAAGTTTTGTGTGTAAATGCTATAATTAAACATATTTACTCACAATTACAGTCTTCCAGCCTCCAAGCACTCCAAGCACCTCCAAGTATTGCTCACATGTACGAAACACGATCGCTCTCCTCCCAACTTTATCATTCCTCGCCTTGTAGGGTTTAGAGGCCACACAGTCGCTGCCAGACAGTCAATTTTAAGTTTAGTTCCGAATGAACTGTAATAAGTATTGCAGGATTATTTTAAAAGCAAACAACTCACATATATACACCAGGGTATATAATAATGTGCTACTACATAATAGTACATCATTACGCACCCTGGTGACATTTAGGAAAGCAGCAGAAAAAAGTAGGCAATTTGTATATTCTTGATGTAAGTAATCAACTGGGGATGTTGCATTTGTTCTTTCAGATGCATACCCTATTCCATTATGTCCTCATACAAAATTTATATGATATCTTATGAAAGGGTCACTTGTGTTTTTGGTGCTTAAGTCCATCAACAGGTGTCGACTCCCACTTGTTAGAGGCACATCGTCTCTTCAAACTAAACCAGCCTGATGGTTGAGGAGAGGAACAGGAACAGCAGGGACATGGTCTAAATAACATTTTGACCCAGCTTGCTGCCCTCTTTGGGCTTTCTGCTGTCTTCATACGTGAATTATTCATTTCTGTGGGTATGTCTGTGATTGCCGTGTGAGAACAACAGGCCTCCCCCCGTCCCCCCTCTTGGAATGATCGAGAATCCCCAAACAAAAATCAGGAAGCAGCAGGAAGGAAATGAAGGCATGAGAAAGAGGAGAATCAGAGAGTCGGATTAAACTAGTGAATGTTTCATTTAATAACGTTAAGCTCAATTAAGTGTCCCGGAAGAAAGGAACCCTTCAGAAGAAAGAAAATGTAGTTTGGCCCTAAACCATTCCGAGATCAGGTAGTCAGACAAACAGGGCCAGAACAGGCAGGCACAGGGCAAGTGTGGGGACCTAAACATGGAGGGACTAATGAGGAAATAGGCTGCAGGTGAGAAAGGCATGAGGAGCAGGTGAAGAGAATGAGAGATGATCTTGTATTGATAATATGATCTGGAACGTCAGGCAAGTTTATTGAACAAGCAGGCAGGCAGGATGAAAACTAGGCATTTTTGAAATAACACCTAGATTTTTAGCTTGGTTTGTGGTTTTAACATCAGTGATTGAAGCTCAGTGCTGGCTTTCAATCATTCATCTTTGTTACTAAAACAATTCTGTTTAATTGAAGAAGGTTTTAACATATCCAGTTGTTGATTTGTTCAATGGATTTATCCAGCCCCTGTATTGGATTGTGGTCCCTTGGGCAGATTATGGCATTTGGAGCAGGTCTGTGTAATCTTTTGACAAACATCTGTAAAGAGTTAAATATTAATGTTTTAGGGCTGTCCCTTTTGTAAAAACATATGTACGCATTTTAAAATCTACACAAAATGCCTTGCGAGTAAATGCATCCAAATGTGGACTGTAGACCATGACGTACAGATGCTAGCCTATTTAATAAAGCAAACTATCTTTTCTGGATTACAAGTTTTGAAATACCGGTCCGTTGTGATATAGTTAGATTTATGTGTCATCTGCATAACTATGATAAGAAACTTTGTTGTTTTCCATAATCTAAGCTAATAGAAGCATTTAGATGTTTAACAGAAGGGGTCCCAGTATTGAACTTTGGGGAACACCCCATATAATTTCCTTCATGTCTAATGTGTAATTAGCTACAGACACAAAACATTCTCAGTTTTTCAAGCAGGATTCAAACCAGTGCCGTGCCAGTGAGTCAAACCCAGTTAGTCTTTCCAGCAGTACGTCATGGTCGGATATGTCAAATGCTGCACTGAGATCGAGTAATACTAAGATTCTGCAATTGTCTATTTTACTGGCAGGTTTGATATCAGCCCACAATAGTTCATTGTCACAGCATATAAATCAGACTTCTTTCGGTGTGGTTTATTAATAACAGCAGTTTTAAAAGGCTTGTGGGAAGACACCAGAGAGAAGGGATTTATTTATAATTTGTAGGAAATCAACGGTCATGCAGTTTAAAATATTTTGGAAAAAGTGTGTTGGAAGAATATCTAAGCAGAAAGATGACTTCAGGTGTTGTATAATCTAGTCCTGTACGGTTGATTGAGAAAACTCTTACATGATGCATTCTGATGAGATGCTGGAGTTAACCTCAACTGGCCTCTTCTAGACGTGGAGTAGCAACAGCTTTACCGTGAACCCCCCTCGGATGTCTGAGCTCCTTTCCTTATTTCTGAGGCTGAGTCCAGCCCCCCTAAAGGGGAAGGTTATTTTGACCCGGCTACACCATGAGATGAAGTCTATGAAAAATCAAAAGCGAAATCGGTGACCTGGAACAACCCTGGCGCAGAGTTAAGACTTGTTCTTGTTAAAAGTGTTCCATCCTTCTCCCCTACTGTCTCGTCCTCCCCGTTAAAGCAGCGAAACCCAGACAAACCTTCGGCTCATTACCCTTCACTTGTTCCTCTTCAATTCCTTGAACACACACAATGATAAGTGCACTCTCTCACAAGCAGACTAAATCACTGGCATGGGGTTGTGAATGCATCCCCCAGGGTGAACTCCTCTGAAAGCGTTTGCATCGGTCTGATCCTCTGCAGGTGGAGTAGAAGTCGAAGTGGATATGAACATTATACACATCTATCATTTAGCAGCCTCAGACACTGTTTTTCAAAGACGCTGGTCATCAGGAAATGGTTGTGAGGTATCTATGAGAAAGTATGAGTGAAATGCCCGAGTGAGAAAATGTCTTCCAACAGCGTGTGATTCAGATCGATAAGGAGAATGGACATGTCTATTCAGCTTTTACGTTGTTTTACCATTCGCTGAATTGGGACCGTTGTAGTGTACTTCACAATGAAATACCCTTTTGCCTTAGCTTCACTCGGAAGAACCGCAGATGTTCTCTGTTCGGATTGAATTCAAAACCACTCAATTAGTCTCTTTTGTGTGTAACAACTGACCATCTCTAGCAGGTCATCGGATTAAAAACCTGCTTTTGATTTTCTAAACAGTTGTCTTTCTGGATTTAATCTTAAATTAGCAGGTATGTAAATAGACACGGACATGAACTTTTGCGTCACTGGCTCTCGTGTGTACACAGTGTTGTATTTGGAAAAACAACGATGCCTTAGTCATACTTTCATAGGAAAAGTTAGGACTAGATTTACATACACACTCCTACAGAATTGGCCCCATGTGAAAGGCTGTAATTTTTTAATCTGACATATGACATGAGTCCTGCTTTTCACACATTTATATCGTAAGATCTCGAGGCTAGCCGGTGGCTTGTCACCTGGTTGCATCTGTTCGAGCTCCAGTAAGAGGCGAGGTTGCTGTGGTGAAGTGAAGTCTGGTTTTACCGGTAAGCTCCCAGGTGTGAATGTGAGGATTTGCGCTGCTTCAGCGAGGGAATATGTCCCGAACTAAAGTGCTTGTATATCTTGCATGTGTGAATTAGTGAAGAAAATAGAGTAGCTAAAAAAATGGAAAGAAAAACCACTCCACCTCCAAAATGCACTTTCAGCTGCATATTTTTCGAGTGTCTATTTGAATCTGCAGATGCCATCTGAATTTACTAAAGAACATACACAGTAAAATAAAAGATATTTAACTTTTACCATGTCTGTGATTTAATACAAAAATAAATATTTTCTTAACGCCCAAGTTGTATAATGTATAAAAACTCAGATCACACACAAGCAACTGGGTCAATATCACTTTAGGGTGCCTTTGGTCATCAGACTCACTCAGTTATCATAAAATGTAGCAGAATAATGAAAGTCTGAGGTCTTATTATAAGTGGCCAAACACTTGCACACATATCAGTACAATGATACGTCTCTTAAAATTTGTTTCCTTCATTTTATACAATTTCTTTTCATTGGATGTACGTGATTTTGGCATGTCCCACACACTGCTCGGCTAACTACAGTGTGTGTAATAAGTGGTTAAATTATACTAAATCAAATAACTTTTTACATGGTTTTATTGTCCACAATACGTTATTTGATAAAACAAGTAATTTTGATCATGTATATTGTATTATCATAATCATATTGAACATTTTGCATGTGTCCCTGAAATTGCTGTCCACCCTGTCATCATGGGGTAACTGTCCCTTTAAGAAACCCACTGATGTTTTTAATGACATCACCAGCATTTTTTCTTTCTTTAATGGAGGCTAAAGCAGTGGCGAGTTGCAAAGTAAGTATTTACACTTATGTTTCATAAGTTGGATGTTTTCAAGCTTAACATGTCCACTCAGTCATAGTAAAATATCAATTGATAGATAAGAAAATCAGAACTTTGAAATATATTTGTGAAACAGTAGATAGTCAGCTTGCTGACTATATCATGTTTCTAAGGTCCACCATGTCCTCATTAAATGCTAACATTAGCCAAAAATGTCCACCCTGTCAGCCTTCAAGCCATGCCAGCCTGGACATGGTTCATGACAGGAAGGACGTGCTGCACGCAGGTAGAGTGTATCAAAACTAGTCTGTTAGACTGGTAATTTCCCCCTACATGGGAAAAGGCATTTTTTTACACAATTTTCTTGCATTGTTCCTTGCATTTATGGGGCCATTCAATGACATGCCTCTGTCCACCCTGTTATTTCAAACAAATAATTTGCCATAATTTTATTACTATCCAAATATATTTGCCATTAACTGAAATCTATTGTTAAGAAAGGGACTAAATAGTTTTCTGAAAATGTACATTTTATAGTCACTATGTAATTACAATGTATTTATTCTCTTTAGAAATTGCCCATGACAGGGTGGACATATTTTGCTGTAAATTGTCTGCTTGCAGTTAATTTATAAAAAGTGTGGGAGCTTGACCAATATGCATTTCTAACAGCATAACATATACTTAATACAGTTGGGGAATCTTTGTATGTGCACTATACTTTTAAATTAGTTAAAGTATCTCTGAGGCCAATTGCTTCACGGCCATTGCCCAGTATTAAGCACTAAATACTGTGCTTGTTCTGTGGAAAAAGCAGATAATAAGTCCTTAACCCTCCTGTTGTCCTCATTTTCTGTATACACCCCGTGTCCTCCGCGTCAAAATGACCCGTCTTCACTAAACCTCTCATATAAGCAGCTTAATTTAATTTTTTTCAACCAAATTTCATCTTGCTTGAAGAAACAACTTGTCATTCACTACAAAATGTGTGACTACTTGAGTTTTCCCTTTTCACTTGACCCCCAGGACCATGTGGGTCCTGGGATCATCTTTATGAGGATTTGTTCTGCATGCCTGCCGTGTTGCTCACAGGCTCACAGGCAGTACTTTTCAACCCACCCACCCCACGACCATAAAAGGTTTCCAACAGTTATTGTTATGAATGTCGGCACTTTAGCTCCACAGTTTCTTCGCAATGCGTCCCTGAGTACCTGTGCAGCCGTGTTCCAAGTTAAAGGCCCCCAAATCAAGGATGTATTGTTTTGGTGTTTTGAAACACTCCACTGCGTCAAATGAGCACATATTTATACTTTATTTTGTGTTTTATTAAAAGTAAACAGATTTGTATGAATTAATCATTTGTTTCTTAGAGAAATTTCCTTTTTAATAGGAACAGTTTGCAGTGACACAGGTAATGGATGTCCAAATGCACCGGTTCCATAACCATTTGTTCATTGTAAATAGGTTAAAAACAAAATAAATCAAGCCCAGATTAGCTTTTAGAGCTTTCAGACTGTGCACTTCCTTATCTTTATGCTGATTAAGAAGTTTGTTCTATGCCTTTGGTCATTCCATTAAAGAGGTGTTAATTTAATTCAATTTTGAGACGTCTGCTTTTCGCTGTGTATTTATCATGTTCTCTTTCCCTTTGTCCTGTTCTCCAACAGCCTTTTGCACACGCACACACACTCATACATTTGCATACACATTGCCACCACCAGGTTGGGCTTAATTGAAAAGCATCTTTTAAGAATGTTAGGAAGTGCTCCGCTAGCCTGGGGAGAGGAAAAAGGCTGTTCCATTATTCAGAGCACTCGGCCTTTCAAAAGCAACGATGGAGTTGGCTTTTACACAATCTTCATTTCCTCGTGCTTTAATTCGTCTGCGTGTGTGTGTGAGACTTTTTTATTGTTTATTAAAATTCAAATTTTCCCAGGACTTTAAAACGTACTGTCCAAGCAGTCCTATCTCCTTTAATAATCGAGATGTTTTAAACCAATAAAGCATTTTCAAGCTGACGACCAAGTTGCATGTTTTTTTATTTTTACCAGAATGCCACTAAATATTGTTGAGTGTCAGACAACAGGGAGGACGTGGATCACCAAATAGTGCTGAGTTTGATGAATGGTGCCTTTTTCAAATCTGCTGCCATCAGCTGTTGTTGCAGAAAGCTTGACGATCACTGATGTTTTTCTTTAAGGAGGAGAAGGAGAAAGCAACTAAAGGAAGTCATCTGGACAAATTTTTAGAGCTGCAAACCAGGAGAGAGACCAACTAATAAAAGGACTCCAGTGAGAGTGACAAAGGCCCATTTTGTCGTCGTATGTGACATGTTGAATAGAGTTGAACTTTCCTTATGGGTTATTATCATCAACGGCAAGTAGGCTTTCATATCTAGTATGGTTGTAACAAATTCAAGTCACATTGACGGAAGATTTGGCTGCAGCACTATTAATAGTTTTATAATTATTATGCTTAATTTAAGTTATGTGATTGTATGATGACAGAAGTTGTACAGGCCTCAGAAATGAAAGAAACAAAAACCTAATAATCTTTGATAAGAATAGAGGTACACGTCCAGAATCAAGTAAACATGTTTAACCAAAGACAAAGAAATCATCACAAGAACACAACAACTGAACAATTATTTAAAGCAGCTGGCATAAAATTCCAAGCTTCATTAGAGGTAATTTAAGATTACACCCTTACCTACTTGGTTTTGGGGGTTGATATAGCACTGCACAGCTCAGCAAGTAAGAAGCGCGAAGACAACAAAATTGAGGCTTGGCAGCAATTAGCAATCTATACCAATCCAAACCCACATGCCCTCATACTTCCTCCTGACCCCTGTCCCTTCATTTTGACTGAAGGCTGATTTCCTTGTCAGAACCTTCTCACGCTGAAAACATTGGATTTGACAGCTGATTGTCATGGAGTGCATTGCCACGAGCCACATGTGGGGTCTCAACCCAGAGCCAGAGGCGCAATGTTATGGCGATGCTATGGCTGCATTGTGGGCCGTGGTGCAGGTTTTGTAGCAGCTGTCATTCAGAACGCGCCGCTTTCTCCCCTTTCCGCTGCCCTCTTTGTGTTGCACTGTAAGTGATCGACACTTCATTGACCCGAGCACATGCCAGCGCAAATCTCTCCATCTACCCTCGCGCCACTCACACCCACGGCGCCTTTCAGGGGCGAGCTGGAAAAGAGAAGACGCAGGGAATATCAATGTAGTTCAATCTTTGCAGGGTTGTGATATATTAAAACCATATCAGGGCTGCTAAACGGTTCAGATGACGCCAAAGGAAACACGTCTGTGAACATTGAAATAGACTCCGGGGAACAGCCCTCTCACCGGGAGTGTGTTGTTCCCAGCTGCTGGTCCAGTGTTTCTCAGACCCTTCCTGTATGATGTCACCTCTTCATTTCGGAGCAAAAACGGCTGAGGGATTGTAATTTCTTCCTGAATGCTGAATACCACCAATGTATTTGTTTAGGAATTACCTCCTATTATACTAACATCACCTCATCCATGCTAAGGCATTAATGTGCCTTGCATGAGAATAAGGAGGAAACTGGAGCTTCACCAAGCCAAGGTAAGTCATTACTATGTTACAAATGCACCATCACAATTGTTTCCTGTTCACTTTTGTTTATTTGTGCAAATAAAGACCGGTAACAGACACTGTATTTATTCTACTTTAACCAGCCACCAGAAAACAAGTGCTGGATGAATTACTGTATCGAAATGTATATAGACTTGCTCTTGCGTTTTTGTGCACGCCAGCATCTTCTGTACCCTGTGAAAGGGTGTTTTCAAAAGCCGGAGAGGTTGTGTCAAAAAAGAGGAATCGTTTAAAACCCAAAACTGTTGAGAAACTGTTATTTCTGAATAAAAATGAATAAAATGTCCCCTGTCCTGTACATCATTGTCCAAGTTACACAAGCGTATTCAGGCCTCTGTTCCTAGTTACACAAGCACCTTCACTGTCCTCTGCCTGCTTAAGCCCATTTTCCTAAAGTGACAGAATAACATTAATACACAACCTGCTATATCATATGATACTACCATTTTGGGAAAATTTACACACACAGAATACATTCAAAAATAATGTTTTATGCACATAGTAGTGCCATCACTACTAAAAAGCAAAAAGTTAAAGCTCCAGTTTCCTCCTTATTCTCTTCTATCTATCTTTCAGGCACATGGCACATGGCACATGGCACATGGCACATGGCACATGGCACATGGCACATGGCACATGGCACATGGCACATGGCACATGGCACATGGCACATGGCACTACATCCAACCAGACAATCAAGAATGACACCACAAGAGACACACATGGCTTAAATACACAGGGGAGGTGCAGGTGATTGGACACAGGTGGAAACAATCATGACAAGGCAGACAATCACAGGGGAAGACAGGAAGTGAAGTTACCCCAGGGACACGAGAGACATAAAACTTCAAAACAAAACAGGACATGGACCCAAACTGTGACAGTTTGGTAGGCATAACCAAACCCTCTTTATCCCTCTCATTCTCATCATTGTCCTGTTTGTCCTACAACCCTGGCTCTTTTTCTTTAAACGCTAGGCAAGTCCATGCCTCTTCTAGTGGAGAAAATGAATGAGCGCCGCTGTATCCCTCGTCTGGACAGGCCCCAAGGGTTTTTCGACATTTCAGCCGATGCCTTTGTAATGCTTTGGCTTGCCAACCAAACCTGCCAACGCGACAACAAACCTTCCTCCCCACAATACATACCAGCCCAGTGTCACGAGAAGAGAAGACCATCGCTGATGCTTCGCCACATCCAGAACCCTCCATGACCCCCGTCAACCAACACCAGCATGCCCCTCTCTCTCAGTACAAGATAATCTCCCAGAGGCACTGGGAGCCAAAGAGGAGCTGCACAACAGTTGCAAAAGGAAATACCGGATCACCCGAGCCAAGAAACAGGATTCTGAGGGTGTGTGAGCCTTTCTGCCTCCTTGGCACAGCTCTGGAAGCCCTCCTCCACTCTTGTTCTCATCAGGGTTTGTGCCAACAGTCCCTGCTCCAATCCACATAAATCCAAGTAATAACTCTCCTGGCATGCGTCTCTCGTCGCTGGTTGATCCGCTGGTTCGTGGTCGGGTTCGTATCCTGCCAGCACGCAATTTGCTCGAAACAAATCCACCTCATACTGGAAGTGCTCCTTAGTTCAGTGGAGATGTATAAGGATGTCTCAGAAGCATTAACTCGTTGAACTGAGTGGTGCATTGTCCGTCCTGGCCGGAGTTGAGTTAATTAGTGTGATTGCCTAAAAAAAGACCATAAATATATTTTGAAATATAGTTCTATAAATTAAAATTTTAGGAATCGTATTATAGATGAAAATTATTATTGCTATCATCCCTCCTCTGTTACCTCTCCGGTCAACCTGCCCCTTCTTTCCATCTTTGCAGTCTTTTTTAGCCATTTTTTCACCTGTTTCTATCACTCGCTTCGCTTCGTCACTAATCCATTCCTGTTATCTCATTCCTTGCTGTTTCCCTCACCCTCCATCTTTATTCACTCTCCCTCTCCGTCTCCTGGCTTTCATGCTTCTATCTTTCAGTTCGCTTCATCCATCTCTCTCTCCGTCAGTAGACAAAGAGCTTAGTGCTGGAAGAGATCTATAAACCATCAGTTGCATATCGAGAGCCAGCGAAGGCAGCTCTGTCTCCCTGGTGTGAGTGCGCATGTAAACACTTCTATTTATTGTGGATACTACTGCTCTGCAATTGGTTATTTAACATGTGTGTGAGTTAGTATGGGCGTTCTTGCGTTGCGGGGACATTGATCTGTTAACACATGTACATTGTGGGGACTTGCCTTCCTTAGGGGACAAAATGCTCAACATAAATCCTTTCAGATGAAAGGGCTTGGTGAAGGGTACAGGTTGAGGCTAAATTAGACATGGTTATGATTAGTCTTAGTTACAGAGAGTCGCCAAAAGTCACTACAAGACCAACGTGTGTGTGTGCGTCATAGCGTTCGGCCCACTCATATCAGACCACTGCCAGCTTTGTGAAATAAATACGTATGTGTATCTCTCTGAGTCTGTGTGTGTGTGTGTGTGTGTGTGTCATAGCATTTGTAAATGTCAGCTAATCAATTCTGTGCGGCCGTATTTCTCTAATGGACAACCACAAAAACATACAAAGCAGGCGATCCTCCCTCTCCATTTCCTCTTCTCTCCATTTGTGTCATTGTCATACAAAGGACGTACAAAGAGCTGTAAGACATGCAGACATTGTCTCTCTTTGTAGTCCCTTTATGTGTATTTGTACCTTCTTGAAGCAGAGCGTTGCACCAATGTTGTGGCAGATCGAAGAAAGAGATCGTTTAATATGAGGAAAGGATCACTACAAATCCCACCACAGTTTTTCTGTCTTACTTTTACACCAATGAGCCCTCGTTGATTGAACTGCGACGCCATCATCATGCCTGGTCAAATGGTATTTTTACGTATTTTTCAGGCTGGTATTATGTGGTTGTTTTCTTGAACAAATTTTCAGTTTAGTGTCCCGCCTTTTTTTTTTGATGTTCATGATGTTTAACTCCCTCAGAATGGATCGCCGAGGAAATCTCTGCCTCCTCAGCATGTCGTTAAACTCACTCAGGCCCTCGGTGTTTTGGATTAACACATCAACAGAGTGATTTAGCATTTTCTTTTTCAGAGCGTCTGTTAAAAAAAGGAAACAAAAAACAAGGGAGAGAGAAATGCTGTGGAGAAAGGAGGAAGGTAATTCACGGGTGTTTAAGTGAGCATATCTCTTCTTACATATTTTATGTTGTTTAATGTATTGGGCTGTTTTTTTATATTCTTCACGCAAATGTGCAAAAAAAGCAATAAAGGGTACTGGTCCTGAAATCCCTGCAGGTCTCGATGGATGTACAAGACGCAGGCTTCCCTTTAGCAAAGCACTACGGTCACACATCTGGCTCACACGGTGCCCACAGTTGGTTAGTGTCTTCTTTCTCTCATCACACCTCCTAATGGAAATGTCCCTCGTGCCAACGGCCTCATTCAAAGCCCCCATGTTCACGAATGTCTGTTATTTTTCGTGACATGTTGAATCTCGTATGTACGGGTAAGAATCAAGACTCAAAAGGGGGAGAGAGTGAGCGAGAGAGCCTGCGTGCATTCTGTGTGGGTGTAGGTATTTTTATTGCTGTATTGCTACTACTACAAACAAATTTCCCCCTGGAGATTAATACGGTATATGTACAACAAAATATACGAACTATAAGGTCGTACAATTTAATTTCTAAGTTAAATTTTGAGAAATAATTCCCACATTCCAATAATTGTTTTTTTAAACTGTGTGTTATGGGAAAGCATGTTTTTAAATAAAGAGGAACCACTTGGATGTATATTATTATGTACTATTATGTATAATCAGGAGTAAACGGCATTTCCCACATGCAGGTTTGGAATTATGGCTTAACCACATTTTGTTGTTCAAGCGTCTTCAGTTTTCACTTAAAACAATGCAAATAAAATCTTCTAAAAGGGTAATTTGCATTGCTAATTTACTAAATATGCGCACGTAATGTGTCTCTGTTGAAGTCTACTGTTGAAAATAAGGTAATTACACACACACACACACACACACACACACTCTGATTTGTGAACAATTTAATCCTGCTCATGCAAACAGAAATGATTCTTTTCTCTCAAACGCACACAACATTATCATATGATGTGCTGCATCCATGATCTCTCTCTCTCTCTCTCTCTCTCTCTCTCTCTCTCTCTCTGTCTCTCTCTCTCTCGCTCACATCAGCAGCTTGAAAGATGTAACAATTTATTAAAACTGACAAGATTCATTGCCTCTGAGTTTAAATGTTCATGGGTGTGTGTGTGTGTGTGTGTGTGTGTGTGTGTGGGTGGGTGGTTTAGCGCGTGTAGATGTGTGTGTGTGTGTTAGACGGGGGGAGGGGATCAGGATTTTCTGTCATCACAGCTTGTTTGTAAATAAGTGTTCATAAAGAGGAGAACACAAAAAAAACACCAATATGTAATGAAGTACAAAAACATTCCTTGTTGATCAGGAAAAGGTGTTAGCTGTTCTGAATATGTGTGCGTGTGTGCGTGTAGGAGTGTGTGTGTATCATCCTTCTCTTCTTCCTGACAACTGTTCCAACATGACGTGGCTGCACAAGTACTTGATTATACCTGATAATTGTTTAGGGTGACTGTACGAAACTATAATAATAGCAATTACTTTGACTTTCTTCATTCATTCATGGTCAAAAACACAGATCTTCACAGGAGTGTTCGTGGAACAAAAAGTCGAGGTTGATTTGTTAACCAGGTTGTCCTCACGGATCAGTTGCACGTTGTATCATTGGGAGAAATAACCCACAAGTGCATTTCTCTCACTTTGTAAACCAGGTTTGAGTGTATAATAATAAGAATAACAGTTAACCTGCTTAGAATAATCGGTTCAACATGACAAATTGGACGTTTAGACACAAACAATGACCAAACAATCATTTATATCACCGACGGTCGATTTTGCTCTGCTGGTTCCCTCGATTCACATTTCCTTCACACGGATGCTCTTTCTCGACTCAATGCTTGCACATAATCACGAGTGTCTCCTTTTATCTTCTAAAGTACATGAATAGTAGTAATTACTTCCAGGAAAGGTGATGATCGTCACTCTGAGGAGCATCACTGGAAAGTGTGAAACTCCTCATTGATTACAATAACGGACATCCAGACAAATACTACTATTGATAAATTAGTAAATGATTCAAGCGGCGGTCTTTCATTATTTGAGATACTCGTACCGTGCCTCGAGTTATCTTTTTTAAATTATTTAGACACTTTGCATGTGACAGGAGGAGAACCGATGTTGAAGGTTTAGAAAAAAACTGAAATATGCCTCTTTGAATATTGATTGTAAAAAAACATTGTATGAGCCCAGTGAACGTTGGTTTCTCAAAGGGCCGGACAGGCATCAAGCTGAAATGTACTAGAGAGCAGAGCAGAGGTTTTTATTGAGGAGTTTCTTCACGTGTCGCTCATAACCTCTATGTTGGTTGACTTACAGACGGTCTCTGTTTAGGTGTAAAACAAGCTCAGGGTTGTTTGTTACGTAAGGTAACATCGCTTGTTGCGTAACTGGTGTCAGTAAAGAAGAGAAAAGTATAGTTACGCAACAAAACAAGGTTGAGACGAGTCAACGTTGAGTTAGTTTCACATGGGACACGAGACCTGTGTTTGCTCAACCCGTGTGCGTGTGTGTGTGTGTCTTAACTTTGCGTGCAGGCCGCTCGCATTGTGCCTGGGCATTTTATTCCGGAGAGTCTTGCTTTATCAGCCCTGCGGAGCTGATTATTCCATATCCATGAGTCGTAAGAGGCTGAAGTGGCCTCCTGAGAGAAGCGCCGTCGTTTGTTTGAACGAGATTGAATCCAATTCTGCAGCAGTGCGACGCTGCAGAATAAAACGGATCCAAAGGTTCCGCTTTTCACGTTGCTGCTCACGTCTGTTTTGTGTGTTCAATTAACTTTTTTGTTTTTGCCCTTTTGTTCCCAGATCAGTTCTCTGGGAGCCAGCCAAATGCTGCGGGACCTGAACAACGAGTTAAAGGAATGTCTAAAGAGAAATGCCGGCAGGACTCAGATACTCCAAAAACACTGCTTGTGTTCATAAAGCTTTGATTCACACAAGTACATTTTCTATCTTTTGCTCATAGCTGAAGCTCATCAAGGCCCGAGTAAGCAGTGCTGATTGACTCTCTGACGTTGACTTTCTCTGGGCTCGAGTGTTTTAGATCTGTATCAGGTTCATACGGGAGAAACAGTGGCGTATCAAAAGGCTGGTGTCAGTTCGTGTTTCACATGGATCTTTTAATAAAGAGACGGAAATATCCGCTGATTAGACAGAGATTTAATGTCCTTTCTTTGACCCGGCAGTTAAGAGAAGTTCTTCAGGAAGGAAGCGTTGATCCATGACATTCATAACTTAAATGCTTGTAGAAAGTGACACACGTTTTCTGTCCAAAATAAAGGTTTTCTGAGCACAGCGTTAGTTCAGGCAGGCCAAGCACGGCTGACCATCCCGTTCTCAACAGCTGATGGCGTCAGTCCCACGTCAATACTCATACCCGCGCTGGACCTCCTTTAACGGACCACCAAACACGCATTGATGTCAGTCAGTGGCGTCAGAAAGTGGGAAAACACCTGCGGAAGGTCTCATGCATGTAATGCGAGGCGGCGGGGCTTCAGGGCTTCGTCCAAACAATGTGGTTACTTTGGCTGGGTGTCATTCAAGGTTTAGAGAAAGCCAAAGCCACATAGAGTAGAATGAGACCAAACTCTTCAAAATAGCTTGAAGTTGAAGAGAGGTGGTTGGGCGGCGGGGAACTGTCGAACCTTGAGATCGTCTTTGTTTGCCTCAAGTCGTGAGCTGATCCCAGATGACCTTTTTACATTTTTTAAGGAGATCAGACCCCAACATTGCCTCCGGTGTAGGTAAATCTTATTAAAGCTTTGCGAGCTCCATCCGTCGCCCTGTGATTACACAGAACATCAAAGCATCATTTGGGGGACTGCAGGATCTGGCTCTCAAGAGTTGAGAAGTTTATTCGGAATGTGCCCGTTCACTTTTTTACTACAAATAACAGTTGGTCTGGGAGGGATTCATTGGAGTCAGATGGACTGTCCTCTAGGTACAAAGGAAATGTCTGTATGAGATGGAGAACATAGAGACTCCTCGGCGAATAATATAATCAGCGCCAGTCAAGAGATCAAGACAAAAGGTGCCATGGGACAGACTAAATTGTAGTTCAGTTCCCCTCTAGTTGGACGTGAAAGCTAAAGGTGGAGAGATGATGGGACCGTGTCCGTTCATTGGGCTTTCTCCCAGAACATGGTCACATGCTCTGGGGTCTAAACTCTCACAGTCCCTCGTAATGTCTGATCTTACCTGTACGCACCCTCCCCCTGATGGCTCTGTATCTGCCCGCTAATAAAAATAATCATGGCGCACCTTTACAAAGTCAGAAGGTCTTTCTTGCCATAATATGTCAGACATACAAGGAATTTGACTTGGCGGTTGGTGCATGACAACCGACAATTCGACAATGGACAACAAGACAACTTAGTGCAAGAAAAAACACCGAGGCAGCCATCCGCGGCGCCATCTTGGATTGGTTGAGTCTCCATCTGCTCGCTCTCCCTTTCTCTAAAGCTTCTTTTTCAGCTCATATCTGATGGTTCCCATTGACCGGTCACCCGGGAGAGCCGACCTCCTACACAACACTTTCTCTCCCACTGAACCGGCGTCGGGGAACGTTCTGCCGGGGAATGATGAGCATGCGTCCGTCTCAGCCCCCATAATCCGCCCCAATCTAATTTAGATTAGCCCCCAACGTTCCCTCAACATTCTCCAAGCTGTTGATATTACAAACACACCGCACAACAGACGGGTGTGTTCAGAGAATGTCAACATGATCCCTGCTTGAGGGTGGGGATCTGTGTGAGTGTGTGTATGTCTGGGGGGTGCGGGGCATGTTTGTTCATGTCTGCTTGCCACCTTTGTAGGTGTCTCCGGGGAACTTGTGTGTCGTCTCGGCATGCATTCGCACAATTGTCAGCCTTTGGTTTACATCTCAGTGTTTATTGGTTTCTGGACGTCCATAAACGCCCTCAAAGGATCGATGGTTACACAACAGTATTGTGTTGAAGTTTAACACAACTCCAGTGGTGATTTACTAAATCCGGGTTCTACACGTAAACAGTTTGTGGGTTATCATCATCAAAAACTTCCCCCTTTAAAATTAAATTCTGTCTAATTAAGAAAAAACATACTAAGGTTTAGGAACAAAAGCCCTTGATTAAGTTTAGGAAAAGATGATAGTGTTGCTTACGGGATGGATGAATCCACGGCGAGATGGAGTTCTTCTCCACTTTGCGATTATCTGCACTTCCATTGTCTCCTCAGCCTTCATGTCCGCGCTTCTGGTATCCTTCCCCTCATCTCGCTGCCTGTCTTTTCATTTCCTCTCCTCCTGTCTTCATTGCCTCTCTGCTCCACAGCTGATTGGAGAGCCGCATCGCCACAATGTGACATATTATTAGCGTTCAAGAAAAGAAATCTGATGTCCACATTTACAAGTCATTGTTGTTCCATTCACTGTGGACTTGCTGTCCTTGTCTCATTTGTTTTGCTGTCCTTACCCATCGTGCCCCCCCTCCCCCTCCTCCTCTACGTCTCATTTCCTCTCCCTTCCTCTGCTTTTTGTTACTTGTCTCTTCTCCTATTCACTTTCCTCCGTCCCCAACACGTGACTGATCCTCTTCTCCCTGAACTGAAACCTTCAAATGTTGTTCACTCAGATGGTTCTGTGCGGATCTAATGCCGATTACCATTGGTACAAATGAAAGGGACACAACACGTTGACTTCTCTACCTTCATTCCACATCTCAAGAGGTTGAACCTTCCTTACGTGACGGAAGAGTATAACCTTTGGGCCTTCATACCGCAGCTCTGATTGGATGAAGAGAGGCATGAGGATTAAAAAATACATGAAGTCGTTCGACTAATAAGAAAGAAAAATCACCCTGCACGTTGTGATTCAGCGGCATACGCGGAATGAAGTGGCAGGTTTCCCGTTAGAACACTTAATTTGCATTCAGAGTCTTCCGTCTTCTATTATCGTTCATTTAGTTCCAATCAACCTTGATGGTTCTCTGGGCATGGATCACCGTCGTCACCGCAGGGCGAGCCGTCTCCATTCAGTCGTTCCCAGATTGGTTTGAAGGGCGTCAGATGAAATACTGTGTTGTACTTTTAATTGATTTCCAGTGAATATAATGAATGACAAAACACAAAACATACAATGAAAATGAAACCCACAGACAGCGACGAGATTTCCCTCTTCAGTTCTTTTGTAACTTCAACTGGCCATTTGATGTATATTTTTGTATTTAGTTTGTGTCTCTACGCGGTCATTTTATATCTAGTGTGTCGCTGTTTTGGTCTCATAGTAATATCTTTAGTTTATGCTATTGAGTGACATTCTGCTAGTCAAGGGTGAGTCATTTATTGATCATTTTTTCAAATCAATATTTTAAAAAATAAATAATAATATTAACAAATTAATAAAACTGGGTTTGACCTTTCAAAGATGTCTTCACTCTTCCATTTCTCCCTTTAATCCCTCCGGCTGTACCCACAACACTTTTGTGTCTCTTATTGATGGCCCCCACGTGTTGGCGTTGTGCATGTGCCATGCAGCCTGCACTGATTGAAATGTAATATACAGGTGAGGGAAAGACTAGGCTTCAGGCGTACGGTTGCAGTCAGGATGCAGCAGGAGAAACATTTATACAGGGAAAAAATGATATTGGGAGATATCAAAGTTTGGTGATGCACCCCTAAAAGGCTGTGAAGGGTTTTTGACTTAAGACAATGCCGGTGCCTAATGTTTTAGACCATTGCTATTAGACATCCCCAAAAGGTTCTCTGCAAGAAATGAGATCAGTGCTAAGACCCGGAGCACATTTATTCACAGGAGGTGACATTTCAGGAGCATTGTCACAGGTTATTTCACGCACTTGAACGAATGACAGAAGCCCTCCGTCTCTTCTTCGTACAAGCGTCTCTCTCCCTTTTGATCTCTCCGTCTTCCTCTCATCCAGCATTGCGTTCCTTCCCCTCTCTGAACATCTGTGTTCGCTGTTTACTCGTTCAACAGCAGAGTATTTATACCACGGCGTTAGTGTAATTGCCGCATTTTCCTAAAGGGCCCAGTGAGGAACTCGTTTGTCTCCCAGTCAGATGGAGACGTGGCGACCAGCTGGGGGAACAGCGCGTCAACAGCAACAGGTGCAAGGAGGCCGCTGTGTGTGGGACAATGAATGTGCGTCAATGTGTGCGTGGCTGAGACTTTACTTTAACGTTTAACATTATTATTTCAATGATGGTTGTAACTCACATTCGAGTTCAACTCTTAGCCTTGAACAAAAGGTGGTGAAAAGCCGAACACTGAGGTCTCCAGGTCTCCAGCAATGGAGGCAGCAAAGGGATTCAGCACAAACGCCATCCACAGATACGCAAACTATATAACTTGCATCGGATATTTTCTCATGAAAAAACTGTTGAAAATGTCTAACTTGAATACTTTTAACGTTCAATGTTCAAGGATTCGAGCATTTCAAAATAGTTTTTTGTTTTATGGCCATGTCCATTCATTTCTGCAGCCAGCTCACTCAGCCTAACAATAGAGAAGTAAATTATAGTGAATGAAATGTGGCAGAGCTGGTGAATAGATCAGCATATGAATGGCAGTAATGCTTGGAGGTATTTACAGGAATGCCTCTAATTATATCTGTTAAGGTTTGCATTTCCCTCTGTGCTCTTCTGTCTCTTTGTTCATGTCTGGCAAAAACATAATGTAAACAATCAAAATTAAGTGAAGAATGTACATTAAACTGACAGAAATATAATATTTCCAACTTATTACTCATAGCGCTCAGATCACTTACCAGAACTGATGAATCATAGTTTCACTAAAAAACAATCCGAGGACCACATGACGTTCTGTGTAGATGAAAATCAATATTATTTCATTTCACAACAAACTAAATCACACAAATGGTCTGAATAAACTGTCGGAGTCACGGAAACGTGAATACACCGGTCCCAACAGGCTCGGATACAGCGGGTTAGGCATTAACTTGACTCTATTCACACTTCATGCCTGGTTGTGTGTGTGTGTGTCTGTGTGTGTGTCCATGAGTGTGTGTGTGTGTGTGCATGATGCAGGAAAGGAGGAAAATGGCACCCCTGGGCGGATGCAGACACCTGCTGACCCACCTCCGTGCAGGCCCATTGGTGTCTATGGTGGCTCACGCACGCTGCCGCCGTGCGCATTTCTTTGTGAGAGTTGAGGGGAGGGGAGGAGGGTGGGGGGGAGTTTGGGGGTGTTGGACTTCCCTAATACAATGAAAAGCCACTTTGCCTTTTGTTTGCCTTGCATGGCGAAGACAAAGCTCGCCACAAGTGGGGCTTAACATTCCATCGGGCTGAAGGAGGGGAAGGCAGCTGGCACAGCGGAAAAGCCAATCGGAGGGTCTGTGGACTCACCAAAAGGGGTATATTGGGTTTCTGGGGCCACTAGGAATGCATGGGAACTAGCCAAGGGAAAGAGGGGAGCGGGGGGAGTTACAGGCTGGTGGAGGGAAAAAGAGAGAGAAAAACACTTTATTTTCCCCTTTGGTGCTGACAGAACTTAAGGGGACAGATATTCACAAGTAGAGCTCTGATAAAGGTGAATACAAGGACGTTTTTCACCGGCTCATTATGAATAAAACGAATGTATTTGTATCATCGTTATGTGCACATTTATATGTATTTATGTGATTTTACGGTACAGGATATAGTTATTATAGAGACAAAGTATAACACTAGGTACACATTTAAATTATACATTTGTTGTTTTGGGTGACTACACTACACCAGCGCGTGCACTCAATCGAAGGTTGAAGGTTCAGGAGCAGGAGAAACTATGGAGAAGAAAAGCATTGTTTGGGTTCTTCTAGCTAGGTTTCATCAACGTCCCAACAACTGACCAAGAAACAAACCAAAACCAACTACAGTCCAAATGTTGGTTCTTTAACATCTGTACGAGTGGAAAGATTTTGTTTTGGTCATATAGTAATTGCCGTGTTTAGCTCCTCACTCTGCTGCCTCTGTGTGCTTTCAACACCGGATTAAGATGTTCCCGTCCTGTAAAAGGGAATTAAAGAAGCAGCAGAGCATTTAAACAACAGGTCCCCCTGAACGAATGTGACTCCGTTGACATCCATCTTTTGCCATCAGTTCTGTAGTTGTGCAGAAAGTCATCATCAATCAGGAATAAGGAAGAACTATTTTTACTCACAAGATAATTAAAACATTTGGCAGGGGAATTTCTTTTTCTTTTGCTGTTTAGTGACACACGCACCTCTGCTGTGAGGTGACAGATAAACACGCTCATTAAGTCACTGTTTCCTCTTTGCTAGAGTATAAATGGCAGCACTTCCAGTCAGTGGAGATAGACACCGACTCTTCAGACACAATGTGGACCTTCATCGTAGTTGCAATCCTACTGACCTGTGACAACATTCAGCGGTCATTGGAAAATGTTCCCTGTAGATCCAGGACAAGATGTAGTGCTTCTTCACAAGGCATCACGGAATCGATCGCTGAAACACGCTGCCTAGGAGCGGTGATTCAGACCTTCTGAATGTCAATTTGGGGAGCGGCTGCTGGTCGAATCAACTAAGACGCATCTTCTGACAGTGTGGCAGATGTTAATTGTGCTAATGCTCTGGATGATACTTACATTTTTAAGTACGAGATGCAACAGCTCTATGACCTTCTCCATTCTAATGACCTGAAGGGATAAACTGGACTCATAGCTGCTCCTGTCTTAGTTGTTGCCTTTTTCTCACACAGTATTTAAGATCGGTGTATGTTTAACATAGCGACGGATGTTACGAGTTAGCTAATTAGGTCATTCTCTTTGAAGATGAATGGTGACTTTGTTATGCAAGGTGTTACTTTGGTACCTCCAAGTTTAATGTATATATTTGTAAGTACAGAACGTTATTTCGTGTACTTAAATGCAAATGTGTTGCCCATCGACCCTGTATGAAAGATAAGCGGCTTTGAAGATGGACGGATGGATGGAGTATGTATATATGTGTGTATATACATGCACATCTTACTGCCCATACTCTTTGCTCACACATCAGTACATTCCTCTCACTAATGATGCATTACTCTGCACACCCAATGCTATTTTGTAAGTAATTGTTTTCCAGATTAAACACTTAGTTGGCAGACTTGACTCGTCTCCCCACACTGTCAAATGCATCGAGCTGATTTGTGGGAGCTGGCTCAAGATAAATGACTGTTTTTGTCAGAAGTGGATCTAATTCACCCATGTTGTTTGTGTGCCCCATTATTTGTTGGGGTAATGTTTCCTGAAGTGGCAGCTGCTGATCTTGAGAGTGTCTTTGTTAGTTTTTTGACAAGGCTGCCAGCAAAGCTACTGTTCACTGACCACTTCAGGTGGTTGCATTCTGCCGGTTAGCGACATCCCCTTTAAAGTAAGCACATTTGAGGATATGTGTAACCTGGTTCTCTTTGACGATGTCATGACTACATTAATTAACGAACATGAAGGACCAACTCGCAGGGAGGCGGCAGTGGCTGATGAGGATATCATAAGACACCAAAGACGGGAGGAAGCTCCTCTGGAGTCCAGTTATGGTGGGCAAGGTGGATTCCTGCCAAATTTAGATACTGTCAGATGAAGAGGGAACTGGAAAAATGAAACATCAGAAGGTCAACCGTCATTGGTTGGTCACACTGGTTGGACATAGTGTGGAGAGACACTGAGGTGATTGATTATTTAAGTGAGTGTTCATTCTTGAGGGGGGTTTTGTTCCATCACCTGATCTAATGAGCTGAGCATCAGTCGCGCTCACGTCCAGGGTGAGGGGACAGTTATGATACGGTTGTGTCAGCACCAGAAATGACAAATGCTAGGGACCATTTGTTGCGTATTGTATCACATCCACATCAGGGAAATACTCAGCAGGGGCATGTGGCACCCCCCATGGTGAAGCCCCTGCCATCAGTATGTGGATGGGTCAATTGTAACAAGAAGTGTGAAAGGGTACATCTACACAGTACATTTACAGTTTATTCCCATAGATGATTTACTGGTCTGGAAGTGGCTGCGACATGATGAGGGCACCTGTCAGGTCCCTGGCGAGCCCAATCCTGCGCCCTTGTTTCCATTCCCTGCTACGGGACAGCCGTGTAAACATTCAAATGACAACCCTGTGGGTCCGCACACACTTGCCTATTAAATTAAGTGCCAGGCTACAAGCTTGTTCGCAGCGACTTTCAGGTAACCGGGGGGACAATCCAGACCCCCAGATGGATGTTGGTTGACTCAATCATCATGTTGAGCCCGACAACCGGGCAGCCATTGACATACATGGATTACCAGGGGTAAATGTCTGATGGAACATGCAGCATCATGTGATGGCATACCACAGCAAAGACGAATAAATCACGATACGGAGGAAGGTAAATAAATAATGAAACTACGGCTCTCAAAAGAAAAAAACTCTAGGGTTAAAAACCTGAGAGCAAAATCGGGGAATAGAGTGTGTGTGTGTGTGTGTGTGTGTGTGAGGGGGATGAAAAAGAAAGAAATACATCAAAGAGGGGGTAATGAAGCTTGTCGAATCCTGAAGAGCCACATAAGAAAACAGAGGCGCAGTGATTGTGGGTGGGGGTGGGGGGGGGGGGGGGGGTTGCGGCAGAGGGAGAGATGGGGATAAATTACGATGAAGCCCTGGGTGATGGAGGATCAGGGAAGAGGCAGCAGGTGGATGCCATTACATTGCCATTGTTACAGTCGCTCCCTCTACCTTTTCTTTTGTGCTATTATCTCCATGTCGTCGTCGCCCCCCCCGTCTCTCTGTCCCGCGAAGCGGAGCCTGGCCCTGAATGGGAACAGAGGTATCAGTGGTCACGCTGGTCTCCTCCAGCAGGGCCTTTTCCTCATCTCATTAAGCCCACGGCACAGCGCCACTTACCTATCCGGGATACGACCGGATTTGAGAAGGAGAGCGATGAGGTGGGGGACTGGGAGGGAGACAGGGGGCGGCGGGGGGGTGGATAAAAGTCAGTGGATGAGAGAGATTACCCTCAGCAGAAGGAGAGCTTCATGGTGTTCTGATCCTAATACACTTAACACGCCACCCGTTAGTAGCTCCAGAAGCTCTGAGTGGGAGGGACGAGTCGGTAGGGCATCACACCGGAGACGGCGATTTTGTTGCACCTCGTTTGTCTTTCATTGTGTTGCCTTTTTATTGTGCCAGAGTGATCTAACGCGTAACCTTCAATGTCCTGTATCTGCTTTTCATGTTTCAATTAATACAACAAAGTAGTTTGGTTCTGTCCTGTGTTTCTTTCTCTAACATTGACTTCCCCTTCTTGCTAATTATCACATGTGTAAAACATTGTATTCAACCCCAATAGTATCGGTACAAGTGGATCCACTCGGGGTGAAAGGCTTAAACTGTAATTCCAACGCAGAGGAAAGCTACACGATCAACAGAACACATAAATGTGAAACCTTAAAGGATGTTTTTCACCACATTGTTATACTCCAAACAACATAGCTTTGGATTTCTTTGGATACAGGATGACATTTTAACAAAATGCCTCTTCTAGGACTATTAAGGTAGGTTACATTAAACAAAGCCACAGATCCCAGCATATCATGATGGTTGTTGTCAGTATAACATTCTCATATTATGACATATAAGCATCTCACCAACATCGCTACAGGACTCAAGTTTAACGAGAGTAAATTAAAGGAAAACATGTGTTCAGGACAAGAGGAAGAGGAGGAGAAGGAGGAGGAGGAAGGACAGGGCTAAGGTTTAAAGGGAGACAGCGGAACATTGAGGAGGAAAGATTACTCCGATGCTGCGCTCGATGAGGGAGAACCAGATGAGAGCTTCACACGTCCTCCAAATCACTTCACATCACTCAGACCGACACACATGAGAGCTCATCTTCCTTCCCCTCGCTTTTCTTCCTCGTCTCCTTCTGTTATTCCTTCAGCTGGGGCGACGTGGAGCGGTTGGTTTTCAGTCTAAGTCAGTTACGTCAGTATGTCGAGAGGAAATGAGGGAGATGGAGGCGCTTGGTTGGCTACCCGATAACCCGAAGACTTCTCAAGTAAGAGAGCAAAAAATCACCTGATCAATAATCCAAGATTATATTGTGTACTACTTTCGGCTTTTTTACAAATTAAAATGCCACATATTGTTGTTGGCGACATTAGCTTCACTGATGAGCCTTTGCTCGCTTCAGACGGGCGGAACTCTTCCATCTCTCAGACTGTAAATGGGAAGTCCACGACGTTGACGTGATGGCAAAGACGCTTGTGTGTGACATTGCAATCTGAAAATGATGTGCTCTGTTTCCCTCCGTTTGGCTCCAGTTCTTTGTGATGAAGCCATAACAAGCCACACGAGCCTCGTGGTGCCCGTTGACACCTGCAGGCAGCTGGAAACCAAACCAAACGTCTCAAACCGCCATAACAGATGAATCGGCTCCCACAAGGGGAGGTTGCAGGGGGGGGAGGGGGCTATGGTGGGAAAAAAAAGGTGATCAGTTAGAATGGGAGGGGTTGATTGATTAAATGCCACAAAGGGAAGAGAGAAACGGGGATTAGTTAGAAATCTCCTCGGGAAACGATAAAAGGGGAAAAGGCTGATTTAGAAAGAGAGAGTGCATGTGGTAATGAAGGGTTTTAGTGTCTTTTTTTAAGACTTTCCACCGCCACCCCCTTGTCACCCCCAGCCCCCCCCCCAAAAAAGAAAAGAAAGATCTTTGTGAGATGAAGGTAATGAAAGGCCGTGAGTTATGTGACTGCTCGCATAGGGAGAAGCAGCCGCAGGTCGCTCATGAAGGGACCAGACTTCAGACTCGACAACAGAGAGGCAACGCTGCCCCCCCCTCTCCGACCTTGACGGCGGAATGCACGCCCCCTTCCATTGTGCTCGGGGGTCAGACGGCGAACACTGAATCCCGGGGGTCTCTGTGAACCGAGCAGGTCCGGGGTCGAGACATCAAAACACGACCCGAAAGCCAGCCGGCCCTCCGGGGTCAACACGGGAGCCTCCGCGTGGGCCCTTTGGTTCGGCTCCGCCCCCTGCTCCTGGTTTTCCTCAGGGTCTGTGTCCGCGTCGTCTTCTCACCCGCCGCGTTCGCTCCCTTAATCGTCCATGGGGAGGGACGGTGGGACTCCCTCGGGACTGGTTGGTCCCTTTAGGGGAACCTTCCACTTCAGCAGGACCCCGTCGACCTGTTTGGGGCCCCACGGGGGACATAGATGTGCCGGGGGCCTTTTTGGGGGGGTGGGGGGAGTCTATTAGCAGAAAAATAAAGCCCTCTTGTTTCAGGTTGGCAAATTCATCTTCTGCTTTGAAGTCTGCTTCAGCTCCACCCGCCGTCTCTCATCTCTTTCATCTCGGAATGTCCCCGGCATGCCGGCCGTTGTTACCATGGCGATGTTTACGCGGCCTCTCCCCCACTTGACACGCGTCGACCTTAACAGGAATCACAGCTTGGGTTTGTGTTGAAGTTACTTCTCCACGGATCGAGCAGCGCCGAAGCGCCCGTCGCGTAATAAAATGGAATTATGCTCTGGACCATTTCCCGCTCTCTTTATCTCCCTTCTTCCACACCGGTTCGTCATTTTCCCCCCCTTTTCTTCTTAAAGTCATTATTGGATCGTGGGACGCTTTTATGACATTTATTCTCTCTCTCCCTCCCTCGCTTCTCTCGCCATCACTCTCTCTTCCTGTTAATTACCCTTGCAGTCTTATCTGTCGACACCCTTCAAACTTGCGGCTCCCTGTCATGAATCAAGTGCCCCCCCCCCCCTTCTTCTTCCACTCCCTCCTCCTCATCCTACTCTCTCCGTATCGGCCAAACAATTAAACGACTGTAATTAAGCCTCACAGAGAGGCGCATGCAGAGCACCTCCCTTCCTCCGCGTGGACCCGATAGATGGTCCACTCGTCCCAGAAGGAGACGTCGGGCTTTAGCGAGCATCCATCTGACCCTCACAGCCTGTTCTCTCTAAATGATCCACAACCAGTTTTATACATTTGTTTCTTTCCGACGGTCCTCGAACACATCATGACAAGCGCTTCCAACAGAATTGAATATATTTCCTCAAATAAACTGTTTACTCGAGACAGCCTGTTAACATCATTCCAGTAATGAAGCCAGGACGGTTCTTCAGAGACCAACAGTCATGTGACAGCCCGAGAGAGAGGAGAGTGGTTCAAACAACGCGAAACGTTCCATATGTTCAGCTCGCAGTTTAAACGTCCACATGTGTTGTGCAACTACCGGCGAAATCCACTCACAGAAGCCAGTCCGAGTTAAACCAGTGGCACTTAAATCAATCCCCCTTAAACCAGCCTTACTTAAAGATGTCCCACTTAAACCAGTCCTACTCAAACCAGTGCTACTCAAACCAGGCTTAGTTAAACCAGTACCACTTAAACCAGTCCCAGTTAAACCAGCCCTACTCAAACCAGGCTCAGTTAAACCAGTACCACTTAAACAAGACTCAGTTAACCAGTCCCAGATAAACCAGTACCACTTAAACCAGTCCCAGTTAAACCAGTCCTACTCAAACCTCTCCAACTTAAACCAGTCCTAGTTAAACCAGTCTCAGTTAAACGAGTACCACTTAAAACAGGCTCAGTTAAACCAGTCCTGCTTAAAGCACTCACCCCTAAACCTTCACAAGGGGACAACAGGAAGTGTCCCGAGTGGAGGAGGCGGGCCCCTCCATGATTGATGGCTTTAATACAGTTCATTCAATAAAGCAGAAGCAAACACAGAATGAGTCATGGAGCTGTGGGACTTTGTTACACCTCATGTTGCCTCCCACGGTGGCAGATGACCCACATAAGACGAAGGCTGCCGTGTGGAGACTTTGAATTCAGGGTTTTTACGTGTAACATTGTTTTTAAGCATGTTTTATATATGTTACACATATGGTATCTAAAAACCTCCAGAGATAAATGATAAAAACAGAATAAACTGAAGAGAATAAAGAGGACTTCCTGTTTATTTGATGCTTCCTGATGATGTCGTCCAACCAAACGATCCACTCGGTCATGTGGGGGTAAAAAAAAAAAAAACTCATTCAGCCTCCCGCTCTCTCTCTCTTCTGCTTCTCTCCGTCGCAAACTCGCCGACGCGCTCGCTCAACGAGGGCAATGGCGAAGGAGCAATTGGGTGTGGAAGCTGATCGTTTTTTGTAATTATTTCCCCGCTGTGTGGTCGACATGGAAAATATCACCCACACGAACAGAAGCAATCAGTTCCCTCCTCAAGGTGTCGGATACACTTAATACGTCGCAACGAGGACGATTTGAAATGCATAATCCCTCTCTCCCACGCGCTGCCTCGCCCGCGTTTATTTAATAATTTCCCCCGGTAAGCGCATGAATATCATCTAAAATGTCACAGTAGCAAAGCGGGAGTACCTGAACTAGCTGGTGTCTGACATTTTTAGTTCGTCATTGGAAAGTTAGAGGAACTGACTGATACGCGGCCTAAAATACTGATTGAATAAAATGGGAAACGGCAAACATGCCGGCGGCTTTTTTTATTACCGCGTGGAATTCGGGCTCTCCGAAGAACGTCTCACTCCGGTGGAGGTGAGCGCCGCCGGGCCGCCGCGTAAAGACAGGTTGTCGCCGCTCGCTCACACAACCCTGTGCATCCGGGTTAATCGTGAGAAAGCAGGCTTGTTACCGGATGGCTGCCGGCGTAAAAAAATCCCTTCACACGCCCGGGAAAAAGGGTATGCCCCGCCTCCTCGCCCGCACGCCGCTGTTACCGCAAGAAGGGGGGAACTGAGCAATCAGGCGCCGCTGGTGGGCGGGCGTGTTCGTGCATATTCTCCCCCGCTCCCCTCGGTTGTTGCACATTTTTTTAAATACATATATATATATATATTTTTTTTTACTAAACATTTAAGTACAGTACAGTTTTATTAAATAGGATAGCCAAGTATTTTCTGAGGTGGTACTTGGTGTAAAAAGTTTGAGAACCACTGGGTTACAGTGTCAACTTCCTCCCTACAAACTACCCCCAAAGAACTGTTTAACTAGTTTGTGTTTCACAGTAATATTATCTTTCACTGAGAAACAAAAGCAAGTTACAAAAAAAAGCAAACCAATGTCTCTTGGAGAGCAGCAGTTTCTCCCTTTGGCATTTCCTTTTAACAGCGACCAGGTGCGTATCTGAGACGACGCTTTGGGTTGTCAGCCTTATTGAGGGGTCGCTTTTCCGTGTGTGCTCGCTTCGCACATGGCCTCCACTGATAAGAAATCCCTAAACTTCCTTCCTTCCCAGAGTTTTACTCAAGCCTATTGCTTTTTTGCTCGCTACTGATGCGGTCCGACTGAAATTCGTCTGTTTTGACCCCAAACTTCAGACTTTATTGTAGTGATGCTGGAGTGTTTAGGACATTTTACCACAATCCTTCCAGGAGCTACTAGCAACGGCTAAATGCCACAACTTCCTGGAGCCACCTGTGGTCAGCTGACTACCAGCAACAGGTGAAAAAAGGATGAACACACGTGTTAGGAAGCCAGACTAGCTTTTAGCCCCTTTGGCCAGTCTTTGTGCTAAGCTAAGCTAACAATCAAACTTCTTATCCAACTCCCAACAAGAGAGCAAACGTAAGTGTTTCCCAAACTGTAAAACCATCACTGAAACCTTGTTTTAGCTGCCTAAACATAACTCTAGAACAATGGAATTGACTGATTGACCTGACAATTTTCTTTCTCCTTCACCAACTCATTTGCTGCCGGCCTTTTAATAAAAACAAGCTTTGCTTGGAATGAGTGCTCTCTTGTCTCAGTCATTTATTGCCGGTGTGAGATGTGTTTTGATGCGCTCTGTTATATGAGGGTTAGTTTACTCACTCGCTTCATAAAACTTATGTGGCAGGATAATAGACATGAATCTGAGTACTTGATATCATGAAGTTTTTTAGTGGAGCTGGAAAGCCGCTTTGTATACCGACCAGGGTCTCAGTCTCTGGGAGCAACACTTCTTAAATACAGCATGACGTCCATTCAGTAAATGTGGGGTCAAACGGACCACAAAGCAGGTTGTGCTTTAGGGCGGGGCTAACTTGTGATTGACCGGGACGTACACGGTACCACAGTGTCACGAAAATGCCAAACTAGAAGCTTAAAAACTGCATTTCACCATCTGCCAACGGATGTCCCTACAACCACGTCAGATCCCGCTTGACAATGCAAGACTACGTTGAGTTCTTTTTTTTCTGTATTTTAAAACAACCACGTGGAAGGGGCGGGGCGGGGGGCGGAGCCTGAGATGACCAATCCCAGGTTGCGAAGTGTCCATGTTGCATCCCTGCAGTCACTCCATTAGGAGGGATGGAGAAGTTCCCACTGACACTGGGAAGTGAGGATGCAGAGCTCAGCTCCACTGGAGCAGTTGGCTGTTGCACGATGGGAACACAGATTCCAATTACTCAGCGATCAGGAGGCTTTGTGTGTGTGTGTGTATTTTTTTTGTGTTCCCCTCCATCACCTGTTCATAAGTAATTGGTCCAGCCCGAAGAACGGTACGGAGGGACGGGGGACTAATGCCCTGTTAAGGCCTCAGAAGATGGTAGCGATGTGATGCGGAGCATGTTGAAACTTGGAGTCAGGATACGGTTTTGACCAACACATGCATCCAGAACTCAAATGTTTACATATTTATTTCCCCTTTAGCAGGGACGTGCAATAATTACTTCAGAAATGCTAAATGCTCCGTGTTTCTTAGTGTTCCTGTAAAGGTAAATGAAGCTGTAGGTTCAGACAAGAGGATTACACTCTAAGCCTGCTGTTTATTTCTCACGCACCAGCCACTGACTCCTCACTTAGAATTTCATTGCCTGTCAATCAAGATATCAGCTGTTTGGATCGGCAGGTCTCGTCCCTCCTATGGCACAACAAAACAGCGGCGCGGTTAGCGTACCATCCTTTGGCTGCATTCCTTTTTATGCCAAGACAGGCCAGAATGTTTCAAATCAAAGATGGAA
The DNA here is from genome assembly GCA_021346845.1 of Apeltes quadracus. Classification (NCBI taxonomy): domain Eukaryota; kingdom Metazoa; phylum Chordata; class Actinopteri; order Perciformes; family Gasterosteidae; genus Apeltes; species Apeltes quadracus. The sequence continues at coordinate 15,831,126 of CM037933.1, read as the reverse complement.
TACACTGATATTAATCATTATGATTATTATTAACATACAAGACAATTTTAGAGGTATTTTCTACTCACCAGCGGTCCGGCCTTTCTTTTATTGCTAGTGGAAGACTTTGGTAACAGTCACTTAAAACATCAAAGAAGATGCATGAACATGAGCAGCATCAGAACTACAAACTACTGATGTCACACGTTTTAAAACCTTTCAATATCGCAGCGCACATCCTCACAGCATCAGTATGCTCATAGCGTTCACCAAAAGTTGGAGCTGATGAATGTAAAAAAATAACTCTGGCCACATAATTACCCTCCGTGACCAATAAATTTGAGGCTGATTAGAAGATGACAGCAAATAACTCACCAATTTAGCAGCGTGTGACGCGTGCCGTGCCCCCAGGCGACAACATTTTCCAGCCCTCGCTCGCTCATGGCCTTAAAATATTTTTTGCACACACAGCATCATTAGCCCCCCCTGGGTGTTTTTTTTTTTAGACAAAAGGCCGAGCGGCGCTGACTCGCCTGGCGGCTGAGGGTTGAGAGGGGTTAAACTCACAAGCTACTTAAGTGCTGTCAAGGCACAAAATTGGGACGGAGCACCGGCCTGAATAATTACAGAATAACAAGGGGAAGGGGGTCTTTGTTTGGCAAAGGGAGAAAAATAATTGATTTAGCCGGGGAGGGGCGGGCAATTTTCTTCTTTTTTTTAACGCATCAGAGGACGTGCAAGGTCTCCCGCAGTGGCGTCCGAGGGAACTTCCAGCCCACTAGCACGAAGAGCAGTGGGAGCTCGAGGAGACGTAATTAATTTGATCAGATTAAAATTAATGGAGTAATTAAGGAGCTGCCTGCCCTACTTCTTCCAGTCCCGGACTGCAGAAAATACCAGTGGCAGCGGGAGTAGCGGCAGTGGCACCGCGGGGGCCGCGAGGGAGGGGGGCGGAGGAAGAGTGACTTTGAATTACAAGTACTGAAGTGTGCAGGACATGGTGGGGGGGACAACTGAAGACCGCCGGGAAAGAGAAGAGCTATTCTGAGTCTGGGATGGCACTAGATTCCACGACAAAAAGTGTATATTACGATCTGCAAAAATGTGGGACGCTTCCACAAGTAATGGAATGACTCGAAAAGAAAAAAGAAACACAACGACGTCAACGTCGTACTAACAAGCGCAACTGTCCCAAACATGAAGGAGAGGATTCAGGTAATTTATGGGGACATATTTATTTCTAACATTGTGCTTTCCTTTGGAGTCGATCTGCTGCTTTTATTCAATGCGGATGATTCTCGTCGCGTTGATATTTCATGATCCCGCCTCTTCTCTGAAGGCTGCGTCTCATCTGACATGAAGGGGAGGCACTGAGGGAAGAAATGTTCCCATATTTTAAAACCAAAACACTTCCCTTTGTATCGGGTGTGCCAACGTGAGCTTATAAAACGTTTCTCTGATGTAATTGAAAGCCCCAACTGCCGACAATGTATATGAACATCAGCGAATAAAGTGCATAGTCATGGGGCTGTTAGAGGAGAGCAGATGTCCAACTGCATATTTAGCATCTTAAGTGATACAAAATAATAAACTCTCAGAAAGATTTATGTTGTTTTTCAAACAGCGGCGTCGTGTTTTGGAATATGAGTCATTAAAGTCGTGAAGTGTAGAGGGAGGTTTCACTTTATTTAAAATTAAAACATTCAATCTAAAAAACGTGTTTATGTCGCTGAAAGGCGTCGTCTTTCAAACTGTTGCAAAAGTAAGATGTTAAAAATAAGTGTAATGAAATTCTGAAGTTTTATTATTTAAATTGAAGTTTTATTGCTCTCCACAGGCTGCAGGTCAACGCTTCTATTCCGGCATAGAAGAGTGACCGTCTCTGTCCTTTGGTGGGACAGATTGTCTCTATTCTCTCTCATAGTAGGACAGGTTGTCTCTATTGTCTCTCATGGTGGGACAGATTGTCTTTAGTCTCTCTCATGGTAGGACAGGTTGTCTCTATTCTCTCTCATGGTAGGACAGGTTGTCTCTATTCTCTCTCATGGTGGGACAGATTGTCTTTAGTCTCTCTCATGGTAGGACAGGTTGTCTCTATTCTCTCTCATGGTAGGACAGGTTGTCTCTATTCTCTCTCATGGTGGGGCAGGTTGTCTCTATTCTCTCTCATGGTGGGGCAGGTTGTCTCTATTCTCTCTCATGGTGGGGCAGGTTGTCTCTATTCTCTCTCATGGTGGGACAGGTTGTCTCTATTCTCTCTTATGGTGGGACAGGTTGTCTTTAGTCTCTCTCATGGTGGGACAGGTTGTCTTTAGTCTCTGTCATGGTGGGACAGGTTGTCTCTATTCTCTCTCATGGTAGGACAGGTTGTCTCTATTCTCTGTCATGGTAGGACAGGTTGTCTCTATTCTCTCTTATGGTGGGACAGGTTGTCTAGTCTCTTCGATCGTGGGACAGGTTGTTTCTATTCGTCACTTATTTGTGAAAACTTTTATTGAAAATGATTTATTGAAAACTTGTGTTTTAAAAAGTTCTTGTTTTGGAGCGGAGGGATCTTTAAGATGGTTCCCCGGAGAAGGTAAATCTCACAAAGCCGTTGGTGAAGACACCGGAGGAACGATGCAACACCGACTGGCTCACCTGCAGGCGTTTGGTGCACACAACAATAATTAACAGTCCTCAACAATCCAAGTAATGCTGATAATTTCACTGAATGCCAAGTATCAAAACACGTGTTGGAGTTAACCTACCATCAGTCTCAACAATTACAATTACACAACAGGAACAGGCACCATTAAAGCAAAGTCACAATTATATGACCACAAAACCTTGCTTACCTGTTGAAAGAACAAGGAACAAAGGCAGCGTGAGAAAGCGACAGAGCGTTGTGTTGTGTGTAAACACAGCGGTGTGGTTATCATTATGGTTCTGATACTTGGTTGGACCACCCCTGTAGTCTCAGTCTCCACTTTCAAGTCTTCTTCGAATACAGCACGACGTCCATTTAGCAGGGGGTGCATTAGGGCGGGGATACACGCTGATTGACGGGTCTCTAACAGACGATAAAGTAGGGGACGGACCGACACCCGTGGTCTAATCCAACACGACGGACGCTTCTTTTGTGGCCTGTGATCCAGATGCTGAATGGCTTCACGGAAGGAGAGTGTGTCAGAAATCTTTGCAGCATCCAACACTCAGCAACCAGCTTTAAATGTGGCTTTTACGCGTAAGGAACGTAAATGCATGCATGCATGTGTGTTGTGTTATTGTAGTACACACTTCAGGATCTCGTTAGATTAAATGGCAGCGTGCTTTGCAAGGAATTAACCATGTCTGTACACGAGAGCATCAGCCAGATGGTTCAAAATCTATAAAAAGAAAAGGAAAATACTCAAATGAACCACAAACCATGAACTCCAGTGATACACCAGCATTGGAGACGGATTGAGAGGCAACGTTGGAGAACATATTATATTATATGGAGGCGTATTTGTAATTTGGGATTTTGGGCTATACAAAATAAAATCTTTTCCATTGATGCCCCTCCCACCCACACACAATGCCAATCCCTTGATGAGTCTTTGTCTTAAATTAAAGACCCCTCGCCCCCCCTCCCCCCACCTGTCTGTCTCTCTGTGCACCCCCCTCTCCTCCCTCCTTGTAATTCTACACACATCACACCATCTCTGTGTGTGAGAGAGAGAGAGAGAGAGAGAGAGAGAGAGAGAGAGAGAATCTCAATTAATGGGAAGGACCGCCGGTGTGGACAGAAAGAGCAAAATTGGGAATTAGTGGCTCTCAGTAGAGGAGTGGAATTAAATCAGATTTTATGACCTCACGCGTATCCGAGCAGAGAAGATTAGCTGAGGCGGCGAGCGATGGAGAGTGCGCATGTGAGGCGAATGTTTTATTTCGGTAATTTCCATTTCCTCACGCGGTATCAGGGGAGGCCCTTAATAACCTTTGTTTATCTTGGGAAGGCTTTTGCTTGAGCATTATTGCCTCATTTAACCCCCCCCCTTCCCCTCCAGCACCATCCGCCACCATCCTCATTCGCTTTCCTGCGTTCACACTCATCCATCCATCCCTGGGAGACGCCTGGTGAAGCAACATTTTTACCCCACTAGCCAGTTTGTTTAAAGGCTTTTCTGGACCGAACCCGCGTTCTGTCAAAGCACCGCAGCGGCCTTTACGTTAGCGTCACTTTTAATTATTAGTGACAAATTCTAATTAAAAAAAAAAGATTCATATGCCACTTCGCACAGCGCGGTGACGTTGGTGTTTACAGAAGAACAGATATTCCATTGATAGATAATAGATTGTAGCAGGTACGGGGCAAATATCCCACTATGCATGTTTACCATCAATTATTATAGCTTAACCTGACATTTAGCCGGCTAGCTGGGTATTTGGGCGGGTTACGAAACAATGGCCCTCAGGACCGCTCATCGTCTCCTCCAAGAGGAAAGACTGTGTGTGTATGTGTATGTGTGTGTACACAGTTGTAAAACAACCAAATTGAGGAGACACAGAGATGGAATGTGTGTGTGTGTGTGTGTGTGTGTGTAGTGAATATGTTATATGTTCGTCTTGTGTGTACGCGTGCACGTGTGAGTGCGTGCGGCCTGATGTCGCTGCTGAGCGTGCACGCGGGTGTCGAGGCGGTTTTTGGTAACAATGTTTGTCTTTGTGTGTAGGTGTGTGTGTGTTCATTAAAGCCAGAGTAATGCCTTCTCTCCCTGGAGGTGGACTGTCTGAAGAGTGAATATCTCTGCAGGTATATACAGTCTGCTCTTCTCTGTCCACACACACACACACACACACGCGAACCCTCTCTGCCTGTTGGGCATAGTAATAGAAAAGTCCAAAGTCCAGGCGTTTTTAGTGAAGTGATAAAAAAAGTTTTCAGTCTGTTAGCAACACTCTGAATTCAGAGTAAAAGCTGAAAAGCTTTTTTTCATTTTCTCCTTCCCTTCCTTCCCTGTGGCCACTGTGAAGAGGCAGTCGGGGGAGTGAAGAACAAAACCTTTTTAAAATTTTGAAAACTTTATCGAATAACTACTACTAACACAAAGCCAGGTAGATTATTCTCACACACTCTGTTATGCTACTCCTTTTCAGGAGTCTAACAAAAGCTTTACATGTAGTCAAAATCGTGAATAAAGACAAATTTGCTAAACAGGGAGGACCGTTTTTTGCTGATTTAGTGTCCCTAGCAAATATCCCCCTGGAGACAGAATTTGGCGGATGGTGTGAGGATTGGCGAACTGCTTTTTTGAGTTTGTCAGGTAATGAAATATCAGATGTAAAGGTCTAAGTTCCACATGTAGGTTCTAAAGTAGTTCCAAAGCCAAAATTAGCTCCATTTTGTCGTTGCGAAGGCCTTAAAGCCATCTGAAAGAATCTATGTAAGATTCAATATTCCTATAGTAAAGTAAAGGAGCAATAATCCCATACTTAAAAAGTATAAAAAAGCACTTGAGATGTGACCCTCATCACCACATTGATGTCGAAGACCTTTGCGGACGATGCCGAATCAAGAATCTTCCACTTCTAACAACAGAGGAGAGTTCAGCTCCGGCCTCCTCCTTCTCCTCTCTGGACACCCAGGACGCACTGCTGACCCCGCTGGACGGGACCCTGCGGCTGTAGAATGAGAGGTTCTCTAAGGGGACCCTGGTGGTAGAGACACTACCACTTTAGTCCACAGGGGGCGCCCGCTTCAACACAGAATTCAAGCTCCGAAACTTCAAAGCCGGAAGCTCGTGCCTCTCGGCCACAATGAATATTCAAGTTTTTTATTCCAGTTTTTTTTACTTTGATAATCACTCTAGAAATGGAACCTTCTTCTCCGCTCTCTGAAACTATAAAAAGAGAATCATTTAGTAACAATCATTAAATCGTGCTCCGATGCTCCTCTGGGAGTTGCGTGGCGACAAGCTGTCGATACTCGACAACACCAATCTTTGTTTGTGTCGCAGCCCCTCTGGGGTTACTTTTTAATAAGCTATATGTAATTGGTCTCCCGTAACACCTGGCACCAGTTAGCAACATGACCGGCACGTTGTAAATGTCGGGAGAGGGCATGCGTGCTTAGCACACACACACACGCATTAACGTATGACTGTGTGTGAAGCACAGAATACACACAAAAACAGACGCACACATTCACATGCAGAGCCGAAGGAGGAAATGCATTCACTTAGCTGTGAAGAGCTTCCCGCTGTGATTATTAATTACATTCTCCTTCCTCTGTCACCTGTGTTGGTTTGTGTGTGTGTGCGAGTGCGTAGGTGTTTGTTTGTGTGTGTGTGCATGTGTGCGTGTGTGTGTTTTTGTTTACAATTTTCCGGCACATCCACTTTGCATGCCCGCAGCAGAGAACAGGACGTACTCCACCTCCTCCTCTCCATCCGTTGTCATCTTCCTCATCCTCTCTCTGTGAGTCTGTGGATCGTCTTCCTGCATCAAAATCAGTCCATATGGCCTCGTTCATTTTGTCGCCGGCGCCAAAAACCCGTTTGGCTTCGAGGCTCCACTGTAACGACGCTCAGCACCGGGAGCGCCGCCGTGCCGCGTTTAAAAAGAAAACCATCTCCATTGATCTCGCTTGATGAGGGGAACTAACAGCGGCCTCCTCGCTGTGTGTTGGCCCCGCCCACTTTTTGCATATTCGTCGAATCAGTCCCGGTGGCCCGAGAAGTACAAAACGCGTAGGAACGCTGGATTTTTGTGAATGCAATCTGGTCACATGTCTCTAGAGTTGTCCTCAGAGGGACAAGTAGTCCACCACACATCTGACCCCTGGGACAAACCAGGCGTCCCTCCTCCATGATTCCGTTCATTAATTCTTTGCCCGTTCCTCCTGCCGTGTCACAGGTAGTACAGTAGTCGGGCAAACGGTGCAGGTGACCGTGAGAGGGGGGAGCGGGGGAGGGGGTGGTGATGGATTGGCCAGGCAAACTGCAAAAATTCATGCATCAGCTGTCACCGTTTATTGATATTAATATATGTTTATACATAAACCCAATTATCTCACTCAGACAGCTGTTCGCCTACCATGTGAAGAAATACGAGAAGGGAAGATATTTTCCTAAATCTACCACAGTTGCTATGTTCCCTCAAGTATTTCAGGATATTTTCCAAACTTTAGAAATATTGACTAAAAAGAAAAGTTTAACTTCCGTAGGAGAAAGTGAGGAGTGTCTAACAACCCCATATGTTGCCCCCCCCTTGTTGCCTCTACTTTAATATCAGCTGGGATCAGCTTCATCATCTGAAGGAGATGAGTGGTCGCGGATAATGGAGGACGGGATGAATGGAAACCAGTCTCAGTCCACTGAAGAAACAACAATGGCACTACATGTGTTTGTTGATATGCACGCAGCAACGCATTACAATTAACCCCTCTCTGCTTTATTCAATCCACCCACTTGTCATTAATGTCCAATCTCCTCCTCTCTTCCTTCTTGTTTACTCCCCTCTGTGTCTCCTGACGTTCCATCTGTTCATTGAAGCACTCCCCCCCTCCTTCCCCTCCTTCCCCTCCCTCCCCACACGTGAGTCTCAACACCCTGATTGTTTTCTCCTTTCAGAATCATCCTTGCTGCGCTCGGCCGGTATTTATTTTCACTTATGTGAGCAGCACACAAGAGCCGAGATGTGTGTTTACTGCACACACACAGACGCACACACACACACACATACACATACACACACGCACACACACACGCGCGTCTTCGGTCCTGCGGAGCTGACAGTGTGATTCCGAGAGGCCTCAGAGGATCAGGAGATGTGAGCAGAGGAGGAAACGAGAAGGAGAAACACGTCAAAGGAGACGGGGGAGCCAGGGCATTAGTTAGGGGGGAGGAGGAGGGAGGGAGGGTGTAGAATAACCACAGGAAAGCAGGAGTGAAAGGGGGAGCTGGAGAGACACAAAGGATGAAGGGAAAGAATGGAGGGATGGAAGCAGCAGCTCAGAGATTAGCACGACCGCTAACCGCTGCATGCTCATTAAAGTCCACCAGAGTCTTCAGACTGCGCCAGTGTGAGTATGTGTGTGTGTGTGTGTGTGTGTGTGTGTGTGTGTGTGCTTTTGTGCACTTCAACACCGGCGTGCGTCCACGTGCTTGTGTGGCGAGAGCGGTCGAGTGGACGTGAAAGAATGCGTGACGTGTTGGAATGTCCGGGGCGTGGGAGGGGCTTAAGATGTGATGTCACAGATTACCAGACGTGGTGGGGAAGGTGACACCAGGTGCCACTGCAGCGTGGGTGGTCCCGGGTTTACGTCTGTGTGTGTGTGTGTGTGTGCATTCATCAGAGAAGAACATGAACCAACAAGTCGCACATTGAGCCTCCTGATTTCCCACCAACTATAACAGTCCTAACATTGACCTGCCTTCTGAACTCCTTATTCCCTAATAGGAAATATGCATTTTGCGGACGTTGCCTTCAGATAGCGCTGATAATAACAATAATATTGTTACACATACGTCACCATTAGGTGTCGTAAACCAGCCCCGTCCACACACACACAACCTCACAGATGATGCTCATTTGAGTAGCTGAGATGTTTTTTTCATTTATAAATGTTTATCCACCACTGTAACAGCAGGAGGGGGGCGCTGCAGTGCCCTTTGCAGATGACAAACTACTAGTGCGGATGAACAAATTAGATTATTAACCAACAGCACAGAGATCACACCTCCATCTGTGTGGTTTCACGCTGCACCACGCGGCCCTGTTCAGAGCCCACACGCCCACGTCCGTATCCTACATCAGATCATTCGTGCACCGCGGAGGCCCCTGTGCGCCTTGATTGCTTCAAACGGTGTTTACTGTGGTCCTAATAATAGCAGCCGCCCGTTGAGGCTGAAGCAGCCAGCCAGGCGACATATTAGGGCAGGGCCGAGTAGCTCCTGACTGGCAGATAGACAGCTGCCGGCTGCATAGGTCAGGTTACGGATGAGCAGCAGGACATAAGAGATGTAAAAATAAACAGGCCAAGGGGAGGGAGGCTAACAAAGACAGGGAGAGGGGAAGGTGTGGAACGAGCCGATAAGAGGCGGGAAGACGCAGGCTGAGCTCAGAGACAGACCAAGACAGATCAAGGGGGGGGACCTTGAAGAAACAAAAGGGGTCGAGGCGACACAGACCGTGAGAGACTCGCAAAAAACATTATAATATTTTCTACTCCGTCCAGACAGCTTTATCAGCTCGACGAATGTGTGTGTGTGTGTGTGTGTGTTTGTGAGCGTGTTTGTGCACGGAAAAGATATGGCCGCCGCAGGACCTTGAGACACGTTTTCTGAAGGCTACTGTTTGCACACGTATCGTATCGCCAAGAATCCGCCTGGTGTCAAAGCCGCCTTCAATGACGGTTAGTTCAGGGAACACAACCACTTGATTAAAAAAAGGTGGAAAAAGACGTTATTGTTCAACAAATAACTGCGTCTCCCGCAGTGTTCTACTTGTCGTTGACTTTGTCCCTTGCCCTGACAAGAAGTGAAAACGTACCGATTGCTGTGTAAAGAACAGCCTTTCAGGTCAAAGGGCTTTTGAATACTATTCTTTTCTTTTAGATACTTTTGGAAAAGCAATCCTTTTCCTTTTTTAACTTGATTTTCTGACCGGATCCGTTTGAGCGTCGCAGATGCTTATTCGTGTTGTAAATATGGTTTTACAAGCGTTGTGGAGATTTTAATTGCATGAGACTTTGCCCATTGAGCTAAAGCGAAAGGATCCATATCAACATGCATAGAAAACCATTTTGTAGTGTGATTCATTTCACCAGCATTGGGTTGTTAGTAACACACCATGTCTGGTTTCCACATAATGTCAGAACGGAGTCACTCCATATACACAAACCCGCAGCACTTACCTGGTACGTCCGGGCACACGGACCCTCGGGCTGACAGGGAAATTTGTGTGTGTGTGTGTGTGTGTGTGTGTGTGTGTGGAGCTACTGTATACATCTGTGTGCGTGTGTGTAAACCCAAAGCTATGCCGGGAATGTTTGCGTTTCATACACCGCAGCTCACAGCAACTTAGAGGAAAAGGCCCACATTCATGAACTCGGTGAACCTCTCCCGCGGCGTTACCTGGGGCCCAGGCGAGATTTAATAAATGGGGAGGAAATCCACGGGAAAGACGCTGGCCAGGTATTGACGAGCTCTCTGGGACGCTCCACCACTGCCAGCAAGTTACACAGAAAACTCCACCTGTCATTTTCAAACAGACGTGCATGGACTCTCAGACCTTCCCCTCCTTTAGTTGGTGCCAGCGTGTGATGGCCTGCCAACATCCAAACGGGTCTTTTTCTGTAGAGCCTCGCTCTGGTTTGCCTGTGCACCAGCCGTGCGCCTGGAGTCCGTTGGATCCCATTACGCCGCGAAAGTCAATCTGAGCCAGTAACAGTGTGGCATTTAGGTCGTGTTGGGGATGATGGCACCGACGATGCACCAGAGCAGGGCTGTTAAATGGCATCTGTTGTGGTTTAATGTTCGGCTGCGAGAGGTACGGCAAAACTAAAAGGGGAACTTTGGTGTTTTTTCAGCCTGGATTCTGTTTGCCCGTATTTTTCTGTCTGAGGGACAACTTTATTGGCATTGGGCCAAAATTTAGGGAGAACAGACGAACGGTAACGGCTAAACGGACTGCAATGCGATCGCTCAGGGCTGTGGTTGGATTACTGAAGTGGAATCCGTGGGCATATGTCCAGGGACCCAAATGTCAGTCCTCCCCCCCTCCCTCCGCCAACCCCTTTACATATTGTCTCTTAAAGAGACACATATCAACCAGGAAGAAGCTTAAAACAGACAGAGAGACACGCAACCTTCTGATTAAACTGAAATGAGAACCACTGAACAAGAAGCAACCATCAAAACAGCAATGACCCTTTTCTGCCTCAGGAGCACCTCAGATGAGCGCTGACTTCAACCTGTGAGGGGGGTTCACAATTGCTGCCTGTTATTCCGGAATAAATAAATTGTCTCTTTCCTCAGTTGCCACCCGTGAGACGGTGAATAACTGTCCATGTGTGCTGCTTTCACGAAGCGTATGAACGTCACGTTGTGTTCTTTGATGGAGGATTACATCCTGAGACGAGGAATAGTTAAAAGAAGGTGGTGAAGGTTATCACCAACATCTTAGCAGTCGGTTAGCTATTGGTAATAAAAATGCTGACTTTGTTACTGCTAATTATTTAGGAGTAGAAATCTTCATTTCGGGGACGTTATGACTCTGTCGCTCCGTTGATCATGGAAGATATTGCTGCTCCTGCTAATGACCAGATATTTCTTGATCACTGCGCGGCTGCTGGAACACTTCAAGTAGAGACCCTTCCTATGAAATAAATAAGAGACCAGGGGTGTCTGGAACAGCAGGTGTTGAAGCTTCTGAGTCTTGCAGCGCAGAGTCCCCAAGACCTACGCCCACATTCCTATGCTGTTAGTGCGGCTCCGTAAGTCTTTCCTGACCTTAACCACTCCTCTCCTGAAGGGCTTGAAAACATCAGCCGACACAGTGACCCGTTTGTCTGGCGATACGGTCGAGTGTATCACGAGGTCACTCGGCCTGATTCCAGTGCCTATTCCTGCACTTTGTGAGCCCGTGCTGGCAAAACAGAACCGCTCGACGTTTAAAACCATTTTCTCCACTTAGCAGAAATGTTCTGCTGCTTCGAGCTGGAGATGGTAAGTACCTCACTAAGTACCTGCACAGCTTCTTCAACCCACTTATATTTACGACGTGCTACGCTGCCTCCTCAGACTCACCTCCACCACACCGGATAGAAATGATGACGGTGATGTAATGATGTAGTTTGTGAATGTAAAACAGAATTTTCAGGCCACGGTAGGGAAAGCGTGGTATACTTTGAATGTTTCTTTGAGGGAAAATTTCAAAGAAACATTTAAAGAATTTTTTAGTTTGAAATTTGAAAGTAGAAATTTTAACATTTTTTTAGCAAAGTAGTCAGAATTATGACGAGAAAGCATAAATGCCAGTGTGAAGCAACCTCTCAGCACGATCATGACTCCTGCTAAAGGACGCGACATCAGAATCCTGGTAATCCTGGTAATCCTGGTAATAAACATGCTATTACCAACTCAGGATTCCCAATGTTTCCTTTATTCTTCTTCTCCCTCAACGTGGCCGGCCCAGCCTCACCGCTGATCATGAAACAGCTTTTCATCTGCCACATTTTGCACTGATCCTCGCTCGCCCGAAATACTAACAAACTCATGTAGTTAAAATACACAGTCTTCTTTTGCTCTAAATGGACCATCATTTACGAAATGAACATCATTCTGTATTAAAGAAAATACTTTATACTAGAGATTTAGACCAGTGGTTCTCAAACTTTTTACACCAAGTACCACCTCAGAAAATAATTGGCTCTCCAAGTACCACCACAATGACCAACACCATACAGTAGCGCAGTACGCCGTATTCATCAAAAACAAGGCAGATGTTTTATTCCTAAAGAAGTATCTTTAATATTGTCATCCATTGTAACATTTTACAGTTTCAACAGTAAGACTGCGCTTAAAAATAGGAAGAAAAAAAAAACTGTACTTAAATAATGTTTCAATTAAAATATATTGCACATAAAAGTTAAATAAACGTGAAAAACGTCTTAAAGATTAAATAAAACTCTACTGTACTTTAATGTTTAGTTAAAAAAATAAAAGATTTAAAAATTAAAAAAGTGATTTCAGTGATTCTTTGGCGTACCACTAGAGGGAGCCCCACGTACCGCTAGTTGTCACTGATCACTAAATCACTGATTTAGACCATAAACGTATGTTTACAATGTTTACCGAGGTGGCGGCCTGGTCATCATTGAACCTTTCCTTGTGAGGAACCTTTCCTTGTGAGAAGTTCTACTTTTCATTTGCTGTGATTTATGCCATCTTCCATCCTGCAGATTTAGTGTCAGTCTGTCCGAGTGTTTCCTATTTTACCAAAAAACTGAAGCTTTGGCCAGAGCCGAGACTGAAGTCCCAACAACAGAAGCCTTAAATTAAAGAAAGGAGCAGCAGTGAGCTTTGTCTCTCATATAAATCAACTCTTCGATCAATAAACCTCTGCTACATTCATCAATTATTTCCAACGACAGCTGGAAACGCCGCCCACGTTCCCAATCATTTATTGATATGTGACACGTGATGACACGTTGTGGAGACTCAAGGTCGGCTCTGTCGGAAGAAAATTGGTGCCGCGCGTTGACGACAGCTGAAACCGTTTGTTTAATTAACAGGAGCATTTTAATTATTTCATCTGTTTGTACATCACACGTCTCTGCTCTTGATGGTGTCAAACCGCCGGTGAAGGTGAGAGGCCATCAGAGCTGGATTAAGTCTCCCGGAAATGATGTGTAGCCGAATTAATGCTTCGTACACACACACACACAAACACGCAGTTGGTGGAGGTCTGAAGAACACGTGTTGGAGATGAAGAGTTATTGCACCAGAAAGTGGATTAATAATTGGAGGGTACAGACGAACAAATGGAGCGTTCACTTTTATCTTCTGGCTACAAAACGCTTACTTTGAATCTGTGATTCGTCCCAAACCATCTGTTCAGTCCTGCGAGATCAGGTTGAAGAAGTCACTGATGTTTATTTCAAGATCAGACAAATTATGGATGAGAAAATGGATTATGAGCAGATGATGAATCTGAAAAGTAATGTTTGCACAACGCTGCCTCTTTAATGGATTCATGCAAAATGGGAAGTTGGTGATAACGTGGGCTTTTATAAAGTAATCTATCTTAACCCGGGTGTTTTTGAAACAACATTTCGAAGAAAGCAGTGCAGGGTAATGACAGTAGTCCCATTGGCGAGCTTGAACCGGCCCTTCTGTTGAGACCCGCCCCCTGCCGCTAACCCGTTGAGCTGTCAGAGCTACGCTACCTGTGGCCAGTGGAATCAAGTCAATTCCGGGTATGGCTGAGCAGGTTTTTGTCGCTAAAGTTCTGCAAAGGTTAAACAATGAGCTGAAAGGAAGCCATTGTGTTCAAGCCATTCATAAACACCCTGGATGTGAAGAACAGTCTGAATTTGCCAGACTCCATTTTGAAGATTTAAACCGGATAGTTAATTAGGTTGTGGGAAGAAAAGGGAGATTTGTTGAGGGGGGGTTTGAATCAACATAACGGCAACTGATGTTGTTGTGTTGCACAACTCTGAAAAGCGTCTTCGGCTACTTCCACCACTGGTGGGCTGCTGCTGCGAGTATGCAAATGTGTCCTCTCCTCCCCTGCCGAGGCTTAAGAATGCAAATAAAACAGAAGCAGCATATGTTCCGATTTAAATATGCAAGACTAATGAGCCTGAGGAGCTAATCACCAAGGCATGAGGGCAGCGAGTGTGGCAGCCACAAAGAGCCCAACTTTTTGGCCTTTCGGTCTGCAGCAGATAACTACCAGGGACGGGGCATCGACCTTTTGCCCCTCCAGCTACGTGACGTGACCTTCCTAGTGCGCTACGTGTGCTTCTTGCCCCCCCACACCTCAAGGCCGTCAGTGTAGACATGTTTCTTCTGGTCGTTCACTTAGCTTCCCTGGGTGGAATTCTAATCAATGTTCGGTGGTCGGAAGAAAAACAAGACGCTGAGCGGAACGACTTGTTTGGTGTTTTCCTGAACTTGTAATTCACTTTGCACGAGCACACTGAACTCCTCAGGACGCCGAAGAGATGATGCTTTATATGCAACTACACCAATAACACAATTGGTCTCTCTCCATCCAGTAGATGTGCTCAAATCAACCTCTTCAAGGCTGCATCCACACTACATTTTCCCTTGAAAAAGCATATGTCTTTCTCCGGCTGGTCATACTGAGACCAAAAACTCATGTTTACAATGTTTACTGAGGGAATAAATCAAGAGAAAAGTAGAGTCATATCGTCATAGACTTGTATACGACAAGAGGAGTCGCCCCCTGGTGGTCACTACATAGAATGCAGGCCTTTTGAGGAGCTAAAAATCAGGGTTCTTAGAACGGTGAAAAAGTCCCTCCGGTCAAAGTTGCCATCTTGTGGGTGTGAAGCCATTTTTCTCTTTTTGTTATATTTTGCTGCACAGTCATGAATCAGCTGCTCAGGATGATTTATTTGGGTTAATTCCACAGTGTCCATTTCGCAAATCTATCTATCTCACGCTCAGACACTCATTGAAGTTGTATTGGAATGCGGGAAAAAAAGTACTGCCTCAAAAATGAAGACAAGCGCAAAAGCACCATGGGGGACACGATCGAATCAATGAATATTTCAATGTGTCAGTGTTATTTTCAGCACGTTTTCTCTGCTCTCCTTTCTCACTTTGTTCTTTATGCCTCCATTATATCGGCAGACGCATTGTGTCCCATTTAACTGTTTCCCCGGCCGGCGATGTACATCGTTACCCTGCATTTCCCGCTAAAAATAGTCCGGCAGTAAAACGCCTCCGCGAGGCCTCTGCCCATCCTGTTCCACTCCCGGCGATGGGAGCTTTCTACGGACAAAGCGCCTTTTATTCATGAGCAATCATGAATATCACCTTCTCTGGCACATTGAAATGCAAGGCTCTCTGTAGAAAAAAGCCTGCCACGTGTTTTTGTTTTCTAGCTTATTTAGAGGTAAATTATCCACAGATGTGCTTTCAGTCGCCGTGGTCTGACACCAACAGGTGGGGAATGGCAGGCGATGCAGAACAAAGCAAAGGAGTGAAGTAACAGAGCAGCGGGAACTCTTGATAATGATTCACGGTTTTAATAGATAACACATGGATGCATAATGCATTACATGTCATATGCCCATCAAGCTCTAAATGGTTTCCCATTGTTCGGCAGGAAGTCGTCTCATTGGATGCTTTTCTTCTCGAGCTCCTTCAGCTGATCTGGACATGCTTCCCTGTTCCAGATGGGGGTTTTTTTTTCGACACATGACTCCGTAGCAGCTGCCTGATTGGCCCTGATCCTCCAAAAATAAAATGATACCACGTAAAAAAAAAAAAAAGAACCAAATAGAGAAGGCTACCAATGCCAACCAAAGGAGAGGAGACTTCCCTCTTTGCGTTTTTGTTGCAAGGGAACAAAATCCTTCTCCCGTCGGCGCCTCACAGACAAAACGGTGGTCATCCAGACACTTCACCGCCCGACGCAAGGGTCACAAGAATGAAGCCTCTCAGGCGCTTTACCGGGAGCTTTGTGTTCCCTGGAAGGCAACGATTACATTAGACAACCACAACATCACAAAGAGGAAAGTGGACACCGTCTAGACGGGAGCTATACGGGTGAGTGAAGCGAAACGAAATCCCCCTCGGTGGGATATTTACTGTACAATGACACGGGGCCTGAACTGAACCAACCGTCCAACAACCTCTCCTCACGACGCCTCATCTGTAGAAAAGTGGCATCACCCGGGGTGAACTCATGCTGTGCGGAGCAGATGTTTGTCTGCAGTTTTAGTAAAAGCAGGCAGTAAATCCAGCAGAAGACAAGACTGTAAGAGGTGGGAGTGGAGGCGGAGGGGGGCAAATCCAAATTATTTATTTCTGTTTCTGTTGCCACACAGAAGAAGAAAGACTAATTGCTCAAAAGTATTTTCAATGCAATTCACATGATAAACCGAACACAACAGCTCAGTTTCAGTTACAGTAGATATAAAACCATGCATGCTCTTAATTTCCTGGTACAGCGGGTGGTTTAATGTGAAAAATCCATAAATCCATTACACAGCCGTGTTTGAAAGAACAGCTGTAACGCAAAACTGGACTTTAATCGATATTTAACACTTCAACTTGCAAATAAATCCGTCTTCGGAAAACAAACTCCGGAGAACGCACCACAAGCCCCGCCCCTCATTCCAAGTGACATGAAGCAAAACTTGCAAGATAATGCAGCGGTATTTCCTGAGGACACACCCCGTGCCCCGGCTTTCATTTACTTGATTCGTGAGCTTTGTTTTATTGATATACGATGATGGATTTAACCACATCACAGCTTTGAATCGAACCCACAGTAAATTTACTATTTTCATATAGAACTTTTTCTAGAGCTGACTGACCTCTGACCTCCGCCGAGGGAAGGCGTGAGTGTTATTGTGCCTTAAGGGGTGTCCTGTAAATGTGAGGAAGAAACGCAAGAAGTAAAAAAATTAAAAAAAAGACAATGAACATAACAAGAAATAGATGGAAAAAAAAGAATCGAAAGTGCACCCGAGCCAGCTGGTCATCTGCTGCGCTGGAGCCTGGGCCAAAATACAGCAGATGCAAATCAATAGAGAAGTGAGGGAGGGAGGACATTAGGACGAGGACATCGGCAGTAGAGAGACGGATAACGGGAGCACAGGGAGGGACGCAGAAGGACGCTGATGTCTTCCAGAGGACGATCCCTCCATTCAGAGGGAGGGGCAAGCTACAGAGGTGGAGGGAGGACGGGAGGACGGGAGGACGGGAGGAGGGACAACACCTCGGGGTGCGATTCCGCCACTGATAGTTTAGAGCGGGCGGCATCGTAAAGAGAGAGCAGGGGGAGGGAGGGGGGAGGTTCTTTCTACAGACAGATGTTTTTCTGGATCAACTACAGGAGGGACGTCCCTTAAAGAGCTGAGCTGACGGACACTGAGGGACGAGGGGGGATGAGGGGGGCGGGGACAGAAAGATGGGGGCTCTGTTTATCATCATTCTGAGCATCTGTCAACACTGTATTGGCTCTTTGAAAAGTTTTGGTATTATTAAATATGAGGAACAAACCCACAGCTTTTTTTGTGGCAGCTTATTTAGTGTTGCTAGGCAACAGGTCAAGCTGCTAACCTTAAGCTTTAAAATGGACCACAGGCTCTGATTCAGCTCGTTGTTTAATGGCGCAGTGCGAATTCATGGAAGACAATGGACCTGAAATCGGACGCCTTTCCACTGAGAGACGATTGCGTCCTCAAACACCTCAAGTTAAAAGAAACAATCAGCAAGACAAAAGTCTGGAAAAACCTCTGTGATATTTTGATATACAATTTGAAAAAAGAGGGGACATTACGTGTGGCAGCGTGGCGCTTGACGTGCAAGAATCTGATTGGCCACTGCAGTGGACAGGCAGACGGTTCTCTCTCTGGGGAACATGAACATGTGTGGGACTTCGTACCAGGACTTCCATTATTTGTCGAACTGGAACAGGAAGCCCGCGGCTCAGAATCCGTCCGCAGGGTTCATCCTCCTGGCAACATCCGTCCACCCGTCCTGTCCACGTCCCTCCTCCGCCCGCTCAGGGACCCATCTGTGGAGGTGAGAAGCCCGCTAGTCTGGTGTTAATGGGGAGGTTGTGTGCTCTATTTATTCAGGGGGCTGGACCTCCATAAAGAAGCCGTGTGTGCACAGTAGTTGACTCACAGGGGAGCGTCTTCAAAGTCAGCAAAGGTTTTGATTTGTACATATTTATCTATTTTCTACACACAGTCAAGCACGCATATTCCAACAAATTATTCATTTGCGTCCTGAAAAAAAAAAAAAAGGCTCCCGTGATAACTTGCCAGATGCAGTTAAGCTCATTTCCAGGTTTATAACTCCCACCCCCCCGACCCCTCCCTCCCTTCACACTGAAGCACTCGAGCCGCTTGCTTCCTCATCCTGCCGCGGAGGCACTTAAAGGACAGTAAAACGCTCTTTAATTCAAAAACTCATCTGTATTCTTCTTGTGTTTTGCGGGGAAGAATAATACAAGTAAATATCAAAAAGAGAGTGTGAACTTTTGTCGTCCGCCCCCTCTCCCCCCCGCGCGGCCCTCTCCCAGGCCGCCGAGCATGCGATGATGCTGTGAGGAAGTTCTCTGGTGAAACAGCCCGTTTCGGGATCTGCATGGACTCCTCCCCCGGTGACTGTTTGCATTTCATGTCGGAACCTGCAGTAAGCGGCGACGGGTCGGCCCTGAACATTCCTTATTAATGAGCCCCGAGGCCTTCGGGAGACACACGCTCGCAACACATAATGTACAGATGATAGAGAGGGGGGGGTTAATGGGGATATGGGAATAATAGGTGCGACGGAAGAGGAGGAGGAGGAGGAGGAGGAGGAGGGCAGGCGCTCAGAGACGACTGCAGGAGAGCGATAGAGGAGGGCCGAGGAGGACACAGAAAGCGAGTAAATCCGAACAACTTTTTCTTTTAAAAGAGCGGCTGGATGCAAACTCCCTCGCCCCCCCCTCTCCTCCACTCGCACCCCCCATAAGGCTTTTTTTCGCCCTTGTATTTCGACACACCGTAAAGGGGATTACAGCGGCAGAGTGCAAAAATAAAACCCCAGCTGAGCCGCACTAACAGGTGTGAAAGGTGCTTGGAGACCAGATCTCGGTCACTTACCTGCTTCCCCGCCGTGGGTTCGGTATCGGGGGGGGGATTGAGCACCGAAGTCGGCGAAGGAGATTTGTTAAGATTGTGCCAGTTGTGTCGCGTTGGGGAAAACACGTGCCAAGATAGAGAATACAAGAAGGAAAGCCAGTTACATCAGCGCTGCCACGAGTCAGTTTATTGATAGGTGTACAGGTTTCACTTTTATTTCAGGTATTGAGATCAATTGTTTTAAGCAGTTAGAGCTCCAACTACAACAGATCATTGGCTGAAGCATTGACTGTCAAAGTTGCATCACCATGGAGCACAAACTGTCACTACCTTCACTCCCCAAAGAGTGAGGTCTTTTTAAAAAAAAGGTCTTTGAAAAGTGTTTGAATGATATGAACAAGATGTTGAGAAGATAAAGATGAAAGCCGAAGCCACAGATCCACGACACTGAGGAACAGTCGTTCCATAAGAAACAGCAGAGATGGATCTCAAATGAATGATGTGCTGATGTGCTGGCGCTAACATTAGCACATCAGATGACCAATCCTGCTCTGTGATTGGCTTAGGGGGGGACTATTTTATCACGTGAAGTTAGTGACCTGCAGACAAAAGAATGAACCTTTTGACAGGTCTTAACTATTTAGGCCACGGTAGCGTTCTCAATATGGGGAAGGGCTGAGCCAGCGGATGGAAGCTAACAATGCTAACAGCGTCAGGAATGCTAACAGCGGGGAAACGTGGTGACGGAACGAACTGTGTTTGCCGTAGTGGGGGCCGGAGTGGGTTTTCCACATAAAAAAAAAAGCCAGAGATGAATTTCTAAAATGTGTACTAAAAGGAAAGATTAGACAAATACACTAAACAAAAATATAGTTCAGATTAAATTTATACGTCAGCAATGTACAAAAACCAAAGCTGTGTCAGTCAGAGGCTCTAAAGACCACTCATTATGGTGACATAAAACAGGTGGAGACATGTCAACATCTTGCACAATCTATGACACACAACTATTATTAGTAACAACAAAGAGATTCCGCTTCCCCTAACATTTCCCTTCGTTGCATCATTTCTGCGGGAGAACCAAAATGGTTCCAATGTAACGAGCATGACGACATCCGGCGTTGTTTGCAGTTCGCTTTTTAGAGCGTAATTCTCTACAGAAGCTTGTATGCTTCCTCTCCACATTGTTCCTTTTCATCCTCTCCAACATCCAAGAGAGCTGATTCCTTTCTTCTCCTTGACTTGTGTCTTTGTCTCCCGCTATATTCCTTTTACCACTCTGTCTCTCATTCTGTGACAGCCCCCCGGCCCCTCCAAGGAGACGGCATTAAGAACAGCAGCAGCTTCAAAGCTTCACTTTTGATAAATAGCTGTGTGCTAAATGTACTAAAGAGGACAGTAACCACTAAATAAACCAGCAAAGACAAAGCCGCTCTCCAAATGCATTCACTTTGTGCACAGAGACAGAAACGGCTTTTGGTTTGTCACAACATTAAGTTTGCGCTGCTGGGGGGGAGTCACACGGCAGATATTGTAAGCGATTGCACCTGATTAGACCTTGAGATTATTGATATAAATCATGGTTTTGAATGTCAGTGTGGCACGCTGTGTGTTATTCATATTCACTGAACCATAAATTATGCTAATCGTTCTGAAAATACACATAACTGCCCTAGAACATGGGCTGGGGGGGTCAAAGGAAGGGTTAAGAGGAGCTTTTGTCTCATTTTTCTACATCCCCAATGGCCGGTTGTAGATTTGTCCATTGTCCCCACGTTCCGGGCCATCTGAGCCAACTAATCAATGGCAATCAGGTAACCAATCAGAGCACAGGTACACCAATTAGGGAGCGCCGGGGATCCTGGGAGGTCCAATTAGAAGACCTGATTTGGCTCTAATTTAGAGCAGCTGCTCCTGAAGCTCTGCATGACAGCTCCTATTCCCCTTTCTAGGGCCGAGGCGTCTGCACCTGACACACACAGACACACGCACACACACACGCACATGCACACGCACACACACACAAGGAATGGAATAATAATCGTCACTATTTGCTCAGCGTAGCGGTGCGGAACCCCTCGGAACTCTGTGAGGAAGAAGACACATTACAGCTGACACTGTTCTCCACCTTCTCGTCTTCCTCCTCCTCCTCCTCCTCACCAGTCTCTCCATCTTTCTCCTCTCTGCCCTTCACAGTGGAGCTCGGCATTGACAGCGGCAGCCAATTACTCGACACAGAATACGTGGGGTAATAATAGAGGTATGTTCAATATTGAGTGGCTAAATGCATGTGATCGCTGAGGGGCTGTTAATAGTGCCTTTGTAAACAATGATGATGTAAGCCGGCACACGCAGTTTGGAAGGAAATCTCTTGTCGGACTTTGCAGAGAAACTAACTAGACGGAAAATGCAACCAAAACAATTGACTTTGCAGATCTCTTTGCGCTATTAGCTGTTAGCTGTTAGCTATTAGCGAGTGGGTATATCACATTAGCAATTTGGTGGAGAAACCAGAGTCACTGAAGACGCCCAGGTTTCACTTCAACGACTCACTGAGCATTTATCGTCTTTATACAAGAGGAACCTTTTATTCGCACGGGGTGGAACGCTAACACAACGATAATATTACATCCCAAGTCTCACAACAGCTGTGACAGTGTCTGAGCACCCGGTCGTGATGTCATCACTGACTCCGCCTCCTCTCGTCCTATCAGTGAGCTGCTGCTCTGTGGCAGATTTGAACATAGCTCCTAAACTTTCAAAGCTGAAAGAAATCACGATAAATAGGCACATGACACAGAAAATGTTTTACTCGATGCCCCTCGAATCAAAACACTGTTAATTTCACACCTTTTCATATTCTTTTTATTTAATGTTTCACGTATTGTAACGTTTCGCTTTTAGTTTGTTGTTTTCTGTTTTATCACTTTGGCAACTTTTTTTTTAAAGGTCCCATATCAAATTGCCAAGCGTGAAACGAGAGATAAGGAGAAAATCAACAATAAGACCAGTGTGTATGATGCACCGGCATATTGTATAAAAATACACACGAGCAAAGTCAGAGTGTTAAAAGGAGTTAATGAATGAAACATGAGCCATGTTGACACAGGGCCGAGCCTCACTAATGGAGAGGCTCTTCTTGGCTTTATTAGGCCTAATGGCGCTGCCCAGTGAGCTCCATGCTGCGGGTAAGTGCACAATAAATCCTTGCTGGTAGCCGTTAGCTATTAGCATGTGGCGTGTGCTAGCCATAACTCTGTTTGGACTCAGCAGATGTCGGAATCAGGAGTTGTTTGTGGGGGTTTTCCCAGAGTACTCTGTGCCTTGGCGAAGATAATCAACTGGTTCAGATAAGCTAAGCCTTTATCACCACTCCCGACCGAGGGACCGCACAAAATCAACACTCCTCCTGAAGCTCCTTTTTAAGTAGCTAATGTACTTCTGTACTTTTGAAACTTAGTAAAGTAATGGTGCATTTCTATCAGGACGTATTCAAGCTTGAACTTAGCAGTAGAGTACATTGTGTATATGTATACACGTTTGTTTACAAAGGTGTGGTCTGAGTGCTTGTGCGTGTATGAAGCCTCTCTGGAGGCCTGCTGCTACCGATTCGTTATCTCAAAGCTCCTTCCTGCTGCCACCTAAAAGCCGTCTCCAATCAGATATCATTAGTCTCTGATCTCGCTGGTTAGAAAAACACACGCACACACACACACACACACACGCAGGTCTGTATGGCCTTCCCGCTCGCTACTGATAATTATGACCTTTACTTTGAAAAGCACATCGCACTCTTAGCGTGTTGCGGCGTGGGCGGGAAGACGACGATCATCTACACGCAAGCCTCAATCAAAAATGCTTTGTCTTCATCTCGCAGTTCAGAGTTCCCCTACGTGGGAAGAGCAAGGCACTAACAATCTCAGGGTCAGAGGTTTGACTCCCGGTGGAACGCCTGAAGATGTAATTTTTTAGAATATTGTGAGCTTAATTTCTGAGTTTTGGTCTTGTTTGTTTTAAATGAAAACTTCTCAAGTATTTCGGTTTTACCCTGTTTCTTTCATACGTTTCCTCTCAAAACTAAAGTTTACGATTTTTTTGTGGGTTTTCCTCCATCAACACGTGTCATCTTCTGATACGTTACACGGTATTTTCATAATAAACACATGCCTTCACGGGAAACAACTTCTTTGGTTTGGCCACGAAAACACTTTTCAGGTTAAAAGGCCTGTTTGGGTTGAAATGAGTCACATTGTGAGTAAATCAATGCTGACACCTTGTTTCGGGGATCAATCAGCAGGAGGGAAGATCTGTTGGGCCTCTGTGTGCTTTCCACCTCCTTCTCCACAGTACTTGGCTCAAATGTAAAATGATTTTGCTGGATATCTCCGAAACAGTTTTTTTGAACCATCATTTTCACAAATGAATCGCACAAGTTAATTAAAAAGTAAAGTGATTGTCCCTGAAGTGAGGAGACCGTTTGTCATGTTTCAGGTCATCGGATGGTCCTGTGATGCCGTTCTGTCTCCCTGCGGGTCAAAGTACATGACATCACCTTGAGCCCCCCCCACCTACACACGGAGACATACTGCACATTGTTTGATTCAAATGAAGAATCCTCTCTGTGGCGCACACACACACATACACACACACACACACACACCCTCGAAGTAATTCCACACAAACGTACGTGATTAAATGAGTCCATTATTTGGGTGACACACGAAGGTCGCGCCCCCGACGGGGGAGCTGATGGCAATGTCGATTGCAAACCGGGGGGGAACGGGGGCGACGCGCTAATCAGGTTCCATTCTTTCTCCTGGATTTAATCGGCACAGAGCCGTCGTCAATTATCAAACCACCTCCTGAACCCGAGTGCGGCACAAAGGCTCCTTAATGAGCGCGTGAGGTGATTGGAGGGGACGTGGCAGCAACGGGAGCGGGGTGATGAGGGCGAGCACCAATAATCATAGAAAGAGACGACAGAACTTTGAGGTACCTGGAAAGAGTCTCCTCTGACAGCGAGGTGAGGTATTGTATATTGTCTCGTTGTGTTATTCAATAAAGACCCATACCTCTTCTACTAGTCGGGCCGTTCCCAAACGATGAGCTGCAGCTTGTGACTGAATGAACTGGGTTGGACACATCATAAATAACCCGATGATGGAGGCTACATGCTAACGCTCATACGAGGAGAGGGTTCTGTCATGTGTGTACTTCACCTTCAGTAGTACTTAATACACCTAAATGAAACCCCTGAGTCTCATATCCAACATCCATCCTAATGTACATGAATCCAACATCACTAGGTTTATGAATCCACCCTCATAGTGTCCATGGATCAAACCTCATAATGTCCATGGATCAAACCTCATAATGTCCATGATTCAAACCTCATAGTGTCCATGGATCAAACCTCATAATGTCCATGATTCAAACCTCATAGTGTCCATGGATCGAACCTCATAATGTCCATGAATCGAACCTCATAATGTCCATGGATCCAACCTCATAATATCCATGGAACAAACCTCATAATGTCCATGGATCCAACCTCATAATGTCCATGGATCCAACCTCATAATGTCCATGGATCCAACCTCATAATGTCCATGGATCCAACCTCATAATGTCCATGGATCCAACCTCATAATGTCCATGATTCAAAGCTCATAGTGTCCATGGATCCAACCTCATAATGTCCATGGATCAAACCTCATAATGCCCATGGATCAAACCTCATAATGTCCATGGATCAAACCTCATAATGTCCATGGATCCAACCTCATAATGTCCATGATTCAAACCTCATAGTGTCCATGGATCAAACCTCATAATGTCCATAAATCAAACCTCATAGTGTCCATGGACCAAACCTCATAATATTTAGTTACTGACGTAGTGCTTTTTCTTCAGCGTGCACCCGGGTGTCAGACTGATTCTTCCCCTGGAGACTGACCGGTGCCACGTGGATTCCTCCCTGCAGCGCCTCGCTTTGGCTGCCAGTCCAACATAGCATACAAACCCCCCCCCCACCGCTCCATCACTCCCGTAGCCCCCATCTGCTCCCCCGCTGCTCACCGGAGGCTTTCGAGGGCTGCTGGTCCCTGAGCTGTGGAATGTGATGCCTCGGGTTCCAGAGCCAGTCAAACATCTGTTGCTTCTTCAAAAAGGTGCAACTGCAGGAACATCTCTCAGCCTCTTAAGCATGAATATATTCATACACATATATGTATGAATGTATATAGATCTTTATCAAAATATATATGTGTAAATGCATATATGCATCCCTCCGCCTCCACACGTCCTCTTACCACAAACGTCTCCTTCCTCCAGTCGCACAAAAGCCTGACTGTTAAATAAATATTAAAAATCATAACTATTCACTGGAGTTTCTTGAAATTAAAATGTCTTTTGACAGGATTACATTTTATTTCCCTTTGAAGACAGAAGTCTCTGTGGATGAATAAGTCCTTTGGTACCAGAAGTTTCTTTGGTACCAGAAGATTAAGCGTATTTCCTTAAATATAATAACAATGAACCTCCAATGAAGTTTATATACTTAATGTGCGGTGGACTCACCGCACATTAAGCTGCACCATTTTATGTGAAAGTACTACAGCAGCTTTGGTTCTTTAAGCCTGACTTTAGTCTGTTAGCGATCCACAGACCGGCTGAACGAATAAGAACCGGCTTGGGCGGATCACAGCTGATCTGCGTGAGGGTTTCCCCGTGCTCACACCTGCAGGACACCACGGGCTGACTCATGTCCATTTATTGGATTCCGGATTAAATATCTGTCTTACCGTGTAATTCATATTTAAAGTTGTCTTCTTCATCAATGACACAAGCACAGCCAGGTGAGTGCACACGTATTGATACATGCGGCTACTTCTAATTAAATGACCTGTATTGATTCAGTGAATCAATGCATTACTCCCATTAATCGTCACGCTTTGATCGTCCTTTAACGTGCTCCTACTGCTGGTCGTGAGTTTGAATCCCGCCCGTACATTATTTGTCGTTATTTGTTCTTAAGTTATTTGGTCGATAATGAAACATAATCTTGGCAAAGCGTTCGCCTGGAGTAAATCCACAGATAAACACTTTGTCTATCGGATTACGAAGCGAGCGTAACCTTGCCAGCACTGGTGCTTTGTGGGAAATGTGACTCCTCTCTCCTGTTAACAAGAGGACTTAAAAGGCATCCTACTTATCCAGATTAGCTAGGTTGGCTGTAGTCTCTCTCTCTCTCTCTCTCTCTCTCTCTCTCTCTCTCTCTCTCTCTCTCTCTCTCTTTCAGACTCAGCAACTGGAGGAATGTTGCAGATTTGCTTGATTTAGTTTGACTTTTGTTTTAGTTTGATTGACAGGTGGCCGTCACGTCGTTTTTTCAGCCCTGTGAAGTAATTTATGTTTCCATTACATCACAAACCCTTCAATCACAGTTCATGTGCTTTTGGTGTCGACTCGGACCACGTGGACCAATATTTGAATCATTATACGAGCTGAACATAAAACACAGCTCGTTTTTTCTTTCACCCCCGAATGAGACGAGTAGAATAAAGAAACAGTTCCAATAGTTTAGTGTAACTCCAAAATCCCTTCAAATGTAACTCCAAATCCCTTCAAATTCATAATGCGGGAAAATGAATTTGAAGAAAAAAAAATGCATATTTGAATTCAATGTAATTCTTTCCATCCCCTCCCTGAACCAAAGTCCTCCTGGATTCCTGGGAGGCTTCATGCCAATTCTTCATCCAGAACGGAGCGCTGGACCTGAAACCAGACACCACAAACGGCCCCCTCGCTCCCCGCCAAAATAAGACTGAGCGCCGCCATGCTGTTCGCTGCCAGCGGGCGCTCATGCAGAGTGGGGCCGGACTTATAGCAGTGAAGCTGCTAAACAGGGATTGGGCGGTGTGTGGGGGGGGGGCTAAGAGGATTGGCTGTAAGTGACCTCCAGATTGTTGCCTTTACACGGAGAGCTTTCACTACAACCCGGCTTAGTCCGTAATGACGGCGAGCGGGAGAGGCCGACCCGACGAGGAGGAAGAAGGGTTTTGGTTTTGTGAAGGAAGAGAGGAGCTGAGATGTTCGATGGCAGATGGGGCTGGTAGATACGTAGAAATCTACCCGCCTCTTTGTGTACGTCATATTCAAACAAACCGACAGGTAAAGAGAGGATCACCTGTCCCATGTTTCAAAGTCTGTGTGTTCGTACATCATCACGTCCAAGACGGAGATAAAAGCCAACCGGCCATGAACTCCCCGGCCTGTGTGTGTGTGCGTGTGTGTGTGTGTGTGTGTGTGTGTGTGTGTGCGTGTGTGTGTGTGTGTGTGTGTGTGTGTGCGTGTGTGTGTGTGTGTGTGTGTGTGTGTGTGTGTGTGCGTGTGTGTGTGTGTGTGTGTGTGTGTGTGTGTGAGGGAGAGCCTTCCTGATGACAATCACTCCTCACTTGACAATTACAAAAAGCAGAGCGCTGCAGGTAATTACCATTGATCAGTACACACACACACACACACACACACAATCAGGAGGCCCAGTGGCATTGATCCACCCAACCCAGCCTCCAGGGAGGAGGGTGTGTGTGACAGCGAGAGCAGATACAATGGAAACACAAACATGGAGAGGTGAGCGGTGGGCGGGAGGGGGTTTGGAAATTGCGGCTGCGATTGACAGAAGGGACATTCCTGTCTTGTCTGTGAGAGCCGTCCGTGCGTGTCGACGGTGAGTCTGCGTTATCTGTCCTCCAGCTGAGTGTCACCGCGGCAACAAGCGGCAACAAGCGCAATTGATCAGAATCTAGAAGTGAGAGTGTGTGCGCGCACTCTGGCCCCTCGGCGTGGGGACGGAGGGATTCATCGTGAGCCGGAGCGACGGGTGAACCAAAGGTCGCCGTGACCCTGAACCGGCCTCAGGAGCTCAGGTCTCGGGTCCGGGTCAAGCGAGTTGTTGATTTGTGACACATGGCTCAACGCTACGGATGTTTTTCTTTATGACTATTTCGCTGCTAGCAAGAAGGAAAGAGACGTTTAAGTCTTCAATAAGTTTTCAATCATAATATTTATCTACGTAAGCTGGTCTCAATGTTACTTCTCTGTGTGGGCAGATGTGTACTCATCTCTAAATAAGCAAAACTCAAAGAGAGAAAAAAAAAGGCAGTTTAGCGGTTTAAACATGTTTGTGGTCTGCTTCATCGGGCCTCTGTGAGTGTGGTTTCACCATATTTCGTTGATTGATACCAGATTGCCTTCAGATCTTTGTATTAAACTCATACAAAATTGTATTGCCGCCATAATTATGTAGACACACATATTTAGAGCTCCACAAGTAGCTAACGAAAAGCTCGTAAGTGAAGCCTGTACGAGCTTCGCTCGCTACGCTTTGCTCATTTCTGGAGGTCTGTTGTCAGCTGTGGATTAATCCCTGTTTGGTGCTCTATTCTATGTGAGAATGAAACCGTTTAATTGTAAAAGAAGAACACTCCTTCGTTAGGACCTGGATGCAGGGTCCTCTTCAGAGAATGCATTCATTGTGTGAGCGTCGGGTTTCAGCTACACACACCTTCATCCCCACTACGGGAGCGTAGCCTCCTCTTCAGAGGGAGAAAGAAAGGCAACCTCTGTGAGCGTACGAGTGTGAACCTCGTTGAACTGTACTCCAACACGTTTGAACGGTTTAACTGCGATGAGAGGCAGAAGAAGCCCGGCGGCCCCGAGTGGCTGATCCAATCAACGGCTCCACGGATGAACAGGCGTTTTTGCCTCTTTTCGCGGCGAGTGGCGAGGATACCAGCGATCCCGGTGACAGTAAACCAACGTCACCGCTGGTATCATCTCCCGGTTCCTGAGCGAGAGCCGACGAAAAGCTTCACGTCGATTCGTCCAAACAACGTTTGGTGGATTCCACCGTGGTGAAAGAGGCACTGCGGCTCCTGAGACGCCTCGATGCCAAATCAGCGGTGGGGGGGGGTCACACCGGAGACCCTTGGCGTTCCGAGAAAAAGTTGTCTTTTTTTATGAACTTCTCAAATGCAAAAGAAAATTGAGAAAAAAATCCAAAATACACATTTAGGGGGTTAACGCCTCATTTTAGTATTGAAACTGTCAATAGATTAAAAAAATGTACTAAATAATCGCTCAACAATCATCTTAATGTCTGTAGTGGTGAAGGTCCACAGTGACATTTCGCTTACTTCTCCGTACCCTGCTGACTCCTTTGTAGAAGGGAGACACATTTAAATGAGATGAGTTTCACATGGCTTGTGAGGAGACGTGACTGAAGTCGGATGCTCACACAACCTTGGGTTCATCGACCCGATCGCTGGCGTTGAGGTTCAGGCGAAGTGTGAACATGGCGCAGCTTCTTTGTGGAATCCAGACGCCTGAGGAGCAGAAGAACCCTGGTTTCAGTTCCCCGCTCGGGGCTTTTTCCTGATGTCACGTTACCGGCGTTGGAACACGCGGTTATTGTCTGCTCTTGGGGATTATCTTTCTAAAAGAATTCTGCGTTTTAGGCTGCCGAAGGTGTTTTGAGGCGACGCATCGGTCCCGTTCTTTTTTCAGGCCCGGTTTGGTTTCCGATGGACAAAATGGATGTTGAATACACTCAAACGGAGAATCTGGGATAACAAGTAGATTAAAAGAGTAGCACAGGGAATAATATGTCCAAAATACTTCATATACAATCAAAGTGCTGCTGCAGACGAGCACCGTAGACATGTGGATGGAATCCAGGGAGAGACCCCCAGGTGTGGAGCACCCCCTCCCCCTCGGTCCCCCCTCTCAGGAATCCCTCCTAAGTAACTCCAGCACTTAATGACAGCCCACGAGTTAAGATCAATTATGTCGCCTTTTATTGTCCCAAAGGCCCGTCCCTCTCGGTCTGGCTGATCAATGAAGTCCCTCAACAGACGGCTTCTGCGTTCAAATTCCTTCAGCCAATATGGCCCGAGGGTGAGGGGGGGTGTATCGGAGTTCAGATAGGACCCCTCCTCGCTCTGGAACAAAGGATCAGTGGCGTGACTTTGCATGTTGCTCCGTCATTCATTGAATACCTTTTAGTGACCCAGCCTGGGTGGCCTGAGGACGCAGAGGACACACACACATGTGTAGGTCTGTAGGCGGTGGGTCTGCGGTGAGTCTGGATCCTTGTCGACCATCTGCTGTGACCTGTATCTGCCGATACGGATCATCAAGGATCACCAGTGACCGGGGATCACTCCTTTTGGATCCCGATCTGGGGTATCATCAAGGCCTACCTCCTCACCCCGATCATCCGTTGCACCACAGCTCATAAGACAGCGGTACGAAAGGAGACGGTTTGGTAAAGTTGAGATAAACTCTCCAATAGCCTCCATGTGAGCTGAAATTAGGTCTGGCATGCGGGAGCAAATTGTATCTACAAATGGTTATTGATCATGCAACAACTGTGTGTGTGTGTCCAGAGTAGCCTCAGGACTGTGTGTTTCTGTGGGCATCGTGACATTTACACCCATTGTGTCTGGCTCTTTTAATCTGCTATTCGGGGGACGCGGAGTCCAGTGTTTGTAAAAAAAAAAAAAAAAAACGCAACTCTCCAGATACTTTTCTGCTTTACACTATAATTCTCTGACAGGGCGGCTTGTCATGAGTTCATGAGATTCCACAGCGCACGCCGGCACCCCGTAACTTTGTTAAATATTTTTGCTTGTGCAAGGACAATCACTAGGGGACATCCACACAATACGGATGTATATTTAGCCGCCGATGAAGACGAGGACAGCTGTCGTGTGGGCCGTGAGCCCCCCCGCCCGTTTATTTATTCCGGAGTAACCCTGACTGAGTCATCGAGCTTTTTGAGGACCTGTTGTTGACTGCTTCCATGCCAGTAAAATAAAAGAAAAAAACACACCAGATAAAGGAACATGTTCCTCTCT
This sequence comes from Apeltes quadracus, assembly GCA_021346845.1. NCBI lineage: Eukaryota > Metazoa > Chordata > Actinopteri > Perciformes > Gasterosteidae > Apeltes > Apeltes quadracus. The sequence continues at coordinate 15,799,920 of CM037933.1, read as the reverse complement.
AAAACTCCATTCCATATTGTAGGTGTAATAAGTGTTATCCTGGTTAGTGCAGGCGCTGCCGCGGCCCCTCCTCACGACCGAATATCGCCCCTGTAAGACTGAATATATCCAGTGTTAAGCCAGAGTTTCTGCCATGGCCGACCACGGAGACCCGGATCCTCTGCGGTGCAGGATCGAGCCGCTCTCGTGCACATCGGGACGGAGAGCAGGGCTCTTGTGGGACCAGAGGAGATCCGTTTCAAGAAGTTGCATTTCGTTGTGCATACCTGGTTGACATTTTGACAAAGAAACGACCCCCCTGAATCCTTGAAAAAGTCCTGTTTATTTCAGCTACACCAGAGACACAAGGACGAGCACTTGGCTGCAGTGTGACGGACAGCTCGTCGCAGGCATATCATTTCATCACATCTACAGACAGAGCAGAGGAGAATGTCTTTGAAGTCACTGCTCGTACCAGCAGATCGTGTCATCGGTTATTCCCTCATTAGCCCTCCGTGCAGCAGAAAGAACGAGTTGTTCGCTCGCCACATCAAAGAAGACAAATCTTCTTCTTTGTTAGCAAGACGTGCTAAAGGTAGCTCATGAGGCTGAGCAGAAGTTACTGCAGGACTGTTGCTGACCTGTGCAAGTCTAAAAGAAAAAACGGATGAACTTGTCTGATGAGAATCATCCCCAAAAAAGCTCCAGAATTGTATGTGTCCCCCAATCAGGGTAAAGACCTTGTATTGTAAGAAGCCGAGAGGACTCAGTGGGACACCTCCAGGCCTCATCGGGCCAGAACATCCAAGTTATCTCCCACCAGAAGCTGAAAGCTCATCTCTTTGGGAAGGGCCTCACGTCCGCTCGTCCCCACTCAACTACACCCCCCCGTCATATCTCCCCCCTCCTACGGCTATAATATGCTCTTATCTTCCACCTCTCACCCCTTGGCTCTCATTTCTCTTATTTCACCCTTGAGCACTTCTCTCTCTACGTGATCATTCTCAGCTGGCTGTAATATTGTCGGGGCCCCGTGAAGGCCTCATGCTTGTAACGCTAATTGAATCCGTGCCGCCCCATCAATCGCAGACTGGGACGATGCCTGAACTTGGATTTCCAATTAGAACCCCATAAGCCCCAAAATTCCAGACATCAAATCCAACATTTTGAAAAAAATCGTTAAATTCTTTTAATTGGTTTAATTGAATTGGTGCACGACTGCGGTGAGACTTGAAGCCCATGGAGCGTGCTAGGGGATAAAGGGTTCCGAAACTGTTCAGCTAACAGTAGAACAGAACCAACGATCCTGTGATTCTGCACTATAGAATAGTGTAACAGCTCCCACTGACTGCTGCAATTATCATCTCTCGATCTCCGGAAATAAACACAGTTTTCCCAGAAATCTCTGTTTATAAATGTCTTTTTTTTGTTTCTGCTCTTTTGAAGAAACAAAGAACTTAATGACCTTTATGATTCATACATCATAGGGACATGTGTGTCTCCATCTGTACAGTGGAAATCTTCAGTCTGTATGTGAGCCGAAGATTTCGGCTCACATACAGACATTTTTTACTCATTTAAGGTCTGAATACCCCCGCCCCCTTTCATCTGAGCAAATTCATTTCCGTTGACAGTTGCATGTACTTGCTTGGGTCGTCACCATGGAAACGGTGGTGACACAAACGAAACAGATGTCAGCAGACTGCGGCTGCGACTATAAATCCCTCTCCTTCAACGGGAACCTCCCCCACCGGCCCGTAGGGGCATTCGGAAAGAATCATCAAGAACCGATCGCACCTTCCTGAAGGAAAGCAACGAGTCGGCACGCTGTTTACTGTGTGTGTACTCTGTGCACTGTGTGTACTATGTGTACTCTGTGCAGACTGTGCACTGTGTGTACTCTGTGCACTGTGTCTACTCTGCACTGTGTGGACGGTGTGCAGATGACAAGAAGCACTGGAAACACAACGACACAGTGGGGTTGTGGCCTCTCTTACATGTGCAGAGATGTGTCCCAAAAGATGACAAATCAACAGAGAGTAAGCACTAAAGAAATGAAGACGTGTGCACACACATGAACACACATTCCCCCCCCCCCCCCCCTCCCCCACACACACACACACACACACACTCAGGAGTGTCTGTCGCATAAGGCCTTCTGTGTTTCGCTGCCCCATTTCTTTCAGCCGGCGCCAAGATGAAATATTAACAAGGAGGACGGCACCCTAACCCACATACTGTATCCTGCACTGCCAATTTAACTCACTGCCGTGATATATTAGGCACAGGAGCGGAAAACACACACACACACACAAGGGAAGGGTGGTGTGCATAAATGCATGTTACCGTGCTACTGCAGCTTTTCCGCTGCATCGACTCATCAAGGCGCCAGATCGCTTCATGTTCCTGCGTTTTGATAGACTACAGTCTAAAGTTGTGTTGTGATGTGGTCATCAGATGATCTGACATGCTCTGAATACCTGCCAATCAATAATCCATTCACTCGCCATCTTTCAGATGACGCCATCGAACCGCCTCGCCGCCACTCCGTCTTACTCCCCCTCAACATCTGCCAATTATTCACATTATTACACATTTAAAACCCGTCTTCCCTCGTCCCGTCCCCTCTCCCCCCCCTTTTTCCCGGAGGGACATTTGCAATGTTTAAAATATAATAACGAAAAAAAGTGGGGAGGGCTCATTAGAAATGCGGGAGGAGGACAAGAGGGATGAGGGAGAGCGGGCGGCGGTGGTGAGATCGGGGTAGGAAGTCTCCCCGGGAAAAGGGGAGCTGTCACTTCTCATTAGATCCAGTCGCGCGGATGTTTCCCGGCTCGCCTGGCGCCTTCGAACCGGGAGGCCGAGAAGCGGTGCAGCTGGAGAGTTTTCACGCTCTCACACGTTCAACACAACCTCGTCCCCAAACAGGGTAAGCAAAAAGACGACGGTTTGTGTCCCTGGACTCTGAACAGATGAAGTTGCATTTTGTCGTTGTTTTTAACCAACTGAAATGTGCAGCAGCCCCGCGACTTGGACGTGAAGGAGACCCTTTCAAAACATCGGCTTTTTTTCATTAAAGGTTTGAGCCTTTGTAGCCAGCAATCGAGTGACCTCCATGACGACCTTTCCCCAGCCTAGACCAGTGGTTTAGTCACATGACTCTCCCCAAACCTTGATCATATTACTATAGTTATATTCCCCTGTGTGTAGAGATGGAATTAGGTATTTCTCGGATGTTTTACTAATCAAAAGAAATTATGGCCTTCTGGCCAATAAATACGTTCTTGGTAAGTTTTCGATTGTTTAGGCAACGTTGGGATTCTGTCCTGCAACAACAAAGCATTTATTTAACAATTTAACAACCGACAGCCGTCTCGTGTGCATCTGACATTTGCACCTTCTCCATGGCAACGGCAGCTGAGGCTCATGGGAGTCGTGGTGTTTGGACCCGATGGCCGGAACCAAATGGAAATGAACTCCCATGAAAAAAAGGGTGAAATCACTGCATCGGACGGCAAAAACATGAACTATGGAATCCTGTTGTTTTCCTGTGCTTTAAACCCCCCCGCCCCCCCCGTCCACCCAAAACACCTCTGGACCCGGTAACCGCCCGGTCCCTTGACCCCCGTCCTCCTCAGACTCTTCTTTTCCTCCCGCCTGCCCCGCCTCCCCCTCCGTGGAGTTAGTTTACTGGAACTTCTCCTCTCATCGACGCTTGTGTCATGTACCGTCATGAATATTGACCCCCCCCCCCCCCCCGTCCTGCGGTAAAGCCCCGGCCTGTCTGAAGACGTTAGCAGTGAGAGCCTCCTTTCTGAGAGGTATACGGTTAGTTCACGATAATCTGCTGACCTCAGCGCGGCATCACATCAGTCAGCAGATGGGTTTTTATCCTCGCGTCAACTCCTGGTACTAAAATGCTCCTGACGGGTAACATGTATTTTCAGTTGCACTTTCTTTCTTTTTTTTCTGATTCATTTCAGCTTTATTTGGGCACAAATGAATAATTTAAGAATTGAAGTGAAATAAATCCTGTAAAAGTAGCTATTGATTATGTTCTCAGTCCGTCAGTCCGTCGCCACAGGCTCACTTACAACGGGCCCATCGCGGCGGGTCGGTCCTCTGACTGAGGACGGCTTCCGACAAGTTCAGGTCGAAGACGGACAATTCCGGAGTCAAGTCCTCAGTCGCGACCCGCAAATCTGCAGCTAAGACGGGGAAAGTCGCAGGTCCCGGACGTGCAGACCCTGGAGTATACGCGCACAACATTTGCGAAGACAATGAAAAAGTTGTCTTTGTGAAGACGTCAACCTTTGCCGATGTGCTCGATTGTCTCAATTTTCGCTTTCCATATTGGGACGTTTCCTTCCCCTACACCAGTGGTTCCAAGTACCACCTCAGAAAATACAAATACCACCATAATGACCAACACTATACAGTAGCGTAGTACAAAACAAGGCAGAGGTTTTATTCCTAAAGAAGTACATTTAATATTGTCAGCCATTGTAACATTTTACAGTTTCAACAGTAATACTGTGCTAAAATACATATATTTTTTAAATATTTATTTCAGTGATTCTTTGGCGTATCACTAGAGGGAGCCCCGCGTACCACTAGTGGTCACATCCTCCAAACCGCACATCTACGTGCCTCAGAGAAACATCCACCCGCATGTTCCATCCTGCTTCTGTTTGACCTGTCATGTTCGTTGAGTGCTCACAAAGAACTGCTTCCAATCCCAATGCTCGCGTTTGTTTGATGTAGAAAGACTCGGCGCTCAATTAATCTGAAAAAACAAAAATTAAATGAAACTCGTTTAATGAGTTGCACATTTGCCTCTCTCCAAAAGGAGAAGCGCATCACTTAGAAGTGACGCTCACGCTCGCCTCGAACAAAACAACCCTCCCCCCCCCAAAAAAAAACCAGACCAAAGCAGCGTTGCGGCTTCCTGGAACAAAAAAAGGAAACACATTCCTGTTGACAGCGCGGCTTCCGCTTCCGCCCTCGTGAGCCCCGGTGAACCGGTGCGCTTGGCCTCCGTGGCTGCGTTGCCGTTTCAGCGCAGTCCAGTTTCCTGTTTAGCTCCACCTTAGGGGCCAACACAGGACCTTCACCCAGGAGACAGATTTAATTTATTGCTCAGCCCTATTTGCATAAATGTACAAAAATAAATTGTGGTAACCGGGTTGTGTCCACCAATGTGAGCTCATGTAATTACACTTCAGGCCCTGAGGTGAAGAGGTGAACAGAAGAAAGAAAGCACGAGGCCAGAGAAGGACTTTATGAACACTTAGTTTATATTTAATATGCAATCAAGCCTCACTTCATGAAGTGCTAAAATGCTGATCGCACATATTCGACCACCGCAGGTCCACAAATCAGCTTCTATGTTTGCTACTTTTTTCTCTCCTTTTTGCAACATGTGAAATTGGGGAGTTAGTCATATTTTTGAAGAGTACAAAATATTAAAAATATGACTTTTGTTTTGGTGTGTTGGAACCCAAATTGTGAGGTGTGCAGTCCCTCCGGTCAGACCAACCCGTTGACGTTTCTGACCTCATGTCACCATGGCGTCAGTAAGAGCCAACACACGTCACGCTCATGTAGTGTGACGACAAAAACTGCTCGTTCACCGACAGGATCAACGCCGTCGTCACAATTCCACCGGTGCAGGTGTTGAGCAAACGTATCGATGCATTTGCTCGTGAGTCGGGGCGCGCGTGCCTTTAGAGACACAGTGAGGTGGGGGGGGGTGTAAAGAGTGAATGAAAGGAGGGGGACGACAAAGAGGAAGAGACGAGCAGGGAAAGGACACTGTGGGAGACAAGAGGGCGACTGCAGTGAATGAAAGAGAAGGAGGAAAAAAGGGAGAGAGAGAGAGAAGGGGGGGGCGGCAGTTTGGGGGTGGAGTAATTCAGAGAATGCAAGCCGCTGCCCCCCCTCCCCTCCCTCCCTCTCTCTCTCTCTCTCTCTCTCTCACCCCCCTCTCACCCTCCCTCTCCACTCCTCCTCCGGGGTGGGTATTCATCCTTCAGCCCGGTAGCGGACATTAGTGAGGAGGAGCCCGGCAGAGCGGGACGCGTCCAGTCGAGGAGGCTTTCAGGGTCATCGGGAAGCGGCTCCTCGAGCAGCCGTCCACCTTCTTATTCTCACCGCGGCGCTCAACGTTTCCCTCTTTTATTTTTATTTTATTGCTTTATTCTTTGCGGCTCCACTGTGGGATTTTGTGCTGCTGAATTCACTTTCAAATCCGGGCACTGTTCCGTACACATATAAACATATATATAGAGAGAGACATTATTTATATATGTGTATGTATTGAGAAACAGCCGTCCACCCTTCCTCCGTCTCTACTAACTTTGGACCAGCGAGGAGCTGCCCGGGAGGAGGGGGGGAGAGAACCGAGGAGCCGCGGAGCTTTGACACCGAGCGGCGAGCCTCGATGCGCCCGCCCGCCTGTGCGTGAGGACGGGAAGGAGGAGATCGAGCTGCCCGGCCCCAACCAGCCGCTTGTTTTTCCCACCGCGCGGAGGAAGCGGGGCGGAGAGCGGGCGGGATTTAGGCTGAACCACGGCACGGACACTAAACCCGGAGGAGGTTTTTCACGGTCAGTTTCTGTTGCTCCGTTCTATCGCCCCTGTGTGTGTGTCTGCGTGGCTCTCGGGCTGAACGTGTCTTCCTCCTGGGGGGGGTTGTCTGCGTGCGGGTTGCTGGAGAGAGAAAGTGCTCGTCGATCGGGAGGGGGGGATCGAACTCTGGAGCCGCTGCTCCGAGGCTTCAGCCGGGACTGTGTAGCGGTAAATTACATCCGGGTCCTTCCCCATAGGGCTGGGGTTTGGGGGGGGGTTGTGTTTGGACACGCATCGGCTCTGTGGGTCGGGGATATTTTTAGGCGGCGTACGCTGTTATTAGCTGCCGTTTTAACCAAGCGCTCCTCCACCCTTCCTCCTCTCCTTTCCCTTCCTTCCTCGCCTCCTCTCCTACCAGCCGCTCTATGCACAGCTGAATCCCACCGGTCTCACTCCTCTGCTGCCCGCCCCCCCAGGCCTGAACAGGTGCATTGTTGGAAAAATGTGCACCCGAAGTGACGTCATTGTTCCAGGTACTATTCTCCATCCCGACTACGGGTGTTTTTTTGCCCCTGGGGTGACACGTTGGGGGGGTCGTCGTGATTCCTCTCACGTAGGCTTTGCCATGGAGACGTTTGACAGCCTGCCGCGGTGTTCGGAGGGGAGGGGAGGGGAGGAGGGGGTGGGCATAAATGAAATGTTGTCCCGTGTTCACGGTCCGCGGGGCTTTTCTCCGGGAAACCAGGGACATCGGCTCCGGTTCACTGACACGTGTTGCGCTCACGGCATCCAGGTGCGTGGTGGTGCGTTCACGGTAATGGGATCTCTCACACTTTCTGCACCTTCTGCACATAGACTACACAGGTGTGGTAGAAGGGGCCTTTACACCATGAAACTATGAAAACACACACTTCACAAACTAAACCTGTTACAAAGGAAACTCAACAAATGTGTTTCCCTTTTTTGTTCCAGTGCCAGGAAGCAAGAATCTGTGTGTATTTTATTGATACATATTTGTGTGTGTGTGTTTAGTATGAGGGTTGTTACTCGAACCAGTTTTCTTTTTTCCACCCGGGCCCAATTTCAAAGGTGTCCTTTGGAGACTCCCTGAGGTTCTGATGGAGGTTTGATTGTTCGGTAATGGACGTTCTGGTGGGGGGGTTTGAGCAGTCCCGTGGGTGTCATTGGTCTGCGACTAAAGCCCACAGAGGACGTCCGCCTAGTCTCCCATCAACCCCTGTGGACACTAATCAATAGTGGTATTTCAATCCGTTGTGTGTGTGTGTGTGTGTGTGTGAGTCATGGCGTCATGCTGGCATGTTGATACGATGGTGGGCTTTGTAGACTCTAATCCTCTACACAGAGAACACTGTTTGTTCCCCCTGCAGGAGGAACCTCCTCCACTGAGGAGGGCGATGATGTGTGTCTGTGTTTGCTTCTGCACCGAGCTGTTAGTTTGTTCACTTAAGTGTGTGTTTGTGCGCCACATGGTGTGTGTTTGTGTTTTTTATTTTTTTATTTTTATTCATCGGTTTGAAGTTGGCAGTTGTTTGGGTTCTAGCAGATTAACGGCCCCGTTTAACCCCCCCAGGTGCCACTTTACAGTCCGACGTGAAGCTGCTGCTGCACAGCGCCACCTGCTGGAGAGGCAGAGTTCGAAAAGTAACGTCACGCTGTATTAAAGAAGACTTGGACCATAAACTAATGTTTAGTGTGCAGGGTGTGTACTGTTTCCTATATGTGTGTGTGTGTGTGTGTGTGTTCACGTATCAAAGGGTCAACACCAGCAGAGGCCTCTGAAAGGCGCCTCAGTGTTCAGTAGAAAAGCTGCTGTTGGAGGCTGTCGAATCGACTCATGGTGACGGCCTTCACGGACTCTCGCGCGCTGTGTGTGTGCGTGCGTGTGCGTCTTAGAGGAGAGGTGTGAAACAGAAGTAAGTGTAAGTAAAAGACGGTGAATATATGCCAGCATAAAGATATACAACAGGGGAATAGAGGTGAATAAAAATGTCTCGGCTGAAAGAAGCTACCACGTTAGCGAAGCGCCGGTCAAGCCACACAGATAATGAATCACTATGTAATTGTTTTCATTGCAATAGAGTAACAGCGCCGGTGTTTACGTGACGGTAGGACCAGCCTCCTCTAAGCCCCGCCTTCTCTCTGCAGCGGCGTTCAAAAAAAGAAGGTCGCTGTTTGAAAGAACAATGCGTGTCCTTTCCGGTAAAAGTTTTTAACAGCTCCTGTTTGTTGTTGGCAAAACAAGGTTTTTTGACAGAGCGGATGCCAAATCTTGTTACTTGTTTGTTTGGTAACAAGCCCCCCCCCCTCGGCCCCCCCCATGCGTCTCAGAGCAGAGGACTCTGGTCTTTCCCTGTTCTGGAAGGTACAATAAGGTGTGCGTGTTGTGGAGTAAAGCCCACTTGATCACACTGGGAGATGAGCTTCAGAGGCTTACGCCACTTTTCCTCCCCCGGTCCTTCTGGGCTATATAAGGGTTGTGGGGGGGTAAACGGGGCGGGGAGGGGGGGGCATATATCTGCAGCTTCTCTCTGCCTACAGTTGGCTACCCGCTTCCTGCCGTCCCAGGTCCCAGGGCTGGTCGGTCTACCACACGGTGGAGCGAGCAGTTAGCGATCAGAGCTAACATCCCCCCCTTTGCACCCAGAGAAACGGCCGCGGATCGTCTGTGTGTGAAAATACTCAAAGGTTCTCCCAGTTGACCCTTTCGTTTCCAGCCTCGTCCGTCCCGTGGTGGACAGTGACCTTGCACGTCCTTAGACACTGTTGGCTTCGTGTGTAATTTAACATGTCTTTACGCCACTTTGAGACAATTCCCCCGCCGACTCGGAGACAGCCAGAGGGATCCGACGTGCTCTGGCTTTGTTTCTCGTATTTGTGTTGCGTCACTTTTGATCGTCTTGTGTGCAGTTTCAGCTCTATTTTTAGTTTGTTTTTTTTGGTTATTTTCCATTCCCATGTAGTCATGGTGTCTCTCTTTATTGTCTCTTTAATTATTTTTTGGTTTCTTTTTAATGGTTCTTGTATCTCTGAGTGGTTGTTTGGCGTCTTTTGTATTTCTCTGTAGTCTCGTGACACTTTTTTGCTGGTTTAGCATGTTGAGTACTATAAACTACAAACCTTCTCATGGCCCTTTGGCCCCGTTTTCCCCCCTGTGATATTGTAACCTCCTTACCCAGAAGCCTTTGGGGGATTTTCTTAATAACTCCGCTGCGGTTGATGCTAGTTAGCGTAGCATAACGTGGTTTCGCCGCCTCTCTTATCGACAAACTAATTCTCCTCCAACGAGTTCTAATCCGACACATCGGGTTTCTGCTCCGCTGGTTATTAAAAATATGAGCTGGGCAGGAGACCTGAGAGGAGGTCAGCGCGCGCATGTCAGCCGCTGCTTCAGGGTGAGCGTGTGTGTGTGTGTGTGTGTGTGCGCACGTTTCCAGCTGACGCACGCAGACGGCGAGGAAACGAGTTGAGGGGTTGACGTGTTACATTTCACAGTCAAACGAAACCAGCCCCCGCCGCCCCCCCCCCTCCACCTGTGTGTGCGTCTGCGTGATATAGTGGAACAAAGTCACCTATTGAGAGTGTAACCCGCTGTCTAAACACACACACACACACACACACACACTCTCAGGTTTCGCCCTACGTGTCGAGACAAATGGAGACGCGTGGCGGCAGGACGGGAGGGTGAGTGTGCTTGTGTTTGTGTCGGCGTTGCTTCTCGTCGTTGTCGCCGCGTTTTTCTCGGGAGTGATTGCGTAACTCACAGAGATTAATCAATGAAGGCATCTGATGGGAGAAAGTCATAAATCACACATCCAAGGAACTGAGGTCAGGTCTTTTTGGGGGTCAAAGCAGTTGATGATTGATTATTGGTTTCAGCTCCACGATCTCACGTTAAATGTCAACTTATTGATTTCCTCGGAGCGAGACAAAGTGTTGTTTTATTGATGATCTATAAGCGACTGGTGGTTTCTCAATTTAGTTCTTCAACATCAGTGTAACAAATAAACATTTGACGCCTGTAATATCGTTAATCGTGGTGTGGGGGGGGGGCAGGTGAAGAGGAGAGACTGAGCCGTAGAGCAGCTCGGTTGTCCTTCAAGTGTTCACTCCGACCTCCATATGCAGGCCATGTTCAAAAGGGGGGGGGGGGGGGGGGGGGCGATTGTTTACATTGCGTCACAATCTAATAAAGCGATATTCTTCAAGGGCAAATGGCCCACACACACACACACACACAGGAAAATGAGAATCACGTGACGTTTATTCTTAGACAGCTTTACAAATACAACACGACAAAAAGTAACCATGGAGAGATAAAAACATTCGTAGCTTGTAAGACGAGTCGGGTGGAGTTAGATGGAGTCGCTGCTCATTCACATCCAACCAGGTGTTTGGAATCAGGGGATTCTGTTTGCCCCCCGCCCCCCTCCCCCTCGCTGCCGTTGCATTTATTTATTAATCCCTTGGCCTTCTGTAAATAATTGAATTATTCAAATGCAAATCCGTAAAAAAAAAAAATTTTTTCCCCCATCCTTTCATTTTCAAGACAGAGGACGAGCCGGTTTGCTCTGTTTACCGAGGGGTGGTGAAGTTCCTCGTTTGAAGCACGCTGCTTCATGCTGTACCACCGCCCCCCCCCCCACCCTCCCCAGTCCCGTTGTTATGCCGGGGCATTAGCCGACCCGATAGCGTGCATTGTTTGATCCGTGCTATCGGAAGGTACAGGACTGCCTTTTAAAAGACTGTCACCCCCACTTACCCCAGAGAAGGAGGGGAGGGAGGGGGAGGGAGGGAGCAGCCAGGCATGGCGCCCTGCAGCCTAGCCTTCCCACTTGCGCGCTAGCTGTAATGCTAACGGGCTGAAGGGAGAAGGACAGCAGCCAACCTGCTAAACACCTGCTCCTCTCGTCACTGGGACCACGATGTCCTCCGATGTCCTCAGACGCTCACGCTCCAGCTTTCCATCACTGACGCATCCGAGTTTCTCCTCCTCCTCTTCGTCTTTCTCCCCCTCACAACCTCTTCTGTTTATAGGTCTGTTTGCTTTTTGGAAACAGGCGTACAAAGTCGTATTGACACAAGCTCCTGCCTGAATCACCGTACATGTGTGTGTGTGTGTGTGTGTGTGTGTGTGTGTGTGTGTGTGTATACACATATACTGTATAAATACACACATAATCATGGATGTGGAAGCCAGGAGGATGCAGGACCCTCCAGAGGAAACTGGAATGCACCGGACAAACACAAACGCACATACACACACAAACGTTTGTGACCCAGCTGTCACTGTATCCCAAGTCATAGCACACACTTATAAATGGGGGGGGGGGGGTTGTCATTCCTCCCCCACCTGCTCATTCTTTAACGATCATCGTGGTTTCGCTCTCTTGTTAATTCTTCCATGTTTCATCTTCTGCAGCGTGTTTATAATTAGCCGACTAAGATGCGCGAAGCATCGCTGCGATTTTGCTAGCCAGCACGCACACACGCAAACACACACACGCAAACACACGCACACACACGATCGCCGTCAGTCACTTTTAATATATTTTTTTAATCTCTTGAAGTGAAATTGTTTGTTTTCGAGGGAGTCAAAGCTCCGCAGCGCAAAAAGGCCCGACCGGGGAATCGTAAACAGCCCTTGCTCCGCCCCTTTCCTCTCTCGGGGGGGGCGGGGATTGGTTCTGCCCTCTGATATCTAATATCACAGATGAAATAACATTCCCTGTGTGTTATCCGGTCGATGCAGACCTTATTTTGGGGGAACATAAATACAGGGTTGCCCTGAGCGACTTGAGAATTCCCCCCCCCTCCCCGCTCCCCCCCCACCCTGGCGCTAGGAGGTCCGGATGCGCTGCCTCACCTTCAGCCGGTCAGATTCCACAGTCTCCCTGTGGTTGTTATTCTGGTCTGTGGACATCTGGAGCTCCGCGCCTTCGTCCAGATAAGCAAACAGATTCCACGTTGGGACAGAACCCGTCCGTCCAATCGAAGACCAGCTCAGGACGCCGGCCTCTGAAAGTGTGTCGCCATCTTGGTTTATCTCTATTCGCATCCGTCCGCGCCCCAAATCCTCCGCCCACGTCCGGTGTTATTCCTCCCCCCCCTGCGTGGTCCCAGCGTGGTGCGTTTGAGGAGCGGCCGTCGTCGGATTCCTGATTGTTTTTCTCCGGGTGTGTCATCGCAGGATTGTTATTTCCTCCTCGGATGTTGTTGTTGTCCCCGTCCCTCCTGGAGGAGACACTTTGGACGGTTGATTGACTTCATTAAATCTGTACATCAATTAGTCTTTTTTCTATCTGTATCTCTGGGACGTGTTATTCTCGTAACGGCGTCAGTGTCACCCTTCAGTCTGGGAACTTGGCCCAGAGGAATGTGACCATTTGAAGAAGCCCCCCCCCTCCCGATCCCCCCGCCGGCGGCCAATAATAGAGGCGTCAGCTGCGACTTTGGGGGGGTTGAAAGGTGAGAGAGGGCGGGAGAGGGGGTTGGAATCCCGTTCCGTCTCTTTAATTGCCGTCTCCGTGTCCTTGTTGGTTGCCGTGGTGATTTTGTCCTGTTCATTCAGCTGTTACATCGATGTATCGATTTATATTCCTCCGATCCAACTACATCGATCTTTGCTCGGCGAGTTGGCCTTATGGACGACATATATCGATCAAACATCGATTTAAAATGTAATAAATCGATTGTATCGATACTAGGAAATAACCCATTGGATTTAAGCACGTCAGACTTTTTTCTTAGCACTTTTAATGATAAAGGCTTTCGCGGACTGAGCCGTGACCCACGGAGGGGGGGGGGGGGGGGGGGGGGGGGGGGGGGGGGGGTTTGGGGGTTGGTAGGGGGAAACCATTATTGCAGGGGTGTTTTTTGTGTATATCACTAGTACGGGCTTTTTCTGCTACACTGCTACGGCAGTGTTTGCACTTTATTCAAATAAAATGTGAATGCATTTGCCATTCATTGTTGTTTACTTGTTTATTTCTATTCATAATGAATTGATACCTGATTCCATTACAAGAAACAACAGGAATCTAGGAAATTTATTTCAGTCACACTGGTTGAATTTTTGGCTAAAAAGTTACTGAATCGATTTCAAGTCACTGAATCTTATCAGATCGTATCGTTCTAAATGAACCAATATCGTCCTTGAATCGTATCGACAACCATGAATCGTGATCGAATCGTTGTTAAAAACGAATCGTTACGCCCCTATTGGTTTACTCTTCATTCGGTTCAGTTCGTTATGTTTGTGTGAGAGAAACGTTCATGTTTTCTCTGGATTCAGTCGAACAATTTCTGGACTAATTTGCGTAAGTTATTTTGTAACTTTTTAGGACTGTTAATATTGTGTTTTGCGCTTCTTCAAATGGATCAAAGACTCGCTTTAGAGGGTGTGAAGCATTCACACATTTGTTCGTGCACGATATTCCTGTTGGAAGTTTGATTTTGCACAAGTGGTAGTTTGGGATGAACAGGTTGTGTGTGTGTGTGTGTGTGTGTGTGTGTGTGTGTGGCCTTCCAGACAACATCAATAGCTGCAGTAATTGGAAGCCGTAACAAGATCCCCGTCCAATGGGAAGAGAGCATTTCGCTGTCTCTTCGCACACAAAAGGTGTCGCCATGTTGATCTCGTTTCAAAAAAGCAAAAGCAAAATGAGAAGAGGAGGAGAAGATGTCTCATCCAAAAAGAAGACTGGGGGGGGGCAACGTGAAAGGGACACAGTTTGTCCCGAGAATTTTGAGAATTTTTTTTTAACACTGCGAAATTATTCTAATAAAGTAAACTTCAAAGTTTTATAGTGCCGCTCCTTCAGGATGGAAGCTTTTTAAACAGTCACAGTTGTGTTGCAGAGGTGGTGGCCGGGGTCGCAGCAACAAAGACCTGTTTTGATTCTTCTACATTAGCTGGTCAGAAGCTACCTGGGAAGCTTTGTGTTGTTGTTGCCATGGTGATTTCCCTTTCTGCTCCAGGGCAAACTGGAGCAACAGCAAAGGGGGGTAGGTGGGGCGCTCCCTTTTCCATTCTTTTTTTCTCTCGCTGCTTTCCCTCCATCTCTTTCTCCCGGGGTGGGTGAGGATCGTTTGTGTGTGTGTGTCACACAAACCACACACACACACACACATGCACAGGAGGGGATCCTCTGCTCCATGAAAGAGCTGTATGAATAACAAACCCTGGTCCTCCACGGTCCGAAATGGACACAAACACGAGCTCGCACAGCAGCATACACACACACACACACACACACACACACAGACCTACACACACTCTGTCTGACCCCCCTCACAATAGAGAAGGCATTCATTTGTTAGCGGTTCCAAGGAAGCTTTTTACTGCGCTTCTGCATTGTTGGCTGATCCAAAGTCCCACCGTATATCACCCCCCCCCCCCCCTCACCTTCTCCCCCATCTATCCCTTTGGGTTCTCCTCGTCCTGAATGACCCTGCGATAAGCAGTTTTAGAAAGGATGAGCCCCTCCACCTCCACCACCTCCCACCCTCCCCCTCCACCTCAGATCTCCATGTCCATGAGTGGCACGTCTCAGTTTAAGGGTCTGAACTTATCGAGTGATTGACTTCTGATTCAGCGTGAAGCGCTTTTAGGTCTCGCTGTGTTTCTTTTCAATGTTTGTGTCTAAAGTCTTGAGCTGGATTTCTCCCTCCTCCCCCCTCCTCTCTGAAGCATCTCCTCTAACCACTCCTTCTGTCTTTGTGTGTCTCCGAACAGATCTGTTAAGATGCTCGGCACAATGGGGCTCCTAAACCTCTGAGGGGTTCAGCACAAAAGGCCGAAGGGGAAGAGGAAGACTAAAGCCGAGAGGGAAGGAGGAGGAGGAGGAAAAGAAAGAGGAGGAGGAGGAGGAGGAGTCTTACCCGGCGCCAGGCCAAGAAAACCGGAGAGCACTTTAGAAAAGGAGGGATTTGCTCTGTCGGGGTCGCATGCCCCCCCCTCAGTCCCCACCTCCCACTTGGACATCCTCTTTTTCACCCCAGTTTTTCCTCAGTCGCCGACCCACGAGAAGGAGAAGGATGCGCAGCGGAGCGAGTGCCGGACGCGTCGGGGCGAGCGGGGGCCTCGGCGAGAGGCCACCCCGGACCGGAGCGCTGCTGCTGCTGGGCCTTGCTTCTGGCCGCGGCGGGCTGGACCGCCCCCTCGGCGGTCCGCGCCGACACGGAGGGCGAGAGAGCGTTGAGAGGAGCAGGAGGAGGAGGCGGCGGCCACCTGGAGGCCTCCATGCACTCGTCGCTCCTCCGGGACTTCCTGGAGGCGGAGCAGGGCGTCCGGGCGCTGGAGGACGTTGCCGGGGCGAGGGCGCAGAACCCGTCCGCGCCCGCCGCCGCCTTCCCAGACTCCTCGGCGGCCGTGGGTCGGATCTTCCAGATGACGGTGCCTAACAAGATGGAGGACGTTTACCTCGGCGACATCGTCAAGGTGAGTCTGTTGCTCTCTCACTCCATGTGACCTAACGAGGCTTCCGGATTGGTCCCAATATGTGAACTGATGACCTTAAATGTGGAGCCATTTCTGTAAGACAAGCTCTGTGCTCATTATTATACAACATTAAAATCTATCGTCAGGGGTTTTTATGCATTTCATGTTTAATGATAACAGCTGATCGATCAGGTTAATTGGTCGTGACAGCGCCTCGTTAGTGGGAGAGGAGAGGGCGGGGTCGTCTGCCGATGAACGCCGGTAACCGTCATCGGGAACATGAGGCGGCTCATCTTCACAGCAGTTTACCACAATGGCCAATTTATCTCCCCCACTCTCCCTCTGTTTCTGCTTCTTCTGTTCCTCCCTCCCTCCCTTCCTCTCTCTTTACGCATCCATCCCCTTCCTCTTCCTCTCTTTCCACCCTCCCGGCTTTAAACACATCCGTCGGCATCTTTTTTTTACGAACGCACTTTGTCTCCATTTGCTCGCTCCCTCGGCCCCCAGATGTGATCCTTCCTCCCCCCCCCCCCCCCCTCTCTCTCTCTCTCTCTCCCCCTTCTTCAGGCTAAACCTTTAATATTGTACACTTCCTGTCCTCCATCACCTCCGTTGCTCTCCCCTCTGCTATCTCTCCACCCTGCCGGCCTTCTCTTCCTCCCTATCGTCCCTCCATCACATGCCAGTCTTTCACGGCCTGTCACTGAACTTCCTCTCTCCCCCCCGCTCACCCCGCTCCTTTCTTCCAGCCCCTGTCAAATCGGATCGTATCACTCAAGCTCCCCTTAGTGAGGAGCCGCATGGAAATATACTCGCCCTGCGCTAATAAAACCTTCACCGGAGGCACGAAGAAGCAGCGCGTTTCTGAGGAAGTCAAAGGATAGAAAAGAGGTCGGGTGATGTTACGTAAAACGGCTGATTAATGACACCTGCTAACGTCCATGTGACGTCGCGAGCCAACCAATCGGTGTTCGGCTCAGCATGAGGAGGAGCTGGTAACGTTAGCAGCACCGCTAACGGGCTAACTCATGAGGTGTTTGTTGACGCGAATTATGATCAATTTACCTTCAGCTTTAAGCTCATTACTATATCGCACCTGAATCATCCTTGAATTTTTTTTTTTTTTTATGGAGAAAGAAACACTGCGTTTGACATTTTCTATCTATAATCTACTTCCCTGCAAATGAAAGATCAGAGATCCTATGAGCGATGAGCGCCAACGTCTTCGTCTCGGCTCCAGCGGCGTGGTGATTACCTGAAGACGTTATGTGGTGGCAAACCGACGTTGACATGAGGCCAAAAGCCTCACGTCCTAAAGCTGAACGCTGATTGACAGGTCTCTAATAGCCCATAAAGGGGGGGGATGCTTCAGGGTGTGCACAGCGGGAAAGTTGTGTTTAGAAATGACACTGATATTCTGTAATTTTTCAATTTCAAACAATTACTTTTGAGAACGTGCTTTCTTTTTATCTCGTCCGTTTTTATCCGTGACCCCGTTGAGCCGCTCCTCCTTCCCTCTCTGACCGCCCGCTCGATATCCGCAACCTCAGACGGCCTGTTTACTTCCTCCGTTTAGAATTCCAGCGCCGCTCTCCGTTCCCCCTCGCATTCCTCCTGCTCTCTCCCCCATTACGGATTCCGCCCTCTGCATCTGCCGTCCTTCCCCTTCTCTTTTGGGAGGTCGGCGCTCAAGGTTGTGGAGCAAAAGGCCAAATCAATTGCTCGCGGTTTGCGTGGCCTTTTCTTTTTAAATGTCCCGGAGTTTGAGGGGCCTGGAGCTCCTGGTCCGAAACTACCGATTACCCGCTCAAATGGCGGAGAGGGATTGATGCTACGTACAGTTTAGTATCTTGTTTGATAATTTTTTTAAAACTTCATTTGATGATATTTTGGAACTGTTCACCTGGTGGCTCAATTAAAAATTGTAATACTCACGTATTCTTTCATTGATCCTTCCCATATAAGGCGTTCTAATTTTACTTTTTCATCTTGGTTCCTAAAATGCTGCCTGTGGTTAAAAAGGTTATGACGAAACATTAGATGGGGTTTTTCTGGGGACCGATTCATGTTTAAGCGTTTATTGCACCCTCAAGGCCAAGAACCTCATGTGTTGGAGCTGCATTCTCTGTGTGACCACCAGGGGGAGACTTCTCTCGTCCCATAGAAGTCTATGACAAAATGACTCTACTTCTCTCTTGATTTACTCCCTCAGTAAAAATTGGAAACATGAGTTTATGGTGTTAATCTCTAGTTTCTGGTTGTTCTTCAACACAGCATGATGTTCATTTAATAAACTACAGTCCATTTAGTGTCAAACGGGCCGACACGCCGTCTCCCTGTCCTCCTCGGTCCTTACGTGACCAGAGACGTACACGTCATGTCAGGTGTAAAAGAAGTAGAGTAGTAGAAGATTTAATTAAAATCTGCAAAAGCAAACGACTGACTGGTTGAACGAGTTAAATTAACAAGTTTTAATTCATAACTAGACTCTTGCCACATTTGTTCCTAGTTAATATCGTCCGAGATTTATTTTACTTTTTACTTGTATCCTTGTAATTTCTGAAACGGTTTAGGAGCTGTGCTACAAACTCTCTACCCAGCTGTTAAGGGAAAAGCTGGTTTTGTGTTATTTCTCTAACGAAGTCCTGCACTGAGGGACGGAGTGGCAATTATTCCGTTGAAGGTGAGACATTTTGCAACGGAGGAATCTGTATTCAGGTGCTTCTGTCACTGTAACTGTCTGTGGGAGGTGGGTGGGGGGGGGGTTGGGGTACTCCAACAGATACAGATACTCTCCATAGCCTAATTACCACAATTTACCAGCTTAATTAGCGGATTGGCTGATGGGTTTTCTGGCAGGGCGATTTTACACCCCCCCCCCCCCCCCCCCCTTCACTTCTTTGCTTTCCCCTTCTTCGTTCCTGGAAATAACCGACGCTTTTGTTGAAAAATAAAGAGAACTTGGAATCCAGCAGTGTAAGTGTGTATGTGGGTCAGAACGAAAGAATAAGCTTTTGATTGTATATACAAAGAGAAAGCATGTGTGTGTCCGCCTGTACATGTATCTTTACGAGGACCACTTAAAGACGTGCTCCTTGTGAGGACACTGTTGCAAAGTGCTAACGTGTCGGCTGGTTCTTGCTTTTTAAACTCGGTTTAAGGGATCAGGCTGGATTAAAGTGAAGGAGGATTCCTTCCTTCCGTCCTTTATTGTCCTCACACGGGCGTGCACGTGACGGTCGGAACAAAGGAATTAGCTCATGCACATTTTGTGGGAAAATGTTGCTTTGTGTGTTTTTGCACGCAGAGAGAAAGTGTGTGTGTGTGTGTGTGTGTGTGTGTGTGTGGTTGTCAGAACAGATTGAGTAGCTGTTTGACTCGCTCCCCTCTTGATGAATGGAGACAGTAGCTTGCTGTTGTAAAGCCCCCCCCTCCCTCCGCCCCTCCCTTCCCTCCCCCCCCAGTTGGAGGGCGTATGGTGGGAAAACTAACTTTCTCTTCTCCTCCCCACTAAGTCTTCCCTCTCCTCTCGATCCCTTCCGTCTCGTTTTACTGTCCTCGTTGCGTTTTTACGGCTTCGCAGTCGCTCCTCTTCCACGTTGGCAAACCTCCTCGTCTCTGCAGATCGGCTTGCAACCGCAGCATTTCCTTTTCCCCTCAGCCACGCGAGCAGCAATTGCCTTCCCGCTCCTCATTTTCTGATGAACTCCTTCCCACGTTTGCTTTTGTCACTGTGTTATTTAAACTTGACTCCAGGCCCTCGTCACTAAAAATAAACACACGGTTGTTCGTCATCTGCCTCTCTGCCGTCCTGCCGTGGAGACTCGCCCTGTAAGCCCCCGTCACTGCGCAGCCGTTAGCTGGCAGGGCGGCAGTGGAAAACTGGTATTAAAGCGAGCGAGCGAGCGAGCGGGAGGCGGCCAGAGATAAAAACACACCAGAACATATGAGTCACCCGAGCTGCGAGCTCGCATGCCGCCATGGCTTTCCTGGCTCCGGCGTGCGGCGGTCGGCCGTGTTGCCATGCAATTAAACATACAGCAGGCGGGACTCGTACATCCTGAACTACATACGCCCAGAGATTCACTCATCACCCCCCTCCCCCCCCCCCGCCCCCCCCGTGTGCGTGTGTGGGAGGTCGCTGCGAGTCGCGTTGACGCCTCCACGTCAGCGTCGTGTTTCAGGGAGTCATTCCCATGTGACCTTTCAGCGCCGCTGTTTGTCCCCCCCCTGTCTCAGGGAAAGACGAATCACCTCTTCCAAAAGTGGAGTGAAAGTAAATATTGTAGCATCTTTGTGTACACCCGGCTGTAACCCACAGGGTGAAAGGGGAGGGAGGGGGTCCGGGGCCTGGCGAGCCGAGCCATATTTGGCGTGTGAAGGCCAGAGCGGCTGATTATATTTAGAAGCTGGACGCTGCGATCGCAGGTCGGCCCGTTAAGGCGATGTCCCTGAGCAGCGTTGTTTGTGTAGCTCGTTAGCCGGATGAAGGGCGGCCGATGTTTAATTCACGAGGCGTCGGAGACAAAGAGGGGGGTAGGGGGGGGGGGCGATGGCTGACCCCGGCGCGCCTCTCAGGACACAGCCGCGCTGGCGGGAAAGAAGTCTTGTCGAGCGTCTCGGCGCAAAGGAGGAGCGAACCGAATCCTGACTGAGATGAAATGCGCTTAGTGTCTTCGTCCATTGTCGCCGTGTCACCGCGGATTTAACGGCCCTTTCCTCCCGAGTTTTTTTTCTAATACAGTGAGCGTCGGATCCATGCTGAACTCAAAAGGCGGTTTCACGCTGAGTGTGCAGTTTCCTCTGTGAGGTCCTGTCACTTCTTATAACTTGGCAGTTTGTCTTCATAATTACAGGGTAGCGTTATTTCGTCTGTGCAGCAGAGCTGAAACGTTTAAAGTCACTTTGCAACGCCACATTTCTACAGATTCGCTTCTGTTTTACTCGTTTTCAAACGAGTAAAACAGAAGTAACGAGTGTTTTGTGTTTAAGTGAAACTCGTCGAGTGGGGGAGCTCACTTCATCCCGCTCTTTTGTTTTTAACGGACCGTCTTGCTTTGGATTCACGTTGTGGAAATCAGCGTTTATCTGTACTTTCACTCTCCACCGGTTTGTTTCTCCGCCGCGTCCTTACATCCAATACTGGATCAATTTCAGCAACAGTCGTCTCCTTTTTAGTCACTCAGACTTGTACTTTTCAAATACATTGAAAAAAAGAATGTAAGGTGGAAATATACACAGTCGTCCTGCTTAAAATATGTACAGGTGTTACATTTTTACATATTAAAGGATTTTTGATGATGAGTTAATGAGTCACTTTAGAAAGTGTGACTCTGTGACACCAACTCCCTGCAGCTCGCAGTGTGCGTGTGCGTCTTGTGATGTGCGTTATTGTAGTGGGGCTGCGGCATTAGTCAGAACTGGTGCTGAAAACGAGCCCCAAAGACACACACACACACACACACACACACACACACACACACACACGCAGGCTGCGTGTTGTCTATAGGGGTTTGTGCAAAGATACAGCTGCACGCAGTGTGTGTCTGGACACACGTTGTGCATCTCCCGCACACACACACACACACACACATCTCCCCCTTTAACCCTCGCCATCGTTATTCTTCATTGGCTTTCTAGTGCGTGTGTGTGTGCGTGTGTGTCTGTGTGTGTGTGTGTTTGAGAGAGAATTAACACACAACAGTTTGCTCTTGCTGGTGGTATCGTACCCTAAACCTTTCAGTCCTCCTCCTCCTCCTTTCCGCTCTCTGTCCTCCTCCTTTCCGCCCTCTGTCCTCCTCCTCCTCTCTCTGTCCTCCTCCTTTCCGTCCTCCTCCTCTGCGTCTCGCCTCTCACTTCTTTTCTTCCCCCCATCATTCTCCTCTTATCTTTTTTTTTTTCTTCCTCCCTCCTTGTCCGTCAGTGCTCCTTTCGTGTTCCCTTCATGCTCCCCTCTCCTTCCCTTCCTCTCATTTCCTCACCACGCCGGGTTCCATTTCGCCCCCAGTCATCATATCGCAGCGGCATGCGCAGGCTTCGCCTCCTCCTTCTTCTCCCTCGTGCCTCATCTCCTCCAAAATAGGAGTCTTATCTGGGGAGCTGTCAGCCGGGTCCCCCCCCCCTAACAATGGCCTCTTTTCTCTGCCTTCTCCTCTCGGCACCACAATGAACTGCTTTCTTTCGCCCCCCGAACGCCTCCTCGTATTATCTCCTTGTTTAGGAGATGACCTCCTTCTTTTTTTTTTTTTCTCCATCTGGATCTCTTTCTCCAGCTCAAAAGAGCCGCGCGATTGCGCGTCTCTCGAGATGATGAAGATGTGTGTTTGTGGAGGTGCGACACTTTATTGTGCGCAACCAGGTCACGATTGTCAAAGTGAGCTGTGCGTTTCTCCTCCTGAAGGTAACAATGGCGTCCTCCTTCTCTATTGGCCTCTATTGGCCTGTCTTTTTAATTCTGGGGCAATTTGAAATCTTCCGTTTCCGGTTCCACGATGCTCTATTTTGTATCGAGTCTTAAATCTAAATAATCCATTGTCCTGTTTTTGTTGATGGTCGTCCTGCAAATAAATAATGCACCCAACGGTTGGGGAATGTGCGAATCCGCGTGTGCGAGCTTAAGACTTCCTAACGGACTTAATGGATTGAAAGAGGTACAGAGTCGGACACGAGCGCGGCATTCCTCTTGACACATTGATGAGGGAGAAGGCCTCAATAAGATCAATTCCTGAGCAGGCTTCATGAGTCAGCAGATGGATTCATTAGTAGTTTAGTACTTTTAAACTGACCACAGTTTGCGGGGTATCCAAACCAAAGAAAGCACCAATGGTAAGGGTACGAGGACTTAAGCCGTTTATTCAAACATATCTCAGCGCCACGAGCTGCTAATCCAGCAGATCCAGCGGATTTTAGGAATTTTCTCCCATACAAGCCAAAAGTCACAAATGTTGCCGTTGACTTGGATATTTTCACCTCCTCTGACGCAAGTACCAGAAAAATGAAATTAAGTGTCACCTCCTTTTTTTCCCCCCTCCCCTCCCCTCTGCCTCCACCTCACCCCTCATTGAATCGGCCTCGGATGGGGAAGCGGCCGTCCTTGTGCTTCCAGCACGTAATTTAGTCATTTACAGAGCAATTATGACAGCTGAGATGAGATTACTGCCTGGCAACTCACTTGTCCTCCATCATCTCTTTGTGATTTGATTTGCAACGTCATGTCAAGAGGCAATTGGTTTGAAGTTCGGAGGCAGAAGGACTTTGACCGAGTTACGGCGACGTTGGGAGACATCACGTGACTGCTTTTGGTTCCCCCGTCGTACTTTACCAAGTACGTGCCGCCCACTCCTACAGTGATATTTGGGCTATTACTCGTTGTCGGCAGCGGAAAGTTGGTTTTCATCATCTTTAAAGAATTACGACGTCTCTCGACACCAATGAAGATCCCGATGAAGACGTGGGAGGGGCTTAGTGTCAGAGGGACCGTGGACCCAACTGGATGAATTTGATGGGGAAAAAGAAAACGAGTTTAATACAATCATTGAAATGGGTTATTCCCCCTTTGTTCATGAGGAAGTGCACCAAACGGCAGACTTTGTGCACTTCCATGTTGGCCAGTTGGCCACATGTGTGCGGCACATCCGAGTGGTAAAACGCAAGCACACGCACACACACACACACACACACACACACACACACCCTTGTGTGTCTGTCTTTGGCTTTGTGTCAATTCGCTGTGTGCGTGCATGTGTGCTCGCCCCTCCAGCCCCAATCTCCTCGCACTGCCTGTGTGCTGGTTAGAGCATTAATGATGTGTCTGGGGAGCACTGCCTTTACATAATTCATCAACCAGGATTTATTAGCCGCAGAATTAACTTGTTGGGGCCGAGGAGCCCAGGATGCATTTGCTGTTTTGTTTTTTTCTTCTCCTCTCTTTCTGGATTTATGGGCGTGGATGCGTTGTCCCTCCCCTGTGATCCATTTCTTTCCATCAGCCTCCTGCCACGGGGACGTCCCCCGTCGTATAATTTGCCATGTTATTTTAATTTGAGTTGAGTTTAAATTACAATTTAGAGCACTGCTTTTGAATATCTGTGTGTGTGCTTGTGTGTACAGAGTAGGGCTTAGTCCACACAGAAGTAAATGTCCTGTTCATGTTGTTTATAACACGCACCCGACTCTTTATTTCAGTCCTTTGTATCAATAACGAAGCAATTATACAATTTAAAGAATAAATATGAATCAAACTCCTACTTTCACTGACATTTGTGTGTCATTCATTCTACATATTTTAAGTAAAAAAGAATCTGCCTACTTTGCTTTGATCCTAATCCCTTTTCCTGTTTTGTTGATGTGTCAGATCACAGAGATGGGTAAGGACTCCCTCCCTGCCTGGCTCTACTGGGACGCCAACAGCCGAGTCCTGCAGGGTCTTCCTCTGGAGGAGGACAAAGGCGTCCATTACATCTCGGTGTCCATCTCAAACCAGACCGAGTCCTCCTCCTCTTCGGAGGTGTTTTCTATCGAGGTGCACCCTGAAGATCATCTGGACGCAGACGCAGCCCAGCTGGCATCTAACCAGGCCTCCACAGAAGACAACGTCCAGCCGTTTGTGTGCAGCAACGAGGTCCCAATCACGGTGCTGACTGTGATCCTGGACGCCGATTTGACCAAGATGAGCTCGGAGCAGAGGGTGGAGCTCCTGGATGACATGAGGAGCTTTTCCGGCGTGGGGCTCCAGCACATGAAGCTACTTCCCGTGGTGAACAACAGGCTGTTCGACATGTCCGCGTTCATGGCTGGGCCGGGGAATGCCAAAAAGGTGAGTGCAAGCGTGCGAGTAATTGATGAACGAGAATAAATACGCACATACGCACAACTTCTTTGACCAAAGTAAGGCGGCCTTAAGATTTTGTGGAGTTTGGACAGACGTATGTGTAAAAGAAATGATTCAAATGCAACACGTTGAATCCTGTGATAGATCAACTAAAAACATTTGTAAATACCAATAAGTGGCAACCGCAGTGATGAACGCATGGTTTGTAAATGATACTTATAGTTCATGTCAGTAGCTGCATAATTAATACCTGTCAATGTGTCCTTAGGTGGTGGAGAACGGTGCTCTGTTGTCCTGGAAGCTCGGCTGCTCACTAGATCAGAGCACAGTCCCAAATATCAGCAGCGTCCAGGGACCTGCAAAGGAAGGGACGATGTCCGACAAGCTGGGCTACCCAGTGGTGGGATGGCACATCGCGAACAAAAAAACCCACATCCCGAAGCGGGTGAGGCGCCAGTTAAACAACACCCCAACCCCTGTGCTCACGGTAGTTCCTCCAACAACGACAGGGGAGCCTCCAGTGAGGATCATTCCAACCCTCTCCTCTCCTTCTATTGCCGCATCAACCGAAAGCTCTGGCCCCCCTGTGAGGGACCCCCTTCCTCTACCGGGCAGGACTACTAACAGATTCCATGAGTCTAGTAAGCACACCCCAACTCCGGGAACGCCTCAGCCAACAAGAGTTGTGGAGAGCACCACCATTATCCAGCCAACCACGACCAGGCCTACAGTTGTGCAGCCCACTGCCACAGTGGCACCAACTACCAAATCCACTAAGAAACCCAAGAGACCCAAAACCACACCTGTGACCAGAGAGCCAAAGACCTCCACGTCCAAGCCAGCCAGGCGCACCACACAATCACCTGCCGTCAACGTTGACCAATCCAACGAGAAGCCTGTCCTGCGAAACCCAATTGACCAGGTAAATGCATTGGTTGGCACCTACTTTGAGGTCAAGATCCCATCTGACACCTTCTTTGACAAAGAGGATGGCACCACTGACAAGCTGCGTCTAACTTTGAGACAGAACCACAAAGAAGTGGTCGGAGAGGACTCTTGGATTCAGTTCAACACCACCAGCCAGCTTCTCTTTGGCCTGCCTGATGTCCAACACGCGGGTAAACACGAATACTTCATGAAGGCCGCTGACAAAGGTGGCCTGAATGCTATTGACGCTTTCGAGGTTCGTGTGAACCGCTGGCCCATCAATGACAAAAGCCCTGTGATCTTCACCGCCCGATTCGAGGGTGATCCACGATCAATAACAAATGACATCCACAAGAAGATCCTACTAGTAAAGAAGCTGGCCTATGCACTCGGAGACCGCAACACCAGTGCAGTCAGTCTTCGAAATATAACCAAAGGGTCCATAGTGGTGGAGTGGACGAACACCAGCCTACCGCAGCACCCGTGTCCGAAAGAGCAGCTCACGGCCATGAGCAGGATGCTCGCCAATGCTGACGGAAAGCCCTCGCAGACCTTCAGGCACTCTCTGGAGCCTGAATTCAGACCGCTGGACGTCACGGCCAAAGGTAGAGCCAGCTGCAAAACCTATTCCTTCATCCCACCGGGAGACATCGATATCCCAGAACCCGCAGCAGTCACGCCGGCAATGGGAACGGGCCGGCAGAGCACAGACGACGTCTATCTCCACACGGTCATCCCCGCAGTGGTGGTGGCAGCAATCTTGTTGATGGCGGGCATCATTGCGATGATCTGCTACAGGAAGAAGCGAAAGGGCAAGTTGACCATCGAGGACCAGGCCACCTTCATCAAAAAGGGTGTTCCGATTATCTTTGCGGATGAACTCGATGACTCTAAGCCGCCTCCATCTTCCAGTATGCCCTTGATTTTACAGGAAGAGAAGCCCCCACTTCCACCCCCCGAGTACCCCAACATGGCCACGCCAGAGACTACCCCCCTCAACCAGGAGTTGCTGGGGGAGTACACTGCCCTGCGGGACGAGGACCCCAATGCACCCCCCTACCAGCCACCGCCTCCCTTCACCACTCCCATGGAGGGCAAAGGCTCCCGTCCCAAGAACATGACTCCCTACAGATCTCCACCTCCCTACGTGCCCCCCTAAGACTTATTCCACCCTCACCTCGTAGGGTGGAGGACAGGACACCTGAGGAGCTCTGACGGTTTCCATTCTGGTGTTTGTCTGTCTGGAAATTAACAGGGAGAGATGACAAGAGGTGCTAAAGTACAAAAAACTACAGGGGACTTCGGTTTGGGAGGGGGAGGCCGTGATGAGTTGGGTGTTTTTTTTGTTTTTTACAGTTGACTCATGGGGTGGTTTGTTGATGCAGCTGGGAGGGACTACTGATTTAGTGGTAGCCCAGCTACACAGTGGCCTAAGGCAAACTATCTCTCGTTACATCGGCTTTTGGCTCGACCAGATGGTCACAGCGATCGGGAGACGAGATCTTCCGTCCTGGCATCCCTTCTTTTTTTTTACTTTTTGAATTAAAACACAGGCTTTTATTCGGTTTTCCATCAATCCCAAGATTACTATTCTTTTCTGGACTGAATGTTTGCCTAACAACTCTACTTTCATGATGAATCAGTGAACTGCCACCAGAGCACAGCAAGCAACAACTCAAGTGTTTTAATAAGGAGGAGTGAGATTCTCTGAAAATGAAAACAAACAAACAGCTAACAGAAGGATCTCAAAACACCCCTGCAGACGACAAGAGAATGGGAGGCCAAGGTGTGTGCGTGTGTGTGTGTGTGTGTGTGTGTGTGTGTGAGAATGAGTGGTTGTGTTTATTCAGATCCAATACAGTTTGCCTTTTAACACTGTCTGTTTGTATCCTTATTCACAATGTCTAGCAAAGATGGGAATCACAAGGTAGCCTAAAAAAAGATTTAGAGATGAATAATAAATATTTGTTTCTTTCATTGGTTTTAAAATTCACTGTATATCTTGAAGATGTTCTGATAGATTTTGTTATATTTTTTTGGTGATGGAGAAGGTGGGAGGAAAGGGACTGCCTCGCTGAAGAAGCTTTTTCTGTTTCCTTATCACAATGACAGTCCTTTAGATGAAAATCTTACTTGCTCAGTAAAACCATGTGGGTTGGGATACATAATTATCTATCTGACTTGTAAGTGCAAAGTGTGGTTCAGATTTGGAGGCCAAAGGTGTGGTTTTATGCAGATGATGTGGACCTTTACTGGGTCAACACAACTAGGAGGGTAAAAGTGAAATGCCACGTCGGCCCTTTCTGTGCCCGGACAGGAAAAGGTCACCTAGAGGTTATTTCTGACCAGAGATGATTATTTTTTTATGTGAATGAGGCAGTCCTTCTCCCCAGTCGGAAGAGGAGCTTTGAGTGCCATGGAGACTGTAGAGATTCTCACATTTTAGAGGTCACAGAGGAGACGACTGAGGCAGACATTCAAAAGAGAATTTCCAGCAATTATCTCTGAAAATCTCCTAATTTTTTACCAAGTTTTTGATACAGCCTCAAATTGTTTTTGATTATTAAAAGAAAACATGATTAATGATTAGTCTTCTGTGATTTGTAAAATCGTAGCCTAGAAGTTCAAATATAATTCAATTACGTACACTTTCTTTTTCTTTCCTCATGGGTCACATTTTCAAGTGTTCTTTTTATTTTGTTGTGTGTACATCAAAATGTATTACCTACTATACAAAGACGGACATATTTTATGTTATCACAGAATTTATTTGTATGTCCTTTTACGTTTGCTAGTGAGTTTCAACTGAAAGTGACCCTTTGCAATAATGATGTAAGATGCAGGCCGCTCAGGGGCTGGTTGATGCAGCCGGAGCGAGTGACTCGTATTGTCCTAATATTGTTGGTTTTTTTGCAGGATGCCAAGGCTTTTTTGCTTATCAAGTGTGCATTGTCATAATAAAACCAACTGATACGATTAAAAAAACGAAAGATCAACCTCCTTCATTTATGTATCTGGGTTTCACCTTCTTGCTGGTTCTTTCCTAGTTGTTTCTATTATCAAAACCTGATGTTTATGGATGAGGTTTTTGATCATGTCACTTTTCTGCTTCTCCCGCTTAGTGTTGAGTGAACAAATCAATATGTCTGAGGTCCTCTAGCTGTTTCGCCCTGCTGCCTGGCAACCATCAACGGCCCGTGGGTGCACTCACACTGTTACTATGCTGTCCCTTTTGTCCTAAATTATTCTGCTATTGAGTGACTGGTTGGCCTGTGCAGTTTGAAAGCTCTACCCATTAAAAAAAGGCTCTGCTGTGAAAACACACTCTCAGCCCATCGGTCTCTGCACACGTCGCCGGCCCATCGTTTGCATAGATTGCTCCCAGTATCGATTCCATGTACACAAATTGGCTGGCAGGGGTTGTACGTCCGGGATAGTTCATGCCGGGGTATAATTTGGGGGGTGGGCAGGCGGTTGACGACGATTGCGTTACAAAGACGCTGCTAGGTGCTTAAACTGATATATGGATAAATTCTAAAAATGAATGGAGGACTGACTCAATCAAGGTTCAGTCCAGACTGTCGTGATAGTATGTATTATGTGAGTAAATATACATATTTGATATTCACTGTACGTGTCCCTTACCCCTGTAGACCCGGCACTCGTCTAGTAACTTTAGAGTAACTTTAGGATTGCACGAGCACATTCTCATCTCAAATGTGCCGGAAAAATCTGACTGGAGGATTCTCGTAGATTATAAATGTGCTGAGGTTGCATTTTTTTCCCCGCGGCCTTAATCAGTCGCCTTCAAAGCACCAGACAAGCTCAATCTATCACAGGCAAGTTTGCTGAGAGTGATTTGTGGAGCCTCTTTGTCTGCGTACGGTCGCAGGGGGATAAAAGAGTCCGACCCCGATGGCGAATCCCTTCGTGTTCTTGTACACACAGAGCGATGGCAGCCGGTTGTCCCAGTTAACAAAAGGCAAAGTTTATGTAAGGTACTTGTGAATGGAGAGGCCGTGGTTGGTACTTCATGAAGCCTCTAAGAATAGCTGAACTATACTTGATAAATAGGAGTACTTCCCAGAATAGAAGCCCCAGAGTGGCATCAATTATCAGCCTGCATTCCAGCACTGAAGTGCAGGGTTCCTGTTAGACGCTACATCGACATGAATTCAGATGGAGGTTTATAATGAGGAGATTCAGTTACTCATCACCTCTCTTCATGAAAACTTTGGGAAAATATACAACATTTTCATATAAAAGTGTTCTGGCCAAAACAACGAGACTCACCTTCCGTTGGAAGTGAATCATGTTTCAATAATTGGTCTGACTACAATCTTTTAGTTTGAGTTCTACAAGTTTCACTAGTGACTTGTGTCTCTATTGGAAACCCTCATTTCGTATTGTTGGTTTGACCGAACACTCCTTCAGGAGCTGTGGCAGACTTTGTGAGATCAGCTGATTTTGTTGGAGCTTTACGCTGCTTTTATTGGCTTTCTTTCTGTTCAACAGAGAAAGGCGGATTGAACCTCGCTGTCCGCATGAGCTCCCGTTGGGTCTGTATTCAAGAAAAAAAAAAGCATGAAGGATTGAAGACAAACCAACGATCCGTGCAGCTGAGAGTCACTCAGAAAACAGCCCGGGCGCTCTGCTACGATCACAAGGACTCTCAGCGACCGTCTCCTTCCCCACGGTGACCTCTGTCCGCTCCACCCGGCACCGGGAACATGTCTGTCGGCTCCTCTGACACCTCAAAGATGGACCACACTGGAGTGCAGTCAATGTGTTAGTAATCATGGCGGTGGCTCTCAACAGGGGAACACTTTTGGGAATTGAGTCGCTTTTATTCGAATTCGGGCATTTGCCATCACACCGAAGACGACGAAACCAAAGAGCAGCCTGATCCGTTCGGAGGTGTCGTTGTGAACAAACCCGGACGCGGAGCCTCCAGAATTCACAGACGAAGGACGCTGTGATGTGAGAGCTTAGAGAAGTTCTGTGCAGATGAAGAGAGCCAAAGAATTAATTTTGTACATTGTTGTTTCTATCCAGTACAACCATTTGCGATGGCCGTTATTATGACTAGTCTGTGTGAAGGTAGACTTAACCCTTCCCCTCCCCCCGCTTTATGGTCTGTTTGACTCCACATGGACCATAATTTACTAAGACTAAGATGAGAAGGTATCCCTCATTCACACATTCACCGGCCGTGAATGTGTCTCTGGGTGTTCGTCCACTGGTCCGACCTGTCCACCTTGTCCCGGGACGTGTGGACAGACACACACTCGGAGCCTTGTCTGATACCCAGTGGTTTTAATGGAGGCCACTGTGCTTCAAGCTCCACTCCAATCACTCATCTTGTCACCGTGAGTGTTGACCTTGTGTCCTCCAACAGAGGTGTGCGAGTTTCTCCCCCCCCCCCCTCCCTTCTCCATCCAGCTCGCCCGCCCCCTCTTGCTTTACAAACCGCCAGTCTCTTTCTCTGCTCATAATCGGACTGAAATGCGATGACTTTTTGAGTGTTTGTGTGTGTAGATTTTGAGAAGGCCGCTGGGTTTTCTTACAGTAGTAAAATGAACATGGACTGTATCTGTGTAGAACTACGTGGTCAGAAGTCCGGTCCTACAATGATCACGTCCACTATCTCATGATGTTCGGGGGTCACCTGCTGATATTTGGTGGCGGGGGGGTTCACCTGTCGAGGTCACACTGACGCGTAGTGACAGACGAGCGTTCACACCTGCGGGTCCTCGATCCACCTAAGCTGCACGTCCAAATGAGTCATCACGTAAACAGGGGACGTCCAGACGGAATCCAACCCTTGACCTATAAAGCTAAAACAGACAAATGATCCTCAGCAAAATGTGCAAAAAGTCAAAATACTAACTAAACCTAAAATATATCATAATTCAGGTATTATTTCTAATAATAATTCATTTTCATCTTGATTGTAGTGGAATAGAGGCGGATCGTAGTTCTAATTGAGTATTTGGGCTTAGTTAGTCTCCCGGCACTAATGATAATGCACCATTGAAATAGGTAAGTTTGGTTCAGCATTATTATTATACCCACAATTTGAGGCTGTATCAAAATTATTACTAACATGCTAAATGCAAATGCTCATGCTTGGATGGAGAGCCTAATTACCGTTGCTAGGTAACGGCAGTAGCTTCAAAATCCATTCTAACTTTCTTTACTTCCCATCCTCAAGTCATGTCCGCACACACTGAGAAACATGTGCACTGCTGTTCACTCTCGTGATCTCCTGTTTATCCATCATGCTAAGCACACTGACCTCTTGCTACCCACCTCATCAGCATTATTCTGGGATATCAGCCATCCCACATGCATCAGAGCACACAGAGGGGAGAGGTGGAAGATGCAGAGCTCCGTCTCTCCGCATCCTCTCGCTGTCGGAGACGCGCTTTGCTGCAATCAAGCCCCCCGAGAGGTAACTTTGCATATTGATGGGAAAATAAATACCCTCCCCTCCCCCCTCCTCCCCCACAGCCCACACATACAGATAGTGTGAAAGTGTAGGGCAAAAAAAAACAAAAAAAACATTGATAGCTGTGAAATAGCTGACATCAATATCTCATATATTTCATATACACGGAGGCGTTTTTTAGGGGCCCGTAGGGGGGGGTTCAGCGTCTCCATCTGAGCTTGTTCCACAAACATTGTTACAAAACGTCCATCGATTAACTTTCACACCACCTGACCGTCACACAGTTCAATGAATACATCTCATTACTTCCTCCTCACCGATCAAGGCACCGAGAACCGTTCATGTCTTCGCAGCCGTGTTTTCAGAGTGGAGACGCAGTGGAGGGTCCAGCTTATTGGGATGAGGGGCCGAAGGCCTCCCCCACCCGCCCACCCCAACAGGATCAGGATGGATGGACTGAGATCTGGCTCTTGACTGGCTGTAGTTCCTCCTGTTCTCTCCCTTTCGTTGATCCTGTGTGTCGAGGACCGTCAAATCATGATGAGCAGCTTCCGTAAGAAACATGTTGATGTTGTAACGGTTATTACGTTACAATTAGCAGCAGGAGATGATGACCTGCGAGCCCAGAACTCACTATTTGATTATTAAAGCGATTTGAACACATCTCACTTTAGCAATCGCTTCACTTTGATTAAATTGAGCCAAACTAGCAGCTGGTCGGCATGAACGGAAAACTACCTTCGATGATTTAGAAGAAGGACGACCTGCTCAACAACTTCATAAAGCCGGTGTCGGTGGTGGCAGATGAGATTTAAGTCACGTGTGCGATAGCTGTGACTGCCGGGGCTTTGTTGAAGGCGCGCGGTTGGCTGCGCTGCTGTAAATCACGAGTTAATAACAATAATAAATGACATGCGGGGCCCTGCGGCCATGTGGCGTTATCTTACGTCTTACGGACCACGGCTAGATAAATCCCGGTGAGCAGGATTACTCTCCCTTTCAGGGACGACATTGACACCGCAGGGGAAACAAACATTCCAGCTCGACTGGTTTAGAACCGCTCACACACACACACACACACACACACACACACAGGGGGGGGGGGGGGGGGGGGGGCACCACAATTCAATGTCACAGCCATTCCCCTATCATCTCGGCACCGGTTAGTATTCTGTCACAGTGCCCAGTGTAGTATGAAGCGGTACTCATTTGTATGTTGATAAAATGTAATCTCCCAGGTGCCTGGTGGAATTTGTGAGCACTATCCTTCTGACATTTGCAGAATGCCAAGCGCCTCAGCGCTCTGCTATCCAGGGTGGAAGTGTGTTTCTTTGTGTTTTCATGCCTTGGTGTATTTGTGTGACATGGGCTGATTCGGGTGCGTGGGGCATTCCAGCGGGGGATGTCACAATACCACAGATGGCAAAGTCAGTGCCACCACCTGCGTTACTCCAGTCGGTACCTTAACAGGCCGGTTAATCAGATCAACATCGTCAAAGTCCTTTTAGGCAAGTCATGCCACTCGGCCGCCATCTTGGCAACGCCTCTGGGCAGCTATTTTAAACTAACAAGACTACCCTCCTATCTCAATCAATGGACAGAGAGTCAGAACTGCACTTTCACGGGTCATCGGGACATAAAAACTACATGTATAGAAACAGCAGTAGAATATGATAAAAATCGCTGAAAAAGTTTGATGACTTTGCCCCAAAATAACGTTTAAAACGCCTTTTTCCCTCACAGGTTACTGTTACTGCGCATGTGCAAGGGTTCACGACACCAACCTTAATTTACGTCTCTATCGAGAATGCGGGTGTGCCCATCGTCTCCGCTGTCGCAAAACCTCAACTGTGCGCATGCGTCAGTGGAGCCAGACGATAGGCTTAAATGTTTTCCTGGCTTGACTGTTAAAAAGCAGATGATTGGCTTTCCAGCAGGAGGGGCGGGACATGCGCATACAACTGCCATCTTTGCCGTTACGGGTTTTCGTACGGGAGTTGTATTGAGGATTGAGGAAGTGGCATGTCTCCTTAATAAATAGTCTCTGACATCGTTTACCTTTGCTGAATGCTCATTTTCAACGCATCACAATGAAAGAAAGCTAATATCCTTTATGAGCCAGGGTTCAAAACATCAACCCTACTCCAATCTAAATGCAACTTTGGCGCATTCAAATAAAAAAAGCGGGTCTGTTGCCTTAGAATCTCTGGCCGGGTAAAACGTCTCCCGTGCACGCTAAAGTTAGCACACAAGCTAGCTAAACAGCCAGCCGCGATGCCTCCTCCGTACGAGAGGATCCGTTAGCGCTGAGCTACACGTACGGTACCTGTATGACTGGAAAAGTGATTCTCGTCACGTCTTCAACGTCCTGCTGAGATATCGTATAGCCCCCAAAGATCTATTAGCTTGTGTACTTATTTTGATTCCTGCATGTGTCCATGTGTTTTGTATCCTTGTATTTCTTTGTGTCAGTCTTTATTTCCTCCCCTTGTCCCAAGAGGTGTGTGAGGGATTAAGCCAAGACAACAAAGACGTTTGGTGACGCTCGTGTCTGACAGGATTTTAGTTTTATAATCTTTCAACAACAATGCTCGAGTAGCTTAGTCGGTTTAACAAAGACTTGCACGAAGTTTATTATTGTCTCTGCCTACTTTGCTTCTCAGTGAGATAAAACAAACCACAGTGGGATGGAACAAGCTCCAAAAATACTGTTTCTCCTTTTTAAACCGAGCTCACAGGACTGCCAATGATTCAGCTCCTCGCTGCGCGTAACATCTGTTTTGAACGGCGTGTCAATGATCCATTTCAAAAAACAGAAGCAGATTCTGTACGAGTGGGGAAACGCACTCACAGAGAGGCTTTTCACACACTCTCATTTTATGTGCGCGGCTCTCCTTCTCAGAGCGATAATATACCTGTGATTTCTGCGCGGCGCTCTGACTTTGACCGAGGTCACTTTGCCCTGCGGCGTCACGCCACTGAGTCTGTTATCAGTTTAACACTGACCCCCCTCGCCCCGCCCGAGACGTGTCCTGTTTGAAATTCTTCCTCAATGACGGAACTCCAGCTGGATTCCTCGCGCCACCTTTTCATCGCCTCCCAGCCGCCCGGAAGCTCGGACTGGTGGTTCGCTTGGTGAACACCTGGGGTGTGATGCTGTTTTGAGACGTTCAAAGCAAAATAATAAAGCCTGGATGGGGAATTTGAGGAGAAACGCAGCATTGTAAAGTGCAGATGCATGAGCTAACAACACAGAGAAATCAATCCATTTTAATCCAATTACATTTTGCCACATGCCGCCCCACATATCGCCCCACATCGCCACATATCAGAGATACAGACACCATTTAAAGTATCAGTGCTCCTCTTCCTCCCCCTCTGCTCCCCCCTGGGCGTATGGATCAAAGGAGCTCGAGCCAGAGAATAGAGGGGGAGGGAGGATAAAAACTGTCCTCGGCCAAGGTCTATTATTTGTCCTTCTCCATCATGAGTCAGGGAAGAAAGGCTGAGTTATTCCTCTGCCTGTACCACGGGGGATGAGATGTAAAAACTTGCTGTGAGCGATGAGTCGCGCAAAAGAGAACGTCAGAAATACAGTGTTAACCTCTTTTGGAAAAAGCTGCCCTTCATTTTTGACAAAAATGATCAAAACATGTTGTTTTTCCTTTTGTTATGTGGATGTAAAGTCTTCTCAAGCAAACCTCTGTCTCCACAGAAGACTCTATGGTTTCGTTTCGGTTAAAATAATGACATGTTACTTCAGAACAATCCTCATTTCTACTCGTTCTCCATTACATGGGGTAACCTATGAATGGATTTGGGCGCCTTCGCGTCCGTAGCCATGGTTACGCACGCCGTGTGAGAACACGCTGTTTGCAGCAGCCTTCTCCTTTGCATCACTGAGAATGAATTAAACAAAGACAAATTCATCCTCCAACACTGTCAAGACCTCACTTAGCAATTCAACCGCAAAGGACGAGAATCTTTGAGAACCTTTTCAGATATTAATGGACGTAGTTGGCGGGCAGATGGTTTTCTGCTTGGCAGTGTGTTTTTCCTCCAGCTCTGCCGGGGTGGTAGAAGGTCACAAGAGATGGGGAGATGTTCACAGCAAAAATTACATTCAAGCCCAGAAGCCTGGGGAGAGCTTAGAGGCTCCAGTGGGCCTGACTGGACTCATTAGTTAGAACGGCTGCCGCTCCGCTGGGGGTACGAGGCCAGGAGGTCCGACACAAACGAAGCCGTGAAGTAATTTTTTTGGGGGCTTTTCATTGGGAGAGCTTCACTGAAAGCGTCGATGAAGACGAGTCGCTGCTCGTCTGAAGGGAGCTGCCTTTCTGACCTCGAGAGGGAGGGAGGTGAAAGGTTCACTTCCTGAGCTCATATTCGGCAAAGAGGACGACAAAAAAAAACAACAGTAAAAAAATATATATTTACACGATACAGTTGTTTGAAAATTACAACAGAAATCTAAATGAATCATTGTAGGTCATTGATTTCAAACTTCTTAAAGCTCGAAATGTTTACAATCCATAAAAAAGCACCAATTACTAAAAAAAAACCGTAGTTATGTTAACAAGGATGTTGAAATACTTGAATGAAGCCAGTGGCTCTGGGAGAAGACGGAGATGCACCAAACTGTCGCCGAGTCCATCAGCAATTAGGAATCCCAATCTCCCCTTGCTTCTCCTTGAACTGTATTGGACGGCGGCGGCTGTAATCTCGGCGTGCAATTGGTCACTGTCCAGCTGAGGACGGCACGCCGCTCTATATAACGGATTCCCATCGGTGTCTGCTGGCTCAGACAAACGGCATCGGAAAGGTGGGAGAACGAGCTCATTGATGAGCGCCGGGATGCGGCGGGATGCGGCGGGATGCGGCGAGATGCGGCGGGATGCGGCGGGATGCGGCGGGATGCGGCGAGATGCCGCGGGATGCCGCGGGCTCTGGACCTTCGCCACGAGGCCCGGACCCAGCTGGATGAGCGGGGGACCTTGGAGGTACAGACAGAAGTGCGTCTTACTCACTTCGTGTGACCTTAAAAAAGTTTGTTTTACAAAACTTCTCAACATCTTTCAAGAAACGAACGTGTTTTCCTTAATTTAAGCCGGGAAGAAAAAGTTTTTCTACATTCATGTATGTGTAGTTACTGGTTAAAATACAATTGAATTGAACATAAGCATTTTATTGATTGATTGGTTGATACATTGATTGTTGGGTTAAAATGTACGTGTAAGACACGCTAAAAGAAAATATCCATTATTGTAATTTTTGATATGTTAAAATGAAAATGGATTATCTTTCAGTAATATTTGCCTCAGAGGGTTGTGGTTACAAATTAATTAAAGCTTCATATTGAACCAAAAACACATAATTTATGCTGCTTCTACACAGTCCTGCATCACTCAGACCTAATATCCAAACTTGATCTACGCAGTGATCTCCAGTAGGGCTGCACAATTGATCAAATAGTGATCCGAAGACAACTTTGGCTTTGAGCAATTCACATTACATGTATTCATGTTCCGTAGTAACGCACAGAAGGACTTATGAAAGCAGTCTTAGGTTTGAAATTATTTCATATTTCAACAAAAAAAAAATACTTCAGTCCCAATCCACACTGGCCTCGGCACGTTGAATAAAACATGCTGAACGTCTGTGCAATTCTCCTTCAAGTAGACCTGGATTTCCAAACTAATTTGTTTTTCCTAAAGCAGCCGCCCACGTTTCTCCATTGATACAAACGGAGCCGCCCACGAATGTGTTCAATTTTACATGCTATCATATGAACAGGAGCTAAAAAGCTCTGTGTGTGTGTGTGTGTGTGTGTGTGTGTGTGTGTGTGTGTGTGAGGACTGTGATTCCCAGGTGGGACTCAAATGGACGATTCGGTTATCTCAAACACGTGTTGTTGACTTGTGGGACGAAGGAGACGCTTCAGCGGCAGGAATCCGCTTTAACGCCGTAATTAGATCTCACACGCCGTGTGATAAAAAAAAAAAAGAAGAAGAGAAGCCGCGTCGTTGTCACAACTCAACGGCTCCATATCGCCGCCATGCAGCGCGATCTCGTGGAGGGCAACGTATGGACGCCTTCCATCATCGGTATTTTAATAGCATTTGTAATAGGTATGTATCAGTGTGACTCACAGCCTGCGTCCGCGGCTGTGTGTCTTTATCTGGGTGGTTTTCTACTGGATGTCCCTCGGGGGCCGTGAATCCCATGAATCATAACGCATGATGCATTCCATACATGAAGGAACACGTCGCTTCTCACACACCGACCCACAATGCTCCCAAACACTAAAACACAATCAGCTTGTAATGAATAACACTTTTTAGCATGTATTGTATTTCTGTTTCTTTGAAAAACAGGACCTGCCCGAACGGGATAAATAATCCGACGACCCATTCCGTTCCAGAACGAAAAGGGAAATCTCATTACATGCCACGTGTTTCTAAACATACCGTCATTCCTGTTTATGCACGAAGTGTTTGCAGCGACCTGCACAACATTTGAATGAGGTGGAGCTGGAAAAGCCGATAAGAGCCACAAAATATGAAAGTCTGCAGAGCGGAGATGAAGTGAAGCGACGCTGACGGCCTTTGTGCGTGAAGTTCATTGATGGGAGAGAGTCTTCAGCCATGTGTGAGGCAGAGAACCAGATCGATCGGCTACAAGCAGAGAGAAATCAAACAGATTCAACGGCACCATTACAATAGATAGGACGAGTATAGATAGGGACGGGAACGTCTGCCGCCCAAAGACAAGAGAGGCGACCCGCGAACCGACAGAGAGAGAGAGAGACACGGACATGCGCTGTCAGCTGCTGGCGACCCATTGTCATTCCTAACACGCCGTGGCAGCCCGGTGACTAATTAGCGACCCTTTTTTTTTCATGGGGTGGGGGGGGGGGGGGGTGGAGGTTTGAGAAATGTTTTGAGAGTGCAGCTCTCGTCGTCGAAGAGGCGGCATGCCAGGAGGGAATGTCACAGCCGGGGCGGGGCTCAGCCAAGCTGGCACGCCATCAGGACGACAAAACAAGGGGGAAGGAAACGCTGAAAAATGGCCCCCGCAGCTTCCGGGAGGAACTTCCACGGCGAGTCGGGAGAGGAACTTCCGCAGGGAGCTCGAGGGTTGTTCGTTGGCCGCGAGTTCGTTGTCAAATCCTCCCCCCCCCTCCGGCCTGATGGGGTGTGAGACGTGGATCTCCGTTAGCAAGATGGCCGCTGAAGGTCACTGCTCCTCAGCACACGCCACGGGGGTGAAACAAACGCTTCCTACCTGATTGGCTCCTGATTTACATCCATTGGCTGATTGGCTCCTGATTTACATCCATGAATAGGTCACTTTACGTCTATAAATAGGTCCTTCATGTCTAAAAGTAGGTCACTTTACGTCCAAATGTCACTTTACGTCCATAAATGCCGCTTTACATCTGTAAATAGGTCCTTTGTGTCTATACGTTGGTCACTTTACGTCCAGAAATGTCGCTTTACGTCTATGAATAGTTCAGCCAAGGACTGATGCCGATCAAATTGTGTTTAGTTTGTGTGAAGCGTTTCTGCCACTTGTCTTTCTGGTCTAACCTCAACTTTCTGTGTTTGCGGCCTTCCTCTCCGCTCTACTAAAAGTCCCGATCCTCTGTGGAAACATTTGTGTCTGGAAGAGGAGAGAACTCAAACACGTCCTTCGTATAACACAATGACAATGACATGAAGCATAAAAGAGAAATCAAAGTCGAAGTCGTTCGATGGAATACGCTTTTATATACTTTCCCACGTGACAATGAGTCCTACCAAAGTTATGCACATTGAATATTTTCATTTTTACATCCCTCTACTTGCAGCCTCTTTATTCAGATTCATTGGTCACATGACCGTTGGTCTCATCGTGTAGGATTTATTACCATACAAAGGATAAATGATCCAGACGCCTTGAGGGGAACTTTGCCTCATTAAAAGATAGACTTTTAAGACCTTAACTCTCTAATGTCCAATAAATGCGAAAGCAGATAAAACGTGAGCGAAATATATTGAATACGTCGCCGATGTGTTCAGTGTTGAACCAGACGATGCCGCAGGACTTTTATTTCTGTGTTGTTTTTTCGCGGCAAAGAGCCACACAATAAATTCAAGTCTTTTAATCCCCTTTATTTCAATCAAAACAATAGTTCTTTCCTAAACCTACATTTATTGCTTCTCAGCAGTCGGGAGTCAGCAGCTTATTTTAAGAAAGAGGAAACCCACACAGGTTGAAGCGTATACATGCTGCTGCACATGTTTCTGTAAACGTTTTACTCTTTATTGAGACGCCGTAGGACCCGTTGAGGTAATTATCATTCGATGAACGCTGGAACAGAAAGGCGACTCGTTCTCCCACTGAGGAAAATAAGATTATTTAATAGTCTGTGTAAAATAAACAGTTTTCCATCTTCCTGCAGGAGCATTGGAGGGTTTCCATTGAGTCGCTCTCTAAAGCGACATGCCGCACATCCCTTAAAGGTCCAGCGGGCCTGTGTAGCAACAGGGTTTTATGAGGGCTTTCTATTTCATGGATCAGTGACTTCCTGTAAACCAACTTGCCACCAATCAGCCGCTGGATGAAATGCGTAATGGAAACATGTGGAATGTGTCTTTGAGGCCAGTCGTTAGTTTATTTCCTCGCCGGTTGAGGATCATCTTCAGAAAACCTCCTGCATACAAGTCCATGTCTATTATTCAGCTCTGTAGTTTCCGTTTCGAACACAGCAAATCGTTCCAGTCTTCTAATAGCTTATTTATTACATTGAATTTAATATAAACAGATTTGATTTCAGATTTTAAATGAAAAATATTCAACAGAAAAACAATGTTTCGTGTAAGACTAGGCTGCAGTCAACCAAAAGCATTAAGACGACAGAGATGTGAGACCTGTC
The DNA here is from genome assembly GCA_021346845.1 of Apeltes quadracus. Taxonomy (NCBI): domain Eukaryota; kingdom Metazoa; phylum Chordata; class Actinopteri; order Perciformes; family Gasterosteidae; genus Apeltes; species Apeltes quadracus. Next base: position 15,758,787 of record CM037933.1, on the reverse strand, counting down.
AATCAGCGTGTAGCCCCGCCCCAAAGCATCCCCTGCTTTATGGTCTGTTTAACTCAAATAAACACCATGGTGTGATTGAAGAAGACTTAAAGTCACAGACTCATGTTTACAATGTTTACTGAGAAAATAAATCAAGAGAGAAGCAGAGTCGTTTGCTCACTGATGACTATGGGACCAGAGGAGTCGCCCCCTGCTGGCCGCTGCAGAGGACGTAGGTCTCTGGTTGGCGCGGCCGTTCACGTGGAAGCCAAAGCTACGTCAGGACTCCACTCGACAGCTCTGGCTGTCAAGCTTATTTTTCTTTTTTACATCGGCTTCAAGAGCTCAACAGAAAAATATATTAAACATCTCCTGAGGGCGTAATTGTAAATCTTTTGAAAAAGCCTCTTTGGGTTGTGTTGTTCCTGCAATTAAAAACCGACAGGCCTTCACAGCGGTGATAAGATATATACGATGTGTCAACAGCGTACAGGGTATTAGCTCTCTGCAGACACACACACACACACACACACACCGCCGTTCCGTCTCATGCATAGTAATGCAGAGTGTCACTGTGCGATACGGATATGATGGGAGGTCTAAATTCATGCATTAATCTGCATCAGGTCCAGCTTGGCAATACTAATATGTATACAAAAACATATGTACAGGCATGTATGTTACCAACAGAAGTTCACTTCAGTCACAACGTGATGCATTCAGGCTCCGCTCAATGAATAAGAGAACATTAAATCGTTGTCATACTGTGTTTAAATGTACTCTCATAAAATGTAGTGTTATAAGAAAGCAGTACAGATGTTTCAAGGAGACGCTTTAATAACAACATGAATAGATGTTGAACAGATAAAGCTTTAACAGACCCTCTAATAAAACATAATTAAAACTGCCAATGACAAGGTTTGTTTGGAACCTTGGAAACTAAAAGAATTCACAGTACAAACGCTGTGATTAAAGCTACAGAAACAAGAAGAAAGGAGAACCTCACCATATAATGGAGGCCGGTATCGTCATCATCGGCGTCGTCGTCCAGCACATTCTATTTTTCTAGTCCGATGTTACTGATTGAAAAGACAATGAGCCGCTTTTGTGTTCATTTTCTGTCTATCACGGGTACAGGATCTCAGGAGAAGGCTCGCCGGTGTTTTATGGAAAAACTCATTCAGCAGCTAAAATAAAGTGGAAAGAGAACAACGTAAAAGTGATGATGACAGCAGAAAAAAAACACATACGAAGAAAAGGGGAAAGAAGGACAGACGGACGGCTTCTGAGATGGAAACACAAACAGTGCTTTTCTCATTTCAGTCATCTGGCCGGACGGGAACCACAAATAGATCACAGAACGTCCCACCAACTGAGAGCATCACCATGAAATTAAAAGAACGGCTCCTTCGATGGAGTCGGCTCTCTTATCCGCCTCAAAGAACCGGCTGCAGTACACCCTGTGTGTGTGTGTGTGTGTATTATCATTTATTGATACGTATATATATCCAAGCTGATCGATCCGCATGTCAACCACATATGAATTACTCAGTTTAACCCTGATAGGGGCATCTTCTGGTTCCTGCTCTGTATTGGGAGACGGTTAAATCACATGGTGAAAATAATACTCCGATATAAAGTGCTGAATGCATCCAGTAGTTTACATCTTTTTATGTAAATCCACCCTAAAGAGGACTATGAAAAATGAACACAAAAAAAAGTCATCATCCAAAACCAGGATCTGCCTCCCAGAATCATTTGAACAGGAATGAGGAATCAGGAACATTCATTGCCGAGGTAAGTTGGATACACAATGAATGTGACGATGGCGGTTGGTTGCTGCATTACATCGGGCAGTAGAACAATGAGACAGGAACTGACTGACGGGGAAAACCTTCCTCTTGTGCTGATCCGATCTGGGATGTGTTGTGGGAGCCCCGGTCGTGTGTGTTTTTTTTTTAATCCTTGCCCCCCCCCCGCCCCCCTCTTTCACCGCTTTAGGGCGTGTTGCCAGCTTTGGCTTGTTTCTTTTTGATGAAATAACAGATGTCTCCCCTCTCGGTCTTCTTCAACACGGCGTGATGTTCACTTAGTGAACGATGGTGCATTCAGAGTCAAATCAGACCACAGAGCAGCGGGCGAGTTCACTCCTTCTTCTCCAGGAATTTACTCTCTCCCTCTCTCTCTCTCTCTCTCTCTCTCTCTCTCTCTCTCTCTCTAGTCCAATCAACTGCTTTCCCTTTCTCTTTGTTCTGCTTTGTTCTGCTCCCCCCATCATCTCCCTGGATGACCCCAGAGGTCGAGCCGAGCTAACTTGTCACGAATCATTTGGTTGGCGGCCTCTCTTCCTGTGTATCTCGTGATCGCCCTCTTAATCCCACTTTGTTTTCAGCTACACAGGTGAGATGTGTAAACCGTGAACACAATTCAGCCATGTAATACCCCCCCAACCCCCCCCCCCCCCCCCCATCTATTTTTCCTGCAGCGTAGCCGGAGATCAACAGCGAGCGGCACAGATGATGTCAGGAGGTGCTTTTATTAGGCTGTTTGAGTTAAAACTGTCCCTTAATGAAAGAAGCAAACAACCTCTCAGTGCTGAGGGGCATTCCATGATGGGGGGGGGGGGGGGGGGGGGCGGGTTAAGCCGCATCCAACGAGTCTGAGCCTGAGAAAGGTGAAGGTGCCTTCTGGAACCCCGAATGGTTCTCGGGAATGGTGCCAACAGAGGAACCATTTCTGACGCCACCAAAGACCCTCGAACGCGCAACAACGATTCGTTTCAGGCGCCATCTTTGAACTTAACTTAAGTCAAACATGATTTAAGAATCCTGTAATATTCCAAAGAACCATAAGACCAGAACACGCAGAACCTTCCAATAGGTCGCTCCTTTACTGGGTGAAGGTCCACAGGATCCTTTTGAAGAACCAAAAATCAATATAACATATTTAAGCAGGAGATTTGGTGAGAAATGTTAATATTATCAGGTGTCTTTCATCCAAGTACAGTCATATAATGTAGTTTACAGCTTTAAAATCTGTAATGTATATAAGTTACTGTTTATTGCTCGTTTGTAATGAGAATTCCTTTGTTTGAATGATTGTTTCAATGAACGTGATAACTTTGGTAAACCGTGCCTTTTTTCGGGAATTTAGTTTTTAGTTAAATGTTAAATTTCACAGTTTTATCGCATTGTTTCAGTGAAACAGTGAGGGAAACCACAGAGTAGCAGGTTTGACCTTTCTGCTTGGTTTCCTCCGGACGGCTCTTCATCAGCAGGCAGCAACACGCTCTCAGCGTAAAAGAGGAGCCTCGTTTGGGAATAATTGGTGTTCTGCTGTTCTTGTCCAACAGGTCGCTCTACGACCCTGAACCGGGCTGCTTCCTGCAGGGGGGGGAACTTTTCAGTGGAACCAACGTGGGAAAGTTGTACAGAGTGCCGAAGCATAATCAATCGGCCGGCTTCTCAGCGGCGGGTCGGGCCCTCCTCGCCGGCGAAGCCTCTGTCACGGTCACCGCTGCTGTCAGAGCGTTGTCGATGTGCGCCGCCGGGATTTCAGCCTCAGACAGCTTCCGCGGGGGCAGAGCGGATAGCAGAGCTCACCGGTCACCCTAAACACAACACGCTGGACTTCCGGAGTAAAATGGAAAATAGGTTCACCGCGGTGTCTTTTGTTTCTGAAGGGCCATGTAGGAGGCGGATGAAGCAACATTTCCATTGGACGACACTGGCGAGGTGCGTGTGAGACATGCACAGCTTCAAATACGTATCAGGGTGTTTATAGACCACCTGCACCTCCTCGACTGACGCAAAAACTACAATCTGTTCCACAACTGCTGGTGGAACCGTGTCTAAGTCGACAGAATGAGACGCGGCGTACAGGTTCTTCTTTTTCACTCACGTCAGAGCGCACAGACACACTAACACACAGACACACTCACACACACACACACACACACACGGATGCTTGTGCTCAATCAGACCACAGCAGCAGATCCAGGGATATAGAGGACCACCAAGATGCCACCTCACTCACACATGCACACAATGGAGGACCACCAGTGTGTGAGCAGGTGGAGGGCTCCGCCAGACGGCAGCTGTTCTGTTCCGCTGTTATGCTCAGAGACACACACACACACATGCATAGAGAAAACTATTTTCCACACACACACATACACCTGTTCACAGCCATGTCGTGTTGTACTTAAACCGTATTTTTATTCCAGATCAGATCAAGTAATATGCATAAGAGCATGAAGGTGATCTTATGTGTGTAGGACGGTCGCTACGCGTCCCCCCCCCCCCCGCGAAGGATTGTTCCAGTGAGAGCAGCTGAAGTGTAAAGGTACAGCTCGGATGATGAATTGGCAGAGACGACAAAATGACAAATGTGCAAAAATCAGTCTGACAAACAGCGTCGACAGCTTATTTTCTTGTCAGCTCGCTGGATTGGATTTAATATCGTTCCCATAAAGCGATTGTACGCATGTTATCATGTTATCCATGTTTTCCGTTTTAGCGATGTTCGACAGGATCACACGTAATGTTGCATCATATTAAACCATGTGATTTAAACACCTGTATTGTCGTGTACAGGTGTACAGGTGCCCTGCCAGGGGGCCCAAAGCAGTCGCTTAGTTCGCTTATGCCTTGGGCCGGCCCTGGGAGCGGGGGAGAAAAAGCGCGTTCTCTTTCCTTATTAGTTAACGGTCCAAATGTTCCAACAACCAGGACGGACAACACTTTACGGGAGAAATAATGTGCCTGTCCACGCGTGAACTGAAGGCTCGCCGTGTGCATCCGTCAGATGGACGAAGCATAAGGGGCAGTAAAATAAAACTGGCCGCATGTAGCTGTGACGAGCTAACGGTGGCCGCGGTCGTACAGGATCAGCATCAGAGCCACAACACAAACACACAAAGGGCGAATTACACTTTTAATGCGCTGCCGTTCGGAAGAAACATTAACACTGACACTTAAAACCAGGGCGTAAGCATGTGGAGAACTGGTGGGATCCGAGGGATCCAATAGAAGCACGGCAGGTGCGTATTGAAATGAATTTAATACATGTGACGGCCGAAAAACAAACTCATTGTGAAATTTGAGTTTGAGACCCTGAGGAAAGATTTCCATTGTTAAATTAGAGACCCGGCAGATAAAATCCCACATGGTCCCCTTTTACTACAAATGACCAGGTACCTTTGGGCCTGTCAGATGAGGCCTGTTAAATACTCTTAATGATGGATTCGATGATTGAAAATAGTATAAGAGGTGTTTTTCTTCCCTGGTTTCCTTTAAACCTGTAAAACTACTTGCATATTTGTTTTGGATCGAATGGGTTAGGTAGCAGAAACGTTCCCATCAAACTCGGCTGTTATTTAGTGTGAATCACCACTTTTTTGACGAGCTTGTTGGCGTGTAGCTCAATGCCTCGCAGCACCTGCAGCTTCTCAGAGCTGCTACCACTGAGACGGCTGCTAATTAGCGCCGGCGGTGCTCATCAGATTCCTCTTGGTGGGGGGGGGCACTTGTGAATACAAAAAAGGACGAGCTCAGTCACAGCTGAGTCTTATCCGTCTTATCCGAGGCTGCTTCTCCTTCTAAACAAGTTTTTGTTGAAAAAAAGCAGCCTTAGATGTGCAGCTTTGGACCCGCAGCCTTGGACCTGCAGCCTTGGACCCGCAGCCTTGGACCTGCAGCCTTAGACCCGCAGCCTTGGACCCGCAGCCTTGGACGTGCAGCCTTGGACCCGCAGCCTTGGACGTGCAGCCTTGGACCTGCAGCCTTGGACCCGCAGTCTTGGACCCGCAGCCTTGGACCCGCAGCCTTGGACCCCCAGCCTTGGACCCGCAGCCTTGGACCTGCCGCCTTGGACCCGCAGTCTTGGACCCGCAGCCTTGGACCCGCAGCCTTGGACCCCCAGCCTTGGACCCCCAGCCTTGGACCCGCAGCCTTGGACCTGCCGCCTTGGACCCGCAGTCTTGGACCTGCAGCCTTGGACCCGCAGCCTTGGACGTGCAGCCTTGGACCCGCAGCCTTGGACGTGCAGCCTTGGACCTGCAGCCTTGGACCCGCAGTCTTGGACCCGCAGCCTTGGACCCGCATCCTTGGACGTGCAGCCTTGGACCTGCAGCCTTGGACCCGCAGTCTTGGACCCGCAGCCTTGGACCCGCAGCCTTGGACGTGCAGCCTTGGACCCGCAGCCTTGGACGTGCAGCCTTGGACGTGCAGCCTTGGACCCGCAGCCTTGGACGTGCAGCCTTGGACGTGCAGCCTTGGACCCGCAGCCTTGGACCCGCAGCCTTGGACGTGCAGCCTTGGACCTGCAGCCTTGGACCCGCAGTCTTGGACCCGCAGCCTTGGACCCGCAGCCTTGGACGTGCAGCCTTGGACCCGCAGCCTTGGACGTGCAGCCTTGGACCCGCAGCCTTGGACCCGCGGCCTTGGACGTGCAGCCTTGGACGTGCAGCCTTGGACCCGCAGCCTTGGACCCACAGCCTTGGACCCGCAGCCTTGGACGTGCAGCCTTGGACCTGCAGCCTTGGACCCGCAGTCTTGGACCCGCAGCCTTGGACCCGCATCCTTGGACGTGCAGCCTTGGACCCGCAGCCTTGGATGTGCAGCCTTGGACCCGCAGCCTTGGATGTGCAGCCTTGGACCCGCAGCCTTGGACCCGCAGCCTTGGATGTGCAGCCTTGGACCCGCAGCCTTGGATGTGCAGCCTTGGATGTGCAGCCGTAGCTCCGGTGGAATATGTAATAATAATATGAATTAACATAATATGCAGCTGGAGGCTTTGCATCTATTTCTGGACAGATGAACCAACAATAAACACAGCAAAACATGTTATACGTTCTAATCAATCTAGTCAATCTGAAGTTCAGCCCCCTCCCTGCTGTTTAAATACATCACAGAGGAGCTTTAGCCTTCAGTGTCGGTTTCCCAGCATCCGTTCTGAGGCCTCACGCCGCCCGTGTGACGAAGCCCCGACAGAACTCATTACTCGTTTCCCTGCGCTCTCTCATTCTTCTCCACCCATCTCCACCCACAGGGGCGTGACCTGACATTATTCCGCCCCCCCACCCCCTCCCCCTGTTGTCCGACTCTATTTCCTGTGGTCTTTCGCGGGTCACTTGTCTCGTTCTCTGCACGGGTCACATGCCTCGGCCGTCCAGGAACAACAGCAGTGGATTGAGGCGGTTTTCTTTAATTAGTCCGTAGCAGTCTGCACCACCCTCCCCATCGCCCCCACCCGGCACTACTGTCTTTCTCTGGTCATGTGAACTGAACATCTGGGGGGGGCGGGAGACTGGAGGAAGGTTTTTACAGCACTACAACTCTGCTATTCTTTAACAACACTGGTGAGCCGCCGGAGTGATTGGGTTCGATGAGCTATGAAAAAAAGAGGAGGGGGCGTAGACTGGGAGGCAGGGCGTCGGGGGTGGCGTAGATGTTGAATATATCTTTCAGTTTGGTCAGAATGTGAGGCATGTGTGTCTTTAAAGAGGGTAGTTGTCTTCTTCAATAAACCCGTCGGCTCTTATTTTGCGTTCAAACCCCAAATGAAGCAAACCTTTTCTCAAATTAGTGATGAGCGAAATGAAAAACGTGCGTATCAGCTCCAGCTGTAGTATTCATCTCCTTCGCAGAGTTTCTAGTGTTGCTCCTATTGTGTGACCCTGAGTTGTGTTCACAAATGTACACGAGGACAGACGAAAGCCATCATGTATGAATACATGATGAATCCATTCTGGTGGCCGATGGAACCAGCCGACGTGCGGCTCGCAGAGGACTAGGATGATGTCACTTCCTTGATCATTGTGCAGTCTTCACATTAGCAAACTGTGCTTTTCGCATAACTCTGCATAACAGTAGTCGTAATCACCTCACAGTCTGGACTGTTCTCGGGGTCACATGATCACGTGAGGAAGCGGATGTCTGGTGGAGCAGTTTCAGCTCGCTCAGCGTGTGCAGATGGGGCAGGAAGTCAAACAGACATCATTAATCGCTATTTTGTATTAACATGAAAACAACTGGATTTATTTTATATTTTAAACGCTTTTCACTAAAACTAAACTTTACAAATGACATTATGCATCATAATGTCACTGAAGTGAGCATCCGTTGGTTAGCGGTGCGACTAAGGTTACTAGCTCCTCCTTCTGTTGATCTAAACACTGATTGGTTGTTTACAACGTCACATGATCAGAGGCTGGAAAAACACCAACAACGACGTCCTGATCAATGATTCGAAAACGGGAGGAAAACGAGTCCCTCACACTGTTAAACTGTCTGTAATCCAGGCTCCGGATGTCAGAACGGATCAATTCCACTAATGAAGACACATAAACTCTCTTTCTGTGGATCCGACTCACTCCAGCGTCTGAGAACATGACACAGTCCCGAAGGTTTCCCACGGCTCAGCAATAACTAAACGTGCCGTCACCGCTCAATTGTTTGATCTTAAAACACTCTCCGTTTTCAATTTGCCTGTTGAACTGTTTCTGATTGCTTATTATTAACATAATAATACAAGATTAAGACCAAATGAATCGAGAGGGTGACAGCGGCGCCGTCTGAAGGAGGGAAAAGAAGTGATAAGCTTTTTGAATTCGTGAGCCGCGGCTCAGCGACGCCACAATGCGCCGTGCTTATGTGCACAACTCATTTCACGCATAATGCGGCCTGTTACATCGAATTAAAAATAAACAGGTCCTTCGCAGCGAAAAACATTTCCGACATATCGCTCCGTTAGCAAATGTGTCACTTTCTTTTTGAAGCCTTCATTAAACCGTCGAAGGGGATTGAGCTCATTACGGTGATGTTTACTCGTTACTACACGCAGAATGTGCAACTTAAGTGCGTTGTGTCGAGTGAAATAGTGGAGCCACTCAATGCTGCTGAAGATTTCATGGTTTTTAATTAGCGACTCTGCAGATGCAACCCGGCGGAAATACGTTTGCACACTTTGCTGTATCTGTCGCTTTCTTCATTATGAATAATTGTGATTCTGGATGCACTTGGTGGATGAATTAAAATACTCTAACGCATGCTCATAGGATTCAAAAACACCTTCACGACACATCAATATTCCATGGTCCCCAGAAGGATGGTAACATAAGATGGACACACACACACTTCCTGGCCCACAGTGTCACAAAGAGGCGTAGCCAGAGGGTTGGCTGGAGCAGGCGGAGGAGCAGAGCAGCTCACACCACGGAAACATCTGCTACAACTGGCAACCTTCGTCTCTCAGTTCAGCCCCGCATCCCGTCCTGTCCCGTCCCCCACCCGCCGTCCCGTCCCCCACCCACAGTCCGTCGTGACCTACCTACCAATTAGTTCAATTACATTCAATTAGTTCACCTGATGTCTCACACGGGGACAAGTGCAAAGCATCTGCGTCTCCTGGAAGAGCGTCCTGCAGCTTATTGACAGCCGGTCCCTGATTGGATAAACCACCCGGCCCGTCGGAGCGGTGTGGGTGGGGAAAAAGAAAAAGGGGCAGAGAAATGGGGCCGAGCGTTGCGGCGTTACCTCTGCTTCACACGTTTCACACTCGCTGCATAGCAAACAGACGTTTTCGGCGTGGTGTGCAAAAGAAGGAACCTTTGGTATTTTGGCCTCCGTCATGTGGAAAAAGGGGCCCGTGTGGACCTGCAGGCCTCCTGCAGCTGTGCAAGAGGCAGTTTTTTTGGGGGAGGGGGACTAAGCTTCCGCTGCACCTGTTCTCTCGTTACATCGCCGCAGCTTCTGCAGAGAACATTTATAAATCAACATGTAAATCGTTTGTGAAGCCGTGACTCCAAACACTGCTAAGAGTTGTTTTGCTGTTTTTTTATGGAGTAAGTCAATATCATTAGCAAAGCCCGCTAGCTACAGTGAGACGCTCAGCGTGGCGTCATGAAGTTGGCTTAAAAAGTAACCTGCTCGAATGGATCATTTTGAACCCATCCATCTATTTTAACAGGTTTTTAATGGTGGCCACTGATGCGCACAATTCTCCCACAGTGCAGTGCGCGAGGACATTCACAGCTGGGAAAAATAAGTAATGATTTGTGCGCTGCGATAAAACAGCTGCAGAATGATTCAGGAATTAGTATTAAACTTGTTTTTGTTTTGTTAAGTTTGATCATCGATCTCCTTCTGTTGCAGTTGGAGAGATTAGTTCTTTGTGTTGAAACTTTTGAGTGTATTCTGATCACACGGCATGATTATTGACATGCTGTATATTTCAGAACGTTACTTTGAACACAGCCATAGATTATTTTCAGCCTGCTTAGTCTTTTCGACTCGACTGGGCTCAACAGAGTGTCCCCGGGTTGCCATTAGCAACCACTAGCAGAAATGAGCTAATTATTAAGAAACACTCGCTTGCATCATCAGAGAAGGAATAAAAAAACAGCTTAACCTCCCATACAACTTTGATTTATTTGAATTATTTAAGTGCGTTAGTAACGTTTGAAATATTTCTGTTACAGTTACTAACGAGGGAACAAACGAAACGAAACGCTTTACGATGGCCGTCAGTGCAGCAGAATGAGGTTAACCACCCGCAGCTTCCACGTGTACTTTAAAAGAAATGAGTCACTACTGATTGATTAGAAAATCAAAGTCAGAAGTTAAAAAAAAAAGCAACCGTGGTCTCTTTGGAACGACTTGAAATTAATACAGCCGTAAAGCAGAAGAAATAAGAGAACTGGTGAAAAACAGACCGAATCGGCTGCTGCGGGAGATAACGAGGAATCACATCTCCAAAACGTCAGCTTTTCCACGCAAAAAATACGTCTTCAATTAAAACCGACGGCCGTGCAACTTACGCGGCTCCCTGTGGAAAGCGGCCTTACGGCGCCCTCGGATGCTCCTGCAGCGCCGCAGAGAGCCTGAAGCAGGGAAGAAGCTCCACGCGGCTCCCGTCACACCCGCTGGAGGAGGACCGGGCCGTGTAATGTGCATCGTCTCCGGCGCCAGAGAGCTGGATGCTCCGACGGCTGCACACACATGCATGCTCCTGTGCATTTAGATACTGGCACAGGAGGGATACGCGTGCACATGAATATGCACACACTCTGTCACAGGTGGCCTGACAGCATTATACTGGAACACCCGCACAGGCACACACGCACACACACACACACACACACACACACACCTACCTGACACAACTACACACTCGGCTAGTTAGCAGCAGAAGCTACACACAGACCCGCGTTCCTCACCGGCGTGTGCAGACGTAGCAAAAGCCTGACAAAGAAAAGCCCCTTTAATGGCCTTCAAGCTGAACAAGAGCATTTCTAATTGAACTTCTGTCAGCGGTGTTTGTGGAGGGGTTTTAACTAGAAGTCCAGCAGCGGGGGCCTCGGAGAACCGACAATCCTGGGAAACGGGCCGTTTCTACTGCAAATGCAGTCAAACCAGGATTAGGGGGAAGGTCGATGAGCTAATGATCCGGGAGAAGAGTCAGAGGAAAAAGTTTCGCTCCGCTCTGCAAGCAGACAATGCTTCTGTCTTCCCATTAAAAGTCGAATAATGTGGGAGAGACTCTTTTCAGCAAGAGAGCTGGAAGAGACGGTTTAAACACGCGCGCTGGTGATAGAGGATGACAGAGGATCTCCACCATGGTTACATGACTTCACGTTAGGCTATAAAGGAAATTAGAGCATTTATTAAATTAAAGAGCAGGTTTTTTTGTTTGCTTGTATTGTATCGTATTGTAAAATGGAGCATAATCCAAGGGGATTATTAGGAGAAATCTTTAGGAGCAAGTACACAAACATATTAGAATGAACACATTTACGACACATTTAATATCTATTAAGAGTTGTTACAACAACAACAAAAAGTTGAGTAGCAAAAACCAGTTGACGAAAACTCATTTTTAAAAACCAGACAGTTTGATAAACCAACAGTTTACCTTCGTACTGTCGCACACACAAACAAAGCCCTCGCTTCTCTCCGCTGCGTCGTCCTGCGCACAAATTCATCGCGATGAATTGGCTATGATCGTTTGGTCTCGTCGTCTTTTCAATAAGCTCCTCACGTCAGCCTCTCCACGCCGAATCGTATCCCATCGTCCTCGGCGGCTCCGCATGAATCGCTCACACAGAAACTTTTTCTTGTCTCGCACAGCTTTTACTTTATTAGCAGAAAGATTGTGATTTTGATTTGTTGCGTTTTACTTTTGCACCTTTTAACTACACTGATATTTTTTATGGTTTTGCAGATTCTTTAATGGTTGAGCCTTATATTTCTTAAATCACTGTTTCAGTCACTCTTTTGTAATCTTTTTACCTTTCATGGAGTGCTGAAGTGAAACTTTCAAAGTGAAGAGGGATGCAAGAAACTCATCTATCACCTCAGAATAAGCATCTCAGCAAATGTGCAGACAGGAGTGACCTAAATAAATATGCTGAGTAACCCCACCCCCCTCTCTGTTGGTATCAAGAACCACATTTTGTAAGGGCTGACGTCCCTTTAACCAAACTTCAAACGGATTAATCACCTTGTCCATGGGCCGTGTTAGAAAGTGTCCCATTGTTTGGATTCGTTACCCACTGTTAAATACATACATGAATACGGGTGGAGAGATTTCTATTTAATTGAAAGTCATACAGCCACTACAGTCGCCTCTGATTTGCTTTCTTTTTTGTCATGCAACGGGGAAAATCCTATTATTGTTTTCTGCCGAAACTCTCCTTGATAATAACAGCAACACCCGATTGATTATGTATGCTGTTATCCGACTACCTCCACTACAGTGATGAATGCAGCCGGCGTGCATGGCGTCGCATTCTAGCAAGCAGAAACAAACAGCTTTTGATGTAATCCATTTTGTTGACGGTGAAAATTCAAAGGGGAAGATACGACCACGGTGCAATATAAAGCTCCACACTGCGAGGCGTGTTATCTGCTGTGTGTTCTTTTTTTCATGCTTACAAAACCCTCACAACTCACACACTTGCCACACTGATGCACAAATCGGAAACGTACACACCAACATCGAGCTGTAGAAAGGTGTTTTTTAACTTGCATTCTCTGTAGTGATCAGCAGGGGGCGACTCCTCCGGTCCCCTAGAAGTCTATGAAAATGACTCTGCTTCTCTCTTGATTTATTCCCTCAGTAAACATTGAAAACATTTATTGTCTCAATATCTGGTTTCAAGTCTTCTTCAATACAGCATGACGTTCATTTAGAGTCAAACAGACTACAGAGCAGGTGCTGCTTTAGGGCGGGGCGGCATGCTGATTGACAGGCCTCACACAGACCATTACATTACGTGTCATTTACTGTAGCTGACGCTCTTATCCAAACGACTTTGAGTCATGTGCATTTCAACCACTAGGGTACAAACTAAAAGAACAAGCAACACGAAAGTGCTATTTCATCAAATCAGGAGGTGCTTTAGGGCGGGGCTACGCGCTGATTGGAAGGCCTCTGACAGACCATAAAGCAGGAGGTGCTTTAGGGCGGGGCTACGCTCTGATGGCAGGCCTCTAACTGAGTTAACAGTGAATTTTATGGAAGAAAAAAAAAATAAAGCTTCAGGTATCAAACATTTATTGCCAAAATATGTTTCAACCTACAAGGAATTTGACAAGGCGTGTGACGCACAGCATTCAAACCTTCACATTTCTATCATTACTCTGAAGTATCTTAATCACTAGAAAATATGTGGTGACTTTAAAGTTAATGCAGTAGTGGTTAAAACCAACATCACTATGACTACGCCCGCTTCTGACATAGAACATGACTCGCACACAGACTGGCGGAGAGGAATTAATTTGTGGCTCCACTGCCCAGAAGGCCCGCCCACTGAGCGTCGGCGTGACAACGTGCGTCACACTTATGTATTTCGGGTTTCAGGAGAGGACGTCCGGTGAGTCGGGGAGTTCATTTGTCGAAGTCCTTGAGAATCCAGCGGCTCCATGGCACCGGGCCCGGCCTCTAATTACGTTCACCTGACGGGTAAAAAGCACGTTAAAAAATGACAGGAAACACGTGTCATCTCCTGGTTGTCGACACAAACAACGACGTGGCGTCTGCTCGTGTTCCTCTTTTTGTCGGGTCCTTTTGTGGGCGTGTGTCTTATACGTGGTGACGTGATTGGTTTTTCAACTTGAACATTTGGGCTCATCAAGCTTCCAAAATAGACATTACGGTCTTTATTTTAAATGCTTTGTCCGTCTTTAGATTCACTGAGATAATGAATGATTCAAATTCAAGAAAACATGTGTCAGAAAAAAAGAACTGTTGAAGTTTCACGGTGACATGTAAGAGGTTTTTGTTTCTGGTTGCTTTTCTAAATTAATGGATTGACCCAAAGCGATGTCCAAATCCCCCTCTGTACACACCTTGGATTGCAATGCGTTTCAAAGTGTTTGCGAAATGCAAGCAAATGTGTTTACATTTTTATAATAAAGTTACCAAGCTTTAGTCATCAATATACTGTAAGAAATAACATCGGACACATTAATGGTTCTGGGCTTCAACGGTCCTTTTTTTTTGTCCTTTGAAATTATTCAAATGTGTAATGTACATTTTTTTATTTATTTTTTAAAAGGCTTATTTTCACCAACAGCTGGTCCCTGTAGTTCCCTCCAAATGGGGAACCGTGGAGCATTTCGTCGGGTTCTTTTACTCAGACGTGATGTGATTGTTGTTCAGCAGGACGGTGGATGGTGTTGAGTCCAAATGAATGTGTGTGTGTGTGTGTGTGTGTGTGTTCATGGTAATAAAGCCGTACTTCACCCGGGATGTCTTTTTAAAGTTACAGATGGGTCTTTATTTCAGACGGCAGGAAGCAGAGCGGGATATTAATTTGCATGAAGAGGAACTTGGTTCATGGTTAAATATGAGCGCTGTTTCCGCTCGCGTTGAATGATACGCTGCCAAGTGTTAAAAAATCGAACCACGCACGGAGCGAGAGTCATGGTGAAAAATACAAAACACCGCCCGTAGGAAGTGTTGAAATGCCACGTTCTGCAAATTAGAAAAACATGAAAAATCTGACAATCTTCATCCGGATTCGCCCCGGAGCACGTACCCCCTTCCAGACCCCCCCTACGGAAAGAGGCTGAAGGAAAGCGAAGTCTTTTGACTGCCAGCCGGGGAGCAGAAGGTGGGTGGTTCACTAGTTTAGAAGCCTTTGAGCAAGGCAGCCGGAGGGTGAGCGAGACGCCGTTTCCTTGTAGTCATGATGCAGATTATTACAGAGGTTTGGACGTCTCAGTTTATTTATTTTTCTGCACGTTGTGTTTCTCTCGGTTCTGTTTCGTAGGTATTGGCATATCGATATGCAACACACCTTTTGGTTAATTTGCTGCTCTCCTTTTAGACCCGTTGATTTACTGAACTCTGCTTTTCTGTCCATCAGTCAGAAAAGTCCTATTAACCTGACATGAGCGGCCGGATGGACCTCCCAACCCCGGGGCACAATAAATATGTAATATGCTTTAGATAAAGCTATGTATTTCTGTAAATTCATTCATTTTTGTTTATTCATGTAATTTCTTGATTTTTTTTGTTGACTTTTTTGTGCCAACATTTTTTCTCCAGCGTCGTCTCATTTTCATCTTGTCAATCATTGGTGAAACACTGAGCTGGATGGATGATGGCGTAGCACATTTGATATTTGAAGACTAAAAACAATGCTTGGTGTGTGTCGGCTCTGCACTGCGCTCAAAACAATCAGCCACAGCAGAAGATTTGAGGGACGCCGCCGCCATCCTGGAAATGCCCGCCCTCTGGTTCCTTCCTTAGGGGAGCGGCGGTAGATAGCACCGCTACCTCCGTTAGCAGCGCTAGGAACGCTACCTCTTTAAGCGCGGCTAGAACCGCTACCTCTTTAAGCGGCGCTAGGACCGTTAGCTCGATAAGCGCAGCTCGCACAGTTAGCCGTAAGCCTTAGGGCGGAAGGCAGGCGGCCACGTGGACGCTGCTGATGCCGTGCACATTGAAGGCCTCGCGGTTTTCTGTTTGAAATGGAAACAGGCAACAGAATTAGTGCGCGGGGGACAAAGACATTTTTTCTCCAGCGTCGTCTCATTTTCATCTTGTCAATCATTGGTGAAACACTGAGCTGGATGGATGATGGCGTAGCACATTTGATATTTGAAGACTAAAAACAATGCTTGGTGTGTGTCGGCTCTGCACTGCGCTCAAAACAATCAGCCACAGCAGAAGATTTGAGGGACGCCGCCGCCATCCTGGAAATGCCCGCCCTCTGGTTCCTTCCTTAGGGGAGCGGCGGTAGATAGCACCGCTACCTCCGTTAGCAGCGCTAGGAACGCTACCTCTTTAAGCGCGGCTAGAACCGCTACCTCTTTAAGCGGCGCTAGGACCGTTAGCTCGATAAGCGCAGCTCGCACAGTTAGCCGTAAGCCTTAGGGCGGAAGGCAGGCGGCCACGTGGACGCTGCTGATGCCGTGCACATTGAAGGCCTCGCGGTTTTCTGTTTGAAATGGAAACAGGCAACAGAATTAGTGCGCGGGGGACAAAGACATTTTTTCTCCAGCGTCGTCTCATTTTCATCTTGTCAATCATTGGTGAAACACTGAGCTGGATGGATGATGGCGTAGCACATTTGATATTTGAAGACTAAAAACAATGCTTGGTGTGTGTCGGCTCTGCACTGCGCTCAAAACAATCAGCCACAGCAGAAGATTTGAGGGACGCCGCCGCCATCCTGGAAATGCCCGCCCTCTGGTTCCTTCCTTAGGGGAGCGGCGGTAGATAGCACCGCTACCTCCGTTAGCAGCGCTAGGAACGCTACCTCTTTAAGCGCGGCTAGAACCGCTACCTCTTTAAGCGGCGCTAGGACCGTTAGCTCGATAAGCGCAGCTCGCACAGTTAGCCGTAAGCCTTAGGGCGGAAGGCAGGCGGCCGCGTGGACGCTGCTGATGCCGTGCACATTGAAGGCCTCGCGGTTTTCTGTTTGATCGCGTTCGGGAGGCACAATGGAAACAGGCAACAGAATTAGTGCGCGGGGGACAAAGTGCGAGACAAACAGTGGGACTTAAAGACAGAATGAAGAGCGAGTGAGGGGGATTGAAGAGAGACACGCTGCGGAAATGAAGACGTCCTGTTGATCTTCGGGTTTGTTCACAGCTACGTCGGAGGCAGGGAGGAACCGATTCCTCACACTCGCAGACTCAATGTCCAATCAGATCAACGGAGACGTGTCCTCGCCGACCTCGCAGCTCCACGTCCACAAAACACAGACGTTCTGTAATCGCAGAGAGACATTCGTCCTTTATCAATGAGTGAGTGTGTGTTATTATAGGATATTCAACCCGTCTCTTAATAATAACATCTATAATCTATGAATAATTTAAAAAAAAAACATAGGAATAGGTGGGTATTTACAGGTTTTGTGAGGAACGTTTTCTTAGTATTGAAATGATCTTTTTTCAATACTGATATGTAACAATTAAACAATATACTAATCAGCTGAGTTGCAGCCTAAGAGCTGCAGAGCTCCTCCCTCTCCTCATCTTGCTCCTCCCACTCATCCATCTCCAATAAATTGTCTGGTTTATTTACACCTCGCTGTGCCAGCACATCGAGACTCTCTGCATCCGTCTCCACTTCTCTGGAAGTCCGACAGAAGAGGATAATTGGCGAGGTGTCCAAAATGCTAATTGTTTGGGTTTGCTAATTATCTCCACATATGTTGTTTGGAGTGACGCAGTTTTCTCCCCTTTATATTGTTGTTGTTGTTGTTGTTGTGGGGGTTTGGTTGAGAGTTTTAACTATATTTCATTTCAGCTGTCATCGCGAAACGCAAAAAGGGAAACATCTGTTCTGCTTGCGATCAGACGCTCGAGTGGCTCACATGCACACACACACACACACACGCTTCTCGTTAGAGATGAGTTGATCCACGGTCACATGTAGGACATCGGATCCTCCCCCTTTTTAACGCCGATGAGAGTCGTTAGCAGAAAGGTTGCAAACGCTGGAGGAGGATGAGAGCGAGCTGAGGTTTCGTACTTCATTGCGTTGGTGCTGCAGTATTTCAGACACGTTCCCCCGTGTAACAATGCCGATGATTTGGATCTGTGACCTTTATTCTTCCCTCGATGGGGGCCGCACCTCCTGGTTCCTCCCCCTGTGGATCTGATACCTTAAAAGTAAGGTCTGCATCGTTGTCATTTGTAAGTTCATGAAAAACATTGACTCCAGAGGCTCTTCACAGATGACAAAGAGGTCTCCACGCCGCCATATTCCCGTCTTACAATATTACTTTCGGCGTTGTAGAAAAACAGCAATTTTTGTTTATTTTCCATTAAATCACGACCAAAGTTGTCTAGTTCCAGTCGGTAGACGCAGCTCGATGCAGAGAAACACACCCTGCAGGGAAACCGGGGGCTTCCTGGACGAGCACCAAGCGGCGGCGGCGGTGGAGTTTGCGGTGTTCACAGGCCGAGTTGCCCCCCCTGGAGGCCCAGAGGGCCCGTTTAATGGGTCAGGGTGTGATTACATCCACGAGAGCTCACTTCACATCGCAGCCCGGTGATCCTCTGACGCTGTTATTAAATCGGTGAAGGAATCAATGCAGAAGAGTTCATTGCTCCGGCGAAGCCGCGGCAGCCTGATTTATAACTGGTTTGAGTAATATATCGATTTATAATGTGGTGGAAGCCATCAATGTTGTTTTTCCTATTAGATGAGAGTAAACACAGCTAGCTGTGAGTAATGGGTTATGACCTCCCTCTTTCTCCTCCTCTCCTCCTCCTCCTCCTCCTCCTCCTACGCAAACACATATTTAATCACACAGAAATATGGACCAACACCCACAGTCCGTGAAGCAAGGAAGGTCCCTCCAGACTAAATGAGAGACGCAAAGTCACCACAAGCAACAACATGAAGGTTCAGGATGAAAGAACTCAAAGCAGCTTTCTGGCTTCGGAGTTCGACGACCTGCAGTGGGGAGATACAAACATATCTTTACGGCCCATTATCACAGAGGGAGAATCAATTAAGTCTAGAACTGGATTCTAGTATGTACTAGTATGTATCTATTATTCAAACCTCAGTATATGCAACTTGGGGTCCTCACTGGTTTGTTGACTAATGGTTGGAAGCATCAAGCTCATTATTAATGTCAATTACCTGACAGATTCACAGAAAGCTATTTTTATGTTAACTTTCAAGTAGAGATGAAATGTTAACGGTTTGTGAGTTATTCTGGTGGCATCGTACAGAAAATCCCCTCTCCCGTGTTAATCTCTTCTTTGGACAAATTTGAATGGTACTTTTAAACCAAAGAAAAAACTAAAAAAGATGACACCCAACACCTCCCGGTAGATCAAATACATACATACATCTTTGTGAATCCTTTCCCTGCACACATCTCCATGCATCACGTTTTGTCCTGATTGGATGTGACCTTCAACAAAGACTCATAGAATACACTCATGCATCCGTTGATACAACCTAACAAACGCATGAACCTGACCACACACACACACACACACACACACACACCCTCCTGGTCTTTAGTGGAATGAAAACACTGTTGTTTGCACTCATTACTTATCAGCCTTATTCCTTTCTGCAGAAGCATTTACAGAGAATGTGAGCAGCATATTGGCGCATTTCTACAGACACACACACACACACATGCAAGCCGCAGGCCTGAACCAGTGTGACGGCGCTCCGTGGAGCCTCGTCTGATCCACACATGCTGTACCTCCAGTTTACAGCATGTGGATCACAAACCCCCGCGAGACAAAGTGATGGCAGCAAACACACACAAACACAGAAAGTCACAAAGAGAGAAGCAGAGATCGTTGTGGAATCAGCTGAATCAATGTTGATCTGAGCTTAAATCGCATTTGCAGTTATTTTTTACCCGGTCGATACAAAAGTAAATAGGATGAGAGCAAGCACTCCATTACGTCGAACCCATCGCTCTGTGTGTGTGTGCGTGTGTGTGTGTGTGTGTGTGTGTGTGTGTGTGTGCGCGCACTTCTTCACTCTCACTGTGATTGCTATTGTGATTGTGCCACCAGTTCAGGTCCCCAGTTCTCCTGTTTGTTAGAAGCCTCTGCACACACAGCAGTAACAGCCACATCGCCGTGGTGACGGGATCACACGGTCGCTCTGTCCGTGCGTCAGTCCCTGCGTGTCTGTCTGTCTGTCTGCCTGTCTGTCTGTCTGTCATGGCATCGCTGCATTTTTTCCCGATGGTCCGTTCGTTCTTCCTCTGCTTTCTATTGTGGGAGATCCTTCTGTGTAGAATGGGACCTGACACGACAGTGTGTGTGTGTGTGTGTGTGTGTGTGTGTGTGCGTGTGCGTGTGTGCGTGTGTGTGTGCGTGTGTGTTTCTGTGATATTGATATTGTTTTGGAGTTTTTTCTTATTATCCGTCTGCCTCCACTCCTCGTCCCCTCTGGATGTCGTCTCACTATGACATTCCCTACAGAAATTCATATTTTCTGATTGTCTGATTTTTAATTTGTGCCAAACGTTCTGATGAATATTTCTTTTTCTTTCATATACAGTTGAGCACTCTTGTTGTCCGGACCTCATTGTGGAGATCATATACGATGCTTCCACGTGGCCCTCAGTGAGAGGACCACTTCTTTGCTCAGAGCAGTTGCCAGGCAACCAGCTGAGACGCCCAAGATGCTGACAGCTAAACCTCCAATGTGCAGCTTTTGAATAAGCGGTTACGTTTTGTTCAGCCGTCGTCCTCACAGAGATCAATGAATGAGGTCGGTACTTTGGGGAGAGTTTGTACGAAAGGATCTGTTTAACGATAGACACCTGCAGCATGAGCTCCTCTGACCTTTGACCCCCCTCGTGCTTCTCCAGCAGGTCCTCTCGATCGGTTCCCGTGAAAGCGACGATTGTCGAAGATTTTCGAGACTTTTCACTCAGATTCGTTGTCTAAATCAAACATAAACCTTTGATTACATCTGGTTTTGAAATGTCAGAGTAAAAGTCAGAGAGATGAGAAATGCAGTTGAGGCATGAAGGAGTACAAACACCGTCGATCTGCTTCTCACACCCAACGCGAATCACGTTACTCTCCGTTTCAATGACCACACCTGCTCACCTGCCGGGAGGGCGAGGAGCAGGGGGGGTGAGATCGACGAGGAGACGAGGTACAGTGGAAGCATTCAGTGGAGGTAGAACTGAAACAGGACATCTGCGTACGCATCCAATGAAAACCGCCGAGTGACCCATTTCCGTTTATCGAAAGCGCTGGCGGGTTACTTGACGTTATGTTTAAAGGTGTACTCCGCGTTCCCCAAAAGGTTAAACCGCTGTTCTGGGGACTTTTCAAAGAGAGCGATGAAAATATCTCGTTAGACGGGTTCCCGATGAGAGTTTTGCAAGTGTGTTTACCGTTTAACGACAAAAAAAATACACTTCACATAATCACACGGTACGGAATGTGTACTGACGGAAGGTCAGAAGAAAAGATGAATAAAAACAACTTACTGTGAGAACACTCTATAGGGGGGCAAGCGTTGGGTTGTCGTCGGGGGTCAGTCATGAGGTCGGTGCCGTCTGTGTGGGTGTTTTTATTTGCTTCTGATGTCAGGTGACACTGATTGTGTCTGCAGGCCACACTCTTCAAAGTGTAAAATATTCACACAAAGAGACAAGCAGAAAGAAAAAAAAAAAGCGGGAAAACAACAGGGAGTAAAGTGTCTTTTTTTTTTTTCTCGGAAAAAGGACAAAACAGAAAATAAATCAGAACCGAGACAGAAAGAAGCGGTGAACAAAAAGAGAGAGCCGATATTCCGCTGAACTTGCGCAGCGGCGGCTCGACCCATTAGCCAAAGGTCAGCCATTCAGGGCCTATCGAACACGGACGTCCCCCATGTCTCAGGCTGCTGCTCCTGAAAAGGCCCCCTCAGAGGCTCCACATCCAGCGGAAAGGTCAGAAACTCCAGGACTCACCGTTTGTTTGTGGGCGTGCGGAAAGAGGAAAGTTTGCCTGCGGTACTTTTGTATCCATCTTGTCTGCTGCGCCCTCGTTCGTGTACGAAGCTGTGAGCTGATGCCGTCCCGTCCGGTCGTGTCCTCTTCATTCATCGTCTTCACTCTTGTCCTCCGTTTCTCACCCGTGTTTGGTCTTCTTCTGTTTGCCTTGCAGGTGAAGTACGGCTACCTGCTAAGCTGCTGCTGTAAATATTGAATCCTTAACATGCTCAGTTATTATACACGTAATAATTGAATACGATTGAAACAGCATTCTGAATCCCACTTAAAGCCACTACAAGGATCTTTCATCGCGTGTTGCTGCTTGCGCCCCCGGTGGGCTAAAGGGGTATTGTCAGGGTCCCTTCAGAAAACCTCCCGTTGCGCTGCAGCGCCGTCTGGTTCTGCTCCCAGAACGTGACATTCACAGCATCCTGGGGGGTTTCATGTCGACTGTGTGTTCAGTAGGAGTGATTATTCATTCTCCTGCGGTGCCGCCTACCCCCGCGTAGCTCACCCTCCGGTGTCTTTGCCATCTCACCTCTTGTTCTCCACCTCTAACTTCTTGACCTTTCCTCCTACCTGCCCCACTCACGAAGTGAGGTGGTATTTTACTGCCCTCTCTCGTCACCTTTCTTTATCTCTACGCCTCTTTAGTGGTTCAAATTGGTTTGTGTGTGCAGTATATTATATATAATTTATTGTTTGTATTCATTAATTCCCGTCATGTCGGTAACACCCCTCCTTATCTTGTCTTTGAACTATTCGTGTGTTATTCTGTGTGTATTTCTCTGCAGCAGACGACCTGCTCATTAACTGTATTCTGCCTGAAATTAAGGAGGGTGTGAAATGCATCTCAGCTTTGTTGCTGTTTGGACTCATTTGCTGGAGGTGGAGCGCCGCGTCTCATTTATCACCGCCGTGTTAAAGACGATTCAAGGAGACAAGGAGGGAAATTGACTGTGGGGGAGGAACCAGCGATGGAAATCAGCATTCAGCCGAGGAGCTGACACACCTGATGTTTCCTCGCCCCGCCTCTCCTTCGCCTCGCTCGTCTGAAACGATTGAACCTTTCCAACAAAGGTCCCTTGTAAACGTAAATGTCTGTTTCTGTCTCTCTGGCCCCTCGCCT
The DNA here is from genome assembly GCA_021346845.1 of Apeltes quadracus. Classification (NCBI taxonomy): domain Eukaryota; kingdom Metazoa; phylum Chordata; class Actinopteri; order Perciformes; family Gasterosteidae; genus Apeltes; species Apeltes quadracus. The sequence continues at coordinate 15,735,736 of CM037933.1, read as the reverse complement.
TGTGCTCTAAAAACACATTTTGCCGGCGTTGGATTCATTCGGGAAGGTATTCCCACGTGCGCTCGTTGCCTGTTGTTGATAAATCGGTCTGTGATCTCCGGGAGGGCAGAAGCACGAGTTACACGGGCGATTCGGAGGAGATCAATGAGCAACGCCGTTTAGAAAAACAACAAGTCCACCGCAGTGATTTCTAACTACCGTTTGGAACGAGCCCTGAATGTCCCGGAGTGAGGACTCAACAGATCATTATCGTCATTAGAGCCCCCCCAAAAAAAACCGAGTCACAGATGAGTCAAGTGACAGAAGCAGAAGAGGGCCGATAATAGCCCGAAACACGAGCCAATCAAAAGGACACGTCCAAGAAGAACCAAACAGAAAGCTGATGATCAGAGGAGATGTGTGCGACGGCGCGGTAACTAGTTGAGTCGGTGTTGAGACTGTACGATGAGATGAGAGAGCCTCAGGCTGCAGCGCGCACACACACACACACACACACACACACACACACACACACACTCCACCGAACGTTTTATTCACAAGTTAAGTGATCCGCTATTTTGCCTTATTGAGAGGTAGTAGTAAACATACTGAAGAGAAAACAAGCAAGAGACAAAAACTAACATTTACATCACTTCAATGCCCTACAATTTTATAATCTATTATTTAAACCAATTTGGCTGATTGAATAAGAGATACCTCTATTAATTAATCTTGTGCAAGAGGGTTCATAACAAAACACAGTGGAATGGAATGAAACTAACTCACGTTAGTCATCACAATTCAGAGGCTGGATAAAAGACGACCAAACTGATGTTATAGCCGAGTCTGTTATCGTGTTGTTGTCTCGGGTCAAGTCAGTCTGATTGGAAGCTAACCTGCCGGTTCCAATTATCAACAGCCACAAAACGCCGGGAGAAGATGGACCCGCACCCACCTCCACCTCATCAATAACCCGTGGGAGGGAGACGGTGGGAAGAGTGCGTTAAATGGCCAGCTGTGTTTGAATTCAGAGCACGGCGCCGGCCGGGGGGGGGGGGGGCGAACAAAAGCCTGCAGGCCCCTGGAGTGCCGTTCCATTAGCAGCCCTGTACATTGGCACCAGAGTTCGATACGATCAGCCAGCGGGAAGACGGGGAGGCCGGGGGTGCGGGGGGGGGTGTAAGACGCTGCAGGATTCAAGGAGATGGCACACAGAAGGGTGTAGTGTGCTGGATGAGAGGCATTGGCTGAAAAGTGAAGATGCATGCTAAGCGAGCCATCATATTGAAACCGCTATGTAAATCATATTATTTGCTGCCATCTTTTGTTCCGTGGGGGAGAATGCAAACTTCATTGCATGAGCCGGAGTTCAGATGAGACTCGACTTCCCATTTAGACAATCCCGTTGTGGTTAAGGCTTTGAATAGATATTGTTAAAATGATTCCAACGCGTTAGACCAACAGCTGGGTTTAGGCAAGAAAACATAGTGTTGTTGTTGATCCCAACAAAATGTCAGTCATCTGTATCTGCCGATGTGGATCATCAAGGATCGGGATTTTTAAACGTTATATTTGCTCCCGGTTTCACCTCTGATCTAAATCAAGTTTTATTTAGCGTTATACTGCTAGTGAGCAGCAATTATGAAGTATTACAATCGTCGACTCCATAAAACGTCATACAATGCTTTACAATGTCCCGATTGTTGGACGATAAAGTACAGCCTCTTGTACCTTGTGGCTTAAATAAACAGTGTGCACTCATTGTAGGAAGCAACGCGTTAAACATAACTGGGTCACTGGATGGTCTGAGGTCCATGTGGGAGAGCGCTGCTCTCACGGCGGGTTCTGTTCAGAATGATTTTGTGACACGCCTCAGGCGTTATTATGCTGATGCATTGGTTTCATTTCTCTGACTTTGTGAGGTGTTGAATTCACTACGTTGTGACTCGTTTGCATAACGCTGTGAACTTTGAACAAAAAGAGTAATGTTAGTAATCAACCGGTCGGACTTATTGGTGATTTTTTTGTATTTATTGCAGTGTCTCCCTTTTAAAAAAGTAATTTTCAGAGGCTTTTTCTTCAACCTTTCGTCAATATTTGATGGCCTTCGGTCTGAACTGATTTGTGGTCATTGGCTTTCTGAGATTAGTGAGATTCATCAAGTTGTCCATCAGGAGCGGTGAAGGTAAGTTAAGTTTCAAGGACGCGGAAGAAGCATCGAGGATAAAAACTATGAACAAATGAGGCTTTGGAGCCGTTACTTGATGCTCAGTAAGCGTTGCCAGCGTCCGTTTCTCCCGACACGCAGAGCTCCACGCCTCGTTTACCCAAACTGAAAACAACGTGACGCAACCACGACGCTACTGTAACCGGTTACTGGTACAGGTGCACGAAGGAACTCAGAGAATCCGTACACGAAAAACAGGCACGATCGGAACCAGGAGGACAAACAAATCCAGAAAGGAGTCGCAGTCGAAAGGCAGGTGAGGTCAGAACAGCATTGCTGGAGGATCTGAGATAGTCCACGGAGGGACTTGTTTTAGCTGGAAGATCTGGGTCTGGTCTCTGCTGGAGGATCTGGGTCTGTCCACGGTGGACTGGTCTCTGCTGGAGGATCTGGATCTGGTCTCTGCTGGAAATCTGGGTCTGGTCTCTGCTGGAGGATCTGGGTCTGGTCTCTGCTGGAGGATCTGGGACTGGTCTCTGCTGGAGGATCTGGGTATGTCCACGGTGGACTGGTGTCTGCTGGAGGATCTAGGTCTGGTCTCTGCTGGAGGATCTGGGACTGGTCTCTGCTGGAGGATCTGGGTCTGGTCTCTGCTGGAGGATCTGGATCTGGTCTCTGCTGGAGGATCTGGGTCTGTCCACAGTGGACTGGTCTGTTTACTCATGCTGGTCATTCAGAGACATCCGGTGGGACTTTGAGACCAGTTCAAGGTAAAGACGTCAGCCGCTGGTCTGCGTCACATGGACGTGCATTTAATTGGCTCATTTCTCTCCCTCGCGGCCGCCTCATTTTTCAACCCTTCTGGGGGAATGTAAGTGCTTTAAAGCAGCAGGTTCACTTGAAATTACATTTAATGACAAGCTTCATGACACGGGAAAGAAAGGAGGTAATAAAAAGGGAAAGGTTAGGGAACGACAGAGAGCAGGTAAAGGAATGGGTAATAAAGAAAGAGGCAAACATAAAGTGGAACAGACATAGCAGGTACAGCGATTGAGAAGCATTACAGTCATAAATGTTAATGTTTTATATAAATGTTTACCGGTGGCTCTGCTGCTCCGGGGGCCGGATGTATTTAATGTGATTCAGTTAAACCTCCGAGGGCTCAGACACAAGCTTTTTGTTCTTCGGATCGGAGGAGAACAGTGAAATGGGCAGAAGGCTTGAGGAGAGAGAGCAAGTATCTGAAATTCACGACTTTGATAAAAGTAGCAGTAAAAGGTCTGATCTGGGATCAGAGCCTTCGTTTAAAGAAGCGTCAGTCCAGTCCATACAGGGTTTTTTTTGCATTTTCCATCACTGCTATTACAAATATTTTGTTAGATGATATTTTCCGTTCACAGTTCCTCGTGTTTTTTGTGACTAACGGGACAATAATGATTTAAATTGGTCTGGTGTCGAGGGAGATGAGATGCAATCGCTCCAAGCCAATGTTCACTAAACGTACGTCTTTCTGCCATCTTGTTATTCTAAAAGTTGTTATGGAAGGAAACCGACAGGGTTTCTGTTTTTCGTCGTGTCACTTGGGTTTGTTGCTGGAAGACAACGGTGGAAAGACGAGCGAGCGTTCTGATATTTAACTTTTTTGACAACGCCAACAATTCAGAAGAGTCACATTCTTAAGTCCTCTGGTCCTGTACAAGATGACTATACTAAAAAGGACTCTTCTCTCTTGATTCATTCCCTCAGTTAACACGACAGTTTGCAATGTTCTCTACTTCAAAACGGCATGATGTTCATTTAGTGAATTACGTTCCATTCAGAGCCAAACAGACAGCAGGGGATGCTTTAGGGCGGGGCTACACACTGATTGACAAGTCGCTCGGTACCAGAGACGTATATACGCCGCCTCTCTGTGTGTCTTTCTCAGGCTCGACATGCTACTTTTTGGTGACGGCGGCTTCAAAACGTGTTTCCCACCCTTTTTTAAAAGGTTAAAGACTTGAGATACACACACACACACACACACACACACACACACACACACACACACACACATATTTCTATGAACTGAAGACCAGTTATTGGGGTGCAGTTACTTTGTCAAGGCCCTTCCATCTTCTTCTGAGCTGTGCAGCTCTTACGCTTCCTTCTCATCGTGACACTAATTAAGTTTAAAAAAACAGTTTGGCAGCACAAACGTAAGAGCCAGCGTTGGGTCAATTGAGCCATAGATTATTATAAATGAATTATTTAGTTTAAAACCAGCTTCAAAGACAGATTCATGAGCACAGACTGAACGGAATCACTCTGTGAGAGTGATGTAGAGATCTGTCTAAAGATTCTGAATCAGCAGGGACGCAGCCCGTCGCCACTGTCCTTTTAACCAACGTATATGTGACTTTCAATGGCAGCTAATGCCGTGTGTGGTGTGCATGTGAGTGTGTGTGTGTTGGTGTGCACGTTGCAAGGGTAGCAACCCGTTGTTGAGAAGGTTTATTTGGGAGGTTTATGTGGCGGTGCTGGGCCTGCATATATATCTGCAGGAAATTAGGTAATTATGCCCCCCCCCCACCCCCCCGACTCCAGACACACACACACACACACACATAAATACTTGTCAGAGAGGCGTGAGGTTGCATACTTCAACAATGACACTCAAAAGCAGAGGTCGCTAATTTATGTGGATAATTGTTAAGCCCCAAACACACACACACACACACATGCTGTGCTGTGTGTGTGTGTGTGTGTGTGTGTGTGGTTTTTTAAATTGTTACTTTAGATTCACAAAAAAACTCAGTAAAATCTTTCAAACGGAGAACACTTCCCCTCGCTCGGTCGGATTTTAGGATGGAGACCTCATGGAAACCGTCTGACCAGACGCCTCCACCTTTCCCCCCGGCTGCCTGGGCACAGAAGCCCCATCACGCATCAATCCGCCGCCCTGTTTCGGCCCGCTTGGCCTTTTATTGCTGTCCGTATCCCGGCAGGCTGAAGGGCGACTGGAAAAAGCTCAACAATGCTCGCTCTTGTTGAAGTGGCCTTTTCCAACACAAGGCCTCTGTCGCCTCCTCCTCGCCTCCTCCTCGCCTCCTCCTCGCCTGGAACACTCCCTGCATTGCTGGAATTGGAGTGGGAGCGGGACAAAGACAGGAGAGACAGTGGCGGGAGAAGAAGAAGAAGAAAAGGGGGTGATGGACGGGTGTGTGTTAGGAAAGAATGTGTGAAGATGGAGGACCAAGGTTGGAGGGAGAGACAGATGGAGGCATGGGGGCGGGGCGACATTGGCAACCGCGTGCAACAGGCGGCGCCAAGAAACGGCGACTTTGCAGTGCGAGGCCTCTTTTCCAACGGAATGTGAAGCTGGAGGAAGCAGGAGGGTTTGAAGGAAGGAAGGAAGAGGAGACGAAAGAAAAGGAAAGGAGGACCTCAGCACCCGCGGACGGTTGTTCCACGGTTGTGCCTTTAAGACCAAAAGCGGCCCGGCGTGACTTACGAGTGACGGAGGCCGAGGAAGGATGGAGAAAGAGCTGAGAAAGAAGGACTCGGATCGATCAGCGGCGGTCGGGGCGCCCGGTGGACCATTAAACTGGGTGTCAGAGGCGGGCTTTCTGCCAGCCCGGAGTCCCCCACCCTCCGAAATTTACGGCGCGCCTCGCCCTGAAACGGCCCCATAAAACACCGGGGATCCATTGTTGTACAGGCGGACCTTTGGCTGAAGCAGCAGACCTGAGGTGATGGAGCATTACTGCAGAACCACATTGGGAGAACCAGCGCGGGGGGCATATGAGGCATCTTTATCGTTTCAATGCCCGGCCTCATGATGTGGTAAAACCTGTGGGACGCAGCGGCGGTGACCTCACGCCCCGGTTTTGTTGGCGCTCGTCTCCGGTTTGGCGTCGCCATGTTTCTTCGTGATGAGCAGCGCCGCCATGATTTAATAAGGGATCTTCTGCCGTGACCTGACACCCTGCAGGTTATCAGTTATACATGCAGCTCCATTATCACCTGTCAAAAGTAATGTGTCCTTCAGATGATGTGCCATTTCGCTCGGCCGGAGAGTGAAAGCATGGACACACAAACACACACGCACACACACACACCCTAACGTGCCAGGTGCAAATTGTTTCCAACATTTAAAGCATCAGGACAGCGGTCCATAAACCCCTTTGATGTCCTCTTCTCTCTCCTCATCCACCTATGGGCGGTACAATAGACTGCATTACACACACGTACACAGACACACACACACACACACACGCGCGCACACAGCGATGGTCATGCGAGGCGCCAGGCGGCCCGTTGGGGGCAGCTTGTCACTTCTCGGTCACGGACACGCAGACAGGGTGAGACGGGGATCGAACAGCCGACCTTGTGGTTAAAGGACGGTTCTGTTCCGTCTGCTGTCATCTGTCCGACTGGACTTCAGACGGCCTACTTACCCTTGATAGACACAGACACACACACACACACACATACACACACACACACATACACACACGCTATAAAAGGCACAAGCACGGGTTCAGGTGAAGATCCGTACATCCGATTCCTCACTCATCTGACGGCTCACAGGTGATGTGTCAAGGACCGACGCGATAAGCGTGGAGACGTCCTTCAAATCCACCAACCAACCCGCCGCTGCCAAAGAGGCAGCTGGTGACCGGCAGCCCGTCCAGTCGGTGCCATCGGGGCCGGTTGCCCTCAGATACCCGATGCCACACTTTGCTCTGAAAGGGTTTGTGTTAAACTCATCTGAGGTTTTCAGAAACCTTCAAAAGCAGACTTCCTCCCCTCCCCCCTCCCCCCCCGGCGACCGGGGCTTAAGCTTAAGTCTTTAACAAAGCCGCAGGGAGGCACTTTGGTCACCGGGGGTGAAGGGAAAGGGGGTGAGGGATGGTGGCGGTGTCGGGGGTCGGTAATCTCTTTCGGGTCCGCTGATCAGGACTTCAGACTTCTCTGCTCACCTCTCGTTGCATTTTGATCGCCATCGCTGTTCACCTTCTACGCTCTTTTTGTTCTTGCCCCGGTTAAAGCTCTTCTGCTCCTCCAGTCTTCCTCCCCTTGTCTCATTTCCCTCCCTCCTTCCCTCTCTCCCTCCCTCTCTTGCCTTCCTACCAGCTCCACCTTCCCTCCATCCAGGACCAGCTGACCAGTTTGTATGACCTGTCCATCCTTGCTCCCTCCCTCCTCACTTTGCTTCTCCTTCCAGGCCCTCATCTCTCCATCTTCGGTTCACCTCCTCCCAGCTCCCCTCTGGTCTCCTTGCTTCGTCCTCTTCCCTCCTCCTCGTACTGTTCGCTTTCAAATATTTCTTTTGATGTTCCTTTGTCTCTTTGGTTTCCTCTCGTCTTCAGCCCTCATCTTGTCGCCTCCATGTTTTGGTGGATGACTCCCTCTCTCCCCCCTCTTCTGTTATACGAACCTCACACCACCTCCGGCAGAGCAGTTATTTATCAGACTACAGTTGGACTGTAGAGATGACATGTTTTAATATTTAAAAATTCATCATATTTAAAAATTCATTTTCAAAAAACAAACACGTCCAGTGAGAAGGGTTCATTTTGCATATTCAGGTTCCTCCGATTTATAACACGTCTTCCCTCCGGTTGCTGCTCCTGTATACTCCCCCTCTCTCTCCCCCTCTCTCCCACCCTCTCTCCCTCTGCTCAGAGCCGTTTGAATAAAGTCTGATTGCATAAAATCGTTCTGCCCTCTCAAATATCGATGTGAACAAATGCTTTTGAGACCCGTCAAAGAGCAAGAGTTTCCTTTCAGCACCTCATTATTCTAAATCAGTGTTCAACAATAAGGCGAAGGAGGAATCCATCACTGGAGAGGAGGTGAATCACGTCCCCCTCCAACGGCAGCCTTGATAGAATCCAACACTGCAGCAAGATTTTTTTTGAATTTTAAGTGAGGAGCACGGTGGGACTGGAATAATCTTTTTCCATCACGAGTAATCACCGTCACTAATTGCTCTCCTCAACTTACAAGTGCAATCTGCAAAGTGAAACTCCAAAAACAGGTCGCGTCCTCCCGCGAGGAGCCGCAGACGAGGCCGAGCGGTTTGCTGCTCCGTGACCCCGGGATGGAGCTGTTATGATCCCTCCCCTTTGGGGGCGCCACTCCTCCGTGGGGCCATCTGAGAACACGGTGCGAGGAACTATTTAACGCGCAGATTAGACATTGTGCGGCGCGCTTCGGTCCGTCCTCCTCTGACGTCCAGCCGAATCTCTCTGGCCCCTGTGATTGGCCGCTTTGCTGGTGACGCGGCGCCGGTGGGAAGGCGGCTCGACGCCCCGCGAAAAAAAAAAAAAAAAAAAGTAATTCCGCTTCCAAAAATAAAAACAATCTTAACTTGTCAGGCTTCTTGTGAAAAGAAAATACCAAATCCCTTTATTTGAACTCCCTTGCAATTTCACAGTGCATTTTTGTTCTAAGTATGATTGTCACATAATAAGACTGTTTGGGCAATTACTGCGCCTTTCATTGGGGAATTACTTTTGCACTTCATTAAAATGAAGCAGAGGATATAATTGCGTCTTTTTTTCCCCAGCCTTTTCTCCTCAACGGTCCCTTTGCTTCCATCCCTCTTTTCCCCAGAACTGTCTCCTGCATACATATTTTTATGCATATTCCAGCGTGCACCGACACACTGCCGTGGAAATTCATTTGAAATGTTCAAACAGCTCAGAAGAGAATCTCTGTGGAGATGAGACTTGGATTCAAGGTTTTTTTTTTTCACTTTGAAAAACAATATACTTATCAGGAAGTCGCTCCCTCCCTCCCCCTCCTCCCCCCCCCCTCCCCTCTCGCTCACTTTACTCCAAATATAATTTAAGGGCTTGTTTAACACAGACAGAAGCGTCTTTGCTCTGCTGGGCCCATGTTGTGTGTGTGTGTGTGTGTGTGTGTGTGTGTGTGTGTGTGTGTGGGTGTGTGTGTGCGTTCACAGATGCAAAGAGGAGGTCTGTGTGTTAAACACATCTGTCTCACTCACATCTGTTCCTCGGTGTGTTTGACCGTACGCAGATCGGCGAGGACGGAACCTCTGCTGCTGCTGCTGCTGCTTTGTTCTTTCACCGTTTTCGCATCACGACCCGGAGATGAGAAACAGCCCGACTCGACTCGATGCCACGGGTCGACCAATCTCGGCTCCAACCTTCTGCCCAAACTCTCCACGGCCGCCTCAAATCAAACTCGGGCTCTTTTTGGTGTTTTGTGCATTGTGACCTTTGCCATCGTCGCTACACTAGACTTGCGTAATGCCAATCGCTTGGTCCGAAACTGATTAGGTGCCGTGGGGAGGATGCGGATCTGAACTGTGACAACCTTAAATGTTATTTGGGGGTTTTTTTGGAGACTGTGTCGGTGCTTGTTTTTCTAGGTTCCATTTTTAGCAGCATAAATCCGGTGTGCCTTTCCTCCCCCGACCTTGAGCTCGGTCTCAGCAAACGCTCTCGACACATAAACTTTCGGGAATCCTATTTATTCAGATATCTCTTTCCATTTGTGAATGTGCCTGTCGGGGCGGAATGGAGGTCGTGGGAGGTGACGGGCTGTTTTCTTTTCGCAGACCGATCTTCTGCAGCAGGCGGCCGACCTCAGGTCACCACACAGAAACAACCAGCCTTTAAACAAACACGCTCACGAAACCTAATGGTGGCAGATTTCTTCACGCATTTTAACTGCTGGATGCTCACGGAAAAATGTTATTTGCATCTGCAAGATATTTTTTTGTTATGTTCCGTAATGATGTGGCATCCTCGCTGGTCATTTTGATTTTCTGCAGGAGAACCCTTCTCGTGTTGTTCATTCCCCTTTGAGTGCAGAACTCGTTTCCGACATCAGGACCCGAACTGCATTGAGCGGCAGGAAAGCGTCTCGTGGCCCTTTCGTCCTCACTAAGACTTCATTTACACTTCATCTCAAGTTGCCCCCTTTCCGGGAAAACATCCACATGACAACTAGTACGCTTCCATTTACACTTGACGCCGCATGTGAGGTCAGAAAACCACTGTGATTGCACTGTTTTTCTATTTCGTCTCCATGTAAATTGGGGCCTATGGGCTCCTCGGTGAGTCGAGAAAAAGAAGCCCACAAGAAGAAGATGTCCATTTATTGTCTGTAACTTTTGACGATCTGACACTTTGCGTTGTGATTGGTCGGCAGAGGGAGCTGCTTCTCTCTCAGCGTCATTATTCATCAGACCCGTGTGAATGTTTTCCCATCTTCTCCATCCTCTGGTGAACTGATGTGGTTCCTCTTTAGCAGAGAAACGCAGAGAAAGTAGACATCTTAAACAGACGGATGCATTTAATCCTTTTTACGTTTAGCGAGCACGCGGACGTGGTGTGGGTTTTGTAGAAGAGTCGTGAAGCTGCAAGCTCTGTAGCGACCAGCAGGGGGCGACTCCTCTGGTCCCATAGAAGTCTATGAGAAAATGATTCTCCTTCTCTCTTGATTTATTCCCTCAGTAAACATTGTAAACATCAGTTTGTGGACTCAATCTCTCTAGTCTTTGTCAATACGGCAGGATGTGTTTGTCACTCCTTGAAAGTTGTGTGTTGGATTCGCCTCTCTCCAGGAGTGACTTTGTACTTCGCAATCAGCTGAACCTTACCCTCTCTAGATCCAGTATTTGGTTTGTCCTTTCTGGGCTCCAGTAGAAAGATGGTGGGCTGAAGACGACCTGCTTCATTTGCACAGCTAATTCCGAGGAAACAGCGACAAAGATGATTTATTTCTGGTAATTATGCACTAAGGACAACGTACGAAGAAATGTTACGGTGATGCATCCCATTTATGTTCAGTCTCTGATATGAAGACAGAATTACATTTGTCACAAGATTGAAGTGACCCTGTGGGCAGGATAAGCGGCTTGAAGATGGACGATCTGAGTGAAAGACTTCAAAAGGCAGTTCCCACATCCGCACTGTGTGTTTTTCACCTCCAGCTCTGTCTCTCGGGTGTCAGAAACTCGCCACGTCCAAACCCCATTTCCTGCCTCTGCGTCCTTCATGTGTGACGTCATCCGTCTACCAGAGCCGGCCCTCTCATTTGCCCCCCTCCCCCAAGGCAGATATAGAACGGGGGGTAATTGAGGGCAGACGCACCTCCACAGACCCAAACGCTCATCTTTAAGACCCCCCGCCCCGCTCGCCACACATACTATTACTGCAAAGTGGATTTCAGGTGGCCATTATTCCGGTATGATTTACTCCGGTGTCATAAACGGGCCCCGCGTGGTGTTATGAATTCCCCAGGATCAGCCACAGGTCCTCAGGAGGGTGTCTCACAGGTGCACCGAGGTAATGATCTCGAATAAATCACGTCTTTCAGGCGAGCAGGACGAGGTGGAGCGGCTTGAAGAGGCCGCGCTGTACCGGCGGGTCACGGGTTCACAGCCCCTTAGTCCGTCCTCGGTTGCTACGCCACCAACCAGCCGCCTGCAGATCAGTGTCTGATGACCGGCGCCCGCTGGATCTGCAAAGACCAAAAACGTAAAGGTTTTGGCCCAAAATGCACCTCCATTCAATGCTCTTTTAGATTTACTCTGCAAATGCACACGAGAAACAACAAACGCACAACGAACACTTTTTATCACTAACTCACCCTGAATCTTTAAAACCACGTGACTGCAGGCCCCCCGAGGAGGAGCAGGATTTGTGGATGTGGACCTCGGTCTCCAGGAGGCTCGGAGGACATGCTGCCGTTCCTCCGTTCCTCTATCTTCTCCGTTGTCTGTCGATGACACCCCCCCACCCAAAGGAGACTACGGCCCACGTGTTCTCCGGTTTGTGCGTGTTTCTGCAGTGCGGTCAGAACCCGGACGATTCGGACTGAAGTTCTGTCGGTAAACGCTGCCGCTCTGATGTTCCGCGGTGTCCACGTTGGACCACAACTGCGGCCTCCTGGGTGTTTTTTGGGCCCGTCAGGTACCTGAGTTCTTCTCCCAACACAAACGTGTCCTCTAATGTGTCCTCCGACTTTGTCTCCCACGTCTCCCAAATCTTTACGAATCTTTTCCCAAAACGGGCTTTGGCGCAAACAAAGGTGCCATTTTGTCTTCTGGGCTCAGCCGAGGTCCCCTCGAGCAAGCCTAAGCCCCCGAAAACAGCTGCCCGTCCTACCAGGAGACTGCTGAACAGGACGTCACACAAAACCAACTCAGGACTTTCACCCGGGAATCTGAAGTCCCTGTCTGAAACAAACTGTAGTGTTCGGGAAAAGAGAGCGCTGGTATCAGACTGAGCAACTCTAATCTGTTTCAGGGCATAAATGTTCCATTAATCATCCATAACTTCAACACCCCCCCCCCTGCTCAGATGATCTAAGGCATTTTATGGGACTGCTAACTACTTTCTTCTCTTTCTTTAAATCTCAGTAAGCTTGTGACATCAGACCGTATCGAGGTCACAGTCATGGGAAGAGGAAGAAATCCGTAAAGTAATAGTTTGGGTTCGGAGGGGCAGAGAGGGAGGTAAGGTAAAGGACAAGATGGAGATACAATTAAAGAAACACCGGAGGCCAAGGAATAAAGAGGAAGACGGAAATCAGGAGACAATGAGAAAAACAAGACAAGAGTAGAGTAACTGGATGATTCAAAATGACCAGGAGGGATGTCCATGTAAAATGAGGTACGTACGAGGCCAACGGGACTTCAGAGAGGCAAATACGGAGCCGAGAGGGAACAGAGCTATGGATGCTTGAGGATCGCCGGAGGAAGGGAGGGAGACCCATTCAAAGTAATTACCACCATGGGGATATGAATATTAGCTCATTACTGGTTGGATATTGCTGGGAGGACATGTGAACAGACCTTGTTTTACCTGATACAGTTTGGGATTCTGAATACAGCTTCTTACTAATGGACGGTGTCAAAAAATGGAAAAAGTTGCTCCGTGATTTTAAGGTTCAATTCACGTTCTGTCTGAAGGAAGAAAGTGCTGACTCATGAGTAATCGTATCTAACCTTCTGAAAGGAACCTGGAGAAGCTTTATTGGAACTGCAACAAGAATCCAACCAGGAAACATGTTGGCATTGTGTGTTACTGCAGACTGGAGGGATACATTGTGTTGAGGTGTTTTTGGATTGGTATTCATAAGAGTGATTGGTGGAGAAAAAAGCAATATTATGATTAGATTATAGAAAGATAGTCAATATTTAATTAAAGTAAAATAATACAAACCAACATTTGTGTTATTGTGTGAACCCAATCTCACCCTCCTCCCTGTGCGTTGTAGACTATCAAATTATTGTTATTTTCCTCCCATATTTAGCTTTGTGCACCCTCAGTGGGACTTGAAGGCAGAAGAGCCAGCAAGTGATTCTCTCTCCTCTGAGACAAATACAGAAAAAGGCCTTTTTCCCCGATTGCTCATGCTGAGAACCATTACGGCCCAACGGGGCCTTTGATGGAAGATCTCCAGTGGTTTGGATCTGACAAGCTGGTAAATATTAAACTCTGATGGCGATTCATTTCAGCACGGTGACAACGATGATACGCAAACAGTTGCGACGTCATTGAGACTTTTGGGATGTGACTGTTCTTCTTTTTCATTATTGTTTTTCTAAAGTGCGCTGCGGGAATCCCTCAAAATCCCACCAGAGGTTTCACTCATACAACTACCGGGATAATTATGTTTGACTTTATTCGTGCAATTCTACATTGAATGAAAGCAGCAACCGCAGAGATGATCTGCTTTTCTATCCAGAGCCAGTCAGTAGCATTCTCCCAGCAAATGAATGATTAATCTGATTGTGTGAGTGTTTTTCTTCCTCCTAGAGGAAATGTTGGAGCTGCAGGGTGATGTTATCAATATGACATTTACGACGCAGACTTTAAACCCCGGTGAGAAGTTCTCGTTCCTGAAGTTGTGAGGCTTTCGGTTAAATCTCGTCAAGATGATAGTTGTGTTTTGATGTTGTTTCCAATGAAATATCAACAGCTGAATTCATTGTCTCCTGTTTGCTGCCAAACCCAACCTCAGCCACCTGCTTGTTGCTGTAACCACGACGACAGATGTGGTCATATCTGTTATCTGCTTTCACACCACAAACGAACTGGACCACAAACGAGTCTATTCGGTCTGTCTTGGCTCGGTGGTTTGGTTCCACAAAGGAACCTGTGTAGGTTCTGTAAGGTTCTGTTCTCTTTGGGGAGAAATAAATGTCCAAAAATGTCTCCAAAAATGTGGCTCAAAGTGTGATTTATATATAATTGTATTGCAATTTTACCTTCTATTGGTGACATGCAATCCAATGAGTTGATCCAACGAGGTTTATTTACAGTTTATTTTAGAGATACGTTTTCTCCGCACATTTTGATTCCTCAAGACCGAATGAAGTTGTTATCTACTGAACTCATTTTGAAAATAAATGACATAAAGTTTTTCTTTTTTAGAAAGAAATTAAATGTAAAAGCGGAGAGGAGGGGGGCAGGGACGAAGGCTCCTGCAAGGTGGAGAAAGGGATTCCTGGAAGGTGAGAAGATGATAATGGTTTATCAGGAGGGGAGGAATGGTGGAGGAAGCGGGGAGGGAGCAGAGCCAGGATTTAAGCGAAGGATTGGAGGCTCACGAGGGACTCAGGGAGGACCAGACCGGTTTAGGTGTGGAGAGGAAGGCGAGGTGGGGAGTCCTGGCGATAGCAGACGGTACGACTCAGGTGGCTCAGAACGCAGTTTCAGGAAAGATGGGGGGGAAATAAAATGCAAGAGTTGTTGGGGAATAGCAAGAAAAGCTAAGCTGAGATCTCACCTCAGCTAAATGTCATCTGTGAACCCCACATGACGTCGCTCCTCTCTGGTGTTTAGGGAAGTAGTTCTCCTCCTCCCACTCCTCACAGTTTCATCTTCAAATTAAAAGTATCAAAATAGGTTCAAATATGATTTTCTCGTCATCATGCAGCACAGTAGCTGTTATTGTTGAGCTCATTTCGTACTGTACAGTTTTTACAGAGTCGGGGCGCATGATGGTGGAGTGGGGGGTGCATGATGGTGGTGCTTCTTTTTCTGAGCCCCCCCCCTCCCCCTTCCCCCCTTTCCCTTTCCCTCTCCCCGACCTAGTCCAGACCCCCCTGAGGTGAGGGGAGCACTTAATCCTCTTAAAGCCCAGGGGAGATGCAGTAGACCTTCGCTTTTGTTGGGTTCAGCCTACACGTCAGTCAGGTGCTGATGTGTCACCCTTTCAAAGTAAAAGAGACCAGCAGCCGACTTTCTCTCATCTGCCCGACATCAAAGCTGCAGACCTTCCCGAAATAATCACACGAGGAAAACATCAAGAGACGGAAGAGACTTATAAATACAAAAATTAAGAGAAACACTCACAATTATCAACACACAATTTATTGATTTTTAATGGACGGAAGGTGTGCCTCTCTGAATTATTTATTGTGTTCAAAGTTTAGCCCCTGAGTGACCTTTTTTCTTTTTATAAAACTTAAATAATTCATCAGATGTCAGACACTGTTTTTCCCTCGAGTCATCTGACCTAGTGAAGATTATTAACCAGATTAGGAACGGGCTTTTTTCCAGCTCAACGCATCCCTGCCCTCGTAAAACATTCTGTTGGGCTAAAAACATTAGGAGTCGTTAGGACGATAGGAAAAAGGTTTTGCCATCAGGTCTCCAGGGGTCAAGGACAGATAGCTGCCAATGAATCCATATATAGTATATTTTTACAGCTCATCCACGATGCATTCAATGAAATCCAGCTGGGACACAGAGTGCCTTTTTTCTGACAGTAGTGCATATTTATGATGTGATGTGTTAGGCTGAGCGCCTAACCCTCCCTGCCCCCCAACCCTCCCCTTTCCCCGGCACCGGTCGCACATGCTTTATTTATTCCATGGTGGCGGCGGCAGGGGGCGGCGATGGCGGTAATCACGCCGGCGATAATGTCGGCCGTGACAGTGATTGTGATGAAGAAGACGACAATAATGGGAATGAATGAGAGTGAGAGAGAGGGAGGGGGGGCGGGGGAGGGGGCGCGATGAATAAAACATATCGTTCCTCCCGAAGAGCATTTCGGAATAACCACTTTAGTCGTAATAGGAGAGAATATTCCCCCCCATGTGTACCGGGGGCGGGGGCGTTTGGCACTGCAAAAGTTAAAATCACACGACATCCCGGCGTCGCAACGCGCTGCGGCGCCTCGCTCAAACATCAGATCCACGTCTCTTTGAGGTTTCTGTCACCGCTGATCGGCTGATTTAATATCTTTAATCATTTCTGCTTCAACACTCTGCAGGGCCGAGAAGTCGGAGCCAGGTTGCTTTCAGGAGACATGAATGCGCAAAATATCTCAACTTAAATGCTTTATACTAACAAAAATAAAAGTGTAAGGAAAAGTACTTTCACAGAAGATCTGTGAATTCATCAAGAAGAAGTGCTTCAGGGAGGCCAGGTACCTTTTTGACCTTTGACCTTCGTTGTCCCAAGACGACTTTGTTGACCCCGCTGACGTTACCGGAGTCAACAGGAGCGCCCGCTCCTCATATATCCAGAGGAGTTTTAAACTGAAAGACTCATCCCCTCAGTCCTTCTCATAGTGTAGGAAAACACACATCGCCAATCAACAAATTACGACAGCGCTGAAGGAGGCGGGGGAAGAGGGGTGGGAGGGGCGTGGAGGGCTAGCTATCTAACGGGAACGCATCTAGCTAGTTAGCAACAGGACACTGCCCATGTCTCTTTGCATCCACTTCCCCTCCCTTGCCAATATTTACGTGAGTGTCTAACGACTGGAACGATTTGTACGTAAAACCGAGAGCCGCGATTTGCCACCACGACAGTGACCCCCAACAGCTAAACCGCCATTAGCGTTGGCCGCTATAGAAGCTGTGACGTCATCTGAAGGACCTGGATGTGTGTTTGTGTATGTTTTGGGGGGGAAGCGTTAGCTCCCGAAGAAGCTCTCTGTGATCCTTCTCTCCTCTTTTCCATCTTCCTGTTTGCTTCTCATCCCACTTGCCTCCACCTCTTCCTTATCTGAGGATTTCAGTTCGGCCCTGAGCAGTAATTTGGATTCCCATAAGGCAGTGCGGCATGAGTGAGAGTGTTTGAAGCAGCCACACACACACACACACACACACACACTCACACACATAGACACATCTTGAGAAAGCCGTTATCCTCATATCATTAAACGATGTTATGGAGCCACCACGGCCTTGATGTGGTGACCAACCTTGACTCTTTGATTTAGTACACCGTGTGCATGTGTTCTCCTAATGCATCCATGCACGCACACTCACCCGCATGCCATGCGCACACACACACACATATAAGCCAGAACTACTAAACACTCACGCACACAATAGCACGCATGCTCACACTTTAAAGTGAATTAGGTTCAACACGCCGAACACTTCACAGCTTCAAAGGAGGGGAGGATGATGTTTTTGCATGAGACAAACTTTAATTGAACTTCGTAGTTTGACGTCTGTTCTTTTTGATTTGCGTCTTCTTCTAGATGGGAGGTGACAGGTTGTGTCCACCTGTCCACCTGTCTCCCTTCTCACTTCGGGATCACCATTACATCAGAAGCACTGGTTCATGACAAGACTCAAATGTAACTTGAGTGGCTCACAGGTGTTATGCAACAAACAGTGTTCACGAGCCGGCGTTTCATTTAACCCAAGTCCCTTTACCTTAACAACCATTTTCCCTGTCACACCTGCCATCATGCTCACTGGTCGGATTGATGTGAAGACATATTTCATCAGCGTGGTCAGGTTTCAAGTTGTTTCCAAACGGTGGGAACACTGGAACAAAACCTTAAGATTAACGGAATTAAGGTTGAAAAGTAAATTACAGCCGGCTCGGCGTCCTGTTAGTGACATGGTGGAATTAATCACTTTAGCGATAATGAGCCTTAGTGTAGCAGTCTCTCAATAATATATCTTTGAGAAGTACCTGGAAAGATGTCGAGAGCGGCTCACATGAGCATTAAAACAAATTTAAACAATTTATTACAACAAATCCATAATAGAACCTAATCCTCTCCAGCCGGGTGTTAGCGGACGGCCTCAGGTGAGGAGCTGCAGGTGAGCAATTCAGGGACATTTCCTCATGAAACTCTAGTAACTTCACACGGGGAAATGTATTGCAACATCATGGACATAAGCATGAATAAAATATCAGTCAGGGGTGCAGCCAGGAGCAATGTGCCGTCTGACGTTTTGGCTCATCGGCTCTTCAGTAGCTCGATTTGTGCCTTGCTCAAGGGCAGTAACTCGCAGTAACTAGTTGATAAATCCAGACAATGGATAAGCAGATTGTAGGATACAAATATCAATAGGTAATTTAGTGTAGTTATGGGGTTAGGGTTAGTTTGTCCAAAGCAACAAAATGATCCTTAAGCTAATCGCTAAGGTCATCATGCTAACATGCTGTTGTCAAGCAGTTCACCATGTTTAGCAAGTTCGGTTTAGCAAGTTAGCGAGTTAGCATTTGCCAGCTACAGGTGAAACACAAAGTCATTTGAGTTTTGGTTAAAATGTTGAGCAGAGAATAAACATGTAACTGTTTCGTCTGCATTGTGCCGAGGAGAAAAGAAGCGTTGCCTTCAGGTCAGTACACAACGCTAACGAGCTAATCCCTCTCATGTGGCACCTTGTTCCTGATGGGAGTATCAGTGCAACAGCCGTTATGCATGAGGACACATTTGTCTTTCATCTCAAATCAACTATTAATAACAAACACTTTTTTCCTTTTTTAAATTACTCAAAGGATCAAGCCGCACGGATTCTAATGTGTTCTTTCAAGTTTGAGCTTCGACAGCCTCTCATCCATCCGTAATCCATAATCCAGTTCTAATGAGGCAACCGGAGCCACGAGACCCCGACATCAGTCAGATGGCTAGCGAGCGTCACAATGAGCAATTACTATCTTTTGTATACGTGTTCCGTCCAACAGCCTTCAGCCTTCACCTCTGAGGCGTGAGTGACGTGGTTCCAGTTTTTGGACCTTCATCTCCACTGACGCCGAGTCTTCGGTGGCTCCTGCGACTCTCTGGAGAGAATTGTTTTTGTCCTCTTTTACTCTCTGCAGATTCTGCATTCATTCCCCGCATTTAATCTTTTTATGACATCTTGACATTTTTTTTAGTTATTTGTTTTTCCTTGCTGTTTTCTTTGAAGGTGATGTTCTTCAAAAGCCTTTTACATTTACTTTGTTTCTCCTGCACACATGAATAAATTGTTTTTTTTGTGCTGCCTTTTGTTTTTTAACTCTGACTTTTATGACTTTGCCTGTTTGTTTCTTCGTTGTTTGTTTGTTTGTTTTGGACAGTGAACAAAGCTTCTAATGGAAGGCTTTGTGATGCGATTGGATCTTTTGTGGCGTTATTCTCCAGAACCGAAGCATGTCGAGTTGAAAGAAATTAAGATTTGGTTCTTCCCGAGACACCGAAGAATATAGAAATGAAGTTTTATGAGGTTTATATTTGCAGAATGAATAAAAACCAGTGGCGCCAAGGTAAAAAACCAAACGTGGCAAACAAATGATGTGACTGAAATGAACCAGACAACATTTACAACAAACTATTGCAAACGTAACACAAGTATGTGAGTCTAAAATGAATTCAAACGTTATGTGGTTTGCAGATATTGTGGCAATAAGACGTGATCAAACAAAGACGTCCAGCACGTTGTCAATCAGCCTTTTTGTATCTTCTCCTCCTGTGCAGATTAGCTCTGTTCACCGGTTCCTTCAGCTTCCTGTGGTCAGAGAGCGCTCTCTGGTGGCCGCTCAGGAAGCTCACAGTTCTCTTTTGTTTTTGGCATTTCTCATCCCGCAAACATTTATCAGACTTTCCTCCGGCCTCGTGATTTATGGCAACTCATATAGAACCGCGGGACACAAAAAAGCTGCACCGTCGTCTACTGTTTCATACACACTGGTTAGTACTTTCACTGCATGAGATTATTCAACACCTCAGTGACAAGGGCGCAGAGGTCAAATCTCTAAGCATGAGATTGTGACCTCTGCAGAAGAACAGAAGAGGAAGCAAAGATGAGCCAAAGGGGACTGAAGACAACCAAAGAGGAACTAAGGAAGAAGCTGAGGAACCAAAGAGAAACCAAAGGGGACCAAGAGCTGCAAGAGTTTGTGGGGATGGAATTTAGTTTTCTACTGAATAAATCAATAGAAGGACTTGAAACACATGAGAATAACTTCGCCTCACGGGTTTCCAGGGATTGTTATTCTATCTGGTGGTGGTGTTCCCTGCAGTGGTCCTGCTGAACATCTGGCTTACTCCTCACAATATTTGAATCATTTCTGTTGTTGTCTGTATTGAACGTATTGTACATCTTTTACATTGTTCATTCTGTATACACAACCTCCATTGTAGTCTGTGTGGGTGATGCTGGCGCATTGAGTAGAGAGGGAGTGCTGGGAACCGCAAGGCTGTTGGTTTGAATCCTGGCTGCCCCACGTGTCCTGCTATACAAAATAGAAATGTGAAAAAATGTGATATGAGGTTACAGTTTGGATGTTCTGTCAGTTTAGGACAGTAGAGGGCAGATTTCACCAACAAAACTATCCATCTATCTATGATCTACCTATCATTATGTGTATGATCTGGATGTTCAACAATATCTCTCTGTATCTTCTCCTTATGGTCAGTAGTTATATCAGGAACATTCCAGTATGTCAGTCACCTGTTCTTCTCTCCCGTCTCTTTAGGGCCTCTTGAACACGTCTCTGCTGCTCGTCACTCACACACACACACACACAAACAGACCCACGCACACACACGCATACACTAAGTTAACAATAGCAGTATACAAACACTCACTTACATTCCGGCCCCATTATGGTGACGGTTCAGCTTTGGCACGCCGGGCCCACATGTGGAGTTCCTGTCGAGTGTGGCCTGGTAGACATACTGAGTCTACCTGAGGAGGAAATGTTGTACCAAATGAAACATTACATTAAATTCAATCAGCAGTAAGTGTGATCACATCTCCCGACGTCGACCACTAAATACTATGGGATCAAAACGTTCTATTTATTTTTCCAGTGTCAAAGCTGCATTCTCTGCAGTGACCAGCAGGCGGCGACTCCTTGGGTCCCATACAGGTTTATGAGAAAATTACTACTTTTCTCTTAATTTATTCCCTCAGTAAGCATTTCACGCCGTCTTTCAATACAGCATGATGCTCATTTAGTAAACTATTTAGAGTAAAAACAAGTTCACCTTTGCCTCCATCACATCTAAAAAACAGTACAGAAAAAAATGTTTTATGATCAAGAAGAATTAGATGTATCTTGGACTTCCTCTGTGTACCTCTAGATGGCAGCAGGGCAGGATAAACTGTGTGTGTGTGTGTGTGTGTGTGTGTGTGTGTGTGTGTGTGTGTGTGTGTGTGTGTGTGTGTGTGTGTCTGTGTGTCTGTGTGTGTGTTGGGGGCTTCTAGGGGGGGTTGTCAAGTCTTTAAATATGCAAATAAGCCCCACAGAACTCAGTTGTCCACAACAGAGGGGAAAATCCACCCCGCGTGCTCAGCCCATCAGCTGTTAATGTAAGTATGTGACATCACCGGGATTCTCATTCATACATGTTTCATTTCACAAACAGACCGATCGGCGGCTCTCACCGGCGACACGTCTCATTTCCTGAGGCAATCAGGCCCGCTGCTTCTAAGTGGACGGAGTAGCCCCCCTCCTCTGCTCCCCCCCCCCCCTGCTCTCCCCCCTCCTCTCCGGTTTATTGTCGGTGACAGTCGGATTATTCCTCACAGCAGCGGGCGGGTTCCTCTTCCTCCTCTTCCTCGCAGGATTTATCATTTCTTCCTCATCATCGTCGGGTCGTCGCTCCTCTTCCTCCCGGTAAGAACACCTTCTCGTGGCATTGCTTCTTTCAAATGTTGTTATTTTTAAGCCGCGCGCGGGCGTGTGAGTGAGTGAGTGAGTGCGTGCGTGCGTGCGTGCGTGCGTGCGTGTCAGCGCAGCACGGCTCCACCACGTGCACGCGTCAAAAGAGACTTATGGGAAGCTTCTCGTTGTGTGTCGGCGTGATGATAAAAGGGGGTCTTTAACTCCCTCGGTCTCGGCGTGTCCCGTTCCGGGGAGACGGCATCATAACCGCCCGGCGCGTGCCCGCCGAGTCCCCCGTGTGTCCTGCGTGGCCCCGTTGTGTCCCCGGTGTGTCCCGGCTGTGCGTCCGCTGGGCCAAAAGGCCACGTTTTAACTTTAGGTACAGAGATACTTACCTTTTTTTAGAGGAATTGTTTAGCATGCTCCTCAGTTACACAGCAAAATATTCAAAAATAAATATGAAAAAACAGGACACGTACATTTAGGATGCTTCTGTAGGTACAATGTACTAGGGCAAATGGCCCCTTTATAATAACTGTGTGTGTAAAGATTTGTACATCACACAAATGCACATTTGGTTTGGTATTTTGAGCCCCCCCTCCTCCACGCGCACACACACACACACACACACACACACACACACATTTCTAGTGTTCTTAAACATTGAGCTAAACCTTGAGTCACTGATGAATGTTTTATTAATATGATAGAACAAGTAATGACTGCTCTTGTTTGTTCACCGTACTGAGGTTCTTTGCCCCCCGGGGGCAACACGGACCCCCCACCCCCCCCCCCCCTCCTCTGTTCTGCCCCATCAGCTGTAGAATCCAGGCGGCATATGGCTCGGTCTTCCCCGAGGCGCACAGATGTTCAGTCGCTCCATCAGCAGCCTTGTTTGAAGGCAGGAGACACTCAAACTATTGTGTGCGTGTCTGTGTGTGTGTGTCTTTATGGGACAGAGTGGCTCAGTGAGTGAGGAGGGCTGATCGAGTGGGGGGGGTTGGGGGTGGGGGGGGGGGTCTACTCAGCTGAGGATAACCCTGTATGAAGAGAAGAGGAATCACAACGTTCTGTTTGTTTCCGACTGTTTGGAGCCATCAGACATCAGGGTCAATTAGAAACAAAGAGCACGTGAGCGGCATCATGTCCGTGTGTTTATATCAGTAAAATCACAAAGGATCACAGTCACTGGGATTTTAGAAACGTCTTGAATTAATAAATTGAATTGATTCTTCTAGAAAAGGACACGTATTACTTTTTTAAGGAAAAAGTGTTACGAGTCGTACAAGAATGGACATTTGTTTTGTGGCCATTTGAACATTTCTTGATCAGGCTAGTTAGCTTCATAGCTAGTTAGCTTGCTAGCAAGTAGTTTGATAACTAGTTAGTTCGATAGCGAGATAGCTTGGTAGCTTGTCCATTAGCTCCTTTTCTGGAAACACTTTAGCATTAAAACTAGCTAATTATCTTGGTAATTCTAAAATTTAAGGGAACAGTGGAAATAGTCCTCAGTTGTTGTTATTGGGGATCATTTTAAGAACTAATGTTTCTTTATTTAATTGTATTTTTTTCTTTTTTGTTGACAAGCCTAAGATAACAGTTGTCTTCAAATATATTTTGGGGGAGCTGGGCACCTTGTGTGTGTCTGTGTGTGTGTAATCACATAGAGATTATACAAGTTTGCCTCTGAGTGTGAGTGTGTCTAATTATAGATGTTTGTGTGTGTGTCGTGTGTGTCTAATCGCAGATAGCGATTGCTGCTAACACGCTCGGATGTTCTGTTGTGTTTTATATGTAATCCGTGTGTTGATATATATACCGTTTGTGTGTGTGTGTTTATGTGTGTGTTTGTGTGTGTTACTATGAGAACCAATCCCCTTAAAGAGGCTGCGATCAATATTTGCATCGTATGAAAATGATCACCTGACTCCCTTCAGCTCCACAGCGTCTTTCTAATGTTGCTAATGTAATGTGTGTGTGTGTGTGAGGGGGGGGGGGGGGGGGGGGGGGCAGACATCATGGAGCTAATGTCTGCCCAAGAATGGAAGCATTGTTCAGCCGGGGGGGCAAAAACAATTTCCATGAGATGGCTCTTACATAAGCCCCCACTCGCAGCCCCCGTCCTTTTTATTTTTCTAACTTCATCTTCATGTCCTCCCTTTAGCTCTGCCTCTTCTCACAGAAATTGAGGTCACTGTTAATTGAAATTCAGACACCTATTAATTAGTGAAAGGGTTCTGTCTCCTTCTCACCTTCCTCCTCATCCTCTCCTCCTCTCCTCACTCCGACCCCTCTCTTCTTTTCTTCCCTCTGATCCCTCGCCTCCTCTCCCCTTTCTGATCTCTCGCTCCTCCTCGCCTCTTTCTGATCCCTCTTTTTCTCTCCTCACTAAGACCCCTCTCTTCCTCTCCTTACTCTGATCCCTCTCCTCCTCTCCTCACACTGATCACACTCTTCCTCTCCTTACTCTGATCCCTCTCTTCCTCTCCTCACTCTGACCCCTCTCCTCCTCTCCTCACTCTGATCCCTCTCCTCCTCTCCTCACTCTGACCCCTCTCCTCCTCTCCTCACTCTGATCCCTCTCCTCCTCTCCTCACTCTGATCCCTCTCTTCCTCTCCTCACTCTGATCCCTCACCTCCTCTCCTCACTCTGATCCCTCTCCTCCTCTCCTCACTCTGATCCCTCTCTTCCTCTCCTCACTCTGATCCCTCACCTCCTCTCCTCACTCTGATCCCTCTCCTCCTCTCCTCACTCTGACCCCTCTCTTCCTCTCCTCACTTTGACCCCTCTCTTCCTCTCCTCACTTTGACCCCTCTCCTCCTCTCCTCACTCTGATCCCTCTCCTCCTCTCCTCACTCTGATCCCTCTCCTCACTCTGATCCCTCTCCTCACTCTGATCCCTCTCCTCCTCTCCTCACTCTGATCCCTCTCCTCCTCTCCTCACTCTGACCCCTCTCTTCCTCTCCTCACTTTGACCCCTCTCTTCCTCTCCTCACTTTGACCCCTCTCCTCCTCTCCTCACTCTGATCCCTCTCCTCCTCTCCTCACTCTGATCCCTCTCCTCACTCTGATCCCTCTCCTCCTCTCCTCACTCTGATCCCTCTCCTCCTCCTTCGGTCTTCGTTGGTGGACAGAAGTGTGAAAGTAACGAGACTTATGGACGTTGTTGTGATGTTTTTAAGCTCTGCATGAATTTAATTTAGTCCTGTTGAGCTCACAGTCTTTGTTGTATCGAATTAAAAGTAGAGGAAGCTTAAAACAACATGTAATAACATAAATAATGATAATATTGTGTACTGTCTTGCCAACGTCATCAATATGTGTTTCTTTATTTAATTGCTGCTTTAGAGGCTTGTTGTATGAGGTGTTGGACATGCAGACCTATGGCAGGTTAAACATGCACCATGTGGGGGATCCTCTCTGTGCAGTGGAGCTTCTTTAGGGTGGTTAACTGTGGGGTTGCAGAGGGAAGTCGTCACACTGGCAACCTCATGATTTGTCACTTTGTGGGGTTTGTGTATCGATTGTCCGACAGTGCGATCGATCGATCTTCGTCTCGATGTCCCGGGGAGGCGAATGCAAATGTTGATGCCAGAATGCTGACGTGATGTTTTACGACAAGCCTTGAACGCATCACGCGTGACAAACACCTCCATCGGAGAAAAATATTTCTCATTTAAAAACTGGCTTGAAGCAGATTCAGTCAAAAATAGGAATTCCCGAGGTCTTCAGCACAGCTATGAAGCCAATCATCGACTGAACACAGATGTATTCCTCTCTATTCAACATGCGCTTTTGTCCGGTCGGGATTCCTAGCATTGAACTTTTTCCATCAAAGTGAAAATCTGGGCCGCAGAGGGAAGGACGAGAGTTGTTTATCAAAGATGAGCCTCGTGCTGCTCCGGGCTCCTCAGCATGCCGCTGATGACCGTCTGTGGTTCCTCCTCATCACCTCGTCACCGCGTGTGTGTGTGTGTGTGTGTGTGTTGTGCCTGTGGCTTGTTGCTTTTTGTTTACTTGGAATAAGTCTTGATGAAATCCTTTTCCTAGTTCGCAGGTGACAAATACACGCCTCGCCTTTTAGCCCCTTTTCAACCCTTTTTTTTGTTCTGAAAGCCGTAACAAACAAACAGGCATCCCGGAGAGTTTCGTGGAAACTCTGCCGCATCGGTGGGTCGTTCGGGGACGGAAAAGCTTTCGACGGTACTCGAGCAGATGTACATTAATGGACGCAAAGGCTCTGTTTCCTCATAGCGGCAGAAAGACACTCTTGAGGAGGGAGAGCGTGAAGAAGCCGGAGCCTGAGGAGAGAGCCTCTCATCCTAATGCACTCGAAGTCTCCAGAGGAAGAGGGAGAGGCTAAGTGTGGGGGGGGGGTGGGCGAAGTGGGGAGGGGGAGGGGGGTATATAGAGAGAGTAGCCATCTATTGGTTAAGTGTGTGGCGAAGATGCAAAAAGCATGGGATGGAGGAGAGGATCAGTGGGAGTCTAAAGAAGGTGGGGCTACACGCTGATTGACAGGTCTCTAATAGACCCTTAAGCAGAGGATGCATTAGGGCGGGGCTACACGCTGATTGACAGGTCTCTAATAGACCCTAAAGCAGGGGTTGCTTTAGGGCGGGGTTAAACATTGATTGACAGGTCTCTAATAGACCCTAAAGCAGGGGTTGCTTTAGGGCGGGGTTAAACATTGATTGACAGGTCTCTAATAGACCCTAAAGCAGGGGTTGCTTTAGGGCGGGGTTAAACATTGATTGACAGGTCTCTAATAGACCCTAAAGCAGGGGTTGCTTTAGGGCGGGGTTAAACATTGATTGACAGGTCTCTAATAGACCCTAAAGCAGGGGTTGCTTTAGGGCGGGGTTAAACATTGATTGACAGGTCTCTAATAGACCATAAAGCAGGGGTTGCTTTAGGGCGGGGCTACATGCGGGTCTTCTGCCCCCTTAGTTCAAATATGGTTACTTCCTGTTCACTGGTTGAAAAAAATCAAACAACACAACGCCGAGGCTTCAAAACAACGGCATCACCATGACTACGCCTACTTCTTATACACAAACGAGACCAAACTACAGCGGCCCACGTCGCTACCCAAAATATATGAAAGAATATGCAAAACATGAAACTGAACTGAATGCCGTAATTTTGGTCCAAATGCCTTTAAAAATGAGCCTTGCAGACGTGTTTTAAGGCAGAACTGGACTGGATTCATCTCTGTGGCTCAGGTGAGCTTACTTTAATCCCACCCAGAGACCTCCTACCCCACCCTAACCTCCACCCCCAACACTCGTCATCATGACCTACTTTTTGTTCAAACCCACCGCTTCCCCTGCAATATAAATGATTAAATATCGTCCCTGGGTTTGTTCTCGTCTCTCGTGGGGAGCTCAGGGAAAGTTTTGCAAAGCGAAGCTCTAACGTGTGACCAGAAGAAGAAAGTCATATTCGTAAATGCAGAATGAATGGACCCCCCCCCACCCACCCCTTATGGAGCTGGAGAGCAGATATTTACACTTGCTGTAAAGGGCGCGGGACGTGATCCTCGTTCCCAAAAGAAGGAAACATGTTGTCTCGATCTTTCATCCGTTAACGTGTCGGCTCCCCAAAGAGTATGAAACCTCAGTGAGGTCATACATCTACATCTATTTCATTTATTAAGAGTAATCAACTGCTCTCAATCATCTAGATACTTGCTCCACTGTACGTTGATCGATGCTTCGACGGTGTATTGGCACGTTTCTCTCATGACGCATTGTTTTATTTTGAAGCAAACAGAAGTGTGATTTGTGGTGTTTGCTCTCCTTCACGCGTCTCTTTGTTATTTAGAGTTGGAAGGAACGAGGACGTTTACTGATCTCATCATTGGTTTCTGAAAGTACAGGAAATGATTTCTCCGCTTTAATAAGACGCCGGAATCCAATCTGCACCTGTCTCCTCAGCGTGGAGCCGAGAGGCCTTTATTTACCCGCCGCCTGTTCAATCAGAGGGGACGTGTGTGGGCATTCATCTGTGTGTGTGCGTGTGTGTGTGTTTGTGTGTGTGTGGGGGCATTCATCTGTGTGTGTGTGTGTGCGCGTGTGTGTGTGTGTGTGTGTGTGTGTGTGTGACCTCCACCTGACGCCATCCATCACGCTCGGACCGATTGCTGGAGTTTAGAGCGCCGCTGACAAATTGGTGCGTGTGAGTCGTGTGCAGCGCTTCTGTTCTGAAGTATGTTTGTGAGCATTTGATGTTCATGATTAAGTTGATAAAGCTCCTGCTTTGTGTTCGGCATCAAATTTACTTTCTGTGTTTTTGAGAAAATCTCTTTCAAACAGCTGAGTTCATGTGGCTAAACTTCCATCTGAAGCAAAGACAATTTAAGATTTGTTTAAATCGACCAAACAGGTCGAGTCAGTGCAACTCACAACACATGCTTAGCACATGCTAAGCACACGCTAAGCACACGCTAAGCACACGCTAACCACACGCTCTTCAGGCTTCTTCGTTCAGGATGAAATTGAAAAACATAAGAAGTGTTTTCGTGGAATATCTTCAGATCACGGGTGTGTCATCCCGGCCAGAATGAAACAACAACAAAAACTAGTTTCTGTCTCCTGCTTTGAAAACTTACCCTCAGATCTCCATCCTACAAACACAAACACAAACACACACAGACACACACACGCACACATTTAACCTCATTAAGACGTCCGTGGTTCTTAGTATGACCGTCGATCACATGATGCGAGAGAAGGTACTGACTTCAGGCATTGACTGAGCAACAGCACGACACACACACACCCACTCACACATACACACACACACACACGCACAATGACTATAAAGTGACTGCAGCACAATAGATGCTTACATGAGGATGTGGAATGCACACACACACACATACACACACACACACATCTGTGATGCGTCAGTGGAATTCATGCAAACACACAGACACACACACACAGCCCCTCTCTGTCCGAAGTCTTCGCTGTCACAAGGCCGATCTTTGTCCTCCTCGTCGCTTGTTTCTCTGCAACCTTACAAATCCGTTTCTTCACTTTGCCTTTTTTATTTTTCGCTCAGGATGTTCTGGTTTTCGAGGTTAACATTTTAAAAATGGAATCCATTCATGTCTTTATCGTTAAGAGAATCATTTCTCAGCTTAGACATTCAGAAGGAGACGTTGATCATTTGTTCCAATGATAAAAGCTTCATGCTGAATGTGTCTGTTCATGTAAACGAAGCGTTTTCCTTTGAATCAGGCGCCCATCGATATTTATCAGTCGTTCATACTTTGATTATGATGTCATATTTTAAGTGTCATCGTGTCTCATTGAAATGTCTACTAACGCATTGACCAATGGTAACTTTGTGTGGATCGAGAAGAAATCTAAAGTCGTAAAGTAAATGTTGTCTAATGGAAGAGAGGAAGGAGCTCAGTAACTGACAGTGACTCTGCTGATGTGTTTGCATCATATAAGCCGTCAGCATTCATCATGGAACGTATTCCCCCCCTTTGTGAATTACCCCTGAGTCAAGTTGAGCCGATTGATCTTCACGAGGCCAAAAACATCGACCTCACAAACGGCGTTCCGCTAATGAAATGAGCTTTTTTCCCCTCTGAAGGACAGAGACATCATTGTTTTAAGGGTCTTCATTCATTATGTTCCATAAAGTCTGTGCACTGTCTTCCAACATTTGTCCATTTGCGTCTTCTAATTTCCTCCTGGACTCAACAGAAGGCGGCGTTGCATAATACCTCATTTGCATAATCAAACGTGACAATTTCTTTCGGTTTGAAACACATTCATGATCTTCCACCGTGCAGACCCACAGCACCACCACGACGTGCCGGTGTTCGTCGGTAGGAGTGGATGCTGAAAACAGACCTAGGTAGGTGGAGGGGGGCGAGGGGGGTGAGTGAAGGGAGCCGAGGGACGAGAGAGAGAGAGAGACGTGGAAAGAGATGAAGCACACAGCAGGCGTGTGGAAAGCACGAGCTTCTGAGGGGAGAAGACCTTCGGATCATCGGTGGTCCAAACAGGAAGAAATCTCACTGAAACGACTTAAGAGAGGAGTCAAGAGTGCGATGAGGAAGCACTTCATCTCTCTCTCTCTGTTTAATCTGTTAATGCACCGCCTGGGTCCTGCACGTGATGGGAAGGCAAAACATCCCCCACATCCATGAAGGAAGCAGAGGGAGCGACGGATGGCCGGGTGGAGACGGGAGTGAACCGGCGACGCGGAGGGGTTAATGGCTGCGGGGGCGCAGCCGGGTCGACCCTCCGCCCCAAACAAGGCGTAGCCGGCGTTGCTCTGTCCGCTCCGACGGGGCTACGCGCAGCGCGGCGACATCGACGAGTCATTAACAGCCTAATTGCTGTGAATAAACGAGGCGACGCGCTTTTTACGCCTCGTTAGGACGAGGGTCTGAAGGGGTGTCCTGTTGTTATAACATGGGAAGAAGCAGCTTGAAATTACGTTTCCCATGAGCCTCAGCCACTCTTAGGCTGGAGAAGAAGCCAGTGATAAGGGTTTAAAGGGCCCATATTATGGAAAAATCACTTTTTCTGGGATTTGGGGTGTTATTGTGTGTCTTTGGTGCTTCCACACGCATACAAACTTGGAAGAAAACCCACCCATGCTGTTTTGAGTGAGATACAGGTTTCTGAATTGATTCCGTCTTCAGCCTCTGAACGAGCTGTTCAAAGTCGCCACTGTTTATTACGTCACAAACCTAGATATTTGAATAATCCCAACCGCCACCCCCTTTCCACTAACAAGAACCAGGTGCTGGTTCGGAGCCAGAGCTAGTGCCGGTTCAGAGTTGGTTCAAAGAACCGGTTGCTTTTCCA
Organism: Apeltes quadracus; assembly: GCA_021346845.1. Lineage (NCBI taxonomy): Eukaryota > Metazoa > Chordata > Actinopteri > Perciformes > Gasterosteidae > Apeltes > Apeltes quadracus. The sequence continues at coordinate 15,704,920 of CM037933.1, read as the reverse complement.
CAGGCTAAAGAGCCAGTGCAGAGCCAGGTCCTACGTCACTGTTACGCGGGGGGAGTAGTTTATATTTCCCGGTGGTACGGGCCGAGCTGACCGGGCCCATACGCGCCGTTAGCAGTTAAATAGCAGTTGAGACCGTACAGTTTTCTTTCCGGTACGCCGTAGCGGACAGTACCGGCTTCCTTTCACCGCTGCTGTTACGTCTCTCTATCTATCTCTATCTTTCCCCGCAACGACCTACATCGGCATCCAAACACGGATCCAACGTGTTCGCGCGGCTCGTCTTTATTCGTAGACAGAGATTTTTTTAAATGGCGGTCACAAGTTCCTCTCGTCTCACGGTAACCCCGCCCCCAGCCGCTGACGTAAGCGGTTCTTACTTCTAGCCCAGCAATGATATGGTGCTACTTAAGAACCACAAAGCTGGTGCTTTTGCGGTGTAAAACCAAAGAACTGATTTGGAACTAGGCTCTGGCTCCGAACTAGCACCAGCTCTGCTTTGGTGGAAAAGGGGTATCAAAGACCTATTTTAACTTGTTGAAAAATAATCAAAATATGGGCCCTTTGATGAGAGCCGGGGGTTAGCAGTCGCTCAGCCTTCAAACACATCTGTCAACCAATCGACTAATTCAACTAAATTGATTAATTCACGTCTACCAATTGTAGAAACCTCGTACTTCATTTAAAACATTCTTTCATCGCCGGTTTTGGCCTGCACCACAAATTCCTGGGAAAGATGCTAAATGCTAATCACCCGTAGCATCTTTTCACGTGGAGTAAGAAGCGGAGTGTGCAGGTGGAAGGAAGGATGGATGGACCGTCATAAACAGATCGATGCCTTCCCGCAACTGTGTGTGTGGTCATATGGGCGTAGACGGCCCTGTGGAGCTTCTGTTTACCAGATGAAACTACACCCGTCTCCCTCTGTGGTCTTTCCATCATCCCTCCTCCTCCCTTCTCCACGTCTCGCTGCTTCTGTTTTTCTTGATTCCCTCTTTAATTCTAATATTTCGTGGCGGGAATTCGCTTATGCTGACCTCGCATAAAGCACACGTTCAGGTGATTGATGCATGGATGAGCCCGCATGATGTCATGATGTAAAGCACAATATTCCCAAATGTAGCATTATAGAGCTGTTATGAAATCTTAGTATCTCGTTCACCAACCTGGTGGAAATAGAGGAATAGTCGTCATGTTGACGCCCGTTGCCTGACGGACGTCATGGACAAGGGGTATTCAACTAAAATGTAAAGAGGCCCAGATCTTTTCTTGAAGCAAAGGTCCGAAAGATCATAATGTGACTAGTGGGGTTAAATAGAGGGACGGAGTTGTATCAATGGTCATTTTAGAAAGAACGAAACATCTTTTTCTCGAATTCCGTTATCTTTCTTTTTACTCCTTCCATCTTTTATAATTTGCCGCTCCCTCCCTTGTTTGTTTTGAGAGGATATCGTCCTGCCTGGAATGCAAAGACTCTTTTGGTCCAGGTCCGGATGGGGCTGCTTCCGGGGTCCGCCAGTTGGTGACCTCTGACGAGGAGCATCGAATACCTCTGTTCCCATTCGTGACGTTTTTTGCATTGCCTCGTTTTCAGAGCTTGATCGCCGTGTTATTTGCGGCTTATTTTGATGCTCTCTGCTGGCGCTCGTCCTCCTCCTCCTCCTCGTCTTCCTCGTGCTACCATCTGAGTTTACTGAAATATTTAACGAGGCTCGTGCTATTTTTGGGAACGCCAGCATGCCGTTTCCTCCCATCACAACCCAATGGGCTTCAGGACCTGACTGGGCACGTACATAGTTTTCTATGAAATCCCACCTTCTCAGGTCCAGAGGTAAATGAAGATGTGTCTACTTGATCGACGCTTTAGGCTTCATGATTACAAGTATCGAGTCTTCCTCAACAGAGAAGCTCAGGTTCACGACCTTGGCTCACCAATAATTGTTCCATTTTTATTTATGCAGACGATTATGTGGAGTAGAGAGCTACACGGACTTCATGAAGCGCTAAAAACTATTCTCAGGAGAAAATTTATGTTACAAATAACTGCTGTAGCAATTTTCTAAATGTGTAATTAGAAGCTCTCCATTCTGCTCTAATGTGCCCTGAGAATGCCCTGCCCTGCTCTTTGACACCAGGCAAGTGAGTGTGTGTGTGTGTGGGTGTGTGTGTGTGTGTGTGTGTGTGTTTGTGTGTGTGTGTGTGTGTGTGTGTGTGTGTGTGTGTGTGTGTGTATTAGGGCTGTCAATAGATTAACCCTCCTCTTGTGTTCGCTTTCTGTTACCATCCCTTATGTTAACGGGTCGGTTTTGACCCGTGTCTTAAATCAGCTGTAAAATACAATAAAAACAATTAGCTATCATCCAATTTGTTTCTCATCTCTTGGTTACCTTGTTAGGCTTCCATATCCATGAAAATATTGGTTTTAATATTTTTGGTGTGGGCCTCTGGGCCTTTTTTTGTCAGTATAACCCTCGATTTCAATTAAAAAAAATGGTAAAATGAACCTCAACAGAATCATATAAATAAATAAAAGGTTGTTGTGTTACCTGACTATTACTAAGCACTATTAGAACACATCTCTTAAATAAATTTGTTTTATTTATTTTTTAATTTTAATATTATTAACTATAGTAACATCTATGGTGTTACGGGTCAGTTTCGACCCATATATATTTACTTCAAGAAAAAGGCAAAAAAGTATTTTTTTCAGCAATAGAACTTTAATATAAATACAATGAAAAGCAGAACAGGTCATAACACAAAATATAGATTTGCAAGGTCAAACAAACAACAACCAATCCAGCAAATCAAACCGAAATACCAAATCAGAGTAAAAGTCTCTGTGTGCAAGAACATGCATGTGTATGTGTGTGTGTTTAGATGCATGTGTGGCAAAAAGTGACACTTTTAGTGTGTTCTTTGCAGAGATATTTCTTGCACTTGAAGCACAATACGTTTGTCTTTCTGTCCTTACTGCTTGGGCAGACTTGACACCTCTTTCTTTTAGAATCAGGTGGCCTGAGTGGGGTTGTGGCTGTGGCTGTTCTGTTTGGTGTTGAGGCAGGGCTGACTGAGGAGGAAGCTGTTGTGGATGCTTTTTGTGTTGCTGAGGGCATGGACGGAGTGCAAGGTGAGCTCTGCAGCTGTCTGACCAAGGCGGCAGCGTCTGGGTCTCTGGGCAACTGTTCCCTTCGCTCAATGTGTGGCTTGACAAGTGAATTTCCCAGCTCCTCAAGAAACATTCTCCGCTTGACTTTTTTGGTTGAGTTCCACCCTTGGTGGATGTGGGTCCACAACACAAATGCGTTACATGCAGACACATCAAGGATGTTGTAAAACACAACCATTGGCCATCTCCTGGTCATTCGCTGGCAAGTGTAGGTGGCAGTCAGCTTGTCCAGGTTGTCCACTCCTCCTTTGTTTTTGTTATAGTCGAGGATGATTGTGGGCTTTTTGTCACTTCCTGATGACACAGCTGCATCTTTGTGAAGAGTCGACATAAGTATCACATTCCGTTTTCTTTTTGGACAATATGAGACAACAGTGGTGGTGTCTGTAAAAGCAAACTTTGAGGAAAGTGGAGCCCTGTCCTTCATTTGCAAGATTTCAGCAGGTAGCTCAGGTTTATTTTTCTTCACTGTGCCCACCATGGTAAGTTTCCTCCTGAGAAGTTCTTGTCCAAGGTCATAGCTGGTAAAAAAAATTGTCACAAGTGATATTGTGACCCTGCAGTCCAGCAGTCATATCGAGGACCACACGTTTTCCTTGATTCTTCTCGGGGATGCCACTCGCAGCTTTGCCTGTGTAAATCTGTAGATTCCAGGCATAGCTGGTTTTTGCATCGCAGGCTGCCCAGATTTTTATGCCGTACTTCCCTGGCTTACTGGGTATGTATTGCCGGAAGGGGCATTTTCCTCGGAAAGGGACAAGACGTTCATCCACTGTCACCTCTGCCCCTGGGTTGAACATCAGTGGAAGGAGCTGCGTCCATCTCTCCCAGACATCCCTGATGGGGGCAAGCTTGTCAGATCTTGCTCTGGTATCTCTGTTGTCAAATCTGAGGACTCTTGCTATCATGCGAAAGGTCTGAAGTGACATTGTTGCGCGGAAAATATTTCTGCCTGTCGATGCGTCCCAAAGACTATCAGTGGCCTCATTGCAGGATCTGTACACTCCAGCAAGAAGAAGAACACCAATATAGGCATCCAGGTATTCCTCATCAATGTCTTTCCACATGTCGCCCTGGACTTTTTTTCCTTCCAGGTTTGTCATAGCAATGATGACTCTTTTTAGTGACAATGGCATAAATAGCTCAAAACATGTCTTGATGTCACTGACTCTTGTCACAGCAAACCTTGTGATTCCAGGGGTCATTTTGATGACATTTGCAGCAGCTGCCCTGCCATGTTCATCATGAGGTACTGAGCTCCAAAAGATCTTACCATTTTTGGACTTGAATCTTTCAGCAGGAGCAGCTTCACCACCGGTGACCTCCTCATCAGACTCATCAGATGTGTCTGTGTCTTCTGGATGATACTCCACATTGTCTTCCTCCTCAGAAACCTGCTCATCCGTATCGCTATGCTGCTCTGTGTCCTCTCCCTCATTTTCACCAAAAAGGCTATCCAGAACTTGGGTCACTGTAAGTCCTCTTCTCATTTTTGCATGCTGCAAATTGGAGATGTGCACTCTGCAAGTCAAATGACCACTCAAATGAGTGGAATTGATGTAACATGTCTGGACATGCCCGTCTTTGTTTGTTTTGTTTTTGTGCAGGAATACTGGAAAACAAGGCAAAATGAGCATCCCCTAAAGCTCACATGATTGGGAGAGGAGCTGTCTGTCAGTGTTTTGGCTGACAGTTCACTTATGATTTAAGTTTTGCTTCTAATTATTGCTTTAAAATCTGACTTTTATAACCGGGTCGAAACCGACCCGAACAACACAAAGGTCATAATTTCAACCAGAGCATTTTATAATTTAGTGAAATTTTTTTTATTTTTTTTATTTTGTTGATATAGAGGTTCTTGACAAAGTCAAAAAGCCTTGACCCAATAAACTAATTTACGTGTTTTTTAATGCATTTAAAACTTGGAAACGGGTCGGTGCCGACCCGAACACCAGAGGAAGGTTAAAACAAATCAAAATTTTATTTTAAACACAAACCCCACCCATGAGATCATGTGGTGGAACGTGTCGAACTAGCGACTCCTCCCGCTGTCCTCATGCACTTTACTTTCAATTCTCCATCATCATGTCCCCACATTTACCCAGGGCGCCCAGTGGTGGTCCTCTGCAGGGTAGATGTTGAGCTGGAAGTAGCCTAGCAGCTAGCTTAGCCTAGGCTAAGCTAACACATGGAGGAATTATATATATATAGACTTATATTTACATATACGTGGACATATTACATACATGTCCACTGGCATACAAAAATATATTTTATATATACATTTTATATATAAAGACTTATTACCCTTTGTGACACAATAACAATTGTTGTTCCAAAAACGTGAAGCGGTTCGAGTGTTTTATTTTCGCGCGTCTTCGTGCTTATCAGGATACGATCCCTCAGTTATCTTGGCGAGCGTAACCGTGACATTTTGTTAACGTGCTACATGCAGGAGATTTTTAGAGCAGCTTCAGGCTCCTCCGCTATCTCCTTAAATATTATGTTGTGGAAGTAAAATAAACCGTGTCACCAGTTTCAAAGGACTCGTATGAAATGAATGAAGTTAAACATGTTATTTTACCGATTTTAGGCACCGTGGTGACATTTAACCAAGCTATGTGTATACAGTTCAAAGTCTTTTCTTATTTCTCCTTTTTGAGCTCAAGCTGTGAACAAAGACTCGCTGGTCACCACATTTTACACGAAGCGTGTTGCATGCGAGCTCGTTGCTGATGAACTAAACCCTTTAACATCCAGAATACAGATTCGACTCTGAATGGACCATCATTATACAGCATAAATTAACTTCATGCTGTATTGAAGAATGATTCGCTCGTTGAATAGCATGACTGAATAAGGGAGTTTTGGGGGGTTAAGCCCCCTTTTTAAATGAAATTTTCGTGGTTCACCTGCAGCTTTCCTACATTATTTACTGCAAACAGCTAAAGCCCTCTTCTGAAGATCAGGATAAACATGATGACCTCCTTTGCTAGATAGGTCTACTTCAGCTGTTAAGTAAATAAGTAGCGCAGAAACCTCGTTCCTAGAAGAGAGCAATCGCTGTTAGCACAAAAAGCTCCAGCTTCATTTAAAGCGTATCTGTTATCTGTTGGAGCAGAACGTGAATTCTGACTTCAGGGGCTTAAAGAGATGGAGGTTGAATAAAGGCATATCCAGGTAGAACGTATGAAATGAGTATTGACCTGAAAAAGAGCGTGATATGTCTCCTTTAAATGAACCTCCCCTCCAGCGTCGCGTTTCTGACATTCGTCAAACGCCTCTCGACACGAAGGCGTCAGCTGTGATCCAGACCGCTTTTGTCTGTTTTCTGTGCAGCGTTGCCTTTTGATCTATTTTTTTTTGCCACGTATCCACGTCTGAGGGAAATTCTGGGATGGAATAATAGTGCACAGGGTGGGTGCTTTTAGGGAAGCAGGGCGGCGGGACCCTGCCGTCACTCACGCTGACAGACAGCAGCTTTATCATTTATGTATGAGTCCCAAATCAGTGAGATGCTGATTCTCCGTCCCGTCATCTCTCTCCTCTTTTTTTTTTTTCTCCATTTGGATTCTCTTACTTCTCATTCTCTTCATCACATTTGCTCGATGGGTTCAATTAATGCCCTCTCATAATAACGTGGATTATGAAAGGCTCATGAATGGGAATAGAAAACCGGATGCACACGGAGAAGGCTGTTTGATGTGCAGGTCGCAGCAGATTTAGAGAGATGAGACCCGTCTGTGTGTCGTGCGTGAGAGGGAATTTATTATTTAGGGTTTATTTTTAACAGGTCTTTGTGAATGTGCACCATCTCGTGCATTCTGATGTAAAAACCAGCGGCAGCTCACGGAGGGAAAAGGCCCCCGGCTGCTTCTGTATTTACTCTGTCGAGATGACGCTACCTGTTTTCTCAGCTGCGACAAAGTTATCGACGTCTACAGGATGGATTTCTCCGTCCTTTTAGAAATAGGCCCTCAAGGTCGAAGCCGATCGCGTCCGCTTGAAGAGAAAGTTTATTTCAACCTGATCTTGTTTGTTTAGTGTACATCCATCGGGCTGTGCTGCACCCATGTGTGTGTCTGTGTGAGTGTTTCTCAGAGGGCAACCACCCGTTGGGCATTCTCTCTCCTGCCCACCAGGGGGCGACTGCTCTGGTGCCATAGAGGTCTATGAGAATCCTTCTCACTTACACAAAAGCACTTTAATTAGACAAAAGGCTTTGGGATCCTGTAAGAATCCTGTATAATGTTCATGTCATCGAGCCGACGCTCCTCAGAGTAATTTGCTCCTTGGTTGATTTAATCCTCAAACCAACATATCGCACAATGCTGCAAAAATAATGAAGCGGATCAAGGCTTTAAAACGGTGGTACGATTTCAAAGGACTTGATATTCAAAAGGCATTGTCACAAAATCAACAATATACGGGTCCGTTTAGCGTCGTCTGTGCTCAGATGTCAGGACGCGTCTGCTAACCGCCGGCTCAGCACAGCGCTGTCACATGACCAAAAACCCGCACTTCATCTTCAAAGCAAACACGAGCTCCTGGGGAAGTAAAAGCAACAAAAGTAATAAAATCTGAATTCCGGCTTCTTCTGCATTTAAAATGTATTTCTAGTGCGAAACGCTGTGTGTGTGTGTGTGTGTGTGAGATATATAACCAGAACTGGGACCACCTTCCCGCTAAGAGGTATTGATCTGTCCATCCCTCTCTGTTTCATCCCTCCTGAGTCATTACTGTGTGGAGACAGAAGGACGGAGAGAGGGACAGGAGGATTGTATGACCCACCGGGGAGGTGAGGGGGGGCAGGGAGGAGTCAGCTCGTGTAACCGAATCGGAGGAGGAGGAGGGGGAGGCAGGGGGAGCAAGGATGAGAGGGGTTTAAATCCAGGAGGGGTGCATGATGGGATTTGAGGAGCCGGTCGCCGGGTGCTGATGGGAGTAATTCAAGATTCACAACCTTCAGATGGACACGTGAGGGACATCAGCCTCAACTCTGCCTTCCAGAACTTCTCCTCCACGCGCCTCCTTATTTCTGTTCTATATTTCACTATTCAATCAATCTACAGTCGGAATATATTACAAGAGTGAATCCGACATAAACATTTTCACAGACAAGTTAAAGAGGGGAAGGAAGGACGAGAATGAGATGGGATCTATGAACAAAAGTACGAAACTGACGTATTTATCATTAAATGATTACTGTAATGGATAATACAATGTATAATAATATTCCTTTATTTATATTTCTCTCTATATGTTTTGGTCTAAATCTAATTTTTTATATATTCTTGGTATTTTGCTTCTTAAATAATATATATTTACATAAATATAGTCTATTACACCTTTTTCTTTGATTTGTCCTCGCTAGTGAAAAGTTTAACCTGCCGCCCTTCTTGTCTCTAAACACTCCTTCGATGCCGTCAGGACTTTGGATTTTAAAGTGCAAAATGAAAAGAGTAATAAAAAGCAGACGTGACTGAGCGAGGTCGAGCGAGCTGAGGATGCTGAGGATCCGGCCTCGGCGTCTCAACCTGAATGTTGTGTCCTGATAACAAGGCTTGAGGACACGAACGTTACGCTTCTCTTTGATCCAAACGTGGTGAGGTGAGGTGAGGAGAGACTCGGGGACGTTCTCCGGGGGGAGACGAGAAGACAAGGGAAGTGAGACGGATGGGCAGCGATGGAGAGGAGAGGCGAGCTGTAAAGAAGATGAGGAAGGTGACCCGAGGATTAATACGCAGCGAGAGAGGAAGCAGAGCTGTGGATGAGGAAGTAAAGAAAAGCTCTCGATGTCACTTTGAGTCGCTCACTATGTTTAATTTACAATGCTGAACTACCACCACACTGATGTGGAACATAAAACCCAGTATGTTGGTGTCTCAGGGTGGAGTACAGGATGCACTTAATAACTCTGAAGAAGAGGCTCACTTTGTGATCGGAAGATAACCGAGACTTTGATTGGTCTTTTGGATAAACTGAATTATTTATGTTTCAGACTAGTCTACCAATCAGAGTAGGTTCTCTTCTATACCACCAATCAGATGCTGTTTTCCTTTATAAATCAGAGTCTGTTTTCTTTACTAGTCAACTAATCAGAAGCATGGTTTGTTCTGTTTGTACGGTGAGAACAACAGACTCTTGTAAATTTGTGAAACCATCCAGCTAAAACAAAGAAACATCTATCACTTTGATATTTAACATATTGATACGTCTAGTTTTGCTTCTGCTTTCTATTGGTTCTATTAAAGGAACATGTTCAACATGTTGGGTGTTTTTATATCACGACTGACAGATGTTGTATCTTTAGAACTGATATTCCGTCTAAAAGTCGCTCCGTTAGCCTCTGAACTGCTGCGCTGTCGATCAGCTTCGTCCGTGTCGTCGTGAGCGATGACGGAAGGACGAAGCGCCGACGGATCAGATGAGGAACGAGGAGCACTATGAGCTCTGAAAGACGGAGGAGGAGGGAGAGAAGGAAGACGGGAGCGAGGCGATCTTTTCAGAACTATCGACCCCGAGCAGAAGCGATCTGCTGTCTCCTGGGCTGTTCGGGGCGACATCATCACCTTAAGGAGGGACACGCGGGAGACAAACGAGCAGCATCCGGCGATGCGGTGCTGATGAGGGGCCGCCGGTCGCTCTGAAAGAAAGTCAGACGCCAGCCAAAGTGTCGGCTCCTCAGCGGGAGAGAATCCCGTGGAAGAATCAGATTTAATTCATAAACTCGTGAAATAAATTCCACCTTTTATTTATCTTAGAGCGTCTCGATCCAATCCACCTTCCTACAAAGTTACACGTTCCTTTTAACATGTAAAGAAAAATACTTAGGTTTAGATTTGAAATGCCAGGATTCTAAAATATCAATTAATATCAATTATTTAGTTTATTAAATTATCAATTAGAAGCTCTCCATTCTGCTCTAATGGTGCCCTGCTCTTTGACACCAGGCAAGTGAGTGTGCGTGTGTGTGCGTGTGTGTGCGTGTGTGTGTGTGTGTGTGTGTGCGTGTTGTAGGTCAGAGAGACAGACAGAATCAGCGCAATCCCCTAAGACCTCATTATATCTCTGAGGGAAGACTCACACTTAAAGTCAGACATCTGGAAAAGGGCATAGGGCACGCACACACTCAGACAAACACATACACACACATCTACACAAGACGAGGCACAAACACTCTGACACAGATGTACAACTTAACTACACTAACACACAAGTCAAATGTCTATAAAAAGGAAAGGGCACCACAGAGCTTAGCAAGAGTTGATTCAGAGCGTACGGTAAACACACACACACACACACACACACACACACACACACACACACACACACACACACTCCGCGGCATCGTGCAGCCGTAGAGGATTCCATCGGACTTTGTCAGATCTCTGCTGTCGCCTCTGGGTCTTGTTGTGTGTCTCTCTCCGGCTGTAGTGAAACAGCTGAGCGGCGTCTCCACCACACACACACACACACACACACACACACACACACACACACACACAAACACACACCATGTCGCAGGCAGGTCCATTAGGGTGATTACTCCCCTGGTGGAGGGAGAGCCGCGTGTTTGTGTTTGTTAGTGGAGCAGAGGAGGACGTGTTGTGGATCAGTTTTCTTCTTCTTTGCAGCAGCGAAGTCTTTCTCTGTGTGACCATGTGACCATGTGGCCCGTATATTGTTGCGTGTATTGTTGCGTAGTATCATAATGATGTGTCCGAGGATCACATGTGACCCCTCTGGTTTCCCTATAAATACATATATAGAGTACATGTGTGTATATTTAGACACATTCTAACCGTCTTCTCAAGCGAGTTTGGCTTCAACTTTGCTGCAGCAGACGAGTTCCTCTTTAAAACGAACCGCCGTTGAAGTAAACGAGCTGCAGCAGGTCGACGCCCACAGCGTCACGTGACCTCGGCGCTGTGGACCCGTTTGGCCCCCGGGAACGCTGTGGAGTCTCAATCCTGTTCTCCGTGTCCTCCGCCTCACCTCCTGCACGTTAGTGCACGTGACCTTGCCCCAACTGACCTGGGGTCTGTCTCCATGGATTGTCAAGTACGCATACGTCTTTGTACGTGGGGTTTTTTTTTTCTGCTGCTTTAATTGTGCGTCTGATCTCGGCTGCTCATGAGCCTGTCATTAGTCTGGGACCAACACACACACATGCACACACACACACACACACAAAACATAGGGAAGCTCTATGTTTCAGCTTTTATTACAACGCGGAGGAGTACACTCTGTTTCATTTCACGATTCCTGGAAGAGGTCAGCTGTTTCTCTGCGTCTGTTCGTCTCCGTCGGTCCCACGCTCGTCCTCCTCTTCTGTCTCACTTCCCTCGGCCCTTTAGTCTCTCGCTCCGTGCTTCAGCTGCTCGTTGAAGCGTCTCGCTTTCATCTCTTTTTAACTCTCGCCCATCATTGCCTCCTTCTCCCCCTCCATCTCTCTTTTTGTAAATCATCTGTCTTATGTCTTTCTCTCTCTTTCTCTCTCTCTCTCTCTCTCTGCTCGGCTGCCAATTAGTGTGTGAAAAGCAAAAAGCGTCAAACGGAAGTCAGTCACAGAAATGTTGTATTTTATTTCATCCCGGCTTTATTTTGAAACGCTTGTTTTGCCAAAGATTGTCAATCTTTAGCAGATGAAGTTATTACACTGGACTGACGTGTCCATGTATTAGTGTAGTAAATATGTCCTCCTCTCCTCAAACCTTAACGCTAACAGGCATTTGGGGGACATACCGGGGGACCTTTTTACAGGCCGGGGCAGGACGTCCAGCTCAGCATTCGATAATCCAGCCCTTCATCGGAAACGAGAAGACACACAACTTCAACCCAACAGCTTCCATTTCTTTTTTGCATCCATCTAAATGAGCATTTTTCACTTGTTGTGTTTCATCCTGAGGCTGTTCAGACGTTCACGTTCCCCCAGAGAGACTTTTAATGACTCTCGCTGGAACTAATGTGGTTGATACTTCTGATTATAATGAACTCATTTTTAGGCTTCTGATGCTATTAATTCTGTTGCTTTGCATTTTAGAGTTTAGTCGCTGTCTTTTAGTGTGAGATGGTTGATGAAGCTCTGCCTCGAGGATCAATATTAGGCCCCCTGATACTTCCTCTGCACATAAACATTATGCTTTTTCCCGTTTCCCATTCGAAATATGTAACCTTGGTGATGCCGAGCTGTTTTCCCCACCGGCCGGTTGGTACTTTGAAGGTTCCTTTGGATGAGCTCCACAGCGACGTGGTGGAATGGAGCCTATGATCAATACCGTGCTCCATTTAAAAACACTGTTTACTTTGTTCACCTCATTAGCCGTTGCCTAGGTAACAACCGCTTCTCCTCGGGTCCACCGTCCGTCCTCACAGTCTGTTCCCCTTTTCCAAAAGATGACCTTTGAACCAGTCAAATCCTCTAGTGAAGTCGCTGTCCAGATGAGACCCCGAGAGCAATGAGTCAAACGTCTTAAACGGTCTGGTGACCCTCCGCGGTGCAGCCAGCAGCCAATCGGGTTAATGGATCCGCTTATCGGGGGAGTGACAGGATGTGGGCGCGGATAACAACGAGCGCTCTGCCTCTAATTGGATCACAAGTCCATCACTTCCTGCCCGTTCATCAACCCCAGGAGCCTCTGCTGCCCCTCCCAAAGGGCAGGGGGGGAGGGGCGGAGGGAGGGCGGGAGAAGGAGGGGGGTGTCCATGTTTCCGTCTCCGGTGTCGTGATTCATCCCCGTCTGTCCAAAAGAATGTGTCTCTCCTCCAGCAGGCGAGAGCATGCGCGGCTCAGTGAGCGCTTCATTTCTCCACGGTAATGAGAGGGGGGGCAGATGAACAGTGCAGTTGTGAAGCCGGGCTTTAGAATATAGATATATAGCTTAACATAGTACCAAAAATGATGTTTACTATGCACACTATGTATAAGTACTGAATGCTGGAGCTTTGGATTTGATAGATTCTTGAATATCCAGATGTTCATCCTGTGGGTGACACTATTTCCACTCAGGGTTCAAATGCTTCACATCTGCCAGCAGTTTATTCTTATGGACACAAAGATGCACTCGTTTAAAATGTTGTATTTTTCATTTCTAAGTGGCTGAAATCAAACTGTTAGGTTTGATATTTTCTGTTTATCTACCCGAATTTTCTTTAATGATAAAATCAAAGAGAATGCATTCATATGAATTAAATGCATTTATTAGGCGGAAAACTAACGCATGATGAGTTCTTTTTGATAAATTCACACAAACGCCCCCCTCTCGCCCCTCAGATCTGTGATTCTGCTTTCTGTCGCACACGATTCCACCGGGACTCGTCGAGGATGCAAAGCAGATCCTTGCTTGTCCAGAGGTTCGCATCTGTTTTGCAGCCACCACCTTTCCTCTGAATGCTGAAAAGGCTGTGTTACAACGCTACGTTTTCACTTTTTAAAAAGAAATGAGACATACGCTTTTAAATATTACTTTTTTTAAAGCTTTTCTTAACTTGAAGGGATAACCGAAATGGTCTTGATTGGCGGGTGGCATCAGTTTAAATGCATCTGAGACGGTCGGGGAGGCGACGGCGTGTCTCTTTGTTTGCACCACGCAGAGAACGAACGGTGACTAATTAGAGAAGCAGAAAATGGAGACAAATCTAAATGTTAGTCTGAAATCGAGATGGATGTCTCTGCCTCCTTTAATTGAGACCCAGCAGATTTGCTTTCCATTCTCTCAGATTAAATCCGTCGTCAGGTCTGATTACTGTGGGGAGATGTTTTTTTAAAGCGCAAAGAACTATGAGAGAAACCATGTTGTTTTAACAAGAGAAAGCGTGCAGTTGAGTTTAAAGGAGCTCTTCACCCACAAATCCATTTTGTGGGTGAAGATTTGTATATAAGAAGATTTGTATATAAGTTACTGAGTAACAAAGAGTTCACCTTCAGAGCTTTCACAATAAAAGCCCCGGACGTGTACACTGCGATCCTGATCCTGCTTACTGGAGCTGGATCAGGAAATACTGCTTTCTCTGAGTCTGACTGATCAATGTGATCGGGTCAGTTTGTCCTCGGCCTGCAGCAATCAATTTGATCGTTTTATTTTAAAGGAACTGCGACTATTGCCGAGTTACCATTGCTGCCGCTATGAGTCGTTGTGATTTTAAACACCTCGACCCTCTGGCCTGTTTGTGCGTCGGTCCGCAGCGGCCGATGTGCACACTGCGGCATTCAAACATCCTCTGAGCCGCACGGAGCCACATTTGAATAAAGTCTGAGCTCCGCCTCTCTTCTCCTTGTTTCTTCTCAGTCAGCGGCAGCGTGATGTATTTTCATTTTGGTTTGTGTCTCCGTCCTCGTGTGTTAAAGGCAGACGCAGCGCCGTGTGAACTGTCCCATATCAACACAGCAAATCCATGAAATGGTATTATTATTTCAAATGCCGGAATTATTTAAATGTCGTAGTCTGTATTTGATTCCACATTCCAATTCCATATATATATATATATATATAGCATTACATGCTCGTGAAATAGTAATCGTCGGCACAGGGAAACTGGGTCACTGAATAAAAGGACGAGCAAGTAGAAATGCATTAAATATGAGTTCATAAAGAGGAAAGGTCCAGGAGTGCACTGTGTAGTGTGTGAATGTTAAATACTGCACAACAATTGGATACAACGCTGTTTTTTCTCTCTTGCTTCAGGAATCTCATGTATATTATGGAATGTGTGATGTTACAAACACCGTAGCTTTTTAAAATGTCTGTCATGTTATATTTTTTATTTGTATCTCTGCATACCAAAATTAATTTGCGTTTATTGTTACCTATCTTTTAAGTATTTATATTTAATTTGATCTATTTCAATCTCTTGAATTTATATTTTGTTTTCATCTTTTTTTTTCCATCTAATCACAATATTATTTTAAAAACAGAAGCACAGCTCAGGAACAAATCAAATATTTTCTCTTTCTATGTTCTTTCATTCCTTCTTTTATCCTTTGTTTTCGTAGTTTGACTGAAAACCGTACGTGTGTGTGTGTGTGTGTGTGGGTACGCGTGTGTGTGTGCTTGGGTACGTGTGTGTGTGTGTGTCTACGTGTGTGCACGTGTGTTGTCTCTGAGATTCTGTTACAAATTCACTGAAGCTTCTATTGTTTTTTATCCACTTTTTCTCCACAATTTAATCATTTTGAATGCTGTGCGTGCATTAGTGTGTGTGTGTGTGTGTGTCAGGTTTTTTATTTTATTTTCATGCATAAGCTTGTTTCACTGTCCGGACCCACTTGTCAGTCTTGTGCACGTTTTTCACGTCCGAGTTACATTTGTGACCGTGTCTGAGCCGGGCGGAGTCGTCCTCCTCTGACTGTGTGTGTGTGTGTGTGCGCGTGTGTCTGTTTCTGTGTGTCCTCTGAGCCTAGCTGTGTGTAAGTGGTTTTTGGCAGGCCTCTTTGTGTATGCAGGCAGCACATGTTTTCCGCTCTATTTGTGTCTGAGTGTGTGTTGGTGTGTGTGTTCTGTGCGCCTCTATGCTCACATCACGTTCTTTGCTTCTGGATATGCAAGTTCGGCGTTGTGTGCGTGCACTTCAGTTCAGAGATGACAAAAAATGACAAGGTCACTGCTGTCAATCATCTGTCACGCACACACACACACACAGCAATGATGTAATCAACATATCAAGAAGCATCCAGAAACACATCTATGCTGCACTTATCAGCACTCAAGCAGATACTTCAGAAGTCCAACAGTTTCCTGAGGTTTATTAGAGTCTTAACGAAAGCGTGTGACGTTGATTATATTAAAAAAAGGAATCTTTTTCTTTTTCTAGTTTCTATTTTAAGTCTTGTGTTACCGCCCAAACATTCTGGCTTCTTATGGCTTCTCACAGCGTAGCATCCTTGCATTCACATCCTAACATGGAAATCCTAGCATTAGCCCAGCCCAGTAAATACAGTGAATTATCAACAAGAAAATAACCTCTCTCTCTCTCTCTCTCTCTCTCTCTCTCTCTCTCTCTCTCTCTCTCTCTCTCCCTCTGTCTGCTGAATGTCTCTCGCCCACTAGTTCTCTCTCTCACTCCCACACACACCACATAGGTTGGTAATGATGTCAGCTTCATTCGCTCAAGCAGACGCTCACACACAAAGCTCACACACAAGAAACACACACTTACTCCTTGCACCGCCATGACATCATCGTCTGATGCTGTTAGTCACAACACACACTTACACGCATCTATGCATGTGCACAACTACAACACACACTAATAACATGTCTAAAGTGAGAGTGAGACCGTCAGAGAGACACATAGTGAGAGTAGTAAAACATCTCTAGATTTTATAGTTTACATATATTATATATTAAACAAAAATGTTTCATTTGAACTCTTGTTAGGGTTTATTTAAACATGATTTTGGTCCCCACATTAGGCGTAATACAAGGAAACACACACACACTCTCTCTCTCTCTCTCTCTCTCTCTCTCTCTCTCTCTCTCTCTCTCTCTCTCTCTCTCTCTCTCTCTCTCTCTCTAAACATTCACAATATGAAAATAAATAGTTGAATGAATGTTAGAATGAAGAGTGTGTGTTTGTGTGTGTTCAATCAATCGCATCCAGCTCCAAAGCAGGGACCGGCAGGTTTTTATACTTTGCGCCGAAGCATGTGAGTTTCAATAATTAAAATGTTCTGTGTGTATCTCTCTTGCACACAGAAGACCTAAATGTCTCCCACATACATGCACTCATCACTCAAACCAAGCGCGCACACACACACACTCCAATGCACACAAACACTTTAACGTACACACATTATGAATTCCCGCACAGCGACTTGCAGAAACACAAGACCGATGGAGGAGAGAACTTTTGAGCCTCTTCCCTCACTGAGCATCACCTGTCACTCTCTTCCTCGTCTTGCATTTTATTTGTTTCCTGTTTACCAGCTGTATTTTTTTCTTTTCTCTCTTTCAAAGTGTTTTTATGTCGCCTTGTGCGCCAGCCGGTCGGCGTCGTGTCTTGTGACCTACTTCTGGCTCTGACAGTTTATTTTTTATGAGCCCTGGAGACGTCGACGCTCACGGTGCAAATTCATACATACTGTAGAGGCCCAGACACACACACACACACACACACACACACATGTTTTCTTATAGGGTAACACGTAGTCCTACGTAGCTTTACTTCTTAACCTTATGCTACTTAGGATCCCTGTTATCATAGAGACAAATGATAATAACACATGAGATAAATACACATGGAGAGCAACAATAAAAGCACACAGAAGCTTGACGTAAATCGCACAATCGTCACAAACCATTATTCTTGTGGGATCTGTATCTGCTGCGTCACATTAACCAATGAAACATGGGCGTGTTGGTGTTTGTGTTGGATGTGCTGCTAAAGCGACGCACTGATGAGTTGGATTATAACTGTTTATTTTTTCTCTCTCCTCCTTCATCTCTCTCCTCCTCCTCCTCCTCCTCCTTCATCTCTCTCCTCCTCCTCCTCCTCCTCCTCCTTCTCCGCAGAGTCAAAAAGAAACAGGAACCGAGGTAAAAGTCACCGTCCACGGTTCTTCGCCGGGTTCTCCAAACGTTTCTCTGTGGAGTTCCGGACGGATCCGAACGCCTCCGGGGGCCTCGGACCTTCATGCGTCTCCCAGTGGCAGAGTGCACCCACACCTCCACCCACCACACCACCACCACCACCATGAGCTGCGAGCAGGAGTTTGGAGACGGCGCTATGGGGGTCACGCTCACGCTGCGCCTCCTCATGCACGGAAAGGTGAGATTGCCCTTTTGACCCGCAAGCAGACAGCAAAGAAAAGAGCTGTTTCTTCTTCTTAAAACAGCGAAAAGATTTGTCTCATCATATTTCTCTGTCTGTCCTCGTTGTATTTCCTCCACAGGAAGTAGGAAGCATCATCGGCAAGGTGAGTTGCACTGCAGCACCACACACATTCTCTTTTGCAATCTTAAGATATTCTTCACTGCACATAAAAAAAAAACTGGCAAATAAAATGACCCGTTTTAGCTGAGGATGGTAGAAGCAGAGCCAATGACGCGTCTGTGTGTTAGTAGCATCATCGTTTGAGCAGGATTAGGAAACACGTGCAATAATTTCACATGGAGATGAGAACCTTTTTAAAAAGTTTAGAAAGTTCTAAAATTGGCGTGCCGCTCAAGATGAACAGATCAACGTCAATATGAATTAATAGCGCGTTAAATCTCCAGTGAGGCCATGTTATTGTAATCTCCACTTACTGAAAAGGCTCTCTGCAGATGTGTTAAATAACCCCCAACATGGATTTTCTTATTTTTTTCTCCTCCAAATCTGTCACAACTAACTGAAGTGCAATAATGACCGCTGACCCACTCGGCACATTCGCCGATCCGTGATTGAGGCTGATTTCCCTCAGCGTGTATTTAGATGCCCCCACCACCCCCCGCGCCCCGGCCGGCCCATCTGCTTCGCTGTGGTCTATTAGCCCCGCGGCCGCTGACATTAAGACGGCACGAAAATTACAACGTTAAGTCGCAGTCGGGTCGTGTCACCATGAGCTGCTCTACGGGTTTTTTTTCTTGCAGTTCTTAAAGCCAGCAGAGCCAATTTCGTATCCGGCTCCTGTGAAAGGGACCGAGATAATACTAGACACATCATACTCGGAGAAGATCTGTTCTTGTTTAGTAAACATTTTGTAATTGAAAAAAATTGAGTTGGTTGTCAGGTTCGTGGTGGCCGATAGCCGACCTTCATCGTCGTCGTCGTCATCCAACAAGCGCCATCAGGCAAAGCCTCTGAGCCTGAAGTGGCTAACGAGCCCCGAACCAGCCGCAGGAACCAGTTGAATTCATCATCCGCACCTGCACCGCTCACCATTTGTAACCGAACCCTAACCCAACCACAAGTAGTGGGGATCCTCAAAATCCGGCCACAAACTGAGAGCTATTTTTTTTCGTCGGGAAATGGCGGTTTGCCTGCTGTCATGCAGTTGACACCATTTGAATAAAGGTCAAACAGGCCGCGTCGTGTCCGTCAAGCAACTCGCGGCTGGCTCCCCATGGTGAAGGAATGGGATCCTCGGCTAGCTAGCCGTAGCGCTGCGTGCCCCCCGACGCTTCAGCAGAGGAGCTTCCCTCTAATGTCGCACTGTTCACTCGTCCTTATTGTCGTCGTTATTCTGCGTCCGCTGTCGTAGAGACTCGAGTAAAGCGGATCGGCGCTGTGATCTTTGTCTCCCCACAGAAAGGGGAAACGGTGAAGAAAATACGAGAAGAGGTGAGACACCGCCGCTCATCCCCCCCTTCCTCGCCATTCTATCGCCTCTCTCTTCCTCTGTCTCCTATTGATCTACCACAAACACCCCCCTCCCCCCACCCCCCTCCGTGTGCCTGGCTGGCTGCATACTGTGCCAATCTGTACCAGAGCGGTGAGATAACAGGGAGCATGTGCACCGTTTATTCTCCACACATAACATTCCTTTGATCAGAATCCTCCCGTCATATCGGCCTATTTTTGGAAACGCGAGTTTAGACATCAGAAGTGTGTGTTTTTTTGGGTTTTTTTTATGTCCGTCACGTTTACATCGTCGGCTGTCGAAGCCGCCCGGTGAAGACAGCCGTGAAATGGAAGATGTGCAGCTTCCCTACGGAATATCTGTCGTCTACATCTTGACAGGGGAACAGGGATGCAAATAAAGAGAGGGCGAGACAAAGAGAGCGAGAGAGTTGAAAGGGAGACTTGAGGACCAAGTTTTTCGTTCGGCCTCGGACACAAAAACCGAACAGAAACCATTTTGTATTTCACGAGCTCCTGTGAGATTCGGCTCGATACAAGACGCTGGTCGTCGTTCCACATGTCGGACCTTTTATCCGCCGTGCTCGCGTTGTTTGCTCCGGTGATTACTCTTTTTGGATCGTCGCAGCGTTTGCCGCAGTCACATGAATATTTAAACGCGGCCGATCCATATCTTCAGATGTTTCCGGCGCTGGAAAAGGAAAGCTTGCACGTCGGTGACTCGTTAACATACGAAAGACCTGGCGAGAGAGAGAGAGAGAGAGAGAGAGAGAGAGAGTCGGTCACAGGTTGAAAAGAGAGCAGAGCAGTGAGGCGTCCCAGAGGAGAGATCGTCTCCTAGAGAGAGGACGGCACAATTGTAAAGTAGCCTCTTTGTGTTACGCTGGATAGACAAGTATGAGTTGTTGTGTCACCGAATCCTTGTTGTTGGGTTGCAGACGCCTTGCTGAATCCCTGCAAAATAAAAGCCTCTGTGTCAAATCAAATTCCGATTTCCTTTAAACGGGGCTTTGAAATAGGTCACAGAACTCCTTCCGCTGTGTTTTCAACAAGGAAACAGCTGCACAGTGTTTTAATGAGCCCAAATTTACTCAGATTAGTTCACTGCCGGCTATGGAAGAAAAAAACAGTAAGATAATGATCCACAAAAAAAACAATCTGAAGGGATGAAGAGTTTTAGAAGTGTTTGTTTTCAGTGACACAGAGTTGCTTTTTAGTCTGTGTGTCAAGGGAAATGAAAGATTTTCCTTTTTTATTAACCATAAACTCATGTTTACAACGTTTACATTTTCTCATGGACTTCTATGGGACTAGAGGAGTCGCCCCCTGGTGGTCACTACAGAGTGCGGAGCTGTAACGCACGACACCTTAACTTCTCTGCGTTGAAACAGATGTTGTCTCCTGCTATGAATGATGATGTTCACTTTTAGCCAATGCAAAATCTTAACTCTTTTAGTTAATTAGTCTGTCCATTAAGAGAGATTTGTCCTTTGTGCTTTGCTTCCATAACTGAGTATAGAGGAGAGAATACGTCTAAAATACACATTTAGGTGTCAATTTCCCTTATTTCTCTGTTTGTATCCGTGGACTTCTGTTAATTCTCCAGAAAAGCCATGAATCAGCTCACCAGATCTTACATCCCCCAAACCTTCCACTTTTATTACTTTATCTACCCTTTGTTTGTTCACATATCTCCTGGAGCAGTAAACTCTCATTGGCTGGTTGACCAGCAGAAGGAGCATAAATGTCAGTCTCCTGTCATCTGGTGGTGTTATAAAAGAAAAGCTTGAGAGTAAAACAAATAAACTAAACTAGATCTAGGATGAGGAAGTATTACACATCGTAGATGTCCATGTTTCTTTTATGTAATTTTCTGTTCTGTTTATTTCCACAACCGAACAGCCGTTTGGTTTTTCTGAACCAAATCAACTTTCCTGAGGAGAAGTTTATTTGCATTAACCGGACAGCGACTCTTTGATATGAAGACTGAAAAGGAAAACAGTTGGAACATAAAGTCAACACTCGCATGGATACTGAAGGGAATATTCTTCCTCTCAAGGACAAACACAACACTTAATACATTTTCACACAAAGCGAGGACGCAGCAAGCGAGAGGTCCGTTTTCAGTGATGTCAGGCTGTATCTCTGTGTACAAGAGCTTTACACACACAGACACACACACACACACACACACACTGGCAGCACAACTCCCTAATAAAGCAGAGTAATCCAGTTGAGAGACATTGATGTCCATCCGTCCTCCAAATGAAGAGTAATGGAGACAAGAGGCCCAGTGAGACGCACATCTCACTCATTAAGGAGGTCTGGGGGCGTGGAGGGGGGAGGGGGGACAGTAACAGTACCAGCTAAGGGAAGCAGTTTCTAACATGTGGGAGAGCAGGAATCAATACATCTTCAGAAAAAGGCAGGTTTTCTTTGAATAGGCACAACCTGGAGTTTAATTTTTCTTTTTTTTAATGTAAATATTGTCAGATTGTCAGGACGGGAAGGGGGGAAAAGGAGGTGAAGGACAAGATAGAAGGAAGGGAAACAAAAGATGGGAAGAAAATGATAGAAGGAGGAGAGGATCGGAGGGTAAACAGAGGAGGTGAAGCGAAGGATAGAGAGAGGTGACGTAAGGTATAGAAGGAGGTGAAGTAAAGGACCAAAGGAGGTAAAATAGAAGGAGGGAGACAGATGGGAGGGTTAGAGAGGTTATTTAAGGCTCCGGGGTTATGTGAGGGTCAGATACAGAGAGCAAGAGATGTTGTAATTGCACAACCGTGAGATAAATGAGCAGTTACCGGGGGGGGGGGCGGCATCAATAAATTAACGACAATGAGACTGATTAAATGAAAGGATGAAACGCGTCATTGAGTGGTGAGGAGAGTAGAGATGGATGATGAGGGGCTGGTCGGGGAGAATCCCAACGCCCCCCCCCCGACCCCTCAGGAACTCTACTGACACTCACAGTGGGACAACGGGACAGAACCAGAACCTCACGGGGTCAGCGGGAGTCGTGGAGGTGGGATGGAAGGAGGGATGAATGGATGGAAGGAGGGAGGGATGGAGGAAAGGGGAGAGGGATGGATACAGTGACACCAATAACACTTTTATACATTTCAAACGTTTCAAACCTTATTATCTTTTTTAGATGAATCACAAATAATAAAAGTATTCCAGGTAACCCTGAACCAGGAGACCAGAGGGCGTAGTCCCACAGGAAGAGGAATGTGGGTTACACACTATCTCAATTCTGACCAAAACTGACTGGTTTTATTTTGAAAAGCCAGTTTCTTTGGTTAATTAGAAATTTCATCCTCTCGGGATTCGCTTTAGAAAGAAGAAGAGAGAGATATTTAGCAGCCAAATCAAATGGTTTAAAGGATTGTACACTTTGTGGAGACAGCCCAATCCCCCCACTAGGGGGCTTTTTGATTCTCACTTCCTGTAACCCGACCACACCCTCCATTCTCCTACTGGTATGTCTGCTCCTGCTGGATATCTTCACCTTCTCCTCAAATATTTGCACCACCTTGTCTCCCCCCCACACTCCCCTCCCCACCCCCCCTCCCTTCTTCTCTTCTCACTTTCCTTTCCCTTCCTCCTCCTTCCTTTTAAATACAATACAAATAAACCTCCCCCACCTCTCCTCTCATTTTCTGGGCTCGACTCATGTCATCTTCCTCCTCGTCAAAAATAATCTCTCTCTCTCTCTCTCTCTCTAATCTCCCCAAATATATTGTCTCTACCTTTTCATTTCCTCGCCTTCTGTCCTTCCTCCTATGCCCTCTTCTACCTCCTCTCCTGGAAAAACCTTGATATACCACATTGCTGTCTCTCATCCGCCTGCCCCCCTCCCCCCCTCAGCCTCCTCCTAATCCCTGTCTCTCCTCCTGCATCACAGGTGAGTCTCCCCTCAGGGAGTGGGGAGCAGTGTGTGGACTCCTCCTCTTCCTCTTTAGTGGCCCACATACCACCGCCCCCCCCGACCCCGCCCCCCACACTAATGGGTTCTCTCTCTCTCTCCCTCTCTCTCTCTCTCTCTCTCGTGTCCCTCCTCTTCGCCTCCCTCTAATCCTCAACCTCCATCCTCCCTTCCCTCTCAACTCACCTACCTGCTTCCTCCCCAATGTTACTCCCCCCCCACCCAAAATGAATCATTTCCCACAATCAAACCCCCCTCCCTCCCTCGCTCCCTCGCTCCCTCTGGACCCACAGAGCAGTGCGAGGATCAACATCTCAGAGGGCTCCTGTCCGGAGAGGATCATCACCATCACGGGCCAAACGGACTGCGTCTTCAGGGCCTTCACCATGATCGCCTTCAAGCTGGAGGAGGTGGAGAGCGTGCACGCTCACACGCACCTACACACACACACACACACCTACATACACATTCACACACAGAGACAAGGAAGGTTGGATTTTAGCGGGTAGTGGACAGAGGGAGGACGGAGGGGGGGAATGCAGCATGCTGAAAGGATGGTGATGTCACGGTCTGATGTCACGGTTGGATTAGTTAGGGCTTCGCTTTAACGAAGCCCTAATGTATATTGGGGGGGTTCAACATACATTTTCGAGCTTGGTGAGGACGCTAATTAGTTCATCTGAGTTTGGTTTTCTCTCTTCCAGGACCTTTCGGCGCTGGTGGCCAACGGCACGGTGACCAGCAGGCCTCCCATCACCTTGCGGCTGGTCATCCCGGCCAGCCAGTGCGGCTCGCTCATCGGAAAGGGCGGGTCCAAGATCAAGGAGATCCGTGAGGTGAGTCAGACGATTCCGCTATGCTCCCTCTGTACAAATCAGCACTAACGAACTCGTGAATCCCCTTTTTTTAGTGCAGGTTGAGGATCACTGCTCTTTCTTCCTTGTGTGTGTGTGTGTGTGTGTGTGTGTGTGTGCGTGCGTGCACAGACGACAGGCGCTCAGGTGCAGGTGGCAGGTGACCTCCTTCCCAACTCCACAGAACGAGAGGTGACGATATCAGGGAGCCAGGACGCCATCATCCAGTGTGTAAAACACATCTGCACGGTGATCCTAGAGGTGCGTGTGTGTGTTTCTGTATGTGTATGCGTGTGTGTGTGTGTGTGTGTGTGTGTGTGTTTCTGTATGTGTATGCGTGTGTATGTGTGTGTGTGTGTGTGTGTGTGTGTGTGTCTGTGTTAAGTTGCTTGACAGAGAACCAGTTGTCCTTAGTCTGATTCTCACCATAAAACACAGTGAAAACACATTATCTCACTTGGGTTCCTTTTTGTAATCAGCGGGATAATAAAGTTTTAATGAAGCGACCATGTTTAGTGAATGTTCTCAGTTTCCTGCCGCCGGAGCAAATGAGCTGTAATGTAACTCTGCCACGTAATAGTCACAAGCTAATTAGTTGCCGCTGGTCAGAACTTAAAACAGAAGTGAGTCTGGACCTTCTCCTGCCCCTACTCTTCCTCCCAATCCTCCCCCTCCTCTTCCTCTTCCACCCTCTTTCTCACCCTCCTCTTCCTCCTCCTCCTCTCAATCCTCCCTATCCTCCCTCGCCTCTTCCTCCCAATCCTCCCGCTCCTCTTCCTCCCAATTCTCCCCCTCCTTCATCACAACGCAATTCTCAAAAATTAATTTGAATTCCAACAGAAGAAAAAATGTCACTAAGATCAGACTCACGATCATTAGAATCAATAAATCAATAAAAACGCTCTCAGCACCACGCCTGACTTTTTACTAGAATAAAAACAACAAAATGTCTTTAATGTCTCTAAAGTTTTTATATGTGCATGTTATTATTTTGAAGTTGAGACACTCGTGTTTTTCATGATTCATAATTTAATTCTTTCTCCCTGGTGGAAATAAAACATTTATTTTATTATTTATTTGTGTCAGATTTCTGCAAAAATCACCAAACATTTTAACATTTCAGAAAAACTGACACAGCAAAGTAAATAGTACGATGTGATGATATTTGCCCACGTCCACTTCCTCTTCCTCTCCTTGTTTCCTCAGTCTCCTCCGAAGGGAGCGACCATCCCGTACAGACCCGGCCCGAGCCCGGGAACCGTGCTGCTGTCAGGGAACCAGGTGAGGATGGAGGGGAGAGTGGAGGAGAGAATAGAAGGGAGGATGAAGGAGGATGGAGGTGAAGATGGAGGGGAGGGTAGGTGGAGGATGAAGTAGCAGTGGGTGGGAGGATGGAGGTAAGGATGGAGGTGATGATGGAGGTGAGGATGAGTGGGGGATGAAGGAGCAGATGGAGGGGAAGATGGAAGGGGAGGATGGGTGGAGGATGAAGGAGCAGATGGAGGGGAGAATAGAGGGTAGGATGGGTGGAGGATGAAGGAGCAGATTGAGGGAGGATGGAGCGGAGAATAGAGGGGGGATAAATCGAGGATTAAGGAGCAGATGGAGGTAAGGATGGAGGGAGGATGAAGGAGCAGATGGAGGGAGGATGGAGGTAAGGATGGAGGGAGGATGAAGGAGCAGATGGAGGGAGGATGGAGGTAAGGATGGAGGGAGGATGAAGGAGCAGATGGAGGGAGGATGGAGGTAAGGATGGAGGGAGGATGAAGGAGCAGATGGAGGGAGGATAGATTGTTTATTTTTTGGCGAATTTGATTTGGTTTTTAATTTGAGTGTTATAGAAAATGCTCACTAGTTTGCTTTGCCTTTTATTAACACACACACGCACACTTACTCACGCAGACTTTTGTCATTTTATTTTAAACTAATCAGATTGTGTCTGTGTGTCTCTTTAATAACATGATTCTCTGCGTCAATATGCATCATTACCACCGTGTTTATGACATGTGGGATTCATCTGCTTTATTCCACCTGGTGTGGATTTTATTGTGTTTGTGTGATCTTCATTATTTTGTCCCTGAGCATCGTGGCTCTTTAACATTCATTCACATTCATTCACTACTTTTACCCCTCGGGATCAATCAACTCCTTCAGTTCTGTACTCATCATCTCATCTCATCTGCCAATAATATTGATTGGAAACTTAATTAACTTCTTATCTTTCATCACACTTATTTTTACTCATGCCGCCTCGCTATTCAAAAGGTGCAGCAAAAAGAATAAAGAAATGAAAAATAAAGAAAAATAATTATTTAACAAAGAGCTGCAAGTCACACGGACTGACTGGCAGCCAACTGATTGGACAGTTTGGATGATGTCATTCCATATAATCTGACTGATCAAGAGCTACATGTATAAATATGTACATATTGTAATCCACAAAATTTTAAATTTAAATTTTTGAAATTTTTGTATATCCCCAAATAACAAATCTGCCTGAGAGGGCTTTACTGCCTGCACACATTCTCCGTCCCGAAACCCTCACATCTGCACATAAAAAACTCCCCATAAATGAAAAACCCTTCGGTGGTTGCTGTTAGTATTTTTTCATGGGACCCGAGTCCGCCTGACTCTTCTGCTCGTGTGTCTCTGAAGGTGTTCGAGGCGTCGGACTTCGGCTCCCACCCTCTGTTCTCCATGGCCCAGGGAGGAGTGGACCTCCAGCAAGTAGGCACACCGGGGGGGTGGGGGGGGGGCAAGGGTCAAAGGTCAGAGGTTGTGTCTACTCACTCGCCAACAAGAAATTGTATTTTGTTACGGGGAAATGCAGAATTCATTGTGTAGAATATATCACTGCTTACGTTTATCTTTCGGTGGGAATCTTCTTATTTTCGTCAACACATAAATCAACACATAAATCCGTATAAATCCGTGTAAAACCATTCGAATATGGCCGCCGCGCTTCGTTTTATTTCGGCAGTGAATAAGGCGATCCTCCTCATTTGGTGGAGTGCTGAGCCGTGCGGGTTAAAGAGTCAGGGACGAACATCAATCACCAGACTACCTATAAAAAGATGCTGTTACTAAACACACACACGCACACACACACACACACACACACACACACACACACACACACACACACACACACACACACACATTGACCCTCTCAATGGGACATGGAAGTCTCTTTCTTGAGATATTCTGGCTTTGTGCAACAATCGGCCTTAAAAACAATCTGACAAAACTATATCCCCCTTTTATAATGTTTTATTTTCAATGATTGTTCATAAATGATTGTAAATAAAATATGTAAATAACACAACAATATGTGAATAAACCTTTAAAAAGGAAGAAAACGCTTTGTCAAAAGTCAAATGAATAAATGGAATAAGAATAAGATATTCAAATGATTACGATGCGATCGTTAACTCTTAATAACTAGTTCTGATATAATGAACTAAAACATACATTTGACTGATGTTTTTATCGTCTTTTATGTTTAGTTGTGCAACTTTATGATCTTTGAATTAACACAATTAACTTTGCAGTGTATTTTTTAGGGATCTAATTAAGCTTTGAATAAATTACCAAAAATAATAATTATATTTACTATCAGGAGACAATTATAATCAATCAATCAATTATATTTTAATTCAGGAGACGGAAGATCCAAAGGCTCTCTGCTGGTCGTTGATTTCCGCTCTTTTTATTGTCCTATAGTTCTTTTATTTATATATTTTTATTTAAAAATAAGTGGATCAAGAACAGAGAATTATTTTTTTAAATCAGTCTGCGGGATTTGTTTGTGATTTAAATATTGTATTCAAATCTTATTATATTAATAATTATTTAATACATTTAAATCTTGGTTTTATTTCCAATGCAAATGAAGTATTCAATACATTTGTGTTAAACTAAATGATGTATTAATATATTCACATTAAAAGACTTATTTTTCTTAGAATTTGATATGATTTTAAAAATATCACGTCTAAGGAAAAAATGATGTTGGATAGATTTAGGTTGAAAACCTGTGTTGAGCTACACATTGGGCCTGAAGCCTTCTACTTGTTTCCTTCACATCTCATCTCTGATCTACGCCGCATTAAACCGATGAATATTCATGGCTTTTCCAACGTCGTTAATTAAAGTGTGTATTTACAACGTTTGAGTTTGAAGGGGTCTTTTATCAAACACCCATTTATACCGAGGAACGCTGTTGGAGGATCCATCACAGCTCCCAGAGAGCAGCCGTGACCCTCGGCGCGTTTCACACTTAATAATATTACAGCTAGTGTGGTTATTTATTTACTACGCCAGCGACGCCCGTTATCCACGTGTCCATCACAACACCGGTGAACTGTCGCTTTGGCAAAATACTCGTCAATTATGTCATTAAACTCGTTAACACATTCCAATTGAATTCTTTTAATAATGGATCACGGGTATAATGGGTCGGCGGTCGCACCAGCAGCCGGCGTGTTCCGTTATTCGGCCCTTTGCTCACGTCGGCAGCAGGTGGAGCTTCCCGCGCTGATGGACTGAGGGAGGGGAGGAAATATTCATGAGCATCGGACATTTTCTTTCAGGATGTTTGTGCATGCAGTGCAGACTTTCAGATTTGAATAGGTGTACAAATATGAATATTTAGCAGCATATCCGCGGATAAAGAGATGCATAACAGTCCGAGGCGTCTCTTCTCGAAACGTGGAGACGTCTTGAACGTCTCTGGTGGAAACATGTCAATCAGCGTATCGCCCCGGGTTCTCCAAAATCTTATGTTAGGTTCTAATCAACATAAATAGTTATGTTCGAATGTTTATTTTTCATTAGTGAGAAGAGAAAAACGAGATCTTTGGTCGTCTCTTATTTTTCTTACTTTTCTGTTCCAGACGTACGCAGTACAGAGTCACTACGGCATTCCACATTCAGAGGTAAACAGTATATATTCTCTGACATTACGATGCTATCCACATTTTTACATACAATATATTTATAATATACATATATTTATATATACCCATCTGTCTTTCTCCTTCTTCTAGTTAGCAAAGCTCCACCAGTTGTCAATGCAGCAGCAGGGCCTGGCCCCCATGAACCAATCAGCTACACAAGTTCTATCTGGTATGTACACACACACACACACACACACACACACACACACACACACACACAACTCAAGATAACAATATATACTAAAAGATAAACGATAGTTTGATATTTGTATGAATTGACCCAGAGATGATTTTTTTTTTGTCCATTTAACCAATGGACTGTAAATAGGAAGCAGACGCCGTGACATCACATGTCCCCTTCTTTATGGTTAGAGATTTGTGCGTCATGCATTCATTTCCATAAACGACTTCCCAAACAAAATGCCAAACATTCAGATTATCACGCACGGACAATTATTCCAATGTGTCTTATTTACAAAAGCCAGGAAGTGAAGACACATCAAGAGGTCAAAGGGAGCGCTAAAGAAGGGAGGAGAGAAAACCAGTTAGGAAGGAAGGAAGGAAGGAAGGAAGGAAGGAAGGAGGGATAAAGAAAAGAAGAAGAAGAAGAAAGGAAAAAGGCTAAGAGAGGAAAAGGGACAAAGAGTAGAGAAAAAAAAAACACTCAGTGTTGGAATATGATAATTAATAATAAATAATAATAAATCTCCCCCCCTCTGTCAGGCGGGATGGACGGAAACTCCCAAACCACCTCCCAGGAGCTCCTCATTCCAAACGACGTGAGTACGCCGACTCCATCTTATCGCATCTTATTCCTTATGTCTCACGTCTCCAATACTTCTGTTTACCTCAGCTGATTGGCTCCATCATCGGCCGCCAGGGCACCAAGATCAACGAGATCCGCCAAGTGTCCGGCGCTCAGATCAAGATCGGCAGCCAGATGGACAGCACCAGCGACCGGCACGTCACCATCACCGGCACGCCCATCTCCATCAACCTGGCTCAGTACCTCATCACCTCGTGGTAAGCACAAGAAAGCAACCGCAACAACAACAACAATAACAACAGGTTGAGCCTGAGTCACGTGATCATGTGATCCACGACTCGTCCAGATCAAACCGGGCCCGTCGATAGGAAACACACGTCAGAACCGTTGAGACGTCGCCTCGTTCAGCCTGAAATGTCTCTTCTGCTCGAGCGACGTCGTTAGGTGAAGATCTGATGACACGATGACGTCATGAGTGGTGGAAAAGAGACGTTTTATGGTATTTTACTTCACTGTTGATGCTTTTACTTTATGCTCCACAACAGCTCCACTACGTTATTTTTAGATTAAGACCGCACATTTAAATAATTTACGGTGTTAAAGAGTAAACGGGTAAGTTTCCAAGTCTCTTTCCCTCAGTTAAAGTCCGAGATCACGCTCCACCAAACCGTGTAAGATACGTACAAATCGAGAAATATGCTAATCTATAGACAGCATACTAAGATAAATAAATGTGTAATTATGAGAGGGAAATAAAAAAAACACGTCACACGCTCAACCACCGTCAGTTTTAAGACCGGTTTTGTTTCCCGGTGCGTTGATACGACTTTCAGCAGAAGGCATCTGCTGAGCTGTGATGCAGCGAATATCCTCAAACGAATGGAAACAAAGAGGTTCAACCCGTTAACGTCTGACCAGAGGTCCAGGTTATTTACTGGAAAACATGTCACGTACAAGGAGTGCATTTTTCTTTAAAGATCTCTGATGATGATTATTTAATAACGTAATTATTATTTTTTCTAATTCTTTATTTTGTTTATTTGGGCTCCATTTATTGCATGTAATTTATTCTTTGTTAACTTTTAATATATCTTATTGATTTAATTAAACACATTTGGAGACCGGCCCGTTTTGTTAATCGTTTCTTTTTTTTGTGATATTAAATTAACAAAAGAAAATATCTGCCACACTTTTGGCGAGTAGCATTTAACAACAAGACAAAATGTAGTTGTTGTCAGCCGCTTTTTGTTAAAGTTGATTACTGTCCTCCATATTCAACCTGTTCACAATATTAAAAAAAAACCTGATTCTTGAAAAAGGCTCCCAGGTTGTTCCGAGGAGTTAATGTTAGCACATGGACGCTAATCCTGACGTGGAGCCGAAGCTTTTGGTGTTTCGTCTTGCTGTTTTTGAAATCCTCTCTGACAAAGCTTCCATCCTAATGAATCTACAATGGTTTTGTTTCCTCCTTCCTAAGCCCGCCCCCCCCCAAGCCATCACCCCAACTTATACAGCACACCCCCCATCCGTACCGCGATCCCCCCTACAATAATCTGTTGCAACCTCCAGCCAAACACACCTGTCTTATGATTTGAGTTTTGTCCAAATTTCTTTAATTCATTTTTTTTTAAACTCTCCAAAATATCCTGTTTGCTTTCTTTTTAGGTTTCGTTTTTGTCTTTTTTTTAAACATGTCTTTTATTTAACCCTCTAACCCTTCTCCATCCAAAACCCCCCTTACCTCTCTCCTTCCTTCCCTCCACCCTCCCTCCACCTCCTCTCCCTCCCTTACCCCCACCCCCTCCGTCCCTCCCTCCCTCCCTCCCTCCCCACCTCCAGTTTAGAGACCGCCAAATCCACTGCCCAGTCCTCCTCCATGCCGTCTCCCGTTGACCTGACCATGAGCTTCACCCAGCCCGCCCTCCCCGCCTCCTCCTCGTCTTCCTCCTCCTCCCCCCTGGCAGCGATGGGCGGCCCGCTGCCCCACGCTCAAATGCTGGGCTCCCCCTACGCCTTCCCCCTCTCCAGCCTCCTGGGGATGAAATCGTTCCCTTACCTGGCGCTCTCCTCCCCTCCCGCTTCAGCGGCGGCCATCGGCGCCCCCATGCTGCCGGGCGCCATGCAGACGGCGGCGGGCGTCCCGGTTCAGGCCCACGCAGCGGCGGCGGCGGCGCTGGCGTCCTACACGGCCAAGATCTCATCCTCGGCCAACGGGATGAAGAAGCCGGAGAGACAGAAGTTCGCGCCGTACTAAAGGGGGCGGAGTTTGGATCTCCGAGGTAGCTTCCGGAACGAGGCGGGGGTTTTTGTTTGTTTTTTTTGATGGAAGGGCACTTTTATTCTCCTTCTCTTCCCCTCTTTACTTCTCACTCACTCACTTCCCTCTCCGTCTGTTTTTCCTCCTCGACTTTAACGCTGTCAAATTGGGCTGATTGGAAGGTGCTTTAGGGCGTGGCCTGATGACACGCGGGTCTGAGTCGTGGCCATCGCGGCCTCGACGGAGCCTTGAGAGACGCTGGTGGTCACCGGCAGAACGAAAAGGCATGTTTCCTCGGCGAAGTCGTTCAAAAGCCGCCCGCGCTCGACTCCAAACCGGTGTGCTGACCCATCCCAGTTTAGAAGCGGGTGGCTCATGGGTAATCAGAAAAGCAATGAGCGAGGTCTTCAAAGCTCCAGATAGAAAAAATATCTAATAGAACGCAAAGAAACAATGGCCGTCCATCCGGCCGCCTCGTTCCCGCTCAACTTAAACCCCCGCTTTTCGGCTCGCTTGTGACGTGTGGGCCAGTTTTTCCGACTTAAAAAGTAGACAGTTCCGTCTGAGGGCCCATCCGGCTCGCACATGTCCCGTGCAGGTGTGTTCGATGTCCTCTCTGCACAGAGAAGCGGGCTGTTTGAACGGCAGCACGTACCCTTATGGACGGGGCTTTGGGGCGCCGAGGACCTTCTGGTATTGAACTCCGTTTCTGCGCTCGCAGAGGTGTCCTCCTCCAATAATCCCTCTTTGATGGCTTTTCGTTTTGAGTTCGTCCCCCGTAGCTCCGCCCCTTACCGGTCGTAGCTCT
Organism: Apeltes quadracus; assembly: GCA_021346845.1. Lineage (NCBI taxonomy): Eukaryota > Metazoa > Chordata > Actinopteri > Perciformes > Gasterosteidae > Apeltes > Apeltes quadracus. The sequence goes on along the minus strand of CM037933.1, from coordinate 15,671,902 downwards.
TGCACGATGACGCCGATGTTTAAAGGTTATTTGGGCCACGAAGCCTGTGAAAGCCATATAGAGACTTGAGCTTTTCCCTCCTTTCCTATATCCTGCTCTCCTTTTACTCTATTGTATACTCTCATATTTATTAACTAATATGAAATATCCCCTCAGAGAGTTTATATCACTAGTCACTAATACTGAGCTGAAGCACTCGGCTTTTGTATACAATGATGTCTACTTGTATATGACGACTTACTCTCTGCTTCTTGTCTGTTCTTTTCTTTGTTTTTGTATTTGTTGTATCGAGTTTTTTAAAACATACAACAGATTTAAAAAAAAAAAAAAAAACAGTCTCTAACTGTTTTCTTCTCATCTGAAATGTGTTGTTTAAATTATTTTTTAACTTATTAAGAGACATTTTACGTTTAGAGTTTTAGAAAACGAAAGATTCTTTTTTCCCAACATGGCTGCAAGGTAAATACCTTCTTTTTTATAGTTGTTTTTTTGTTTTTGGAAAAACAAAAACTGAACATTCACGCTAATAACCACATGTTTCGTTGGACTGAAGAGTAGTGTTTTCACTTGGGAGCTAAACACACACGCGACACACAATGTTTTCACCCACAGAGCTAGAATGAAGTAGAACTACCACATCACATTAAGGGTCAGGACAGAGAATAAGACTGCAAGGGATTTCTATCCAAATGAAAGGTGCAACGGTGCTGAAAACACTTTTATTTACATTTGATTTGAAATAAAATGCAAACAAATGAAGAAAACGCAGAAACCTTTACAACTGATTTGTTTAGTAAAAGTTATTTATGCTGAAAAAAAGGTAATTTCGAGACTTTTTTTATCTTCGATGAAACTCTCACGGATTCTTCTTCTAGTTCTGTGACGCAGTCCGTCCTCCGCCTGCAAAGGGGGACCAGCAACGTTGTTTTATTTGGAAACCTTTCATTATTTTTTTATTCCAGCTCGGGTTTACTGAGAGTCAGAAAGTAACGCTGCATGTTGGCTTGGCCTCACTAACACACACACACACACACACACACACACACACATATACATAGAAATACACACATGCTTCAATTAGTTTAATGGGCACTTACATGCACAGCCGAGCAATTTGTACACACACAACCACAGACACACAAACACAGGTCGTTGCACTGACTCCCTTTTCACTCACAGCGTGAAGTAAAAGCAATACTACATTCTTTGGCAGGTAAATATACACAAGTGTGTACTTTCAATTGTAATGACTACATTCGTATTTTGTTTAGAAAATAACAACTCAAATGACGCGTTGTATTAAACAAGCTCACTTATTTTTATAAGGTCAGATAACCTTGTTGATGAACTGAACTGTGGACGGCGTGTTTTCGTCCTTTCTTCCTCTCTTTTCTCATCTCTTTTTCTCTTTCTTTTTTTTTGTGTCTTTCGTCCATTTGCATGCGTCCAACTTGAATTAATGTCTATGCAACCCGAAATAAAAGAAACCTATAAAAGAAGCGTTCGTGGTGTAGTTTGGCTCGTGGATCCGAGTGCGGCTGTGCAGGTGCTCGTGAAGTGCAGCTCAAACCAAAGGCCTCCGGTGGACTTATTGCTAATAACCTCACCAGGCCGTCGGTGTTCAGGTCACCGCTTCCGGTCAGGCTGTAGCATAAAGGCCTGTGGGAATGAGCCAGCTGGCGGCTAAGTGAGCGACATTTAACCGGCTCGATGCTTCCTCCTCACACTTTGCTTGCAGACTGGAACGACTAATACCGCCCTCCCCACCGTAACAGCTTTGCTCGGCTTGTGTTCTGCACGCTAACCAGAGTAGCATGAACGCGTGGCGGAATTAGCCAGCCAGCTAACTAGCGAGCCGCTGAGTGAGCAACGTCTCCGCCTCACACTCTGGTTACAGATTAGCAAAGCTAATATCGCTAACCCCTCCAGTAACACCTTTCTTCGGCTGGTCTTGTCTACATATGTCATGTATTGTTCATAGATTGAAGTTCAAAGGTTCAAAGCCGTAGTTTGAAGCCACGTGTTTTTTATTTATTTATATTTACAGTATTGTTTTTTTTTTTTTTATCAGTATCGTTTTAAGCAATACCCATCATCCCTAATGCTAACCAGTATAGCAGGAATGCATGGTGGAACTGGCAAGCAGACAATAAACAAGTCAAATTCAACAACTACACTAAATCACTCCTGTCACAGTGCAGGAATGAACGCGAAACGCATTGATTTTCATGGATGAAAAGCATCAGAATCAGAACATATTTTGAGCCAAAGTACGTCAGACATACAAGGAATTTGACTTGGCGGTTGGTGCATGACAATGGACCACAGACGTCAACGGACAACAAGACAAAATATAACACTGTGGATTAGTAGTCTAAGGCTATGGGTTTAAAAGTAAAGGAAGAAGATGATGTTGCCCTATGCAAACATTTGTTTTAAAATGGTTGGTAGAATAATTAGAAATCGGGATTATCGGAAATCAAACTTCAAAAAGTGAACAGCAACATTTAACTGACTTGCGTAGTTGTACTACGAATACACAGGTAGCTTCAAACGGCAGACGAGTAAACATTCAAAGCAAAATGCAGCCGGACTCCCTGCGGGTCCACCACTACGGTTCCGAATCACGAGGGATCCGTAACGACGAGACAAGTGCGACCATCTTTCTGTTTTCACCTCTACTCACCCCTCCTCTGTGCTCTTTGTGTGTCAGACTGACTGACTGTGTTTGGGATTCCTCTGTGTTTGCTTTCTCTTTGTGCCATGTTCTAATAAAATAAAAATCCACACTGACTCTGGGCCTTGTGTTTCTTCTTCTCAGGTAAATTTGAAACTGTGCTGAACCGTGTAGATGCCTTCATGACTTCATTTACAGTTCCAGACACCTGGGAGGTTTGATACTACAGGTTATATTTCACAACGCAAGCAGAAATAAAGGTATTTGAATTAAAGCGTTATAAAAGAAATGACTACACGCTCTGCACACAGGCAGGAACTTTCTACTCCTCAACGTCAGCAGATACCATCCAGAGTTTCTTCATCTTTGAGCACGATAATCGCTCTCTATGGAATCTGCAGCGCGTGTAAATCCACTTTCAATGCCGTCTTTTCAAAAATGCAGGTGTAAGTGTTTGTATCACACACACACACACGCACACACACACACACACACACACACACAAACACACTCCCTGCTGGCTCCCTGCTGCCACCTTCTCCATAAACATTGAGATCTGCCTGAGATGAAAGAAGGTCTTAGAATGAGAGCTCAGAACTCAACAGCTAATATGACACACAGACACACAGACAGACACACACACACACACACACACACTATCAGCAATTCTGGCTATGTGTGTGTGGAGGAGATGTGTTTTATTTGACTATGAAAGTGGCCCCCTCACTCTGCTCGGCTTCCGGTTAATCTTGTTGTTTGTTTACTCCTTTATTCATCTGCACACCGGAGACTCAGGTTCAACGTTGTTGTCGCTTAACTATGTCGTTTGTTTACTCTTTACCTTTTGAGTATCGATACAATAATCAATTGTACAAGAAATACGCATTTTACTGAATGTAATTTGTTTTCAATGCTGCTGAAGGATGTTGAAATTTTTCAAAATCCTGTTCTCAACTGTTATCAATTCATAATTTAAAAAGCCTGATTCCTTCATACAGTTTGTAAAATGATAACAATGCAACGCAATAATGCAGCGCCACAATGTAGTGCAATAATTGGGACAAACAACCGTTTGAAAAGACTACATTTAATGATGAGCCACAGTGTGGTCGTCTCGGAGGTGTGGCCGCTGCTGGAAGGACAGGAAGTGGATGTCGATGAGCAGCAGATGGATGAGCTCACTGATTGATGCAGTTTAGGAGATGCAGTTCTTTAAACAATGTGTGACGCTGCTTTGTTCGTCCATCCGGCCCTTCTGCCTATAAATGAAATCCACCCCGGGGGCCGGGGACAACAAACACGCACACACGCACACACACAAACACACACAACGCATGGAAACACATTCCCAAAGGGGCAGGTGCTCCACATGTCTGACAAGGCAATCACAAGACCTTATCCATCACAAAATGCCAGAAGAAGAGGAAGGTGTGTGTGTTTGTGTGTGAGTGTGTGTGTGTCTGTGTGGGCCCGTGTGCGCGCGGGGGGGTTGGTTAAGGGGAAGAGGGGTGACAGAGGTAGTGTTTGCAATATGGGAATGTGGCTTAGGAGGCTGCAGCACTGAGAAGAATGAGAAGAAACTTCTTTCATCTTCACAGAGATGTTTCTGTATGAGGTCACAATGGATCCACACACACACACACACACACACACACACACACACACACACGCACAAAACCCACACTGGTAGCCATAGATGTTTGGAGTCTAGCACTTCTCTTATTGGGTTGTAATGAATTTGTGTCTCCACTGAACCTTCACTTCTCCTCTGGCGCCATCGTGAGGCTGATTTGAGTACTGGGTGCAATGACGTTTGAGATTTGATTCAATTTCCGGGTATTTTTTCATATACTAATTTAAAGCAATGTTCAGAAGTTAAACATTTTGTGGCGCCTAATTTTCTGCAGAAGAAAGGGATGCAGACTCAAAATGACGTAAAGAAATAGTTGCTTTATAATCAATTTCCTGAATGAATAAAAGAAAACGTATTGGCATTGGTAATGATGACACAGCTAAATTACTGCTGGTCATTCAGAATAAAAAAAGGTTTGCAACACACAGGCTGCAGTAGATCAAACAGCTGGAACTGGAGATGAGCTGAGTGGAGATAAACTAATCGATAGATGACTAATGTGTGATTAGCCGTGTAGTGTAGTATATCCTCCTAAAGAGAACCTTAAATAAAAAGAGGTCAGTCCCTGGAGGTCAAGCAGATAACTCAATTTGACGGGAAGCCTAAATGGAAGTGTCAGCAGGAAGCGAGCCGGTTCTGGTGGTCCACATCGTCCCGCGAGCCGCAGGGTGGAGCCCCGTGGCCGGGAAGTCATTTGTCACGGTGCCATGAGCATGATATTTTGGAAATGCAGTATTGTGTCACTCCGTTAAGCTGGTGAAACCTTTTTGGCCCCCATCGCTGAGGTGATGAGTGTAGCTGCGCATTCTTTTGGAACGATGAGAAAGATTCTCCCAGCTGCACTTAATTAGCAACGGTAAATCTCTTACTCATGGGGGAAATGGCCTGGAACGGCCCAAACATGTATTACATGTTGTTGTAGTTTGGCTTCCCCTCCATCAGTTTATTCAGAGCGCCTGCTGGTCACTCTCACCTGTAAACCCTGCTGTTTTTAATAATACGATGACTTTTATGTATTTTTAACTGAAATGCTAACTTGACTTTAGCATTTCAAAACTACTTTTTGATATTTTTAGCAGGACTTTCTTGAACATATTCTCCTACTCCTTTTTTTTTAGATTTAGTTTTTCGAAATGTACATCTTAAATATATATAATTAATAACATTTTGTGATATATATATATATATATATCACAAATCATATCCTTTTCAGAGTGCATTTTGACTAAACACTAACAAATTGCAGCACTTAAATTGTGTTGGCTCTTACATTCTTCTTATCTATAAGAGTACTTTCTTGTTTCTTGATCTTTGAGTTTGTATCCCTGTGGTTGAAATGCACTTATTGTAAGTCGCTTTGGATAAAAGCGTCAGCTAAGTGACATGTAATGTAATTTATTAAGAAGGACACTACATATTGATTTGTTTCTTTTTTTTCATAGTGAATTCTGTCGTATGAAGTTCCAATTTCAATTTTGGCAATTATAAATTTTCTCTGAATATTTGAATCACATCTTTTTTACTCGTCTGTTTCTTAATTTGTATCCAATGCAATTTCAAAATTCCTATAAAGATAAAAGGAAAATCCGAAAAATCTTGTAGCTGATGTTTTACGTAACAAATCACCAAAACAAACATAGTTGTATTTAATTTTCTGTTGAACCATTCACACGTGTAAACTGTGAAATATTCTTTTTGAGAAACGGGGTTATTTGAAATGTAAGTAGCTTATTGAGAGCTCTTATTGAGAAAACGCTTAAGTGATGTAAAGCCATGTTGGATTTAGTCACAAGTATTTAGGAGATTCTATTACGTTGTTTTTTTGCTTTGGATTTAACAGCTGATACTTGGTTATTGAGCTTGTGCAGAGTGTGACTTCTACCCTCTTGTAACTGCTTGTAAGTGGGGGAGGGTTATAATAACAGTCGCAACCAGTAAAAGCATTGAAAAAAACATTTACCTTCAGTACAATTCTTTATTCTTCTCATCACTTAAACGTTTTGTTCTGGTGCAGTTGGATAAAAAAAGAAAAAAAAAAACTAAACTGTTTTTACAGAACCAACCCGAGTTTTAAAAAAAAAATGTAGTAAACAACATCACACTCATCTTCCACACAATACATTCTCATTTAGTTCAAGAAGCACAGAGCATTTTCAGCTGTTCTATTTATTTTACTCACTCATTCTCATCCGGATGGTAGTGTTGAAAGTATAAACAGGACACTATTGTTGGAGTTAAAAACCTCACCAGAGATTAGAAAGAACAAATGTTTCTCTGAAAGACTTTTGGGGGAATGAGTAAGGGGAGTGCGAATGAAATTACCCGCCATCTGTTTGAACATCTGTAGAGGTTTAAACAAATAAAAGAATGACAAGTGAACACTGTATTTGAAATATTTTCATTTGCTTTAAAACCACAAGACCTTTGACTATAATATTTAGCATCTGAACACAAATCACACTATAGACCAGCTCTTGTTCTGTCAAAATAATGTTTTTGTGAATGGTTCTTCTCCCAAGAATACACACACACACACACACACACACACACACACACACACACACACACACACACACCTTAGTTTCTATCTCTTAACAAAAATCTGGAATGGGGACGGGTTGAGTGAAATCCACCCTTTTAAAGTCTGTAAGTTTCTTTCTTGCCTCCAGCAGACGCCGGAGCACAGTTCATAGTACAATCACGTTGTATAAAAACCTCAGTGTCTGTGTGCGCGCGTGCACACACACACACACACACACACACACACACACACACACACACACACACACACACACACACACACACACACCTATATATATATATATATATATATATATATCAGATACACAGAACGGAAAGAATAAAGTCAACAAGCATTTAAAAGGTTTAGTGTTGTACGAGTATAAAAGCGTTAACATCACTTTAGTGTTCTTTAAAGTGAGTCTGGATAGAAAGTAACAAAAGAGACGTAGTGTCGCGTTTCTTTCATAAACCCACGGAATAAAACCACGAAACGCATGCTTCTAAAAACAAGTCGGGAGGGGCCCGTTTTTCAAAGCCTCAGTTAGTGTCGTTGACGATGACGATGACCATGTGTTCCTCGTCCAGATTACCCACAATCCTCTTGGCGGCCTGCAGGTACTGCTGCGAGAAGGCCCCGGGGGGAAAGGCGTACAGCATGGCCCCGGGCCCGCCTTCCTTGGCGCCCGGCAGGCTGACCACGCCGGCCGCCTCCTTGTTGCGCAGGTAGGTCACCAGGTGGCGGAGCAGGCGTGCCTGCAGACCCGGCTCCGGCGGGGTGGCGGCCCCCTGCCGGTCGACGGGGCCCTGCAGGGCGAGCAGTACGGCGTAGCCGTCGGGCCGGCCCAGCTTGACGCGGCGCGACACCTCGTCCAGCCGCGTCTGGTCCATGCGGAGCCGCTGGGCGATCTTCAGCCGGTTCATGGCCCGGCGGCTTCAGCGTGTCGCGCATCACGGCGCCGAAGAAGGCGGGGCCGCCCTCCAGCAGGTAGAGCGTGGTGGGGAAGCTGCTGTTCTTCAGGGCAAAGAAGCCGTGCCACGACTTGACCAGCGTGGCCTGGGCGAACTCTGATAGCGTGCTCGGGGGGGAGGCGGCGGCGGCGGCGTCCGCGTGGGCAGCGGGGGAAGACGCAGCGTTGTCGCTGTTTCTGTGGTGATGGTTGTTGAGGTGGTCGTTAGACCTTTTGCTGGGGTGCCGGCCGGGCAGCTGGTCGTCTTCGTTGGTGGCGGCGGCGCGTCGCCCACCCCCTCCGGTCTCGGGGGAGTGGTCCCTGGGCTCAGTGGTGGAGTCGGGAGCACGGACCCTGGCCCGGTCCGGGCTGGCCTCGGGCGAGATGGTGCCTGCCTGCGCTCGGACCCTCGACCTCCCCCGTTCCTTCCCCCTCTCTCTCTCCCGCTCCTCCGTCAGCCGGTCGGTGGAGGCGCTCCTGCTCCTCCTCCGGCTGCGCCTCTCCTCACGCTCCTTCAGCCAGCGCTCTCTGCTCCGGCTGCGGCTCCGCGCCGTCCTCCCGCTCCGCCCGAAGGCCTCCACGGTCCCGGCCCTCCTCTCCAGGCTGCGGGTGGGGCTGGCGGTGTACTCCCGCTCCAGCAGCGCCCGCTCCCTCTCCCGCGGGTTGAGGAGACCGAGGGACACCGAGGGCGGCGGAGGGGTGGAGCGGTCCCTGACTCCCCTCAGCTCTCGCTCCAGACTGCGATGGCGGCTGTAAGCCTCGCCGATGAGGTCGTAGTGGGAGGGGGCCACCACGGGGGGCTGGTAGCCGGTGGGAAACACACGAGAGGGGCTCTCCTCCACTTTGGCAAAGTCCACCCTCAGGCGGCGTTCGGGCCCCCCCAGGGGGAACCCCCTCATCTGGGTGCACGCGGCCTGGGAGGCGTCCAAGCTCTCGTACTGAATGTAAGCAAAACTGTCCCCCTTCACGTAGTCGATGTTCCTGATGCTCCCGAAGCGATCAAACTCCCGGGCCAGGGCAGCGAGGGAGTTCCCAGGCCCGAGGCCGCCAACCCAAAGCCGCGTGGTGGGGTTGGCCTTCCCGTAGCCGATCTTAATCGGGTTGCCCCCCATCAGCCGCCCCTGCATGGCCACTTTGGCCCGGTGGGCCATGTCCAGGTTCTGAAACTTCACAAAGGCGTACGCGCCCCCCTGACCGCGGGCAGGGCGTTTGATCACCACGTCCTCGATGACGCCATACTTGTCGAAGCCCCTCCTCAGCTCCGCCTCGGTCACGTTGCCGTCCAGGTTGCCGATAAAGAGGTTGCTGGTGGCCCGCTGGTCGTCCTCGGGCTTCAGGTCCTCCACCACCGGCATGGGGGGGAACCCGTAAGGCCGCCCCCGCTCGTCCAGCATCCCGTAGTAATCCAGAATCCTCTCCCTCTCCCTGCTGAGCCCAAGCGTCTCCAGGGCGTAGTGGCGCGCCCGGATGTCCCGTATGCCGCCCGCGCCGCCGGGGCCCGTGGGTGGGGAGAGCGAGCGCTGCCGGTACGGGTACGGCGCGTGCAGCGGCGCGTGCAGCGGCAGGTACCCGGCGTCCGGCGGCGTCACGCTGCGCCTCCTCACGTACATGGGTTCGATCTTCAGCTGCCTGTCGCCCAGCACCAGGCGGGAGGATTTGGCGTGCCGGGCCTCCTTCGCGTCCTCGGGGTGCCGGAAGTTGACGTAGGCGATGCGGCCCAGCTCCGGCGTGTGCGACAGCTTCACGCTGACGTCACCGAACTTCTTGAACTCGTGGAACAGCGCGTCCTCCACGTCCTCGTCGGATACCTGGGAGCCCAGGTTGCTGATGAGCAGCGTCTTGTACTCCAGCGTGCCCGGCCTGGAGGCGGGCAGCTGCTGCTCCGCGGAGGAGGAGGAGGTGGTGGAAGCGGTGGTGCGCAGCGGCGGACGCCCGAGGAGGCTGAGCTCGTGCCGGTGGTGGAGCTCCAGCGCGGCGGCGCGCTCCTCCCGGACCCGCGGCTTGTCGCGCTCCCGGCTGCGGCTCCGGCGGTGGTAGCCGCGGCTCTCCGCCAACAGCAAAGCCAGCGGCGGTGGGGGAGGCGGAGGAGGCGGAAGCTCCTCCCTCCGAGAGCTCTCCCGGTCCCGCGTCCGTTTGGCGACGGCCCTGGACGGACTCGTCTCCCTCCCGGCCTGCCTCTTCATCTCTACGGGAGGATGGAGCTCAAACTTTTCGGCGCCCGCAACGGGAATCCAACCTCGGCGACGTGTTCCAGGAGCGTTAGCGACACCGACGTGGCAGCCGAGGGCTGCGGTAAAGAAACGCTACCGAGCCAACCGTTGGATATTTGCATATACGTCCAAATAAAAGCATAAACTCGGTTAGAAACATGTCAGGCTCGCAGGGTCTGCAGCTACGCCGCCATCTTGGACAATAGGAATGTGCGCTTTCTCCGAGGAGTGCGCAGACCGCGATGACGCATCTTTGGCTGACGTAATGACGTCACACGCTTTATTTCTACGACAGACACTGTGTACTATATATATAAAATATACTTACTAACGTGGAAGTACTTTAAATTATATGAAAGTTTAAAATGTCTTTATAACTAATACATACAAATAATTTAGCCGTCGGGATTTTGATTATCTGCAGGATCAGGCATGTAATTGTATTTAACAAATGTATAACATTAAGAAAAAGATTTTATGGGAAGCATTTGCTCCTGACCCGAGAACCTCAGTTTTGTTCCAGAAACATTTACCCAACATAACGTTTCGTATCACAATAAAAAGCTCAAGTAAAAGTATTACATTCAAAGAAGTGGAAGTATAATCTGTCGACACCCGAGTGTGAACAGATTCAAGTGAAGGTATATTTACTTTAAGTACTACACACTTTTCACAATGTGTTTTTCCAAGTTTTTCCATTGTATGCCTTATTTTAAGGGGATTATTGTACTTTTTACAGACTAGTTTACATACAAACCAGATCATCTGCTTTAGAAAAAAACATCATGAATGCAGTAGTACAACGAAGAGACATGTGATCAAACCACCATATCCTATATTTCTTAAGATGTTGACAACAATGTCTTATTTCCGTTGTATGCAGCTTTACTTTGATCTTTACTTTAAAAAGTTTTAATCCTCATCCGTAGTCTAACGTTTGGTCGTATCAAACCTTCATGTAATATCACATCCAACGCATTGTCTGGCAAGTCTGTTCATATTTTATCTTTCATGTTCATATTTTATCTTTCATGGTCAATATTTATAGGTAATATGTCATCAATTAAGACTCAATAGATCCGCATGGGCCTTTTAACATTTTTTATTGAAAAAGTAGAATAGTACAGTTGTAACAAATGATCTGAAGAAAAAGTCAACGTGAAACAAACAGCATATCTTAAGTTTTTAAGTCAAAATAAACCATTCAATCGTGTTTTGAGTACATCACATAATCAAATATACAGCCTCCCTTCTGAAATGCACAACAAGTGTGTGTCTATGTGCATGTGATGACATTGGTAACTGCAAAACGTGAAAATATATATTTAGTTATTTTCCTGCATGTTCAGGAACCAGCGCAATTTAAATTTAGAGCACTTTAAATGTACGTTAAAGACCCGGATTTCTTTTTACTGTAAATTCTAAACTATTTTAGGATCTGATTACAGATTGGATGCCGCAGCGTCTGATTGACAGGCAGATAGAAACACTTTACCATCCGATAATCAGATCAACCCCACCCCCCAAAAAACCTACTAGAAACAATAAATCCTCAAAAAACGCATCATAACATGTGCATAATAGATTTTATATATAGATACATCTATTTTTTAATGCAGATATATCTGTATATAAAAAAACACACCTTAATATATTATACTTTGCCAGCAGTGTCTCATGCCAAAGATAAATACTCAGCGAGTGTTTTAAAGAATTAGAGCTGGTCAAACATCCCGATTGATGTTGTGATCGGATCCACCAGGACACTTCTTAACATGACGCGTGAACAAAGAGTTCTTGTTACGCCTGCTTCCATTATTCACTGCCTCTCATACAAATGGCAACGTTGAGTATTGATGGTTCCCTCGACACAACATGTATGAGTGATGAACAGAAAACAAAAAGACATTGTTGTGTTAACTTCCGAGAGGACAAACAGCAGGAATCACATAATGTGTCTGTGTTATTTTGAGAGATATGAGCCATCTCTTTTAAGCGTCAGCTGAACAACATCCACGCGTCCTCCTCGAGGGGGGGTTGGCAAAAAATGAAAATCAGGTTGAAATTAAGGGCGGGAATAATCTTCAAAACACGGCGACTTCCCAAAAAGAGATGGTCGGCATTACAGGGGAGCAAAGTGGAGCCAGGCGGGCTTGTGGAATAGGAAGCTGTCACTTTGACTTCCAGCTGCTCGCCGCTAACAAACTTGACACTTGATTTGGGAGTATAGTGAAGGACCAATATCTATACTTGTGAGGAAGGGGAGGATTACCAGACGAGCGAGTGCAGACTCCTCCTCCTCCTCCTCAGCGAGTCCAAAGTCTGCCTTCCCTCCAGCTCACAGGTCTGTCCGTGCTTTGGCGGCCGCGGGGGCGTACTTGGGCATGAGCTCCGTGATCTTGCGGATAAAGTCAGTCTTTTCGGCGCAGCCTTTGCAGGACTCGCCCCACTCCTCCAAGATCTTCTTGAGGTCCTTCACCTTCAGCTTCTTCAAGTCCACGGTGGTCAGGTCCAGCTGTTTGTCTGGGGAAAAAAAAAAAACTCATTGGTTTTATCAGTAGGACTGAACGTCAGTGATGTCACAAGAAGCACCTCGGCGCTGATCGGCTTTAAAAAGACACAGCAAGCCGGAGTTGAAAATGACACGCGAATGAGGAGAGTTTGGTGTGAACACATATTTCAATACACAGTGAAAGCGGAGATGTAATGTTTGGGCCTCACCGTATTTCAGCTCACAGATCTGACTGTCCTTCTTCTTGAGCTTCTCACAGATCTTCTCCACAGGGACGTGATGGCTGAGGGGCTTGGACACCTCGTTGATAATCTTGGTGGCGGCGTCGCTCGTTCCACCGATGTAGTAACACTGGTCACGTGAAGGGGGGACGGGGGAGATCCACCGTTAACCGTGTTTTTAGTTAATTTATTATTGCGGAGGAGGATATGAACACAAAGTAGACAGAGAGAAAATTAAGCTGAAGAGTATATACGAGTGAGAAACACGGCGGTGTACACATGTGATCCGGTTAATGGGTGAGTGAGGGTTTTCAATTAGAGTGTATATATATATAATTGAAATGAATAAAATAAGGATTAGATCATCTCCTCAAAGAACCAACAAATCCTTCCCACTCAAATTAAAATGAATTTATTTTACTCACTGTAACACTGTATATGAAAAAGTTATAATGGAATCTTTTTGATTCTTTGACAACTACAAACGACAAAAAGAAATCACCACATGGACAATGTTTTTTCCGCGAAGGAGGATGAACATTTAAAACCTGCGGAGCTGTCAGTCGCTGCGGAGATTATTAAACGCTAACCCAATACATTAAAAATGTTCCATCTGAAGAACAAAAACAATGTGCTGTTTACTTACGAAGCGGTTTTCTTTCCCTTTGGCCTCTTTGCACGCCTTTACGAGGGCCTGCTCGATGTCGGCGCTGTTGAATTTTACGTTGTTTCCCTCAAGCGACTGGTAGAACTTCCCGAGGAAGGCTGTACACACTGAAACGAAGAAGACACAGGTTGGACTACATCACAGAGACAGCTATTGGGGTTGGGGGCTCTGAACACACCCACCTGAGGCAAACAACATATTTCTCTCATATTTCTCTTCGTCTTTTAACCGTTTACTCTTAAAAAGTCTTAAAAAGTACATTTGTTCATCGACAAAGAGGATGGAATCAGCAACTACGTTTTTAACTTGGTGTCAGCTGTGTAGCAAGGTTTCTGTCAATAAAAGTACATAACGTTATCGGTTTTTTAATCGTATTCAAAAGGTGATCACAGATAGGTGATCACAGATAGATATGTTATGAATCCCCTGAAAGCATTACTTATATTTTTCAAATCCTAGGATTTGAATGTACTCTTTTTAAAAGTAAAATATCTCTCACACACACACACACACACACACACACACACAGCTAAACCTCCATCATCAACCTGTTTTCGACACTTCCGGTGACATCTTTAAATGAAGCCGTCCAGTTTAATGTGGCCTGCCGGCTAATGCTACAATAAGCTAGCACACACAGCTTACCTTCACAATCCCCCTCTTTCAGTGCTTCACCGGAACCGGGAAACAGAGCGATCGCGAGAGCCACCGAGAACCCGCCTAACGACAACATATTCGGTAGTTTCTTCGTATGTTTTCAAACCGTTAATCACAGAAAACCCTCCGCTGTGTCTGCGCCGCTTTGATAGAGACGCCGGTAAACTGACGTACGTGAAGAAGCTTGTTCCGGTGCTGCGTCACGGTGTGTCGGCGCCCTATTGGTCGAGAGGCGTTTCTTTTCCGGTGTACTTCCACGCATTCTACGCTAATTGGACGGAGGCAGAGCAGTCCGGGAGCAACGTCCAGTTGGCGCCGTCTGATTGAGCCACGATCTTCCACGTGCTCTTGTGCAGGCTTCTCACGTTCCACGTATGAGGACGATTATATAACAACTTTATTTCTTATGGAAACAGTTGTTTTTTGTCTTTCATTAAAATACATATTTGTTTACGAAAGAAAGAATAAGATAATGCTGTTGATACTGAGGATACTTTAAAAATCTATCTATCCATCCGTAAATCTACGTATTCTGTTTTCCTTTGCATTTATGAATGTAAAATGTATATCACTAATCAATTTAACAATTAAACCAATATTTATCATGTTCAAAATGTATAATGACAGGTTTAAACAAGATAAAATAATAATTTCCAGTTCTGAAAAATACCTAATGAATACAATTTAAAAATAAAAGGAAAACTTTAAGGAGTCTAGTTAATCATTGCAACGAATAGTTTGAATGTGTAAGAATGTGGAGAAATATATCTTCTAATACAATGTGTCTCTTTATTGAACTTTGTGAACAGACCGACAATCAGCTTGCATACTAATGATTCCAATGTTTAGAAAACGTCAATGAAACATACCAAATAAATAAGCTATCCATCAAATCAAATTCCATCAAAAATATGCCATAATCGTGGGCAGCAACGATTGTATTATGATTGTATTAAGATACAACCATTTAGCTTTTTATTATTATACAAATAGCTTTAGATTGACTCGAACAAAATTTAGGTTTTCAATGGGTTTAGACGTTTTTTAATACGAAATTGAATGCGTCTTTAGGGCTTAATTAGTATATGATGCTCTTTCTTTGGCATCAAACAAACGTACAAATCTAATATAGAGCCTTCAAACAGCAGAGAGTGACGTCATGGTCCTGGTGTTGTTGGGTTGTTTTTTTTTTGTGGCCAGTTACGTCATGAGGACTGCGCGATGTTGCAGAGTCACTGCGACTGCTGCTTCGACTGTAAACAAGGGTGAGGAGAACAGAAGCGTCGCCATTTAAGCTAACGTTTGCCCTCAACATTCGTGTGCTCGATCCTTGTCGGTATTTTTGGTATTTCAATGAATTCGCGGCTTCTGTCATGGTACTGAGTGGAACCAGAACATATTTGAATAACAAAAGTGTTTTCTCCGCAACGGAGACGAGGTCGCACAGAGCTAACGTTAGCCCCTTAACTAGCTAGCTTTAGCCCGTAAGCTAGCTATCTTCAGCCGTCAGTTGGCTCGTCAACATCCAAACGGCCCGGGTGTTACATCTCTCTTAACTGTGACCAGAATATCCTGAACCGTGAGTATCACCCTTTGTATATTTGCTAAATGATTTCAGTTAAAGAAACAAAATATTCTCCGTCGCTGCTGCTTGCTAGCTTAGCACCTAAAGTAATTTGCTTGCACTAGCCAACAGGGTGTGTGGGGGTGTGTTTATTAAATCCACTGTTCACAAGTAAATGATGCCAATGCTGTTCTGATAAAGTGTCAGAAAAAGTCAACACACTAATGGCTTGACTAGGAACATTTTAATGCAGACCGTGTTTTATGCTAGTGTCACCACCAGCCAGTCACGTGATATGTCAACATACAGAACAATAACGCGAGAGCCGATTGTTGATTGCTATTTCGGTCTCAAATGAATGATCCTGCCCAATGTGCATCACAGTTGTTTACGTTTTTCTGTCGGTAGCTGGGCTTTCATTAACTCCAACTGGTGTTTTAACACTAATTTAACTATGAGTTGTGAGTATGCTTGACAATAGACCTGCACGATTTTAAAACCTGCAAATAGCTTTTAAGATCCAGACTATGAGGATCCCTGCGTCTGCCACTACTTACTGCTGTGTGTCTGCAGCTGGGTGGCTGGTCAGAGCAACCTCCTCCCACCATGGAGGCAGGAGGGAAGGACTGCGAAGAGGACACGCTGCAGACGGCGTTTAAGAAGCTGAGGGTCGACGCCGAGAGGTAAGTAGCAGCGACCTTCATCCGAGCGAGCAAGCGGCGGGGCGCTTTAGGCGTTTCATTCTGGATCGCGATAATAAAAAAGTTCATCTAGGTGATCTGAGTGGCGTATAGCTCGCTTCAAAAACGAAGATGTGAGAAATGGATTTATTTCTTTGAATGCAGGAATAATCGTATGTAAGAACAGACTGGCATAATGTTGAATTATTTTAATCCTTATGATTTAAGATAAATTTGTTAGTTGTTCCCCAAAGGATGTTTTCTAATTCTTCTCAGAATGTCAGCTAACGAGATTCCGGAATGTTTAATTAACATAAACTACATTTTTCAACTCCACGAAGTTCGGTCTTGAGATGTGTGCTGAACTAAACCAGCTTTCTGCACATCACTCTGAGTTCTTTCGTTTCACGTGTACGTTTGTCGGTTCAGGTTTGATAAGCCCAATCAGGTTTGATAAGCCCAAGACAGCCGGCTATTGATGTTGGTGGACGAGATAGTGCTTTAACTCAATTTTCTCTTTTTCTTCCAGTTTACCCGGAGCTGTGAGTGGGTCGGAGGCGTTTGCGCCCCGAGCGGCGACACGCGCTTGTCTTGACACCGGCGGAGCGAAGCCCAAACTCGGCTGCCCGAAAGACAACTGGCACGGGTACGTGGAGCCGGAGACTTTGTCATGGGCCTGTGAGGAGAAGGAGGCCAACTTCTGTTGAGATATCCAACTGAAAAAAGAGTGACACTCGCTAAAAATAGTATGTTAAATGAAATCCCATACAGCTTAGTATCATTTTAATACACTTTGCTTTTCTCATTTCGATAAAACCTGCAGATGAACTATCTCAATAACTCTATTTTCTTAAGTCATAAACACAGAAAATCAATTTTAACGTGCACCTGAAGGCAGACTGTAAGCTTATTCTAACCCATAAAACAAAATAATTCCTCTCAATCATCATTTCCGACCCACGTCAAGTGTTACATGTCTGGATAGTTGTGGACTAAAATAGAAAGGAAAATAAAAGGAAAGTAATATAATCTAGAAAGGTTAGTTTTGGGATTTGAATGAATTATTAATATAGGACTTTCCGTGAACGTACTCTGATCAGCTCCATCGTTCTCTCATGTGACCTCTTCTCCTCTTCTCTCCTCCACCTTCAGCTGCATGAGGAAAACGTCCAGAGGAGCATCCAGAACGCAGCGGCGCCGGCGGTCCAAGTCCCCCATCCTCCACCCTCCGAAGTTCACATACTGCAGCACAGCGGCGGGCTGCGCCTTGTCGACCCCCAGCGGCGGCCTAAAGCACCAGCGCCTAGCCGAGCCCTCGGAGCCCTGCCCCCCCACTGACGGGAGGACGGCCCCCGGCGCCGCCGTACCCGCCCAGAGTGAGCTCTCCTCCTCTGGCGCCGTCGGCCACCTCTCCCCTCTGATTTTCGGGTCTTGCGGCGGCTACGAGACGTGCGCTGCGGTGCCGGAGATCGGCGCTGCGACGGCGTTGTCCAGGCAGGATGGAGACGGAAGCCAGACGAGCAAAGGAGGCGACCCGGAGAGGAGCGCCGGGGGAGGAGCAGAGTTCGCAGAAGGAGCACCAGCAGCAACTCAGGGCGCCGCGGAAGCCGCTGACTTCCGAGCGCTGTCCGAGCGCCACGGCGGCGTCGCAGCCGCAGACGGCCCCTGCTCGTGTGCCCAGAAGAAGAGTTGCGATCCCCAGGGCGAGGACGAGACGACAGGCCGGGGGGCGGCGGCGCCCGAGTGCCGCTGCGGGACCCTCCGTCAGGGCTGGCAGGGTGTGGAGGTCTACTCCTTCACAGGGCTCCGCAACGTCATATCCGAGTGCGAGAGGAGCCTGCCGGGCCGCGAGGAAGCGCACAGAACTCGCGTCGGCGGCAGCGCCACCGCCACCTCCGCCGCCTCCTCTTCGCCGCCTTCGTCGTCCTCTGCGCTGTCGTCCGGCTCTCCTCGCTCGTGTTCAGAGCAGGCGAGGGCCTTCGTCGACGACATCACGATAGAGGACCTTTCCGGCTACATGGAGTATTACCTCTACATCCCCAAGAAGATGTCACACATGGCTGAGATGATGTACACTTAAGCATCATTAAGACATTAGGAGGACATCTTTCTTGTTTGGTTTTGGTGCTGCTGGGGGGGGGGGGGGGTGGCGCCGCCCACGAGGGGGAGATGTCTGTAGCGGGTAGAATAAGGGTTCAGGCCGGAAAGTAATTTAAGTAAATATTGTTCACACAGGTTAAAAATGTTTCTATTGTTCCATCTTTCTGTTTACCCCCCCCCACCCCCCCTCCATCGCCTTTAAGTGATTTTATCAATACCGACAGAAACTGACCCCCCCCCCTCTATTTCCCATTTTATTTTATTGTGGCCATTTAACATTTTCTGTTGCTCTCCGTACACAAAAAGGAGAATGGATGCCAACTGCCTCTGATCAGCTGTCTGGATTAATTTCACTCAATAAAGCAGCAAAGTGCTTTGGACAGCGTGTCGGCTCTTCAGTCCAAACACAGTCCATGAATACAATAGTAAAAAATACACAATTGTGTTGCTTCAAAGCCACTAAAGAGTTCTTCAGCGGTCAGAGTTGCTTTAAAGAAAAACTCCCACATGAGTGAAAAACTATTCCGTTCCTCTGATTCATTTCTCTTTCTCTAAAATGATTTCCTACGTTGCAGACGGCCCCCAGGGGGCAGCGTCTCCGCGGGGCTTCCTCCGGGGTAACGCAGGTTTACAGGGTTTTACCGTGTATCTTCGTGTAGCAACCTGCTGTGCGACCTGGACTCATTCAGGAGGGGTGTCTCTTGTCCATTTGTCCTCCTGTCCTTTTGAAGACAAACCCGAACCCAATAAAAACAACTGAAGTGATCGAGCGTGTTCTGGACTGGTTGACAATACCAAACACCCACAGCAGTAAAGGTTTTATAGATGCTATTATATCAGGAATAATCTATGTCTGTAAAAAGTTAAAATTCTAATGGTTATCAAATGAAAGTGAAAAAAGTAGATGAAGTTCTGTCTCACATTTTGAATGTCACACATACAAAACTCACAGATTCTGGGACGATCGGCCAGACTTCACATCGAGCTTTTTTGAACTCTTTGAGATGGCTTTAATTTTTTTTCCCGCCTTGCGAACATTGAACTTCGGCGAGGAGAAGCGTGAAACCGCAGAGAGCCCCTGTGGAAACACCCGGCGCCTCGTTTCTCGTAAAGCCATTCGAACATTCAGACCGAAGCGAACAAGTTACTGAAGAAATAGCCGGCAAAAACCCCGCTGAGGAAATGTTCCCTTTGTGGTTAAAAGGCATGTTTCGTGAAGGGAGTCTGGTGCACTGAAACAAGATAACACGAAGGTTTCACTTGTCTCGCTCCTCCTCTGAAGTTACGCCCACTTGTTTGACTCTGTGGATCGAGAATTAAAACAAAGTGAAGTTCAGATTATTTGCCTCACACGTGACTATGAGGTCTTTGAGGTCGTCGTCCAGTCGGTGAAATGAAGAGGATCCGTCGCTCATTTTCTTTTCATTATTCCTTAAAGTTCAGCTCGACCCAGACGAGGTTCAACGAGTTCTGTAACTCAGTGACAGAAGAGAATGTGGTGTGAAACTTGTGGTTTGGCACCATTTCTAGCAAAATGTTCCCCCACAATACCGCAGTACAGTAGCTACCAATGTGGGCTTTTTTTTCATTTAACCAGAAGTTTCACGTTCTGCAAACAGAAGACCTGCCGCTTCCTTTTCTCTTTATTTCATGTGAAAGAAAGAAATGCGTTTCAGTTTCAGTTTTTTTCCCCCGTACGTGTTCACAGAAAAGGTTTCAGCGTTTCAACTCTTTCATTCAAGGGCCGACTCCTGGTTGGACGATTGGGACGACAGGTGAGCTGTGGTCAAAGAGCTGATTGGCTCCTGGAAGGGATTCTTACATCCACACCACTAGAAGACACAAAGAT
This sequence comes from Apeltes quadracus, assembly GCA_021346845.1. NCBI lineage: Eukaryota > Metazoa > Chordata > Actinopteri > Perciformes > Gasterosteidae > Apeltes > Apeltes quadracus. The sequence continues at coordinate 15,651,662 of CM037933.1, read as the reverse complement.
CACAAAGGGATCAATATCAATGAAGCTTATTTATTTCAATCAAAACAAGTGTTTCATAGACATACAAAAAAACTACAAATTAGCTGCAGATTGGATCCAACAGGAAGTCGTTTTTTCTCAGGAACTCTCCCCCACTTTCTCCCAACGAGCCTCATATTTCACCCCGAAAACTTTTTTTCTGCATTCCAAAAAAGCTGGAAATGATTTATTCATTTTAATATTTCATGTTAATAGTCACCTGTTAGATTTTGGCTTTTGACCCCCTTAACTTTAAGGAACGCGGCCCGTGGGATCGGCTTCCTGCACCGGGATGCAAATGTGGGCGAAGAGAGATTGTGTTACCACGGAGAGCAAAGAAAGACAGCCGGGACAACCGAGGGGGGCGGGGGGGGACAAAGACACGGGAAGGTTCGACGAACACGGGCCAAAGCAGCGGCTTCCGATGTGACGTAGTCGGAGGAGGAGGAGTTACCTGTCATTTTAAGGTGTTTTACTTAAGTTTGGAGCGACTTTGACCTTTTTTACGGCGGTTTCGCTCGACTCTCATCTCATCTCGTCTGCCGAGGATCCCGTGTCCGGTTCATACTTCATGGTTCACGGTCACCTGGATCACACAATGGATTTCACTCTAAATGATTTCGCACTGTTTGATTACATATCATCATGTACGTAATCAATCATCATACAACATCATCTTACAAGTGAAACTGCTCATGACAACAAACTGCTTCTTTGGCACAAAATCCATGGAAAGATGTAAATAAATCCAAAGATTAATTGTCAAAAGATTTTGACATTAACAATTTCTTTTTAATGGATAGACTGAGTTTATTATTTGCCACCGGCTCCTTAGTTTGTCTTCAATCTAACGAAGATAGTAAATAATCCTGCTTGTGTTTCTACTAGTCACTTCACATCTCTCCACATGGCAAATCATTTAGGATTAAGTTACTTCAAAGAAGTTGCTCAGCCTTTAAAATAAATAAATACCTCTGGCGGACTTTCTCACGAAGCCCAAACACATGAAAATGTATTTATAATGTCGTGCTTGTTTCTGGGAGGCCTGGCCTCCATTACGCCGCTCGCCCCCTTCCCATTCGACCTCTGACCCCAGTGGCCCTCTCAGGGTGGCGTTTAGGGGATCTGGAAGTGCCGGCCCTAAATGCTTCCACATGCTTCCGCTCGTACGTTCACGCTTTTTGGATGTGTGAGAACCAAACCTGTGGGAAACCCGAATCCTGCAGGAAACGCTCGACACGATGGCCTAATTATGGTATTTATTTAATTAGGTTCATTTGAATGTCGTTCGTAGAGTTGTGAAAACCAAAAGAACCCGAAATTTGTTTTGCAAAGCAACTCTGACTAATGACTAGAAAAATGTCTTGCGTCTGATGTGTTGATGGAGGAAGAACATTCTAACGTGTCGTCAGCATGAAGATAAAACAGATGTTGGTTCTTTGTTACTCGCTGAGAGAGATGAGGAGGATGTTCGGTACCTTAAAGAGCAGATTCGATGAATCATGCTGACATTTATTAAGATTGGTATGTTATGTTATTACGTCCTATTGTAATGTTACATTGTTATTATACATTATTTCTCTTTATAACGGCCTTGAGCGAGCTGCTGGAGGGCCTCAGAGAGCTGCGCTGCGATCCTTATTGCTGTAGACTGCAGAATCATAAACAATATGTACATATACACGTATGTATGCAGAGTGTCAACGAGAGACAGACGCAAGCAATGAGGGGAGGAATTCCTGAGGAGACGCCGATCGGTGGGAAGAGACAAAGGGTTGTATAACAACTCTGATCACTTCTATTATTCAGTTTAATCATTAAAAGCCTGTCAGCCAGTGGACAGCCTGACGAAGTCCCAATGCATTGTGGGTTGGTTGAGCTTGCCCTCGGAGCTCAGACTTGTTGCTTTGCAAGAGTAGAAGGTTAGTCATGTGACTATCAATAAAATGGTGCCGCAAAGTCACAAGCTGATTATCTGGTGACAGCAGAAAACTGAATAGGGAGCTGACGCTCGAATAGGGTGTTTGTGTTTATTTGTGTGTGTGTGCGTGCGTGTGTGTGTGTGTGTGCGTGTGTGTTTGGCTCCTTAAAGAACAACTCTTTGCAGGCGCAGTGAGCGAGCGGTGACCAAGTCCAAAGTTCAGGTGGCTGTGACATTCACCGACTAAACAGCCTCCCCCTCCTCCTCCTCCTCCTCCCCCCCTTTCCTTTCCTTCCTCCCTCCTCCTCCCCCTCATTAGTCAGTGAGTCATTTTTAAAGAAAGGAAAGCGAAAAGCCTCGAAGCGAAGCGACCAGAGGCACCGTTCAGGAAAAGGGGCCGGCTCTGATGAGTTCATGTGAAGGAATTCAGAAAAAAAACTTCAGAAGAAACCACAAAAAAAACGAATACAACATGTGAGGCGAAGTACAATATTACTGCAGAAGACATGTGACTCTCGTATAAAAACACTACAACTTGTTTTTGTGGCAAAAAGAAAAGCCTCATTATGACCATAAGAAGTAAACGAAAAGCGGGTGCTTCTTTTTGTCCATGGACCATGTGTGCGTGCGTGTGTTTCGTCGGTATGTGTGTGTGTGTCTGTGTGTGTGTGTGTGTCTATTGCTGCCAGCCGTTCGAAGGAAAAAAAAAAGCATTTTCAGAAGCGACCTCAGGAACCAGCAGAGAGAAGATTAAATTCTCAGAGCGAGGAGTTCAAAAGCAATAAAAAATGAAATGAAAACACGGGCGGTGTGCAACACAAAGACCCCATTGTTGCCGGGCAAAGGAATGCCTGTGCATTGTGTATGTGTGTGTCTGTGTGTGTGTAGGGAGGGTGGGGGCAGAGGCCAGGAGGAATTTTAGTTTTTGCATGGAGACAAAAGGCGGCCTATGAGGCGCTGGGAGGGAAACGGATGCTTCCATTCACGTTTCCCCCGATCAGACTCTCCGAAAGTCCACTTATTGATACGTGTCACATCCACCGCGAGTCACGTGACCCGCCGTCTTTGTTCGACCCACTCTGACATCTGCTGTTTATCGACATCCATCTGTTTTTCAATTTCAAATTTTTCAGTTCAATTTTGTGGACAAAAGAAAACATTCAAAACTAAGAAAGTTGAAAAAGAAAATGTGGGGGAACAAAGATTACCTCTTTTGAGCTTTTTTTGGGACTTTTTATTCATCACATGTTCTTCCCGTTCTTCTCTGTGGTCCTCTTATCTCCACACACGTTAATCAGACATTGGGTTAAAACCTCTCTGGTGCTTTTCGGCACGTTTCCAGTACCATCGTTTATCCGTTTGTTACAATCGAGGTCATCATCACGTGGAGATGGATGCAGATCCAATACTCACACACACACACACACACACACACACACACACGTACACACCTGACCTCTGACCCCTGAGAAGGTGTCGACAGATTTAAGAGCCCTTCCCTTCCAGGACGTTCTTCGTGAGGAGGTCTCACTTCTTAGTTAAAAAGAAAAACTAAAAACATTATTTGTAGCCTTTCAGAGTTTGTTTGAAACATTTAAGGGAAGAGAAATGAGAAATGTGAAACACATGTGGGGCACTTATTTTTCATTTTCAACATTAGAGTAGATTTGACTGAAACGGAATAAATGTGTAGTGTTCTGGTGTGGAGAGACAAGAGACAAAAGACAAAAGCTACGGGACAAGAAACAAGAAAAAGGATGCAGGAGACAAGAGAAAGACTTCTGCTTTAATCTTAATTTCGTAGTTATTTGTATCAAATCAATGCAGGTTCTTCAAATGTCACACGGAAGTAGAGTAATAGTTACCCGGGAAGGCAGCCGAGCAAAGATTTAATAAGTAACCCTTTCATAATTATAATTATGTGATTAATAAGGTTTATGAATAAGTGGAAGGTCCCAGTTTGAGGTGAGAGGCGGTTTCACTTCCACAGAAAAGGGAAATAGAAAAGCAACAGCTTTATGGCTCAGTGATAAAGATGTTGCTTCTCCATTTCATATTATGATGCACGTCATTTGTTTTCAGATAGAGTGGATGTCTGAGCCCATAAGTGTCTGATCACAGCTTTCCTGTCCTCCTGGGGACCAAAGGGAGACAAAGGGACGAGAGAAAAGAGACACAAGGAGAGGGACAAAATCCAAGAGAGGGAAAAAAGCTAAGAGGCGAGAAACGAGATGCAAGCGGCAAAAGACTGGAGACTCAAGACAAAACACAAGAGACAAGAAATGAGGGACAAAAGACAAGACACAAAAGAGACAAGAGACTGAAAATGAAAGACAAAAAATAATAATAATACGAGAGACCAAAAACAAAATAGTTGAGAGTCAAGAGACAGACAAAATAGAGAGAAGAGACATCAAGAGACGTGAGAGAGCAGATACTGGAGACAGAGAGACAATGGACAGATAAGAGGCGGAGCTCTAACTGCTGAGACAAGATTTGTTTTCATTTATTTCAGTATTTTGCAGAAAACATCACTGAAATATATTTCATTTCATTTCCGAGAACAGACAATGGATCGTGTTTCTTTCTTCATGAAGACACAAAGCCGGATGAGAGACACTCTGGAAAGTAGTGTGTTTGTGTGTGCGTGTGGAGGTAGAGACCTGTCAATCAGTGTGTAGTCCCGCCCTAAAGCGTCACCTACTTTATAGTCGGTTTACTGAGGGAATAAAGAGAGAAGTGAAGTCATTTTCTCACAGACGTTTAGGGCGCCAGAGGAGTCGACCATATACTTTTATGGTCAGCATCCATCCGCAGCAGAGCGTCACATTTCTTTTCTTTCCAAAGGTGCTCTTGAACTTCCGCTTGTGTTCGAGTCCACCTTCCCCGCCTGTGTATGTTAACATGAAAGAAAGCATGACGCTGTGTGTGTGTGTGTGTGTGTGTGTGTGTGTGATATGCAGTCGTCGGTGTTTGGCTTCACCTGTGAGTGGGAGTTAGTCCTGCAGCTGCGAGGCCGACAGGCTGCAGCTTGTTTCATGAGTCCTTGTGCACGTGAACACACGCACGCACGCACACGCACACACACACACGACTTTAACAGAGGGACCCGCCTTAGATACCACGGCCTACGTATTGTCGTATCTCCTCGTCATTTCCTTTTCAGGGATGAAGTCTCTTGTGCATAGAGGTCAAAGGTGAAATGGCTTTGACCTCACCATGATACCGAGGTAGTACACCTGCTCCAGTATTAAGTCCGGGTACTACGCTGTATCTCCAAATATTATGTCTACTATATGCAAATTAACACATTTATTGTACGCAGGATTATAAGCTCTGCTTGTAGAGTGATATAAACACTAACAATCCTATAATATATGCCACTGTGTAGGAGTACTTCAAGTAAAACTTACTTAATTTTACAATTCTGGTTGTGCATCTTTTACTTACATAAAATAGCTGTGTACCACTAATTCTACTCAATGCTTTAAGAAAGTGATTAAACATCCATGAAGTTTTCTATTAACAGGATCGATTTGAAACATTGAACAGACAAAGCTTTTTAAAACGTAAATGTGCATTAAAAAAAATTGCTTTATTTCAAATGATACATCAGAACCTTTAGGCAAAAACCCAAGATGTATTGGCTGGGATTCATACGAGACATCAAGCAGCAGATCATGTTTCTCTTCCACGCAGAGACCGCTTCCTGTTCAACCCCCCCACAGAGACAGTGAAGTGGATTCTTTTGTCCAAATCGTAATCGGAGGCACTTCAGAGAGCGTCTTCTCTTAAATCTCTAAGGACATTGCAGCAAGACATTTAAAAAAAAAAATTAAAAAAAAAAAGTTGAAGCACAAGCAGTCCCTCTACGAACAAACCACATAAATACTAAAAAAGAAAAAGAAACGAGGTCTAAAGTTAATCGAAAACCTTACAAAATGAAATGTTTCAAAACTATTTGAGTCTGAAAAATGGAATCTCACTACTATATAAAACTTTTCAAAATCACATGTACAACAGCTGTAAAAAAGAAGGGAACACACCCCAACCTGAAAGAAAGAAATATAATTATCTTACATTTAAATTAATTAAAAAAAAACACATTGATCAACTTGTAGAAAATAAAAATAAAAACCAGTTAGCGTTAGCATCAGAACTGAAATCACATGAACGTCAATGTCAGGGGGTGGGGGGGGGAAACAAAACCAATTTGGCATTTAGATATATTTGGTAGATATGTGGCCATGTGGCCAAGTTAATATTTGTTTACTACCCGTGAATATTTACACAAACGGTCTTCATGAAATGTAAGCATCAAACTGGCTCCAAGACCCAAACACAGAAATATTAAACGTCAGTGGAGCGTTGGTGCTTTGGGAAAGCACCAACGCTCCATGATTAAAACTGAAAGTACCAAAAGCAGTCGTTAACAAGCTCCCAATTCTGTTAGCTTAGCTTAGCACAAAGAGACAGCTAGGTAACATAGTACGTAACCGTGTATCACTCATTAGTAGATCCTTTGTTTGGAAAAAACTACAATCCTTCATTTTTTTCAATAAATAAAAAGGCAGGTTATGTGATGGATTGTTTTATTTTTTGGGACATTCAATTTCTAAATTTCCCGTGCAACTCAAAGACTAGCAAACTAAGTAACTTCAGGACCATTACAACTACATTTTAGAAAGAGTCTCATCACCAACTCTGATCGCGAGATGTTGGCCGACGGCATGCTAACAGTTTCCACCCGCTTCCAGCCTTTGTGCTAAGCTAAACATCTGTTGGCTGTGGCGTCAAACTGACGAGAGGTGTGGATCGCTCCATAGTCCTTTCAGCTAAACAGGGTCAGCAGTTGTACTGGTGTGTGTGTGTGTGTCTCTCAGTAACAGAAAACAATCCCTAGGAGGCACAGCGGTAATTATCATATCAGTAAAACTTCCTCAGGAATTTCCGCGCGAAAAACACCCCACAACTGTGTGTGTGTGTGAGAGAGAGAGAGAAACCTTGGTCACAGTGTTTGCTCTTTCTCTCCCACGTGATTAGCTTAGCGTACTTATCAGGAGCGGCGCGTCAGCTTGACGGGACTTTCCCCTCACAAAACAGTCTGTTTTCAGCTTTCTTTCTTGGCAGAAGCTACCAGCACGACAGGTTTCTATCACATCGCAATAAATTGGAACGACGTTGAGCTCACTTTTCCTGTCATGAAGGAATCTTTAATAGAAAATAAGGAAATCTCTCTGCATTACAAGGAGTTCTTAAAAAAAAAAAAAAAAAAAGAAAAGAAATCCCAATAAAAAGCATTCACATAGGTCATTTTTCTCTAAAGGAGGATCACAGAGGGTAAAATAAATAACCGGACTTTACCGTACCGAGACATAGAATCATTGCACAGCGTTTAGTGTTTTTAACGAGGGGGTTGGGGGGAGCGGGAAGTCCTCACTTGTACCTTCTCTAGTTGCTTTCTCTTTTTCCTCTAAACATGTTCCTCTGATTGGACAAAACGAAAACGGGGCGGGGTGAGAAGCCCCCAACGGAGCCTCCGATTGGCCGCCAACATTAGTATGCATCAGGTGGGAGGAGTCAGTCAATCGCTGGCGTGGTCGGGGCTTCTCTCCTGATGCGTTAACGAGCGTTGCGCCGAGGTGAGGAGGTGCAATGAGGAGGGTTATGAGGCACTGTGAGGCTGATTGGGTTCTTAAGGGGTTCAGGTGTGTGTGTGCGTGTGCGTGTTGCGTATGGGTATTCTATGCGTAGATCTCAGTGGTGGGGGCTTTCTTGTAGATTGGCTTCTTCCCCAAGTCGTAGCTGCCCTCGTCCTTCTTCCTCATGCGGTAGATGAGGAGGAGGATGAGGAGCACGGCCATTATCAGGCCGACGGCACCGCCCGCGATCAGAGCTGCAGGGGACGAACCAGATGGAGGCGGGTTTTAAAAGAGGAAAAGAAGAACACCAACGGCGTCACCGTCAAAGCGTCCGAGCCGCACTGACCTGCGAGGACCTCCGTCTTGGCGAAGATGCTGTCGTCTCCGGCGTGCGCCATGAGGACGTTGGGTGGGTGCTCCTCGGCGAGCTCCTTCGTCAGCGTTAAGATCTCGTTGCCGCTCTTGTCGGCGTCTTCCTGGTCCCCATTCGGTGGAGTCACACGCTGCAGCTCTGGGATTTTGTTGTCGTTGACTTCGGGCTAAGGAATAATATATATTTTTGGGAATTTATTTCTCTTTTTCTGGGAGTTTCTGCAGCATCTCGCCAACAACGAGAACAGCCAAAATCACATGAATGAAATCTCACCTGAATAGACGGCTTCAACTCCCTCACAGGCAACAGAGTTGTTCCTATGGAAACAAGCACATAATTAAATCTTCTGCATAAAAAGCTACACAATCACAAATCTGACATCCTTTAAAATGTCGTTGAGCACCGACCTTCGTCCCCGGACCCGGACAACTCCTCGTCGGTGTAGTCCTCGTCTTCGTCTTCCTCCTCCCCGTTGTACTCTTCGTCATCATCATCATCATCTTCGCTGTCCGTGAAGCCGAAGTCGGAGCCGTTGGGCGAGTCCCCGGAGGACTCCATGCTGTGGTGGCGCGTCAACATGGCGACCGTCTGCGTGGTCTTCATGGGCATCCACGTCTCTGTCTCCCTCACCTGCTGGGACACCAGAGACAGGAGGGACAGGGGGGAATTTACCACATGGGAGGAGCTTTTTCCGGGCGATGATGTTCAACAGGCTTTAAAATCACAGGGATGAACTTTCTCCTCTCCCCATTTTACGTGTGAAAGAAGAAACTGAGAAAAAGCAGCAGTTTCACATGAATCATGGGAAGAGTCTCGCAACTTGTCACATCAGTTCTACTGTTCACCACAGAGCCAAGCGTCGCTTTGCGTTGGCAACCTGATGGTCTCTGGGATTGACTCCCCATTTGGCCTTTTCCCTCGGAGATTTGATTTAAACGGTGTTTGCTCGGGATCTAATGTAAAAAAAGGTTTAAAAAAAAAACGCACACTGAAATCATTTAGCTGGCCTACATAAACACTACAAATCATTTCCTCTTTTGTCCTACTCCCTCTGGTCAGACATTTTTAGACCAGATAATCAATTGTTAAAAGGGTGGTTATATACATTGTTGCCCCGACCCCCACGAATAAGGAGGCTTTTCTCCCACTGCTCTAAATCTCTGAGGATTAACATAACGAAGAGACATCAACCTCCTCTAATCACATCAGTTCGCTTAATTTAATCAACCATTTGCTCAGTAATCAGCGTGAATGGGGACAAGTGGGCACACACACACACACCAATTGAATCAGATCAAGCAGTAGATTCTAAATGATTTAAACGCTGAATTTATAAAATGAAAGGCAGAGATCTCAGAATTAATTTGATTTTAAAAGCAGCCTTTTCATTAGGATAGTTAGCGTGGGTTTAGACAGCAGTTCGACAAAAAAGTGAATTGAAAAGGTTTAAAACCAGGAATAGTGTGTGTGTTCTCAAACACTGGGCACAGTAACAGTGTTTGAAGGTAATCCCTTCTACCTTTAAAAGTAGCCCATGTGGGGGTGGTGTGGGGGAGGGGTTTCCTTTCTTCACTTTAATCCCTGGGATTGAGTTTAAAACCTTCTGTTCACGCAAGTTATTGTTTATGCGGTTTACGTTTCCATTGCTGACATTTAACTTTTTACATTTATGACGATTAAAAGAACTTTAACTACTTCTTATCTATATAGCATACATCATAGCTGCTATCTTATTACATACTAAACACCCACAACATGACAACCAGTCACACTATTGTACTTGTTTTTAAACAAGTTGAGCTCATCCACATTCTTTCCCCGTATCCCCGGCAACGAGTGAACTCTCCCGGGAACAAGTTCCCCTGGTTGGGGGATCAGTGCTCCATTAAGTCCTCATTTAAACCTCAGTGTGTGGGTGTGGGTGCGATCCTTAAAATGGGGACTACTGGCACTCCACTTCCTCTCTTTCAGTCAGACGGAATCAGTCGTGCTGCAACAAGCCCGTTGAGTCACATTGATCGGAATCACACTCGTCCATGTGAGAATAATCCAAGTACCGGAGTTTGAGTCACAGCCAGACGCTGGTGGTCCGAGGCGTAAAGCTTTGAAAACAAACTTATTTTACACACTGCATGTTCTTAGGGAAGTTTTCCGGAGAAAACGTGCCTCCAACAGGGAAAAAAGACCTGACATACAAATTCATATTTATTCTTGTTAGGGGAGTAAACTCTCGTCCAGAGAGGAGGAATGTGGAAGTCAGCCTAGATGCCCCTCATTTAATTCATCAACGGTTTAAATATGTCATTAAAAAAAAAAACTACAACTATGTAATCAGTCTTATGGGACAGAAAAACCAAACAAGCTCTTCATGAACAGAAATCTCAGCTTCTGTTCCAAACACTTTCATTATGCAGATCAAATCTCAACAAACGCATATTGTTGCATAACAACCTTTATGTGCACAACAAGCATCTGGCTGCTTCAATTTGAGGTCCTAAAGAGCAGCTTGTGATTACTTTCCGCTAACTGACAATAGCAGCAGCATTAAACATTTAAAATCTCATTTCAGAGAGAAAACTCAGTCCCTGACTTCTAGGCCGGTTGAACAGCTGAAGTAAAGCAGTTTTAAAAAGAAAAGGCCACTTCTTGTGTGGACCACAGCAGCACCTTCAGAAACCCCTTAACTACACTTCTCATTAAAGACCTTTGGTGCAGAGCAACAAAACCCCCCACAAAAAAAAACACCCACATGGCCACAGTGTGAGCCAGTCGACCTCAGACCAAAACAAGCAGCACTGCTGGAGGTTTAATGTCAAAATCAATATGCAAACTACACATGTTGACATTGGAGAGTCTTTCGTTTGCGAGGCGATATGCTTTCATGAAGGCGATTGACAAATATTGTCCCAAGTGAAGTCTTCAAAATGAACAAGGAAAAATGAAAGACTGGTCGAACAGTGTTTGGCTGCTGGTCCGAAACTTCCCATGATTCCTCAGTCCGGCCTTCCTCGGCGTGGAGGTCCTAAAGTTCTGCCTGCGGAGGCCGTCTGTACCGACCCTTCCATTGAAGCCAAACAATGCCGGCAGCAATGCCTCGGGAGCATATCAATGACCGAGGGAGCCGGGGGTAAGCCTCCAGCAGCCTACCTTCATTAAAGCCCCCCCTCCTCACGGGGGCATCTGGCCCTTTCACACGGCCGCGTGGAGGAGGTTCGCCGTGTGAAAGGACAGAAAAGAAACACCAGCACGCAGGAATGTGCTTCCTTATTCTTTGTGATGTCCAACGTCTCGCAAAAGACAATTATTGTTGTTATCCAACAGTCCCCCCCCCCCATTTAATGTGATACTTGGCTGCCATTTTGTAGCAAAAATAAGCAAGATGGAAGAACTGTTTTGGCCTGACTCTATCCTTGGCCTCATGCAAAGTGTGGATAAGGTGAGGCCCACACACCAAACAAAAGGCACTGTGTGCCTTTACTGTAAAGGCCATTTGAGATGTGACTGAAACTACCTAAATTTAAAAGTACATTTCACAAAAAAAACAACGTATAGAAAGTCTACCTTAGAAGAGTCTACCCCCATGTTAAACTTGTTCGCAGTTTCTGCCTGAAATATAGGATCAAATTGCCTGAAAGAAGAGGGGAAACTCTTCTGTATGCCAACATTCCTCAAACCCCAAAATGCATTTTATAACCCAGCGGACAGATGCAGAAACCATTATTACATCCAAGGTACCATTTATCACGACCCCTGCCTCCTCCCATCACGCAGAAGACACACACACACACATAAAAAGAATCCAGTCTCATTCTCGTGCAAATTATTCGGGGCTGAATGCAGAAGCGGTGACATTGTGAGAAAATGCAACACTCAAGGGAGGAGGGGGGGGGGGTCAGGGGTTCTTGTGGTGCAACCTACACGGTCGACAAACCAACGTGTGGGAGGATGAGGCCAAAACAACTCAAAGAGAATGGGCAGCTAAGACCACTTGTTGCTGTAGTTCACCTTCAGACAAAACCCGGCTGCGCTGACGTTAGTGGAAACGAGAGGATTCCGTTCTGGCCAGCCAACCTCGGACCATCTGATAAAAAAAAAAAAAAACAACTGCACACGAAGCCTTGGCTTATCTCGCAAAAGGGTTGACTGAAAACGAGTCAGTTGCTGAATGCAGTAATAAATGTCAAAAGGTTAGAACTGAATGTGGACGGGTGAAAGAAAAGAAACATTCCGATCGTGCCGTCGGCTCTTTCGCCATCGATTAGCCGGGAACACCAGACCGGCATACCAATAATGGCCTCAGTGGGCGGAGGGGAGGGGGGGGCGTAGCTCAGAGGCCAAGTATCCATCAAAGGAGCACAGGCAGTGAAGAGAAAGGAGAAAAAGGCGGCCGACTTAAGAACGACGGACAAAATCCAGAGAGCAGCGACTCGTTTGAAGAGCAGAAAGAAAGAAGCCATTTGAAGCTCGACAGGGCGGGGGACGCATGAAGGTGTGTCCACGCTGGAGGGGGAAAACGAGCGCGTCTCTCTCTATGAAAGAGGGCCCCGGGGCCCTATTGAGAACCCTCCAAGTGTGCAAAATGCCCAAGAGGGCCGGTCAAGGTCATAAGAGGTCACATTCCAGTGTGGAAATCAAAAAAAAAAAAAAGTGGGGGGGGGGGGGGGGGCAACAAGAGGCAGAGTGAGCCAGCAGAAGCTGGAGGCGCTGAGGAATATAAAGGTTATGAATTACTGCAGACTCCGCTAGAATTATAACTGTGCAGTCTGCTGGTGTCATTAAAACCAAATCACACCATTTTATAGTCCAACTGAGGGAGAGGGGGGGGGGGGCAGGGCCTGTGTTGTACAGAGCTAGTATTCAGAAACCGTGTGGACGATATGACAGCAATATCCAACAATAAAAGATCACATGATTCTGCTTGATTTAATAAATCTGAGCAATCGTCTCTCCACGTTCACACAAGTCAGAGCTCACACAACAACTCAGATGAAACGTACCCCCCACTTGGCTGTGAGAGGACATAAATAAATGAAACATAACATTAGTGTTTACAGTTACACTTCCTGTGGCTGGGTAAGGGAGGCTCAAAACATATGTGCGGACCCTTGTTTGGGACAATTTGATTGAAAGTGTCCATGTGGCCCCGCAGAGGCAGGAAAAGTTATCCCCAAACATCCGGGTCCTCCCGGAAAACGGCAGCAAGCCAACACACAGTCCCGGGGTCGAGCCGTTACGCAAGCTGTCTAACAACGTGGAGACTACGTGGGGAATCTTAACTGCTTAAAGTTGAACAACAACAACAACCAAACAACAAAAACATAAGTGAAGGGACGTTAACGTAAAAACAATCCAATCCCTGCCCGCGTCTCCCTCACGAGGCGAAGCCAGCCGTGACGTCACTTCAACCCTTAAGCTAATGTTAGCTAAAGTTACTCACAACATGTACTATGATTTAAATTTGGAAATGTTTAGTAAAGAAAACTGCAACTTACCGACTCTGAGAGAACCGAGGCGGATAGAACGAGCACGAAGCAGATACTCAGCATGGTTCTCATTCTAGGTACCGTGACTTCAAAAAATAACAGTGTCGTTTGAACGTTGGCTTTGCAGAGATTTTAAAACCAGTGCGGTGAGTTAGTGTTTCTTCTTTTCTTCAAGTCTCTTCGTGTTTTGTTTTGTTTTGTTCCAGTATAGTCCGACAAGTTCTTCCCGTGTATCACTTGAATTGTGTCTCAGGGGGCAGCTCGGTTCTACTTCACTGACTGCTCCGCGGTCCGATCGGCTCTATATTTCCGCCCTTCCCCTGCTCTCCTCCAATCAGCGTTGAGCTGTGACGTAGAGCTGAAGCCTACCTCAGAGAACTGCTTCTCCGTAGTTTACGGCAAATCCGTCAGCAGGTTGGCACGCCCCCTCTTGTGTCACACGCGCATCAAGCAACTCGGATGTAGCGCTCAGAAAACCCCCGGCGTGTTCTCAAGAACAAAAGCATTTAAATTTAAATGAGTTAAATAGGGGATTAGAACACTGTCGTGGAATTCCTGTTACTAAATCATAGGAAAAGGCCCGATTGTACAGCTCCGTGCAAAATACACGTGTTACAATCTGATCTAATAATATAAATCCACTTAAAGTGGCGTCTCAGCTCCTGAGGTCTGGGGTTGGGACTTCATGGGCCGATCCATGGAAATTCCTTGCGTGGCAACATCTTAATAATACGAAAGTTCCGCCCCTTCATTTCCTTCGTGGTTCATTTTTTTGTGGGTTATCCAGGTTCCCGTTTCCACGTGACGTCACGGTCCGGGGATCTTCGTAACTGCGAAGCTATTAAATCCCCTGGTTCCCGTTTTTGCTTTCCTGGCGCATCATCGGTGTTTTCACTTTCCCCGAGCAACAGATGAGGTGACGCAAGTATAAAAGTACTCCGACAAAGTGAAATCAAGTATCCGGATAATCTCCTGGATGTATAGAAAGTAAAAGTACACATGCTACACTGTGAAGGAATTGTAAATGTAAATGTCCTTCCTGTAAAACTGTAACAGATGATTTTTATCTATTATGCTATCGGTTAATTCATCATATTGAATCAATTGAGTCTTTTGTTTGTAAGGTATATACTCTAAATTGTGGGAAAAACGTAAATAGCTGCAATTTAATTTATTAAATAATTGAAGTAAAGTCAAGTTTTAGTGGACAAGTTGAAGGTGGCATGACATTTCTTTTAAATGCCAATGTTGTAATGCAATGTTGCTGCAATTTATAGTTTTCAATGCAAAATATTGTAATAATATGCAGTGTTATATATATATATATTTTAGCATATATTTATGTATTATTTCATAAAAGTTGTAATAGTATATATATATATATATATCTGTGAAACAAATGAAACAAAGCTTTTTCATGAAGATCCATCTATGTCTCTTACTGCCAAGACTTCTTCGAATAATTTAAAGTCAACATTTGTCCCTTTGTACATCATTTCATTCCATATTAATAAAACAAATGAAACTGGACCAAAACACAAGATCCTTAGATTTATTATCAAGGCAGAAAGAAAACTTTCTCTCATTTGTTTATTTTTTCTGCTTTAGAGCTTTACAAGTCTAAATGGTTTGGAAACTCGGGCCTTTACGTCGTATGTTAATAAAATATACAGTCAACATGTTAGTGTGTTGCTTTTAGGTCAGTGGAATTCCATTCGTTTTCACCGGTGGAGATTTTCTGCTGTCCGGGGTGATGTAACAAAGATTACACAAAAGGTAGACGTAATAACACACGCACACACCAAGACACACACCCAGACACACACACACACACACACACACACACACACACATACACACACACAGAAGATAAGATGATTCTGGAAAAACCCAAGACAAAGTCATATCGTAATGTGTGTATGTTTGTGTGTGTGTGAATCATACCATTTTACATGTGTACACTGTGTACTCAGGTTACTCATGTACTGGGTGTAGTGCTGGAAGAAGTATTCATATTAGAAGTTAAAGTTGCAGTACCACAGTGTAGAAGTACTCAGTTACAAGTAAAAATACCGCATTCAAAATTTGAAGTAAATGGTCAAATATGTATTACATTATTGGATTATAACTATTGATGTATTAGCATTGAAGCTAATATGCTAACTGCATAAAAGACAGTAAAAGAAAGCAATAAACACTTTCAGGAAGATGATGGGGGAAAACTAATTCAAGTCCATGCTGAACTCCACTCAACGATGGGGAACTACGTCCACTTCAGTACCGACCTGTAACAGGTGTTCAGTCAGAAGTCTCCACCACGGAGTCCAATAGAGGGCGGAGCCTGTGTGAGTTAGAACTATAAGGTTACCTCAATGTAACTCTAGTTCCGCATCGAGGGGTCCCTGCAGCTCCTAAGTGCTCCATGAAGAGGGTTTATGACACCAGGCAGCACGCTGCCATTATGTTACCATGAATAAAGAAACATAGCTGCTGCACAAAACTGTCGCTTACTGCACAACAACAACACTCCTTTACCTCGATGTTCCAAAGAATACTCTCAGGAGTTTGTTATATTTACCTCCTCCACTACAGTCAACCTACATCCAGACTACCATTGAACCCAAACACAAGAGCTTCACCCTCCTCGGTACACATGCTCAGCGATAAATCAGTACTTTGGACTGAGACACACCTCAGTGATGCATTTAAACCAACATTCATCAGAGGTGCGACAAAGCTCTTCCCCTCACCTGACTCACCTGAGACCAAAAAGGGCCCAATTTTATCTTTCCTTTTCTCCACACACTGAAGCTGAGTTTGAGTAGAAACAGTGAAGTTAGTAGAGGAGGGAGGGAAGCCATGACTGATGTACTTTCTGCGTCTTCAGCTTCGCTCTGTGAACAAATAGCATCAAGATCAAAGGAGGATCTCTGCTCTCTGGTTCTATTTTTCTATCGTGTAGCCACAGCTTATGTAAAGTCGGTCTGGAGAGCTGGTGGAGAGAGAAACAAACTCAGGAATGTCTAGTTTGCATCTCCCAAGGTCAGTTCCGACTGTTAAGTTCCAGTGTTAAAGAACCGGTGTCAGGCCTTCTCACTGGAGAGAGACCAGAGAGCTTCAGAGACTCTCTGCAGTCCGAGAAACTCAGACTCTTCTGTCTGAACCATCTACTGCCAGAAAGAGTCCAACAGCGCCCCTTGCTGGAGGACCACCAGCTGCTCTCAGAAGCTCTGATAGACCAGGCCAAACACCTGGGCAACATCTGGAGCAAGATGAAGGACATGGACACTCCTGTTGTTCTGGACAAAAACACAGCCCGTCCCAACCTCATCACTGTCTGAAAATCTGACTAGTGTGAGAGGAGGAGAGAGACAGAAGCTTCCTGATATTCCAGAGAGTTTGACCACCTTCTTGTTCTGGACTCATGTGAATAACTTAATATAATACGTGGTCCACTTCTGAATGAAACGTCATACAACTAAAGAGGAATCTTGAGTTGGTTCATAAATGAGACGACTCATTAGCTCATTTCTCATCTTGAGCAGAAGTATGGCGGCGTTGACACGTCTCCGCCTGTAGAGGACGCTCCTGTCTCACAGCTGCATGAGCGTCTGATATGCTGGGTCTCTGCGATACTGTAGGTGTGTTTGTTCTGCTTGACGCATAGTGCAGCCTGTTATGTTTGATCTAGTCCATTGTCGTGCACTCTTCTTTTCTTTTGCCTTGTATTGGTTTTGTGTATACGTTGTTGTCCGTTTGTCTCTACATTTTTATTATATTTCCTTTTGAGGTTTTTTATTTTTATTTTAGGCTGCCATAAAAACATCTGGCCGGGATGGAAATGATCCTCTCTGGCTAACTCAGGCTCACTTACAGTACAACTGTTGATTAGTTTGCATTGTAAAATAAATGAATTCACTTAATTAAGTTGTGTATCATATGGCGTAATTTAACTCGTACTAAGTAAACATAGTAATACCACAGTGTAGAATTACACTAGCTAGCTGCTGCCATCCGGATGTAAATGGTTGAATGATGAATTTGAGGGCTTCGAGTGGTCAGAAGAC
Organism: Apeltes quadracus; assembly: GCA_021346845.1. Lineage (NCBI taxonomy): Eukaryota > Metazoa > Chordata > Actinopteri > Perciformes > Gasterosteidae > Apeltes > Apeltes quadracus. Next base: position 15,634,158 of record CM037933.1, on the reverse strand, counting down.
TAGAAAGTACAGTGCTACCGTTTACCATCACTTCACCGTGTAATACATTAAAACCAACTTGAGCGGATTCATTTAGTGTCTCTGTCACGTTCTTCAGTGATGCAGGTCAACAATGTCTGAAACATGACTTATTATCTTATGTTCTAGAGCTGATACTAACACCGGGGCAGCAATGGCCTCTTAATTAACCCTTCAACACTCGACCCGCCCTACTTCTTAACCTCCTGAGAGTCATTTCATATCTAAAGGTCTGAAGCCACGCCCCCTCAAGCCCCGAATGCCAACGCAGGCAGCCAGGCGTGAATCACGTTTGGCCAGCACAGATCCATCATCGTTTGTCCCGGCGGCGTCCACCCCGCCTGCCGGAGGTCAAGAGCACCAGCGACAGCTTAGAGACGCATGAAAGGCCGGCCTTCACAGCCTCGGCCCTCTGAGAGGAAATGAGCGTGTAATGAATGTCGCACTGGAATCAAACGCAGGCAAGATGAACGACGGGGTTGGCTGGAAATCACCTTGACTGGGGGGGGAGGCGGGCGGCTGGGGGACATAAAGAGGGAGAGAGAAAGAGAGAGAGAGAGAGAGAGAGAGAGAGAGAGAGAGAGAGAGGGAGGATGGATGGATGGAGGGAGGAGTAATTATTAGTGATTGAGCGGCGTCCCCTCCACCCGGTGTGTTTCATTAGCAGGAAGGCTGTTCACACACAATCTCCTCTCTGTTGGGCCGTGCCAATGTCCCCCCCCCTCCCAACCCCATACCCTCCCCTGGTTTATTTGACCATCTAAAATCTTGACAGTTAATACCTGTATGTTTCCAGCATAATATTGTCCCTGGCAGAGATCCCCAGAAAATGTATCCCCGTGAAAATAAACATGTGCCGCATTCACATGGTAGGTAACAGAAGGGCCATGTGCTTAAACAGGATGGGGGTAAAGGGGCGAGGAGACGCCACAACAAGCACAACAGAAGCTGTTGGACAAAGAGGTGAAAGGGGAGTATTTCAAAACAGCAAAAATACCTTTAATAGCACCTAGCAGCGTTACAGGCGTCGTCATGACAACGTCACAGCGTCAGCTGAAAGAAGAACAAAGGAAAGGAAACACGAATCCCCTCAGAGCAGATCGAACAGTTTGCCAGAGCTTCTGAGGCTTGCTAGCCTGCCGCTCCGCGGTTGATTGAGATGATCAGCTGGTGGAGGTCATTTTCTACTGTGGAAAAGCGTAATGTGTTCAGGTGAGGAAGGTTTGGGTCTTCTCATCCCTCCACATAGGGTTTTCAGCTTTTCTAGTACGTCCTCATTTGTAATTAAGTCGGGTTGCATTGCATTTTATCTTTGTTCCACCGTCAACATGAATGTGCATCACTAACTTTGTTTCTTCCATGGATCATTGTTCTATCTGGATCCTGTTCCTGCCTGTCATGGCCCTGCCGACAACAGCTGCCTCTATCATCATTATTATTATTTTAATTATGAATAACATTGCTATTACTGTCATCAGAAACCAACATTACCTTTTGGTAGAGTGCTTTCCCTCCCCACAGGCCTCTGTGGATGGTGGTTCTATCTGGTGGTGCTGTTCCCTGCAGTTGTCCTGGCTTATCTGGCTTACTACTCACAATTATTTGAATCATCTCTGTTATAGGAATTAAACATTGTTCATTCTGTACACATGACATCCATTGCAGTCTGTCCATTCCAGGAGGGGGATCCTCCTCTGACGTTCTCCCTAAGGTTTCTTCCCTTTTTTCCCCCGTGGAAGGGTTCTCAGTTTTTCCCGTGCCGATGTGAAGGTCCCGGAACAGAGAATGTCTTATGTGTACAGACTATAAAGCCCTCTGAGGCAAATTTGTTACATGCGATTTTGGGCTATACAAAATAAAATGTAATTTAATTTAATTAACATGGCCAAGAAGTTGATGTTTTTGTTGACTTTGGAACAATTGGCTTAATGCTAAACTAAGCTGTCCCACTGCACACAATATAGATTCATATTTACTGTAAAGATTAAGAATGTTCAACTACTCCTTTGAACGACAACGGCCTTCTTCCTCAGGCAAAAAGTGGCGGCCCTCACTTAGCCTTTGAGCAAACACAGAAACACCTGCACTCACGCTGTGATGCTTCATCCTCACGTTACCGCCAGCCGGTTCCACATGCACACATTTCCCCCTGTGCGTCAAAGGAAAAAGGGTGGGGGGGTGGAAGGTGATAGGCTACAATCATCACCACCGCCATCATCATCATCGTGGTAAAACACACACAGGGACATGTTTACACACACCGTTTATCAGGGGCCAGCGGGGCTTTTTTTTTCTCTTTTTCCCCCGGGCTGCCAGGCTCCAGGGAGGAGAGCGAAAAGTCAACATTTCCAGGGTGAAGCTAGATGACGGAGCTGCAAACCGCAGGCCCGTTAAGCAAACACCTGTGGGCTCAGGTGGAAAAGAGAGGCCTCTTCTACGGAGAGAAGGAGCTCTTTCTCTCAGGATCAAGCCTCTCAGCACATGACCACTTTACACTCCGGCGGCTTACGATTGAAAGCTGCAATGCAGTCTTTCAACTCTCTGACGTCGAAACACAAACTGAAGTCAATTGGAGGACTCTACATAAATCCAGCTATTTAATCAATAACCTTGGCTGAAATTGACCTCTACATAGAGGTCAGATCCACGTATGGTCCACTTATGTTCTCCGTATTGGTCCACCTACGGTCTACATAGAGGTCCACATATAGTCTACGACGTAGAGGTCCAAGTATGGTGTCCGTAGAGGTCCACCCCACATAGAGATCCACGTATGGTCTACGTAGAGGTCCACGTAGAGGTCCATCCCACATGGAGGTCCACGTATGGTCTACGTAGAGGTCCACGTATGGTCTACGTAGAGGTCTACGAAGAGGTCCATCCCACATAGAGGTCCACGTATGGTCTACGTAGAGGTCCACGTAGAGGTCCCTCCCACATGGAGGTCCTCGTATCGTCTGCGTAGAGGTCCACATAGAGGTCCACGTATGGTCTGCGTAGAGGTCCACATAGAGGTCCACCCCACATAGAGATCCACATATGGTCTACGTAGGGGTCTACGAAGAGGTCCACGTAGAGGTCTGAGGCGTTCTCGAACCTGTTAAAGTTTGCTTCGTCCTCCGATCTGGAGTTGTCTGATTCTCCAGCGAGCGACGGTGAACAAAATAAAAAGCCTCTTGTTGGGGTCAGTGTCACATTGACTCCTTTTTGCAGACTGGATGTTCCCAATTTGTTCCCCGAGGAGGCCCTGGCTTACATTAGCCTAAAGGGGGCACTGGAAGAGCAGCTGGTACAAGCGGAATGCAGTAAATACGCGCTCGCCAACCTTGGATTTCGGTTTCAAGGCAATTACAGAAAAAGAAAAAAAAACTTGAGACGGGGAGCAGAACTTCTGTCAAGAGACGGGGCAGATGGGGGCACAGTGTGGGGCTTTAGGAGCTTGAAGGTGTCGAGTGCTGCAGTGAGAAGAAAAAGGAGTCGTTTCCAAGAAGTGGAGGTGTCAGTTTGTGTTAAACAACTGTGAAAATAACAGAAACACAACGATAAAAGCAGAAAAGCAAGTGACACTAAAGTACTTGTGCAGCAGAATTTCTGTGGCGTTTGTAATTAGGTATCTAGTAAGAGCAGTATGTTGGTTCAGGTGGAGCTACTTTAATCCAATGGGTCCCAAAGTAGGGGTCAGGCCCCTCCACAGGGTCACCAGATACATCTACAGTGGTGAGATTATCAACAAGAGAGAAAAGCAAACTCTTTAAAAGTGAATATTGCTTTTAGGACGTATTCATGTAAATTTCCCTCCAAAATGTACTTGCACCTTGTATAGTATTTTCACCTTGTTACTTTACATTGTGGACACTACAAAAAAGAGTGACTGCATCTCTTGGACGAACCAGAGAAAATCTTCTCTTATATCGAACAGTGAAATCTTGATGTAACTTGCAGATTACATATCGTTTAATAACTGTGATTTTCTTACTTATGGGATGAATTTAAGCAGCTGGCGACACACACACACACAATCACGAAGTCCTAACACAAACCAATCTCCCAACGTACAAATCCCATCTCCTGCTGGTTTGTTGAGACACAGGTTTACACACCACACACACAACTTACCTCAGAGCAGACAAGGTGGAGCTGAAGTCACGAGGGGAAACTGAGCGGAAGCAGCCATGAATGCTTACTGTGCTTCCGAAGGGACGGTTCAGAACTGTAAACAGTGAGCTCTGTTGGAGCTCTTCTTCCTTCACTGGAACAACAACGTTATGCAACAAAGTAACGCAACAATGCAATGCAACAATTTACCGCAACTATGTACCGCAACTATGTACCTCAACTATGTACCTCAACAATGTACCGCAACAATGTACTGTAACAATGTACAGCAACTATGTACCGCAACTATGTACCGCAACTATGTACCGCAACTATGTACCGCAACTATGTACCGCAACTATGTACCGCAACTATGTACCTCAACTATGTACCGCAACAATGTACTGTAACAATGTAGAGCAACTATGTACCGCAACAATGTACCGCAACAATGTACTGTAACAATGTACAGCAACTATGTACCGCAACTATGTACCGCAACTATGTACCGCAACTATGTACCTCAACTATGTACCGCAACAATGTACAGTAACAATGTACCGCAACAATGTACCGCAATAATGTACCGCAACTAATGTACCGCAATAATGTACCGCAACTATGTACCGCAACAATGTACCGCAACAATGTACCGCAACAATGTACCGCAACAATGTATCGCAACTATGTACCTCGACAATATAATGCAAAAATGTAACGCATAATGTACCGCAACATTTTAATGGAACAATGTAACGCAACAATGTAACGCAACAATGTAACCTAACAACCAAATTGTATTTCAATCCATATAATCCATTCCATTTAATTGTTGATAAACAAAACTAATACAATTTCCATAAGCATCAGCTTCTTTTGTTTGGATGCTAACATTCTACATCAAATGTGGAACATGTTTTAACTGCATTGCTATTCATTAGTTTAGATTGTTGTGGTGTGAGTTAAAGAGTGTTGGAAATATTGTCTCCAGAGGTTTAATGTAGGAACCACTTTCTTTTAACCACAGTTACCACACAGAACTTTCTAATTAACCACAACACGATTTATAGGAAGTGACGTTGTGGTTTTTTTTGGCGCATCCCAAGCCGGTTGTCATGTGGTCGCAATACATTCCTCTCTCTACGAAAACTGCAGTAACAACCATATAGATACCGTCAATATATCCATGTAGATCCCATCGGTATATAGTAGGTAGAAGGAGAAGCATTTTGGAATCACAGAGTACAAAACCTCCGTTTTTTTTAAATGATAGCATCCATGGACCATTAGAATGAAATAGATGAACAGAAATACATTAACAAGAGGATACAAAAGGATTGAAAAGATATTTCCACTCATTCAACACAGCAGCTTTTGCAACATTTACTAGAGAACAAGCTTTCCATGAGTGGACTATGTGACTAATGTTTCCAATCATACAGTAAAGGACACATCTGTCCAGCCAAACCATTAATATATGTTCTATTTTTCCTGCCATCTAAACATTTTTTCTTTTCCCCACCGGGATGATGTTTTATAAACACAGCGGCAGATTTCCAACAGGACGTGTCTCCAAGGGCCCCGTTACGCAGGCGTGGTGACTGGGAACAAATTGACTCTTTATTGTTATTGGTCTAACCTCAGTGCAGGCGGTTTTTTAACAGTGTCACTCACCCCTGTCCGTCTAAATATCAGCAGAGAAGCCTCCACACCCGTCTCGCTCTCCGAGTTATTCTGGTCATAAGCGGACAGAAGACTCCGAGAAAGTCTGCAAGGAATGTGGACTTTCGCCATTTATTGCATGGAACTGGCAAGTATCTAATCATACAAAGTCAAATAGAACGAAAAGCAGTGTAGAGTTTATGAAGAAATTTCCTTAAGGGGTTTCTGACAAGAAAATGTGTAATGTGGACTTGACAAACTTCATGAAAAGCCTCTGGTCAAGGCTTTTACACTAAAGCACATATGTCAACGGATTGACATGATAGGAATCATCCTCTTCATTTCTATCTGCTCGGTTCCAATGTCACACAGATCTTCAGTGGTTCAGTGGCCCATTTAGAGCTAAACAGACCATGTTGATTGACGGGTCTCTAACAGATCATAAAGGAGAGGATGTGTTGGGGCGAAGCCAGACGCTGATTGACCGCTGTCTACGAGAGACATACGTGGAGTCTATGTCCTCCTCAGTCCAGAGGTGGTCAGTTCCTGTCCACTGGTTGGAAAAAAATTAAAATGACAACCTCCGAAATTATGATCTTAAGCCCAGAAATTAAACAGACACGTTGTGTGAACCACGTCCACCTCATATACAGTCTCTGGAAGCAACTCCCTATCTGTGCACTGAGCCTCCTCTAGCTCCACCTTCAGGTCAAACGTTATCTTTAATGACACGTGCACACCAAAAGCGAAGCAAATTATTCGCGCGAGTGGAGATTGCATGCAAAGTCAATGCACCGCCGCAAATAGTTGCGGAGGAAGGTGATTTTCAACGAGCACCGCGGAGGATGCAAAAAACACAAAAGAGCAAAAGGAGAGAAGCGGATAAATCGCTTTTTTTGCCAAAGTTGAACAATTTCAACTCAACACTTAAATAGCCAAATGGTCTCTCCAGCTTCGAGCGACTTCATAGTTGAATGTCCTCGGTTGTGCAACGAATGATGAAGGGCAACACTGCTGAAACAGTCAAAGGCGGTTGATGCTTTGATTTGGTCGTTGCTGATGTGTTTATTTGTCAAAATGATCTGCTTATGAAGTCAAGTCGTCCCTGTTTTTTTGGGCGAAATTACAACTAGAGACTGAGAGAAAGAAGACTTAATGCAGCAGAGATGTGTCAGTCGGGGGGCATTTTAGAGCAAAGATAAAGTTGTTCAAGCCTCCACTGTGCTGCAGCTCCTCGGCCTTTCACCATTCCTCGCATCCTCTGGCTGTTCGGTCAAATGGACTGAATCAGGTTGGTTTTATAGGTGATCCGTGACAGCCTCGCATTATCCGATCACTTCTGTTCATCCAATCATGCCCTCACTGGAAGCCATGCGGTGAAGGACACGGATTGAGCGAAGAGGAAAGAGACGTGAGAGGGAAGGAGAGGGAAAGAGCAACACTCCGGCAGCTCTGGTTTCAAACCACCAGAGACGCTCCTCGGCTGCCAAAAATCTCCAAATTTAAACCCGGACTTTCTGGCCGCTTATTAAGAGTCTGGTCTAAAACTGAATGTATTGCGCTGAGCTGGTGCTCCTCGTGCCATCGTAAATTACCCGGGCAAAGACTTTTAGATAGAAAACCAAGGCCCCGTTGTCCTCCGTGGAAGGAAAAATAAATAAAAGGTAAACGTGGATTTTCACGGGTTTGGTTCTTTGAGCCTTCTCTCCTTTTTCTGTCATTTAATTTGCTAAAGGCCACATGAAGGTTGGGATGAACAACAGTGTCAGTCGCCGGGTCGCCGCCCTCTAGTGGCCGTATGGATCATAGGTGGTTGTGTGATTTAACTAAAAAGAAGCCTTATTTTTTGGAGGAAGACCGCTGTTTGATCGCAACCCCCCCCCCCCCCCCCCCCCCCCGAAACATTCAACACGTGATACAACAGTCTCTAATCCTAAATACATTTAGATTAATTTCCCTCAAAATATAAACTTCAACTTAACGTCCAATCTTATGAAGCTGAAGAAAATGTTAAGCAAATAATAATTTTAAAGGTTTAATTCTATCTGTATTTAATATATTCACCTGGAGAAACGCTTAATTAGGATTTTTTTTCTTCAAATCATTGGCCTAGAATTGGGGTCACCTCACTGGAGACCTGCCGTGTGCCAGCCTCCTTCAATGCCTCCATCATCCCATATTTCAGTTTGAGTACACATCATCGGCCTCTTCCTTTCGGTAGAAACATTCCAAATACTCAACATGAAAATACTGGAAACAGCGTATAAAATGCACATCATGCAAACCCCAAATCCCTGCGTGCCCGTGCAGCGCGTGGCCGTGTCACCTCTCTCTCCCCCTTTTTTTGGGACAAAGGGTGAGCCTATAAACACTGCTCACTTCAAATGACAGTGCAAAGCTTTTCTTTTCTCTTTTTCTTGACGATGATGATGTTAGAGTGTTGCAGCCCCAGTGAGTCATCGGTGGAAAGATGGAAGGAAGATTGTAGAAGAGTTATTGCTGTTAAATGAGTTTTGACAGCATGACATCACGCGGTAATTAAAAGAATTCCGGTTCCAGTTCCCGCGCTCGCGTTCGTTGGAGGATTGTGTCGCGCACCTGCAGGTTGGTGTGTGAGTGAAATATTTTCACTGGACGCAGTTCAAACTTTAAAGGAAAAGAGGGAGGGGGGTACGGAGGCAGCGGCATTACGCCATTCTTGCCTCTCTTGGAAAAAATAAAGTGGGCTTTAAAGAAGCTTCTTAGCAGACATCCAGCGGAGTCCGCGTCCCCGCAGCCTCCACCTGGACTTCTGCTGCGCGCACGGACCGGCTCTCTGCAGCACCATGCTCCTGACATGTGACGGATGGGAGGATGATGATTTGCAGGATTTGTTTCTTCAACTTATGAAAGCCAGTCATAGTCCACATCTTTGCTTTTACAACAGTGCACATGTCTCCAGCCGCCCGGGGACGGGGGACGCACTTGGTTTGACCTGCGGCAGAGCGCAGATGGGACTCCGAGGATGAAACGTTTTTCTTTTAACCACACAGCTCGTTTAGTTCTGCTGTTTATGACGATGACGGCCTGCCGAGAGGCACACGGACTTTAGGATGAACGTTGTGACGCGTGTCTTTCTTCTGCTGAGCTGCTGGACTCTCATCGACCTGCATCCCGTCCTCGGGTCGCTCAGCCGGACCAGACCGACCGAGCAGCACGAGCACCCCCCACACTCCCACCGGCTTGGAGAGGCAAAGGGGCGCACGACAGGCGTCGGGGAAAGGGAGCAAGCGCACGGGAGAACCGCGAGCAGGCCAGCGGGGACGTGGAAACCGTCCCCGGCAAACGCGGCGAGGATTACGCGCATCCGCGCGGAGCCTCCGTCAATCAGGGGCGAGAAGACGGTTAGTAAAAACGAACCTGCTTCCTCCACCGTGCCGGGGGACCTGGCACAACAGCTGCTGCGCCCGCGGGACGGACCGGCCAGCTTAGCGCACGCAGAGGCCGCGCGCTCCTGGCTGCCAGGCGGACACGCTCCAGTCAAAGCGCTCGCTCCCGCGGCTTTTAGCGCACATGCAGCAGGGAAGGGAGTCGGCACTGCGGCAGCTGGGGTCGCAGGAGTTGCCTCACCGGGGAAGAAGCTGGGCAAAGGTGCTTCCAGGGCCAGAGCAGCTGCTCCATTGCGCACGGCGCCTCCCCAGAGATCCATCCGTGCGCAGCACGCGGGTCCGGCGGCGCAGCGGGGAGTCAGCGGAAAGGCCCCCAAGGGGAGCGACCGGGAGGCTCCTCAGCGGCAGCCGCTGGTCGTTCCCCACGACTACATGCTGTCGCTGTACTGGTCTCTGTCCCGCGGGGACCTGAACAGCAGCGCCCTGTACGACGCGGGTCTGGCCAACACCATTACGAGCTTCGTGGATAAAGGACAAGGTAATCCCCCCAACACCCCCCCCCCCCCCCCCCCATCCTGGATTCTGACGGCAGGTCTGTGGAGCAGTGAGTCCTTTGTACCAGACATAACTTTCTGAGAACACACCTTGTACTTCTATAATTAACTGTGAGCCATTAACACCCCAGGTGATGGTCCGAGGTCTCATGTTGGATTAGTGTGGGGTTTGGCAGATTGTTGGTCAGTGTGTGGAGAGGCCTCGAGGTCAAACCCGCGTCTGGAGGTCACTGAGGAAGCAATAAACTGCGTGCAGACTGTGTTTGAGAGTCCTTGAGGGAGAACTGGAGCATCTGAAGCAGTGTTTCCCCTACAATTATAACAGGGGGACAATATATTTTTCCACCCATGGCAGTTCCACACAAAATATCCCCCCCGCCCTCCCACACTCCCCCGCCCTAAGGTTGTTAACCTGTAGGTAAAACACTGCGAAGGGAGCCTAGGGGAAGGAGATAACTGGTACTGAGTGAGCTATTACGCGGCTTAATGTCAATCTGCTCGCTAGGGACGTGACTGAAGCCTCTTAGCTTAGCATGAAGACTGGAAACAAGCGGGACATGTTGTTGTTGTTGTTATGGCGAGTTATGTTTATGATTAGACTTCTTATTTTCACCCTTGAACAGATCAAACAAACTAGAGAAGGCGTGGAGATGCTGCCAGGTGGATATTGTGACTTCCGTTAACCTCCATGTCCTGTCTTTATGCTAAGCTAAGCTACCACGCTGCTTTACGCGGCTTCATCAATATTCTCAGGCAATTTTTTTTGCATATTTTCCAGATTTGATGAAGATTGACCGAGTTTTGGACTCAGTTCTTCCCCTTTGATTGCCTTTTATTCAGACATGAATATTAAATATTAGTGAGAAATATCCTGGATTTGAAGCCAAGTTCCCAGGGGCCCCTAAACATGTACATGTGTATTTATTTATACCTACATATTTATGTGTGCGTGCAGTTGTGTTGAGGAGCGTGTTTCTAGCCATCTGCTGCTGTCAGTGATATACGGCCTCAGGAGGGTAAATAAACACTCCTACAGCCACAAGTAGGGTGGCCCCCCTGGGTCATGTTATCTTTACGGTGTAAAACTGTTTAGAACATTGTTCAAATGACCAGAGTTTAATATTTCTAACCCAGCCAAAGGCTTACATTTCAACCACTTAATGTACTTTTAATTTGGGCTTTATTTGTTTAGCGTGTCCTCAGCAAGTCGCTGGTGACCTCCTCCGCCTTTTCAGCGAGGGGGGGGTGAAGGCGTAACTGATGGCCTGACACACGCTTCTGCTCCCCCCTCCCCGCCCTCCCTCTCCTTCTAGTTGACTCACTTCCCCTTTCCCCTCCTTGCCTTTCAACCTCTCCTGCATTTGGGGGCATATTGATCATTTAATAATTCTAGTTTGACTTGAAAACAAAGCCTGAAAGTTTCTCCGTACTCACATGTTCATCCATTGTCTTTAAAGTATGTGACTCAGTTTGAGCTTTAATTAGATCTTCCACCGAGAGGTGCCAGGATGTACGTGTGTGTGTGTGTGTGTGTGTGTGTGCGTGCGTGTTGTGCATGGTTTGTTTCCTCCACAGCAGATGCTGGTTAACGTCTATCGGCAGTTAAATAGCTGCAGGTCCATAATAACGGGTCCGATGTGTCCTCCTTGTCTGGTTCTAATGGACTTCAATGAATGCTGAAGTCCTGGGAAGGAGAGGAGAATGACGTGAGAAGAAGCGAGCAGAGAGGGAGTGTGTGTCTGCTGTGTGTGTGTGTGTGTCCATTTAGAAGTTTACTGCTTTTCCTCAACGACAACATATGAAAACATGACACACCACTCGGTTCATGTTCGTGTGCTCATGTGTTAACATCTGTGTGTGTGTGTGTGTGTCTGTGTCAACCTACAGAAAAGGATTACAGGATAGCCTGATGTAAGGGAATGTGTGAATATTTGTGGTTAATAATGTTTTTTTAAACCTGTGGCGACAGCTACCGACTACCACATTACCACAGGTGATGTTTTCAAAATGAGAAAACATTCATTGTGTTTGACAAAGAGACGCTTGAATCCTTCGCCTGAGGATCCGGAACCAGTAAACATTTTTAAAAGTTGCAGATTGACCGATCTCTGCAGTCTTTGTGTCGTCGTCCACTCGGTTGGGAAATCATGCGTTTGTCTTTGTCCTCACAGACGAGCGGGGGCCTCAGCTCAGACGGCAGCGGTACCTCTTCAACGTCAGCTCCCTGGAGCGAGACGGGCTCCTGGGGGCCGAGCTGCGCATCCTGAGGAGGCGCCTGTCCGACCCCCGCAGGGCCTCGTCGGACGGAGGAGTCCCGGCGCCGTGCCTGAAGCTGTACACCTGCGCCTCGGGCAAGCAGCCCGCCGCTCCGCTGCAGACGAAGACCGCCGAGGACCTGCACAACTGGGAGGTGTTCGACGTGTGGAAGGTCTTCAAGGGCCCGAGGAACCAGCAGAAGCAGCAGTCCCAGCAGCTGTGCTTCGAGCTGGAGGCCCTGGAGCAGCGAGGCGGTCGCCCCGTGGACCTGCGCGCTCTGGGCTTCGCCCGGCCCGGCAGGACCAACAAGGAGAAGGCCTTCTTCCTGGCCTTTGGCCGAAGCAAGAAGCGCGACCTCTTCTACAACGAGATCAAAGCGCGGTCGGGCCACGACAACAAAACCGTCTACGAATACCTCTTCACGCAGCGGCGCACGCGGCGAGCTCCTGCGGCGAGGGTGCCGAAGAAACCGCCGCCGCCTCCGCCGCCACAGCACCAGGTGGTGAAGATGCAGACGAGGCCGCGGTGTCACCGGAGACGCCTGCACGTGAACTTCAAGGAGATGGGCTGGGACGACTGGATCATCGCGCCGCTGGAGTACGAGGCCTTCCACTGCGACGGCGTCTGCGACTTCCCCATCCGCTCGCACCTGGAGCCCACCAACCACGCCATCATACAGACCCTGATGAACTCCATGGACCCGGAGTCCACGCCGCCCACCTGCTGCGTGCCGACCCGACTCAGCCCGATCAGCATCCTCTACATCGACTCGGCCAACAACGTGGTCTACAAGCAGTACGAGGACATGGTGGTGGAGTCCTGCGGCTGCAGGTAGCAAGACATTTCCAGCCCCTCCGCCTCCCGGGGGGGTTAAGACGGGTGGCGTTTCGATCACAGAGGCTCTCTCGCTTCAGCCGATTGCAAAAAAAAAAAACAGCCGTTCCTCTTCACGCTCGAGTGGACCGCATACCAAAGAGCGCCAGACGCCGCTGGAGACTAAACAGCGGGATGCTCTTTGACAGCCACTTCAGCGAGATGCCAAATAAAACCAGAGACACTCCCGGATCAAAGTTGTGATCTGATATTAGACTCAGAACAGATTGTAACTGCTCATGTTTGCACTCTTCAGATTTACATCTGTGTTCTGATTGGTGTAAAAACTTTGCGTGTAACAGAAAATGATGTTGAAACATACTATATATATATATATATACTCAAAAATGCCCTTTTCTCCAGCACTAATCTGCCATTGTGCCTTCGCCCATTCAGATGCAACAAGTCCTATCCCAGACTTTTTTTTAATGAAGCATGTGAAGAATTTCTGATGTGTAAATACAGCACAGTGATGGAGTGCAAATCTGACCTGCTCCAAATGTGGGAAAGTTGCATAAACTACTCTTCAATAAAAAATGTCTAATTGTCTGAGTTCCAAGCTCCTATCAGTAGGAACCTCTGCCCCCCGGACTCTGCAGACTAAACTATTGAAGGAGTTCTCAAGATGATCAGATGCCAAAGAGCAATTCGACGGTTTGCTTTGAAGGGTTTTGAGGTCTCTGTTTCAAACTGCGGTGAGATGATGGTAAGTTCTAAGAAGCACCAAGAAGTAAGGTGATGGGTAACAAGAACGGGTATTAAAAAAGCATCTTTCCCACTGTTAAGTCCCGCCCGTTGGATCAAAAACATTCCAAACCGCCCGGGCTCGATGTTCTTGTTTTGTTTTGAATACCAGTCAACGTGCTATTCTTTAAAATCAACAGAAAATACATCTCAAAAGCAGCAATCAAGCACCAGGAATGCGATCGCAGGCATTCCGCGGAGCGAAGGCACACAAAACATAAACTGTTAACTCATAGTATGTGAAACAGAACCAAGAGCAACCAAATGTCATTTCTCAACATCTTCGGTAAACAGGTCTTCTGCTGAATCTCAAGGGTATCGAGTCACTTATGTCTCATGTCCACATCTGCCTCACAATTAGTGGGGATTTCTACCAGTTGTGAAATGACAAAAAACAACGGTTTTTTATTTCAGATTGTTCCTATTTTATCACCACCATTATTACCAGTGCCAGTAAAAACAGGCCGTAACTGTCGCTGCGCTGTAACTTTAAGCAACCACAAGAATCCCTTTAGAGCTGAAGTGCGCCGGCCAGGTGCTGCTGGTTTTAGGTTGTAAACAATAATGACTTTGAATATTTTAATCCTAAAAAAAAGCGGCGCTCCTAAATCGTGCACATACACGAAGCTCAGTTCAAAAGGGCGCCGGCTCATTTCAGGCGTCACGGACGTCCCTCAATCAGAACCACAATGTAAATGTAAGTATATAAAATGAGGTGCACAGTGTCGATGCATCAAGAGATTACAACGTCCGGAGCCTTTGAGGTGGTGTGTGGGTAGATGGGTATGTATCCGTCTATCTATAACTATATATCTATATATTTATATGGATATATGTATACGTATATTCCCATAGATAGACAGGAGCTTAAAACCATCACTTGAGGCTGCGTTTTGCCATCTGGTTGTGACATGAAGAAAAAAAACAAGAAAACCGTTTTTAACAGCTAATAAAAGATAAAGACATTTACACTATACTGCCGTTTTCTTTGTGCCCTCTATAGATACAAAAGTTTTTGTTTTATCCTTTGTCTACGTTGGGTCAAATGGTGAATATGTTTGTTTAAAGTTGGTGATTTACAGCGCTTGTGATTTGTGTGTTGGTGAACAATCAGCTCATTCTTTTAAGGGAAGGAACCCATTCACTCGAACCTGACGGACCCAAGTTTAGCTGCGAACAACAAATGCCAGTTACAGATAAGAAGTAGCTGCAGTGTTATCTTTTTCCCAGCCTGAGAGCATTCAAACAAGGCCAAACCCACGTCCACGTGAACACAGCACTTATGGTTTTAAAAATAACTTAATTTATAAAGATATCACTTGTACATTCCAAGTTTTTGTGCGTATGTACGACAAAGTCAAAATTCGAAAAGTTACCGAAAACTTGAGCTAAATGGAAAAATTGGCAATGTCGCACACTGAAAAGTGCCAAAGCGAACACGCTGCTGCTAAGCACATGTCATCTTCCCCATCAACGGTTTCCATGTTAACATGCTGGTAATTGGGAAACAGCCCAAAGTGTCCTTAAGGGTGATTAGAATGTCAGTAGACATACACATATTTTAACACAAAAAAATTAATTCTGACCTGATATGTCCCAGTGTTTGGGTTGTTATTTTGTATTTTCCTGCCTCTTGTGTGCCATGTTAGCTTCCCTTTCCCCCCTTGTGTGTTTTCCTGGTGCGATTGTCTGCCTTGTTCCTAAATTGTTGCCCGCTGTGTCCAATCACCTGCATCTTCCCAATGTATTTAAACCATGTGTGTCTTCCGTGTCATTATCGGTTCCTCCGTGAAACAGTGTTCCTGCTATCCAGTGTGATCCTTTGTGTACTTGTGGTCCCCTGTGAGATTTCTGCCCGGGGGTTTTCTTTATTAAATTTGTTTTCATTTAAATGTTGGTTCTGCGCTTGAGTCCTTCTTCTGCCACACAACCCTCACAGCCAATGAAATGAGCTCAAGTTGTTATTTATTTGTCATACGCACAACATTTACCGAGGGAAGTAGTTGACATGGAAATACCAAGTCTGGTGCAAGTTAAATAAGGGATAAACGCTTCCATGAACAAATCATAAACAAAGTAATGCGAGTAAGTTAATAATGAAGAGGATTACAATTTAACAAGACATGTCAGAATCAAATTAGATGGCAAGCAAATTGTTTAATCCAAAGTAGTCAACAGCAGGAAGCTGAAAGTAGCTGCAGGCTTTTGAAGGGAGACGCTAGTGGTGAACAGCATTAAACAAACGTGCTGATAGATTTCCTCATGAAACTCTCACAGCTTGATACTGACCCTGAGATAGTCATTTCATTGCAATGCGAGATTAAATTATTCGTTTCAAATCCCCCAAAGAGCTTCCGCAGTCGCAGAAATTCCCAAAGTCGCCATCGGCTCGAACTCGTTCACGGCTGCTCCCTGTAAGCCGAGTCCAAGTGTGTAGCAGGAGGTCCTGAGGTGGAGGGTTGTTAAACGCACATTGGGAAGCACTGTTCCCCACAGGGAGGCCGCCTGGCTTTAATTATCACACATTTCCACGCATTAGCCCATCTCAGATACAAGGCGCTGGATCACACAAACAGCTGATTCAAATCTCCTCCTATGAGTTATGGTGATATTTCCAATGATTAATGACGGTGTACAAGTGTGCTGGCTTGACAGGAAATTAAACATAATGGGGAAATTGACTTTACGGTATGTAAAATCAAGTTTTTTTTTTTTTTTTACTTTTCCTCTTATCATGGAGCCATTGGAATATAACGGACTATAATGACTTGGAAGAGAGGCTCTTTTTTCAATATAATCTAACTGCTCGTGTCTTCATAAGACTGAGACAATTGTCCTTGAAAAGAGCTCATCTCCCCGGAAGGAAACCTTTTCAAAGATAATAATTAGAACTAATCTACTTTTTCTTTGCCGTTATCAGTTCTAATAAAATCAAAACGCTTCTTTTGTTAAAATGTAAAAATGAAACTGCCAGTATACAGCATTTAGCAGTTAGCTTAGCAAGACTGGAAGCAGGGGGAAACAGCTAGCTCGCTCGCAAGTTTGGCGTCAGTCCAGGGCCGGCCCGAGGCATAAGCGAACTTAGCGGCTGCTTAGGGCCCTCCAATCGTTTTTTTTTTTAACAATTAAATAACCTAAACAAGTGATATAAATGAATAAATGAATAATGTTATTAGTTAATTATCTAATGTTTGCTTTCATTATTTAAGTATCTTTTTTTGTAACATTCTATTTTTGATGATATTAATATTGCACATTTAATGCACATTTGCAAATAATTTATTTAATATGTTTTGTGACAGTTTGTATTCAGAAGTTTTAATAAAAGAGTATTTTAAGTATCGTTTTTTTTATTTATTTTGTATTATAACCTCACTGTATTCGTTTATAATTTTCTAATCTTCTAGCACAGGTGACTCTACGTGGTGGGTGGGGGGCCCCCGAATCAAATTCTGCTTAGGGCCCCTTAGAGGCCTGGGCCGGCACTGCCTTAGTCCAAAACAGGCAGAAATAAGAATCGAGCGTTGTTGGGATAGGAAGAATAAAGCAATGCCGCCTTTTAACAGGAAACAGGAAGCACAAAAAAACGTCCTTGACCTGGACCTTCATGCTTGCTGTGCTTTGTGGCTCTATAACGTCACGCTATTTCCTTCTTTGCTCATAAATGACTCAACTCCCAATTCCTTCAGCTGCTTTTTTGGAGGTTTTATTTGCTGAAACAACGATGACGTCAGTCTTTTTTGGGAATACGAGGTGTCAAAATAGTAACAGATCTCTTCCAGGGAGCGAGTGAAAAGGCTTATTGGAGCAGCAATCCGGTAGAGACATCTGAAGAAGGTGTGACATATCACGGACAGTCTTCACACCAGGTGAACCAACAGACTGTTGACTAAAAACTAAGTCACCTTTTTTTTGATGATTCCGCGGGTGCTTTTGCCTCTCACAACGAAAGGTCACGGAAAGCGGAGTCTCTGTGTTGTGAAGCGCTGCTGGCCCGACGCCACGGCCGTCCCGGCCCGGCCTTTTGGCCCACGCAGCCCTAGTAATCAGATTACGTTGCAGTGAACTCTGCGGTTCGGCCAGAAATCTGTAGTAAAACAGAAACACGGATTGTTTACGGGTGTTGGATTTCCTCGTCGCTGTTTGTGGCCCTGGATCTGTGTCAGGCCGAATCCAAGCGAACAGGATCAAGAACCTGGGTTTAAGAGGGCTATTGTGTTTCCACGCTCGGATGTAATCGCAAACACATGCCCTCCATCGTCAATGCTTGAGAAAAGATTCCTTTAACAGGGCTTAACTTCATTAAACACAACTTTAGTGATCGCCCATATTACTGGATTTAACAAAGATGTTTTGGGAAAGCATTTGTGTGTGTGTGTGTGTGTGTGTGTGTGTGTGTGTGTGTGTGTGGGTGAGAGAGAGAATACAAGAAACATACAAATTGACAGAAACATGCATGACACATATACAATAATTAAAGCACACAACCAAAATACACACAATGTGAACGCAATCATCAAATGAGAAGGCTGACCTGTAGAAATGCGTCTCGGTCTTAAATAGGAACAGATACAAGTCCTTGATCAGATGATCGGAGTCACTCTGCTGTAAACAAAGGCTCATGCAAGGCCTTGTGGGTAGTAAATAAAATTATGTTTTACTGGAAAACAACTACTGGAGGAAAGTAAGTCCTCAGATGAAAGTTTAACAATCATAGTTTCCATTCAAACGAAGGTGACCAGGGTCAAATATTTCTTCTATCTATTCTAGTAAATCTAAATCTCATTCGTGTTGGAATCTGTGCCCACTGTTATTTCAACAGGAAGTAAGTAAATTCTTATTTATTTATTTAGGGTCCAGCCTGAGCTCACCTGAGCGGATGGAACCTTCCAGTTAGGTGAGACTGACTCCCAGTTAGTACCACGTGGAATGAATGTTGTAGGTGAAAAGTATTATTGTCGTTAGATGATGTGATGCGTTTTGAATTGAAGATTCTTACACCCTCACTGTGTGTTGTGTTTTCCTTGACAGATGTTAGGGAGGAATTTTATCATGTGGCTGCGCCAAAAGCTGCTCAAAGAAAAACAGAGCTGTTTTCATCTGGCACGCCGTGTACGACACCTCCGTTCACAGCTGTGTGTGTCTCTCCCAGCATGCACCTGGGTGTGTATCTGGGTGGTTTTTTTTTACGTGCATATCATTTGGGAACTACATGCATTTACCTTCTCATTTGTGTGTGTCTGCAAGCATAAACTACGTTCTGGGGACATTCATCTTTTTCCAGGTTTTGGGGACACGTCTTTCTATTGAGGACTGAATGCACGTCATCGTAATGTATATCAGTTTATTTAGGGTGAAGACTACAGGCGGATCTGTGGCGTAACGTAAAATGGCTGTTACACTCTACGTTCATTGCATCATTTTCCCATAACACCACAGGGCTTCCAAACAAACGGCACTATGGATCATGGAGAACCATCAACAGTACCTAAGAATTGGACGTGGTCATGGTGACGTCCCACATTAAGGCAAACGACCATATCCGGACTGAAAAGGACGTAGACACAGCGTATACGTCTGTGGTAGAGACCTGTCAATCAGTGTGTAGCCCCGCCCCAAAAGCATCCCCTGATTTGTGGTCTATTAAACACCTGTCAAACAGCATGTAGTCCCGCCCTAAAACATCTTCTGCTTCGTGGTCTTTTTCACTGTAAATGGACCATCATTTACCAAATTAACATCACGCTGTATAGACCTGTCACGCAGCTTCCGTGTTTGTTACCGGAAATGCGCATTTGTCTTGGTGATCTTCTTCCCGTCTGGTCAGGGCAACGGCGGTAAACAAATGGCGCAAGCAGCAAGCAAGAGTTATTGTAGCTACCGGGCTGTTCTTGTTATTCCCAAAAGCAGCCACGTCTGTTGACGGTGATGTTCGACGAAAATGGATTCAGGCTATCCGGCGGGATGAAGGACCAGACTTTAGCATTAAAAAGGGGAATGGCGCTTTAAGACTTTTTCTTTTTTTAAGGGTTTTGAGAGTTTTCCTTAAATCAGGAAGACAATGAGTCAAACCAGCAAAAACAATGAACTTACTTCCACCCTGGAAATCAGGGGTTGTAATTCTCTCTAAACTCAAATCGTACTTCGTTTTCGGGGATGAAATGTGTGTCCTTACACCTCAGAGTGGGGATTTATTTAAGGTTAGGTGAAGGTTAAATGTCAGACAATGAATGTAAGTCAAAGAAATGTCTTCTAACCTGATTATACGTGTGTTTGTGTGTACTTTGAACCGGGTGGATATGAAAAGCACACAGACCGTGTTACACTCTAAATGTGCACCTCAGGAGGGGGTTGTTTTTCTTTAAAGTTCAACATCTTAAAGCCTTGGCAGAGGAGCAGCTGAGTACATTTCTGGTCCATTTAAAAAAGTTTTCATCATGACTTTGTGCTGGTGCTGCTGCTTTGCCCCCCACCCCCGCCCCCCCTCCTCTTCCTCCTCTTCCTCCTCCTCCAGGATTTAGTCAAAAAAGCCACAAGTTCTGTTCTGCTGTGAGAACATAGCTCTCTTTTCA
Organism: Apeltes quadracus; assembly: GCA_021346845.1. NCBI lineage: Eukaryota > Metazoa > Chordata > Actinopteri > Perciformes > Gasterosteidae > Apeltes > Apeltes quadracus. The sequence continues at coordinate 15,614,016 of CM037933.1, read as the reverse complement.
AGCTTGAGAGGCGGCCTGGAAAGCCTTTGACGCAGAGGTACATGTTTTGTGTTAATGTACAGAAGGTCTATTCACTTCTGTTCACTCAGAAGCAAAATCCACATTTGAGGCAGAGACTTGTTTTTTAAATGTCAGCATCAACAAGCTGCTTCTTGATGCTTTTTACTGAGGTTTCCTTAAAGCTGAGACGTTAATTTTGCATGCGTTTTCTCGATTTATCGGTTTCATTTAATCATAATTGTAATAATTGTGTAACATTTGACATGCCACCTGGTGAAATACTGCTAGGAACAACGTTTGACCTCACAATGAAGTCAAAATAGATTGGAAAAAAAGACTGAATGATGTTGAAACCCTTTCTGGATTTCTCAAACCAGAAATGTTTTTGTTCCAAAAGGATATCTGATCTTATTGGGGTCTTTAGTTTATTGTCTGCGTCTTCACTTCGGATGTGAGTGGGAGAGTTTATTCAAAACACTTGTGCCTTGTCTCGTGGAGGCACTTCACGTTGCCAGTTTTGATAATGATCGATGCCTCTGAACCAATGAGAATTTTAAACTACCTGTGGAAAGAGTAGACATTTAAAAGTCTGTCCATCCCCGTCGATCATCTAACGGTGATTAGTCCAGGTCAGTTTAAAATTAACTTTATTTCACTTAGAATGCAATATACTGTGTTTTTTCATCTCTACTATGCTTCATGAGCAAATAAACTGAACGTAAACCGTGAAAATAGATAATTGGGAGGATGAGATGACTTTCTCTCTTTTCCTTCTCTTGTCTTTTTCCCTCTCATACGTGCATGGATTCATGGCCACACACCAAGCCTGATAGATACCGGACATACACACACACACTCACACACACACACACACACACACACACAGCCTCACTCGGTGAACCTTTATCATTACCAGGTGTTGAAAAGAGGAGAATCATTGCTAATCAATCAGCATAACTCCCTTCTCATGTACCTCTAGTTGCCAGAAGTGAGTAAAAAAAGAAAACACGTGCAACATTTTGACCACCTGTGCGCTTCGACTCGAGGCGGCCAAGTTCATTCTTCACTCTTCCAACTGTCAGGATAAAGATGAATATTGAGGTTGGTTTTAGGCCGTCAAAAAGGTCCTTTTTATTTTTGGTGTTAAAGGTCATGAAAGTGATTCAAGGTCTTCTTAATCTTCTGAAATGAAATGAACAGAAAAAAAATGTCTACAGTTCCTTTAGGGACGTAAACAAACAAAAAATTGGATACGAACTTGGATATGAAAGATGTTTTATTCAAACCGCATCCAAATATTCCCCTTTTGACCTCTTTGCTCTGTTGAAGATAAAACACCTGCAACAATCAGCTGAACCCACTGTTTCCTGTGGTCTCTCTCCAATATCCACATCCATAAATCTGGTTGGAAATCAGCCATCAAAGCTGCTCCTAATATCTTCTGATGTCATCGTGGTCAGACTTTCTCTGCCGTATCAGAGGAGTCCAGCTGATTGCTGTCCGCGCAGTGACAACAGAGGCAGCTGGTGCATAAAGAATCACGCCGATTTGCCAGAACTCCGATTTTACGTTCAATGATTAGACCTCAACTTTGCAGCGGAATCCCTCTAACAGCAGGTTTTCATCAAGTCTGTTTATTCTGTGCAAAAGCCGGAGGATGAAAGCTACAAACTGGGGGGGTTTGCAGGACTAAATTCTCGGTTGGGAACCACGAATGTCCAAAGAGAACTGGATTCAGCACTGCTGAAGGTGCCTGGCGGTCTGCTCGGTGTCACACCTGAAGATCGTTTCACACACACACAATGTCTTTGGGGTTAATTGAAATGACATTCGGGATGACCAGGGCCGGCCCAAGGCATAAGCGAACTAAGCGGCTGCTTGGGGCCCCCTGGCTCTCTTATGCTGCAAGCAGCCCCAGTTTTGTATTATAACCTCACTGTATTCGTTTATACATTTCGCTATAACAGTATAGCGTGACATTTGTGCCAATAATCTTCTAGCACAGGAGACTGTGCGTGGTGGGAGGGGGGCCCCCAAATAAAATTCTGCTTGGGGCCCCAAGAGGCTCGGGCCGACACTGGAGATGACCCAGCTTTTTTTCGGTCATTTGAAAGCATGAAGAAGCACATCCGATGCCGGCCCAGTCATGTATGTCTGTGGATTTAGTTATATGTGTGTATATATGTATGTGTACTTGTTCTTGCTGAATAGCAGCCTCTTGTAATGCTCATGTGGAACCGACCGGATGCTGAGGGAAAGCCCAACACAGGACTCAGTGTGTTTCCTCAGTGACACCTTTAGTGCTGCGCTCTTCCTGCCGCTGCTTCTCTTCTGGCCAAACGGCAGCAGTGAATCAATCAGCGCCGCCACTAAATCACCCTTAGATTCGGAAACGCAGAGTAGCGAGACAGACATTTGTTTGTACGAAAAACGTTACAGATAATTAATGCGCCAAATTCACCGTGCACCGACTGGTCAGTTTATCACAGTCAGCAGGAAGAGAAAAAAACTACACATCCAAGTTTCACATCGCTTAGTGAACACACGCACACACACACAGAATAGCTGTTTTCATTCACAAAGTTAGCATGTCGGACCCCCTGCAGCCCCCCCAGCTCCCCTCCAGCCCCCTCCAGCAGCTCCTCACGACGAGGCAGGCAGGAAACACGGGTGGTACGAATTCTTTAACAGTCTCCAGTCGCAGCGTTTGGCCGTCTCTCTTCTCCATGAAGGCATTCCAGGAGAGACGGATCATTTGTCTGTTTCCTCCTATTTGCATCCACGCCGGGGCTCTGAATGTGTGTGTGTGTGTGTGTGTGTCTGTGTGTGTGTGTGTGTGAAAGAAAGTCAGACAGATTGTGAGTAATCATGGTGTAAGAGTGTGTAATCTTGTTGGAACACACACTTAGTAGACAGAAAGTGGGAGTGTAACATGTGCAGGAGTAAATATGTTAGGACACATTCACATCTTGTGTCTTTGTGTGTGTGTGTGTGTGTGTGTGTGTGTGTGTGTGTGTGTGTGTGTGTGTGTGTGTGTGTGTGTGTGCGTGCGTTGAATTTTAATCAATAGAATGGGTTTTTGGTTGGTATTCATAATAGTCATGAAAGAAGTCTGTGTGTTTTGTGTCCATTTGCTTTGTGTCGCTCAGCGGCCTAAACGCTGGGATGCGTGTGTGCGCGTGTGTGTGTCTGTGTGTGTGTGTGTGTGTGTGTGTACATGCGTGTGGAAGAAAGAGGGGTCTATTTAAGCAGCATTACTCCGGTTGTGAGCTGCCAAGTACCTGTCGCCCGGACTTTGCCTTCCCTCATTGTCTTCTCTTTCTCAATATGGCCAGCACCTGCGGAAACAGTGAAGACACACACTCTCGCAGGCACAAACACGCGCACAAACACACACTCAAGTGTTGTCTACACGGTGAAACGTGTGGTGCATTTTGCACGCATTTTGGAAGACTCACCTGTCTCACTTTTGAACTTTGAACTGAATTTTTTTTTTCTCCTTGAGTTTCATGCGATTCACTTTCTCCGTTCTTTGTGTCTTTATTTTCACACACGAATTGTGCGTGTCGCTTTTATTCGTGCCGGTCTGATTATGCTGCGTCCGCCCCAAACACGTCGCAAATGTTTTGCCCGTTTGATAACTGTTCATGTTACAAAATGGTCTGCCCTGTTATTGGCTCCTTTAAGGAGGAGTCAGTGTAAATATGGCTTTGTTATAAACCCACCGCCATCTGAAGCTCAGTGTTTTTGACAGCTCCCATTGTTGCATGGGTATGTATTTTTGTCCGAAACTACGAGCTGCGAGCCTCATCGTCGGGACGTCGAACAGGGTTAAGTGTTGTCCGAAGAGCCCGTGAGTTGGGCCTGGTTGTCCACATGCGTTGGACCCGCTTTACACCCTGCAAGAAAACAGGCTTCCACTGCGGCCGCTAGGACAGTGGTCACCAACAAGTGGCTCAACGGACTCCTCAACGTCCGCCTGTGCAGAAATAACATCCCTGCCCTGTCAAGTGTCGACTGGCTTTACCCCTGACTCGGCTATCCTCCGTGCGCAAGTCGCTCGTTAAAACCTCTTCCTGTCAAACATCCCGCGAGGGAAGTTCTGCACGGCGGCCAACTTGGACACCGTGAAAGTTGGATCGCAACTCGGCGGCACAAACCAGATACACAAACGCAGACCCGACACACCCACGCGGAGCCGCTTGAGGGCCCGACGTAAACGCCCCACTCCCACTCTCATCCTCTTCATAAACACCGGCACTCCGACGGGGAGCCACGCCACAATAAACCCAACGGAACCGCACCAATGGCAAAATAAATATCACCACAGGGTGGCCTGCAAATACTATACGTGTATATTTATACATGTATTTGTGTATATATATATATATATATATATATATGTGACCTGTTCATATGCATTTGTAAAAGTCTACTGGATTAATGTACAGGGACACAAAACATTTTTTTTAAATCTTATTTCTGCCCTAAAACGAAAGTTCATTTCAGACAACAAATGCACTTAAGTTCAGGAACAACTATGTTCATCAACAAAATTGTCAGCTGGGTTTAGACAACAATCGAATACAAGTGAAACAAACCGAACAGCGAATCAATGATGTTAAAAAGGTGCACCGCTACCTTGGAAGGGACACAAAGTTCGGAAGGGGGGGGGCTCTTCATCACCGGCTTCTCCCCCCCCCTTCTAACTTACCCGTCCCCTCCGGTGTGTGTGTTCAGAATCAGAAAGACGCATTTGCCAGGTGTGCTGGACATCTGCAGTGTGGGCCGCAGTGTATTTCAGTCTTCTTCCCGTGTTTAAGAAGAGCACTGAGGTGTGAGGACGAATCAAAAGGCCGTGTCCCATATCCCGCAGCTTGTATACACAAATCAGAATTAGACATTATACATCATAACCTTTTACGTTTTTTTCATTGTAAGACACATCCAATTGGTGAATTTCATTCGCAGCCTCAGAGGCACTTTACCTACAAGGGCATTTGAACGCCGGGGGTTTTCTTGTGTGCCGTGTCAGAAGGAACGAGAGGCCTCTGGGTGGCTCTTTTTGTTTCCAAGCTCTCTCCATGTTGCGTAACATGAAGCACTGATTAGGAAGGGAAACACAGTGTTCTGGTTGCATCCACACACATGCACTCTGCGTTAGCCGACTGAGCCTCGTTAAAGGAATCCATCTCTGGTTTGTGTAACCGAACCGCAGCTCTTTGTCCCTCACAGCTGAAATGGGACCATTTCCTGATAAGATAATCCCGTAATAATGTTTTCCAGCTTTTCTCTTTCAACCTCTTCTTTTTCTATTGCATGTGTCTTCTTCTCTGATTGCTCCAAAACCACCAAAATAAACGTTGTATGTCCAAAAGGTTTGTCCAAAATGCCTTTCAGTCCACTTGAGACATGAACACATAACAGTGTGTAAATACGCATTGGATTTCTCAATGAAACTCGGGCATTAAGTCCCGAAATGAGACGGACACCTCGAACCCAGAAGAGACAGAAAAGCTACAAAAACGACCTCAAAGAGACACGAAGAGACATCGAGTACCATGGAAAGGAACATATAAACCACAAACAGATGCAATATGGCTGCAAAAAGACATGTGGCTTCAAAAACAAAAAAACTACAATGATGACTTTAAAGAGACAAACAACAAGTATAACGCGACAAAAAATGACCTGAACAAGAGACAAAACAATTAATTATCTTTTTTTTAAAACGAAGGATTGGCAGTAGATATTTCATTCACATCATATTAATGGCGCTGAAGTCTCTTCCCCTCTATAACGAGGCAGTGGGGAATCTCCCTTATTGCCAGCATGGGGAGCCATATTAAACACGAGACCTGCGCTGTTGCACCAACACCATAGCTTCCTTTATTTCAGCGGGGAATACGGCCACAAAAAGAAACAAAACCACTTCCTCTGGGAGCCTTCGCAGAAGTAATGAACTCCGATGCCGCTCATATTGGGACTTCAACGGAATACAGGTATGTTTTGTTAAAATTTCATCACACACTGCCCTTGCGTGAAAAACCCGAGCCCAGCGAGTAAATACAAGGTTCTGCTGTTTTCAACAATGCCGGCTGAATAACGCCTCAAAAGCCGTGTACACAATGAGGTCACTTCCTGCGTAAAACGTTTTCCGCGTGCCCCCCGAGCGCTCGCAGTTCAACCGAGTCGACGGAAATGTTGATGGACTGCAGCGTTTCATACGGTGGCAGCAGATCTTTTTCTGGCACCGAAAAGCCTCTTAATGCCGGGGAAGGAGCCGGAGGCCAAAAGTTCAACATCAGCTGGGCTGTAAAGGGAAACGTGTGTGACTGCGGGGCTGAGTGCGCCACACAACCGGGGCAACAATAACTCAAAATTTGAGTGAATGATGTTTCGTGCGGAGTGAAGCCCGGCTTAAGGAAACACCAGAAATAAAAAGAGGGTGTTGCTGTGGGAAAAAAACTTTGCAAAAGTCGAGAGAGAAAGAAAACAACCTTTTCCTGATGGTTATGAATGAGTTTGTGTGAATATAAATCCAGCAACACAAACATATCTTTAATTTATGGTGAGATTATCTGATTCATGGCCTCAATCTTTTTTCTGAGGACAGAGGAGAAATTCGTAAACACACCACTACAAGTACAGGTATAATTTAGACCTGACTTATTGTACTTTACCTTCACACATTCCGTTTACATGTATGCAGGCTCTTTATGTCAATGTATTGGTTTCTCTCTAATATCTACTACATAGACATATTTTTCTATTTTTCTCACAGAAGTACCAAGCAGTGAAATCTGAGAATTAAAAGTTGAGAAATTAAACCAAATGTGGGAGGGCTACAAACTGCAGGTGCTTAAATGCCACTCAAGGCTGCAAAAGTAAGTCAATTCCTGTGGAAGTACATGCTAAAATGTCCAAAGCTAAGTAAACATATTTAAAGCCTGGTTAATAAAACAAAACATGTGTGATGTCTGTGCAGTGGTAAATTCTTTGTATACCTCACCAGTTTAATCGACTTTATGGCTTAAATTTGGGCCTAATTACGGGCGTGGCCTCTTTGAGTGACAGGCGGTTGTAGTCTTATTCCGTTTTTTAAATAATAATTTACTGTAAACCAAACGGTTCTCAACTGGGAATTTTAAAAGACATACCGTAATGTCTTATACGGTGTCACTTTATTTTTTACAGTAAACCTCTAAGCTGCCAGTAATTTACCGTATATTTCATGGTTTTCTTTTTACATTGTGTCCATTATTTTAATAATAATTTAATAAATTTGAATTTTACAGGGTGCAAAAAGACATACCGTAATGTCTTATACGATGTCACTTCTTTTTTTTTTTACGGTAAACCTCTGGCAACCACAGCTGCCAGTAATTTACCATATATTTCATGGATTTTTTTTTTTACAGTGTGCCTATATACCAAAACATTATTGTAATTTAACTCTATCTCAAGAGGTTGCGCTCATTTCACATATATTTCTGAAAGAGTGTGTGTGTGTGTTGGAGTTTCAGATTGATTCAGAGTGAGAACATAACCAGAAAGTGGGGACATTTTGGGCGGCCCTCACTTAAGGACAGACATTCAAAGGACTGATTGATGGTAGGCTTCATGGTTCAGGTCACAATTGGGCAATTATTGGCTCACGGTTATGTGCACAGTCGTGAGGCAAATGCATTTAGTCGAAGACACAGAAGTACGAGGTTGTGTGCGTGTCATAACCAATCCCAGAATAATCATCATAACATTTTTTTTTCAAACTTAAGTAGAAACAGCAGTTGTTTTACTTATTTTCCATTTCATACTGCAGCTCATAAAACACACTTTTTTTTTGTTGCTAAATCTGATAATACATTTGGATGCATCTTCTCTTTATAAAAACAAATGCGGATGTGTTCTTCTCTCACTCTTAATCCTCTGTTCTATTATAATTCTTCATATGCAATATTATTCCTCTTCCGCTATGCAATAGATCAGAGATTCCCAACCTTTTTTGCCTCACAGTCGGTTTCATGTTAGACATTATTTTACGGACTAGACTTGAAGGTCTGGTTATTTTTCAAAATAATATACTTTTCAGAAAAAAACTGGCCTGGTACACGCCCACAGTCCGGTGTTTTGGGACCATTGATGTAGACGGCCCAACTAGTGATGACTAGTGATGTTGAACAGTATTTGAAAGAAAAAAATAAAACAAAAACTAGTAAGTAAAAACTGCTTTTATTTAGTAGAAAAAGTCGACACATTTCTCATCTAATTGCTTAAAAAACGGAAAGACAGAAAACATCAAACTTGGCACATTGCATTCTAATTTTGAACATATAAATAAAGTAAATGATAAATGGCACCAATACTGCAGCCGTGTTGCGGGTAAGGAGGGATGTCTAATTGGTTATAATATCTTAAAGTTGCATTCTCTGTAGTGACCGCCAGGGGGCGACTCCTCTGTTCCTGTCTATGGGAAATCGACTCTTCTTCTCTCTTGATTTATTTCCACAAGTAAACATGAGTTTATGGCCTCAATCTTTAGTTTCAAAAATGATGCTCCATTTAGAGTGAAATTGAACCTTCTCACGTGTCCGTGAGCCCTCTGCAGGCTGTACTGGCCTCACACACACATGCACACTGGCAGAGAAGCCTTCCGCTATTTGACTCTCCGCATTTGGGCCTTTTGGTGAACCCGCGAGCAAAGACCCTGCACCTCAAACAAAGAAGTCAAATGTCGGTTGCTGCGAAGGGACCTCGGCTCCGCCGCCTGAAGGTAACTGTTAAAGCGTTTTTTATCTCTTCATCTGAATCTCGCAGCCCGCAGCCGCTGTGCCTCAGAGCTTTGCCCCAACAAAGGGGGCTTTATCCCTTCCTGTCAACCACCTTCCCTCTCTGTTACCCCCACTTCTCTAACATAGTGTGTTATTGTTGAACTCAGACCTCGGACATCACGGTTGGAGAGAAGGTAATGAGAGGGTTGAACACAATGTTAAACCTGCTCTCACTCACTGCTTTAAAGAACCTTGCTTTCTGATATTTGGAGATACTGAGTAATCGACTGATTATTACAGTTAGAGTTCTTCCAGAAGTAGTTCCATGTGAGTTTTTTCCAGCACTCAGAGCCCAACAAAGCCCACTTTGTGCTTCACCATCAACAAACCCTCTTTTTTTTCGTCAGACATTGTGCTGATGTCGACATAATAAAAGGTCAAACTGCTCTACAGTCTCCTGCGGGATTGATCCGGAGGCCAGTACAACCTCGCTGACTCCAAACCCCACTTTGCAGGGCCACCTCGCTTCCATGCACAGGTTGCAATAAGCCAAGACGTCGATGGCCGAAACCAAAAATTGCCAAACGACAAAAAAACTCATTAGCTGTGTCTCATTTCGTCGGCTGAATCCTCGGACCGGGCCTTCCTGTCTACACGGGCCGGTCCTTCAACGACCACGCAGGCTTAACTGGGCGGTCTGTGAAAGAGGGTCTCTGAGGTAATCTCTTTCCCCCACACCAACGCTATTTATTGCCACATGACTGTACATTATTAACGGCCCTTCCGCAGTTAATTTTAGTTGAATTAGTTGTAGTTGAGTTCATTTTAGAGTTGTCCCCCGTGAAGACTGAGGTGTCTGTTGAAAAGATCGCCTGCATGTGACAAGCAAAAATGGCTTTTGTAGAAAAACGCACGAGAACGAGAAGTGACTTTCTGGTACGATGTTCCAGACATCAGGGTCGTTGTGCATGAAGCACCTTCTATTCCACCAGCAGGAACGTGAAGTGAAACTGAGAGGGGACGATACGACTAGTCTAGGTTGTGGCTTCCTTCCTTTGAAGATTGTGTAGACCCGATGAACTACAGCTTTCTGCAAAGAGTCGTAGGTACCCCACTGCGTTCTAGAAGTGCAAAGTCGCAGGGCTACAGAGGCTTCGTTGAACTGGCCAGTCGGCCGTTTGCTGGACGCAGCCGGAGTCCAGGGTTTGAGCTCTTCCCAGGATCTTGTGTTTCCACACAAAGGCCCAACAAATCAAAGGTTGCACCAATTTGGGTTTTGTTTATTTGAGTTTCAGGTGAGCTGACCCGACACAGTGAGCTTTTTTATCTCTGTCATCCTTTGATGGCCCAGCCTGGCTCATCTTGAAATCCGTGCCCTGATAGGTTCCAGACCACATGACCCTGAGAGCAATTCAGCACGTAAAGGCAATTTCAATCCACTGCACAGTTTTAGGATGACTCGCTGCGTAACTGTTGCCACAACGTGCTCTGCTCTAATGCCAAAGGTTTGTTTCCCACAGTGGATGTATCATTTGAGGTCGCTCCACAGACTTTCCAATAACAATGGGTCTAAAACGGTTGTTGAGTCTTGAGGCTAAATTTATCCACGCTGTGCCACTATGTACTAATGTCTGCAACTTGATAAACAACTTTGAAGAACTAAGGAACGCTCCTAATGGGTCATTTCAACTGATTGTTGCTAAGCCACCTTGCCAAACACATACCGTCATCACGCACGCACGCACGCATGCACAAACACACACACACACACACACACACACACACACACACACACACGCATACCATTGGTGCAGATGTGTGTTCAGGTTTAGGTTTGCTGTAGCTGTTCCCTCTGGGGAACTCCCATGATGCCTTGCACCTGCTCCACAAAACTTAGTCAGTTCTGCTTCCCGGCCATCAGTTAACGCCAGCCACCGGATCCAGGACAGAGGAGCCAGGACACATGAGCCAGGACACAGGAGCCAGGACACAAGAGCTAAGGACACAGCAGCCAGGCCGTGAGAGCCAGGACACAGGATCCAGGAGACAGGAGCCAGGACGCAGGAGCCAGGACGCAGGAGCCAGGACACAGGAGCCAGGACACAGGAGCTAGGACACAGGAGCCAGGACACAGGAGCTAGGACACAGGAGCCAGGAGACAGGAGCCAGGACGTAGGAGCCAGGACACAGGAGCCAGGAGACAGGAGCCAGGACGCAGGAGCCAGGACACAGGAGTTAGGACACAGGAGCCAGGACACAGGAGCTAGGACACAAGAGCCAGGACACAGGACCTAGGACACAGGAGCCAGGACACAGGACCTAGGAAAAAGGAGCCAGGACCACCAGAGTAAGTCAGTGACTCGGTCGGTCAAACCCACTACGAAGGTTCAGCCTCGCGACCTCTGAAGGGCATCTGGAGGAATCACAGTGCAGCCGGACGGGTGAGAGGATGTGTCACCAAATCTCCAGCTTTCTTTCTTCAAACCACGACCACAATAGTGTCCTTGTCTTTACGGTAACCATGACGACTCAGGTCAGCAACAGGGAAGACATTTAAATCCAAAACCGCGAGGGCGGAAGTCTGCATGTTGTTCCATGGATCGCTCCCAAAACACCAGAGAGGAAAACTGGAAAGCTTACATTGAGTGACAGCTCAGTTTGCTCAAAACCAACAGCAAGAAAAAACAACTACAATGGGATATAAACAAAACCAAGACCGTGCAAACAACCCTTAAGGCAGACAAAAGAATTACAAAGACAAGCAAAAACAAGCAACGGGTTCATCAAAACAACTGTAAAGTGATGCGAAATGAAGATAAACACGAACAGAAAACGTACAAAGTCACACAATATTTTTCTGTATCTTCACACGTGTCTTTTGTGTTTGTGGGATGTTGTTTAGTGTCTCTTTGTGTTTTTGGAGGGACTTTTTATCCATTTGAATCACTATAAGTCCAGAATGGACAGACTTCCACGTCCTTGTCCCTCACTGTGGTCCTTCGTCAATCGCACTCTGGCACGTTATGCTCGTTTTTCTTTCTGTCACATACTTTTCAAATTAAAAGCACTGAATACAATAAAACTGTCAGCGCATTGTTTTTATAAACGTTACTTCCTACGATGTTTCCAGATCTTTTACTTCACTGTCAAACCTATAAACATGTTTCAGGGATCTATTTTCTTAATGAGCTCATAAAACAAAGTTTTATTCCTGAAACTGTGATGATTTAAAACTCATGGCATCAATGTTAACCTCAGGTTCTCAACCATCTCAGAAAAACGGATTTTCAAAGTGTTTTTTGCATGTAATACATGTGTTCAAGCCAATCATAACGCAGCGCTCGTGTTAAAAGGAAGCAGAGTTCTCTCAGTGGTTTGATTATTTAACTTCAGTATCAAAACACATACACACACACATCCATAGTCATTGTTCTCGATTATTGGTGATAAATTGATGTTGTTGTCACAATGTTGTTTTTAATGAATTATACAAGTAGTGAGTAATCACTCTAGAAAACGCGTATTTTAGACAGTGTTGTTTGAAAACTACACACATTTGGAGGCAGAAGTAAACCAGGAAGTAGACAATGATAAAATTAAATATTTTCGCATAGATTAACCTGTTTGTTAACCACATATATATAAATATATGTCTACATAGCCACCTCCTCCTCCTCCTCAGCCTCCTTCTCCTCCTCCTTCACCGTCTCCTCCTCTTTCTCCTCAGCTTCCTACTCCTCCTCCTCCTCTTCCTCCTCCACTGCGGGCAAGGTAAACCTTCGCTCCGGCAAAGGAAAACATGGAAAAGGCCGCGCTGCCCCGTAGCTGTCATGATGTCATCGAGCACTCAGCTTAAGTTATCTGGAGTCGCTTTATGACTCCACCGCCCGTGTGTGTGTGTGTGTGTGTGTTTGTGTGTGTGTGTGTGTCTTGAGCAGAGCATGTTTGTGTGTGTGTGTTTTTTTACAATAGGCGGGCTGAGCTGCTCACCTAGCCTAATTAATCCTGACAAGTTCTCCAACCTGGATTACGTTTCTCTTTTCCCTCAACCCCCATCCAGATACCATACATTTGATTTTATGTATTTATTGAATTTTAACACAGAAGACTTCACCATTCCCTCCTTCCGTCTGCTTGTTTGTTCTGTATTGACAAACATTCATCAAAACAGTGCACGTGTGTGTGTGTGTGCATGTGTGTGTGTGTGTGTGTGCACGTGTGTGTGTGTGTGTTTGTGTGCGTGTGTGTGTGTGCACGTGTGTGTGTGTGTTTGTGTGCGTGCGTGCTTGTACTTGTCATATATTGTCTGTCAATCTGCACGATTCATTTTTTCCACCAGTTGTAGTCGTGGAACAAATAACCTGTAAAAACACTCAAAACAAGCGTACCGGCACACACACACACACACGCACGCACACACACACACACACACACACAGGATTTACAGGTGGCGCTACGTGTGACTAATGGGCTGGTTGGTTTTGCTGTCATGTTATTTCCCCGCAGTGGGGATATCTGGCACCTCTCCTCTTGGAGCTGATGATGACATCATCCCTCCCTGCTTTTCTGTGTGGGGTTAGGAGGGGGGGTGGAGGGGGGGAGTTGAGAGTGTGGGGGGTGCGGGGGGGTGTATTGGTTCAAGATCTCTAATTACTATGTAAGTCATATGTTTGTTCTACTCCACCACCTCCCCGTCTCTTTCTACTTCCTGGTTCATGGTCATGTTGATAACGTACGGAACAACATTGTAATTTGACGTAACCATGGCTACGGAGTCACTTTTGCGTTCAATTCCACGCTGTTTAACTCGCATTGACTCGTACCGATGAGTTGCAGTTAAGTTTAAGAATAAAGTCAGGATATAATAATAATAATAATAAAAGAATGTTGTCATGTTTCAAGCATTAAGTTGCAATACTGTATGAAGAAGTATCAGTATCACATCAACCATATTTGTTAAATGTGAAATAAATCTGGTCCGTCCTCATGAAACTATTGTAATTAATAAAGCTAATAGAATAATCGAGTCGTCTGCTGAGAAGCCTCTGACTGTAGTCTGGCTTCTCTCTCGACATTTAAGTGGGCGCTGAGCTGCTGCTGGTGAGGGTTCAGCCCTGGGAATGTGTTTGTGCCCCTGTTTTTAAATGGTTTGTGTTTCTTTCTGTGTTTTTATGTGTGTGTGTGCTTGTGTTTTCAATTCCTGAGCTCCAGGAGGCCGTAAAGCAGGCTGTTGGCATTCAGTGGGTGATTATATGTTAGCACAAACTTTACAGAAGTGAGGTCACCCCTGCTGGAGTGCTATTTGGTGTGTGTGTGTGTGTGTTTGTGTGTGTGTGTGTGTGTGTGTGCGTGCCAACAACAACACTGAGTTGGCTGCACTGGTCTGGTCAACCTGTTGGCTTGTCACTGGCCTCAGGTCTCTTTTCTTCCATCCCTTCCTTCTTCCTCCTTTCCCTTCCCTCCATCATCCATTTCACCAAATACCCCCTTCCATCCATCTATCCTTCTATTCGTTCCCTCCTCCCTCCCTTCATTTATCCCTCCCTCACTGGCATCACCCATCATCACGCCTCCATGAATAATACATCCTCAATCCTGTACTTCCTGCTGGTAGCTACTTAAACCTCCATTACCATCTCAGCTACACGTAACTAACTGTTCAATGTCATTGATCTTCTCAACATTAATCTATTACAAAGTCAATTTAGCTGACAATGTGTGTCAGCTTTCTTTTAATAAATGATCTGAGCACGTTACCAAACGTTTTCTTGCGGACCTGCTGCAGTTGAGCAGCGGTTTTAGGAAGTTTAGGAATTCCACCTCATAACGGCACCACATAGGAAGTCAGAAGATACGACTTGATGCGGGAAGGAAACATGAACATCTGCCCACGATGACAGACAACAACCTTCTGTTCCAGTGGACAATAAGATATTTGACACATGCAAAACCATAATGGTGGTACCTCAGCGGAGGGCAATAGATATTTGATCATCGGACATTTGATTGCGTGTCCCAAGTCTCATAGCTACCTTGCTTGTACATATTATACCCCGACAAACACCAACGTGTGTTGACTCCACGTCTCCTCTAACCTCTCACCGCGCTCTCAGCGTACAGCGTGCACATCGTCGCAGTAGCCGCCCGCCATCAGCATCTGGGTTGCCGCGGCGACGCGTTTGGAGTGTTCATGGAGTGTAACTGAGCTTTTCCATTTGTTTGGTTTACTGCTCAGGTGATCGCAGATTTTGTTTCCCCACTTCGTTGAGCCGGATTTGCCACACTGGTGCCCACCGGGTTCCTTTGTTGCAGAGTCCCAACCTGCAGATGCTTTCAGTTCCCATGTGTCTGGCGCGCACTTACACGCACACACATGTGCGCACACACACGTATGCGGCCCGCAAGCCCAGAGGCCAAGTTGTGGCACACACTGTGTGTGTTAGTTTTGTATGTTTTCCCTTCGCGGCCATAATCAGGGGCGTCTTTGACATGTCACAGTTTCCCCACCTGGCCGTGACCTGCGCACAGCCAGGAAACACTGAACAAACCAACCGCGCTCGAGCGTGTGTGTTTGTGTGTCACTGAGACCAAAGGACAGAAATTGTGTGTCTCCATGGAAACTTTGTAACAGCATTATGTCTGCACATGAGGACCCTTAATGTATATATACAGGGTATACATATATATGACTACTAAATGAGTCACATGTCCACCCTGTAGCGCTGAAAGCACAAACTTAAACAGCATCGCTCACCTGAAAGTCTGCAAGCGTGTAAGAATAACACAACGTGGGGATCTCACGGTGGGATCGCTCGAGACGCTCATTGATGCAAAGAGAGCCGAAGAGTCAGAGAGATTTGACGGCTCCTATTGTGTCTCCTTCCTTTAAATTAATTGCATGTCCTTTGTCTCTCTGTAGCTGTTTTGTGTGTCTTTGTAGTTGTTTTATATCTCTTTGTAGTCATTTTGTTTCTTTGTCATCCTTTTGTGTCTCTTTGCAGTTGTTTTGTGTCTTTTTGCAGTTGATTAAGGTCTCTGTGATGTCATTTTGAGTCTCAGTGTTGCCATTATGCGTCTTTTTGTAGTTGTTTTGTGTCACTCATTGTTAGCATGTCTTAGCAGAGCCCCCCTGGGTCTTTGTCCCTTGCCTTTTACCATATCTGCATCAATCCTTTGAATGGAGACAAGACAGACCACAGCAGATGTATTTAAATAAAGAAGACGCTCACTCCGGAGCCACGAGCCAACGAGTGGACGATGAAATCCGAACTCTCCGCTCCTCCTTCGAGGAGACACAAACACCTATACAGGCACATACACACACAAACTGCATTGCCAGGAAACACTTTAGTGACACTTTTTGTAATTTCTAACTCCTCAAGAACATGTTTCTCTCTCTCTCTCTTTCTCTCTCTCTCTCTCTCCCTCCCTCCCTCCCTCCCTCCCTCCCTCCCTCTTTCCCTCCCTCCCTTTCACCAGAGAGAAGGGGCAGAGGAAACAAAGGTCAAGTTGATATTTGAACCCTCACATGTTCCGGCCTCTCCTCACAGACACGCGGTAACGCGCTCGTGTGCTAAACGTCAGCCTGAAGTGTGCGAGCGCCTTGTTTACACGCTCCCCTCCACCCAAAAAAAAAGATTAGATCAGATGTTCACCTTGCAATAAACAACAAAGCAGACGCTCAGATGGGAGAGGCTGGTGAATGCAGGCGGATGGGGTGTGCGGTAGGGGGCAGTATTGCAAAGGCAAAAAAAAATGTAAATATGTAATAAGTAAAATGAGTCCACAGTGATGAGAACAAACAGCGGTGTAACACGAAAGCATGAGCGCAATGGAGGGGAAGGATCAATAATGACCTAATTACTCAGAAGATGATTGATTAACTGTTAACTTTTATGTTGTGTGCTTAGTGAGGGAAACAAAACAATATCGCGTTTACACAGGGCTCCACTCAGGCCCCTCCTCCTCGACCTGGTCCTCCTCCTCTTCCACTAACACCTCCTGACGCAGGACCGGGTACCAGCCTTCTGCAAAAACCGATGACCTCACGACGCAGCTGCTCTGTGTGTCTGTGTGTGTGTGAGTGTGTGTGTGTGTGTGTGTGTGTGTGTGTGTGTGTGTGTGTGTGTGTGTGTGTGTGTGTGTGTGTGTGTTGCCAGGTGAGGTCACTCAGTGAGTCCGGCCCCCTGCAGAGTGACCAGCGGTGAACATCTGGATGTCACGCTGCTCCATAACTCACAGTGGGATTATTTTTGTTTGCGTTTCACGCGTTTCAGCATTTCACTCACAAACGGTCCAGAAAACTCCACTTGACCTTTGAGTTTTTTTTTGTTTTTTTTGTTTTCTTTCATTCTGTTTCTGTCTGCTTCCTCTTCTCATTTTCTCTCACACCATTTTTCCATCAATCATTAATTAACTAGCAGTGATTGATCATATCTAGGGACCATAGTTTACTAAATGTACATCATGGTGTGTTGACGAAGACTTGAAACTAGAGATTGAGACTATAAACATATAAACATATTACAATGTTTATTGAGGGATTTTTCAAGAGAGAAGTAGAGCCATTTTTTCATAGACTTTTGTCTATGATTCAAAAGCATCAAATATGTGTTGATGTGTTACAGTCGGGACAACATGGCAGACGTTGCTACACTAGTAGAAGTAAATATGTCCTCTTTGTGGCACAAGATGGGACTAAAACACTTCCTTTCAGGCCTGCAGGAAGCAGCTGATTGGCCGGATGGCTTTGCACGGTAGAGATTTAGGAGTTAATCTAAATACACAAAGTAAATAAAATCAAATAATTGAAAATAAACTTTATTTGGATCCAAAATATAGTAATAGTAGATATAAAAGTACAAACTGTGTTGAGTATGTGTATATTATTTTTATCAAATTTAAATGTCATTGTGTTTTGATTTGATATATTCAATATGTTCTTGACCGTACTTATATTATTACAATTATTATTTTTATTATTATTATTTTTACACAAATAACCAATAAATGCTGTTCGGATTCAGATTGGCTGCTCCGCAGAGCTAATTTTTTATTCATGGAATCTATTTTCTGGTTTTAAAGTACTTAGTACTTTTAAAGTACTTTTACAATACGCATAAACACGTGGGATTTAAATGTCAAAGCGGACCTTTTCTCCGCGGGGCCTCTGTTTCCGGTCGGACGTAGGTCGGCGGCGGGCGTGTTCCCGTTGACATTGCTGAGGAGGAAGTGGAGCGGAAGAGGCAGACACAGCGTTACCCAACGTGAAGGGAGCCGCGATTCAGTGGCAGCTCGCTCTTCTTCGCCGTGAAACCGGGACACCGGGGAGCGAGTCATGTATCGGCGGCCGCTGCAGTCCGCCGCCAGGGCCGCTATCAACGCGACGGCGTCCCGGCCCGCCGGCGGAAAGGTAACGTCAATAAACCCAGCGTTAGCCTAGCCGGCTAATTGGATTTGATCAGAGCAACACGCCCCATTAAGTTATCCAACGAAGCGACAGGACGTGACAACATTGACGGTTGTGTTGTTTAGTAGGAGGTCTGCGTGTGTGCTGTCGAACCTGCAGCCGCGTTTTTAGCTCAAAGGGAGGAACTGGTTCCCCGAGGCGGCGGCTCGTGGAGGTGAACTTGACTCCCATCCAACATTACGGAGACCCTTTAGTGCCGGATGAACACATGAGTCCACTGAGACCAAATATTTAAAACTCATTTTAACAGAGAGACAAACCTGGCGTATAAATATAATGTAGGACCTCTGTTGTCTAAAGTGAGACGCGCTAGTGCCGGAGGAACACGTGAGTCCACTGAACCACTCGGACTTCTCTCTAAACTATCATCAAATGTCCAAAGATATTTGTCATTGATTATGACAAAGTGAAAGACGCAAAACGTGTAAAGACACTTAAAATGTGATGAACTATTAGTAAATTATTAGCTTGTTAACTGATTAGTCTCCTAATCAATGCAGCTGCACTGCCTGTGATAAAATATTGTTTTGACACTAAGCTGTGAGAGTTTAATGTTAAAAAAATCATTACCTGATTGTATTTGATATAGTGTGGTTGTTTAGATTGTGGCGTCCCTTTTTAATCAAATTTATGCAAAGTATCTGCTTCTGTGTAACATGTGACGTGTTCCTGACCAACATGTGAGTGAATCTTCTTGTTCTCACATGGCTGATCCTTTTGTCTCTGTCTCTCTCCAGGTGTTTCACCAGGAAGCCGGTTTCTCCGGAGCTTCTGCAGCCTGCCGGCTGGCCAGAGCCAGCCCCCCCTCGCCTAACGGCATGTCGGACTCTGTACGTCAGCACACAGGTAACGCCACCTACACAAAACGGTTGTCTGTATGTGTGTGTCCTCTACACATCAGGACTGCTTGTTCTCTTCCCCTTTAATTTCCCACGTTGGTGTATTCTTTTGAAAATGTTTTATTTAATGGTGAATGTTCTATCGGCCAAATAAAGTCATGGACCAATCACGCTCACGTGTCTGGCAGACTTCTTCAAAACGTTTGTTGCCGTGTTCTAAAGAAAGAGGAGAAACTTTAATTATCCCAGATCTACTTTTTCTTAACCTTTCACAATAAAAGCCCGAGACGTATACGCCACATATTGGTAAGGTAAGCCGCTCATCGGGGACGTGACCTTTTGAAAAACACCAACCACAAAAAAATGCAAAAGATTCCAGCGGATATTATGCGTAGGGCTTTTATTGTGAAAGGACTCTACAGGAGATCATTCCCGTCCACGACTTTACAATAAATGCAACCGAATCTGACACCTTTGACATTTTTGTTTGTTTGGTTAAGTCTTTGAACTATCGATTAGATTAATTCAGGTTCTTTTGATTATATTGTGCATTTGTATATATTTTACTGCTATTTTTTGACCGAAATGCTGTAGAAACAGTATCCATCTTTCTGGTTTGAAGGGAAGAATAAAGAGTGTCGTCTTGGTTGTTGATTGGTTGATGCCTTTTTATTGTGAAGCTTTTTTTGGCCGCCAGATATCTGCGTCCTGAGTGAAAGTATTTGTGAGCACAGTTGCACATGTGTGACACTTCTTATGCGCACATATGATCTGTCAGCTGTGCAACGTGAAGGAGACGCGCCAGCACACGGAGGAGGAGGTCGGCGCCTTCACCAAGCTCATCGAGGCCATTGGCTTCACGGGAACGCTGAAGTACAACAAATGGGTGAGTGAAGGGAGGAGAGACGCATGGGTGAGGGACTAGGACGAGGGGAGGAGACTCTGCTCAATCTACTCTACATTTATATATAAACAACTAGATGGATGTTCATGATGTGGCTAATTTATTCCCATTTTGTCTTGACAGAAAATCAAGATTGCTGCGTTGCGCATGTATACCTGCTGTGTTGAGAGAATCAACTACGATGACTTCTTTGACAGTAAGTCGCTCAGGAAGCAGATTTTTCGTCTCAAAATAAAAATCCAGCGGATATGTGTTTTGTCACGACTCAAAGTAAATATTTCACCATGACAGCCTTTTTATTACAATTTTTTTTTACAAATTTAACGCGTTGAGCTCATATTTCTCACTCCGTGTTTTATTTTTTCTGCCTCACAGCTTTTCTCATTCTATTTTTAGATCACTAAAAATAACAAGCTTTGCAAATTTCACAAACATTGTTTTAATACTTAATCAAAGGATTTGGAAGCAGTTAACTGAGAACATCTTTAAATTATTATTATAATGACTAATTCATTTTGTAGTGCAGTTGGAGATGTTCTAATGCTGGTTATGGCCGTGTATGTTTCAGAGTGTTCCCTCCCCGACACACTCAACTCCTGGTTCTTGGTAGCTCAGCTACACGTGTGGTGAGTTTCGCGCGCGCACACACACACACACACACACACACACACACACACACACACACACACACACACACACACACACACACACACACACACACACACACACACACACACACACACACACACACACACACACACACACACACACACACACACACACACACACACACACACACACACACACACACACACACACACACACACACACACACAGACCTCTCACGTCTCTGTGTCCCCCGGCAGGATGTGTTTGGTGCGTATGCGTCAGGAGGGCAGAGAAGGGAAGTACATGTGCCGTTACATCGTCCACTCCATGTGGGAGGACGTGGAGCAGAGGAGTAAGATCATGGGGGTGAGGCGAAAACGAAAGCGTTTGATTTGAACCCGTTGTCCTGGTTTTCACAACTCCTTTTAAAGAATGCTGAGGACTGTATATTATGGCCCATTAAGAGTCATGCAGACCATGAAGCAGTGGGCGCTCTGTTACGTCTCTACATCTGTTCATTTGTGGTCGCTTCCTGTCCACTAGTTGATAAAACCATGCGCTCCTCCTGCGCCGCCGAAAACTTCCCGCTTTAATTTAACAGAGTTCTGTTCTAAAGTGTTTCATCATCGCTCACAGATCGACGCCAGCCACAGGAAGGAGGGATTGAAGTCGATGACAGAAACGTTCTACGCCGCCATCTTTGGATACGATGAGGTGACGCATGCACGCACGCACACACACACACACACACACACACACTCTTGCTGACCTTAGATCAGCTGACGCTGTAACCGTGGGCGTTTGTGTCCGTAGGGCATCCTGTCGGATGACGGCGTGCTGGCTGCGGCTCTGTGGAGGAACCTCTTCAACTGCGAGTGTGACGACCCGCGGCAGCTGGAGCTCATGGTGGGATACGTACGCAAGCAGGTGAGCTGCAGCCGATGTACAAACATCCAGATGTTTGTACATAATCCTTCTTTTTCAGATTGCAGCCTTGACCTTTGACCTGTAACAACCTCACGATCTGCGCCCTGCAGATGCAGTACATTGACGCTCTGGATGGGGACGACCTGATCCTGACTGGGGAGGTGAAGTGGCGCCCCCTGGTGGAGGAGAACGCTCAGAGCATCCTGAAGGTGGCTACGCCCACGTACAACGACGCTGGACTGTGAAACTATGACCTCTGACCCCTGCCGCCTCATCATGTCTCCTCTCCTCTCTTCTCTTCTGTCATGGAAGGAGAGACTAAGTATTTAGGGATCGCACAAACACTCACTGCAAACCAACCGCTCCAAGAGCCGTGTTCCTCCCCAGTTTTAAAAGCTTCTTCTTTCGACCTTTGCAGAGAAAAGAAACACTTCTTTTTTTTCTCCTGCATTAACGCCTCACTGTATTTATAAAGTATTTTGTATACGTCAACGTTTACCCCCCCCCCCCTCCCCCCGTCACCGCGCCTCCACTGTGTGTCGCCTTATGCGAGTGAAAGTCAGGTGACCTGAAATAATGGTTCTCTCAACCCTTCCCTCCTCTTTCCTCTCTATTTTTGTTCTTGTTTTTAAAAAAGTGAATAAATTTAAACTTTCTCTGGATGTGTGAAAGTGTTGATCTGTGTGTTTATGAGCCAAAGAACCTAGGAGGAATCCGAAATGGTGCTTTTCCACTCAACCTCCCAGTGATTAGGAGCTAATTGATGAGATAAACAAATGGTGAATTACCCACAATCCTTAGCGCAGCAAGTTTGGGTGACGTAATACATTCCGCTAGAACCATAACCATTTTAGTGTGGAGCTAAATTGTAACTTCAATTTGATATAATAGGTTTGAGAATGCTCATTAAACAGATTCTACTTCCCGATATTACCTGTAGAGGGCGCCACACGCCACCTGTTAACAAAGCATCATCTCAAGGACTTTATTTTATATCCAATATTATTCACGTGTAAGGTCACATGAGGATTCAGGCCACTGACTTCCAGAAAGTTCTTAAAGGACTCAAAATGTGTTCAGTGTGACAATTAAACGCTTTAAAGCCTCCAATCGGCTTTGGTTTAGTCTATTTTACTGTGAAAGGAGAATTTGATTTTACTCTGAAAAAGGAGATAAAGTGGTAAAAGTCTGCTCACTATTGTAATCATTTATAAAGTAGTTTCACTAATCCTCCTCCGCCAGGTCGTCATGCTGCTTGGACTTGGGTCCGGATCGGCTTTGATGCCACCAGAATATCAACCAATAGCAATTTGGTTTTTCAAGAAACAAAAACACCTCTAGTTAGGGACAGTTTAACCAACTAGTCTCAATGTAGTCCTGATCGTCCATATGCATATGAATCATGTTATATTTTATATATATCATCTGCAGCAAAGTCCTCAACCGGCCTAAAAAACATGTTTTTCCTTCCTACCAAAACAAAGACTCTCCGTTTGTGTGTCGGGACTTAAACTGGGTCCTGAACCAGGTTTCATTACGGAGGATCCCCGAGGGAACCGAGTCCCGACATCTGGGTCACAGAAACGACGGGACCTTTGACCCCTCAAACTGAGCCTCATTAGTCTGCGAGACGTTGGAGGAAGTCGGTCAGTGACGAGCTGGGGCAGAACCACACGCCGTCAGCGGGGTTGCATTCATGTCACATGAAGCGAACATTGAGCCAACGTGTAGTGAACGAAAAACATGAGACGTACTCGCTTGATGTGAGCAGTGTGCGTGAGTTAGAACTTTGTGAGCCGACACAACGTGTCCCAACAGCCCGCGTGATGGAATGCTCCGAGTTCCCCAGGTGATTCCTTCACACCCAGAACTCCCTAACGGCCGACGTTCACAGAGGAAGAGGAGGAGGAGGAGGAGGAGGAGGAGGAGGGGGAGGGAGGAGGCCTGAACCGACCGGTCGCCCTCCTTTGGTTCTGTGATATTCTGTATGTGTCTTGAACATGAAGGTTCAAAGGAGTGTTCCCTCCTCCACGTGTCCGTTGTTAGCCACGTTATCTCCTTGGACGGTTTGTCCTCCACTTCCGTTGTCTGAAAGATATTCATTCAGATATTCATGATGCCCAGGGGACTGGAACACAAATGTTTCCCAGCTGAGAGATCTGCTTGTAAGACATAATTAAGGGAAGTGAGCTGTGGTGAATCAGCCATCTGCCAAGTGACATTATCGAATATTATATGACTAAAATAGAGGGTTTGATTTGACGTGGCAGCTGTCGGTCTACCAGTGGTTACTTATCCTGGTTTTAATTTTCTAGTCACGGTCACACCGCAGGGACATTTTTCAGCACATGATGCAGATCTTGACTCACTCGTCATTTTTCCCACTGAGCGCCGGCCTCGTGGTTCCTCCTCAGCCCGACTCCACCGCGCTCACTTCCCTCTTCGCTTTGTTCCGTGTCATCACCGAAGGTTTGAGAGGACTCTGCGGTCTGCTTCAGAGGGTTCTTAAGAAGAACTATATAGAAACAGAACATCTTCTGTCTGATGGTCTTGTTTACTGCGGGAGCATCAGGACTAAACTGAGACTGGTTCACATAGAGGATCAGGACTAAACTGAGACTAGTTCACATAGAGGATCAGGACTAAACTGAGACTAGTTCACATAGAGGATCAGGACTAAACTGAGACTAGTTCACATAGAGGATCAGGACTGGTATTTGGTATTATTTAACTCATTTATTTTTTCTGTGTCACATTTTATATTTACGTTTTTCTGTGTTTCTTTAATTTGTATCTTTACAGTTCACCGCTCCTGAAGTCCACCGTGAGTCCTCTGCAGTGACTCTCGTTTGTAACAAAGGAGCAGTGTGTCGCTTCATAATACAACACATCTTCTGCGTGGTCTATTTTAATTTGGACCTTTCATTCCGCCCTTTCTCTTTTCTCAGAGGGAACAAATTGTCTTCCCACAATCCTCGAGTCTCACACTCTGAGGCACGAGCTGCAACCTTTAGCTGCTAGCCAGCGCCACTTCCTGGACGCCATGCTGCCCGAGTGTTGGAGCTGTGGGTGGAGAGAGGAAGTCCAGAAGAATGGGAACATTTCAGTGTGAAGATCGCAAACTGTCGTCTCACTTAAATACACACGTCTTCACTTTCTTTCTATTCACTCCTTCTGATAGTCGATGACAAAATTGACACTCTGGTGCCGGTTAGCATAGCTTAGCATGAAGACCCAAACAGATCGAAGAAGAAAGACTCGCGGCATGAGTAATTATTTTCAGTTTGAATAAAATGAAACCCCCCCCTAAATGATACAATTGAGGCTTTCAGTGTGTCACATTTGTTGTTTAGCGTTGCTGCATCGAGATGGAGGTCGAGTTTGACTTGTGGCGTCAGAAGTGAGCAGCAATAATAAAACGAACACAGAGTTAATTACGGCCTCCTGGAAACCATGCGTGTTAAAAGGAATTGTGTTTGTAACGAATCGCAGTCCTGAACTGCTTCCTTTTAAGTGACGGGGTTGTTGTGAACTGTTTAATCCTCCCTCAGAAACGGTGTTTGTTCCCCACAGAGAGTTTTTATTGTATTCTCTCTGCTGCCCTTCAGACAAAAGAACAAAGTTCCTTTTATGAAGAGCATAAAAGTTGTCTGCTGTCAACAAGATGTTCATTATGTAACACACTCCGCTGACTTCTGCTGACGTCTTTCTCAAAGAGTGGAGAGAAAGTGTGTGTGTGTGTGTGTGTGTGTGTGTGGGGGGGGGGGGGGGCGGGTTTAACCTGATTTGTAGCAACATACTGTACGTATGTCACACGAAGACACACAAGCACACATTGCTTGGCTTGTATTGTCGGTGAATCATCTCACTGTGCTCGACTCCCCCTGAACGAAAGTATCTTCTCTCACCAGACAAGACAAAAGAAACAGAAATGAAAATCGGGGGCAAAGACATGAAACAACACAAAAGAAAAAAGTCTAACATTCAGTTTGTTGCTGGTGCTCAAAATCAAATGGTGTGACGACACTGTGTTTATCGTGTTGTGACATGAACACACAGTGAACCGTCGGTACTTGTTTGTGAGTGCTCTTCTAAACACTTTGCCTCAACTAACTTAAAAAACACATTTAACTTTTTTATGTTGAGAAAGATAAATGTTGTTTCTATTTCTTAACGTAATTGGCTCAGTGTCTTTCCATTTAAAGGTGATGATGCTTTTTACATCTTTAACACCACGGCTCAAATTGAACCAAAACTGTTTGTTGATTGTTTGCAACTGTGTTTCAATAAAAACACAGTTGCACAGTGGGGAGGTTTCAGCTCGGACCGATGTGTTATAGAAACACATCCTTTCCTATTTTGCTAACGAGCACCAGGAGGACTTGCTGCTATCAGTGTGGCATGAATCCATAAATGCTCCTAGAGGGGCCGTCAGATACAGACATGTGTTGTGCAGTGTGATAGATAGAGAAGCATGTTTGGTTACTTGTCTAACTTCTAACAATACAAATCAGGTCGACACCAGATCAACTGGAGTCCGTCCTTCTCGTTAGAAGCTTCCACTGAAGCTGATACAACTTCTTGCTTTTTAAAGAAGTTTGTGGCTTATAGGCAGTTAAGCTATACACATCGAATAGAAAATTCCAGTTCAATTATCATTTCATAAATTCAATTAAAAAAAAAGTAAAAGAAAAGTTTTTTTCCCGAATTTTTTCTTGTCGAGTTTGGTTTTACTCGTTTTTGAGACAAAGGGTATGACGATTTTATGTGCAATACTGAAACAATAAGAGCTAAGTGAAATCGCATGAATATAAAATTCAATTCTGTAGCTTCTCTGTCTTTAGTTGAGTAAATATGTGCTCAAGTGCTAATCACCTGGACTTTGGACCCACTAGAACAGAACTCAATAAACACAGATAACTTTCCGGGGACCTGGTTGGTTGTTGATGGTCACCGTGGTTATATGGGAGGGAGATGACTGCATTTTATTTCATTGCCCTCTGACCACCTGGTTTTTCAGACTGTTTCAGACTGGCACATTTGCACCTTGTTTGAGGCTCAACGATCGAGTCGAAAACATGGGCTCCGGAAACTCCTGCGAATGCTTGAAAGAGGAGTATGACAGCTATGCTCTCAAGCTTTATGAAATAGCCTTAGAGGATACGTCCCTCTTCCCAGATGTAGGCCTGGATGTGTCTCTGCTGAAGTATTCTGGTTTGGCCTCCAACGCAGAGCTGCGGAGCTACTCTGAGGGTCTGGTCAAACAGATTCCAGACCTCGTCAAGAAGTTGGGCTCTGTTTTGGGTTCGTACACTTCATTCCCAAATGCCGTTGGACTCGGAGCATTGATGATTGCCGTGATCATAGATACCGGCGTGAAGAGCTTCACGGCAACTTCTGGTGATTCATGCAGCAAGTTCCTGCTAGCATTTGGTGAAGAGAAGGCCTCAGGAGTTCGGGACACGGTGTCGGAGTACCTGAAGCGTCATCAGATGCACCTGAACGATAACCGACACCTACAGAGTGAACTGCAGAGACTGGAGATGCAGCTGAGCAACCATCTCACCGTCCTCAGAAACTCCCTGCTGCTTGACGGACAGATGAGGAGCCGCGGGCTCAAGATCTGGGTGAACGGAGCCTCCTTCCACGTCCAGATGTTGATCCATGAGGCTCGACTGAACAAGAAGACTCGCATCAGTTCAAAAGACCACGTTCACATCATCCAGGCTGCCCTCACCACGTATCTACACGACCTGGATCAGCTGCTGGAGAAACTCAGGGCTCAGCTGGCCAAAAACACTCATTTCTATTATTGTCCAAAGTGCTACAACGGAACATGCCTTCCACCGATAGATGTGATTATAAAAGATCCCAAGAACTCTCCACTTGTTTACCGTCGTGAACTGTACCTCTCTGATAGACCTGCATTGTTAGATTCCTATTTGAATCATGTTTTTTCAAAATTTAAACCACTCGCCGGTTTGAAGAGTCATTTTTCAGGCATCTCCAACAACCTTAAGTATCACATTGACCAACACGATTCATTCACGCTGCCATCCGCTTCATGGTTTAGGCGTAAATGAAGAACTTGATCTCAGTGTTTTTCTCTAAAACCATATTGTTTATTTTTCAATTGGGCCGATTTCTATTTCTATTTGTGTTGTACATGTTTTGAAGGTAACTTTGGTTTGTAGTCAAATGAACTGGTCTATTTAAGATCAAGAAGAACTTCTAGTGGTTTTTCTATAATCCTACAACTCTGAACCTTCCTCTACCAAAATGGAGGTTTTTCATTGGTTGTGTTTTTTGATTGGTCGGTTTGAAAGCCTATAAGATGGTCTCTTCCTATTTTGGAAATCGATTGACTCCTTGACAAAGGCCTGTATGCCGAAACGCGTCAGAGAACTTCAAGATTTATGATGCCTAAGCCATAAATAAAGGCTTTGTATTCTTGAGTCCTGGAAGCGCTCCTGCTACAGACGTTTGAGGCCACTCCTAATCAGGGCATTTATGCTTTCATCCAGCCAATTCACAATTGAGTCCCTGTTTCTGTTCTGAAATAGTTTGATTGACGCTGAAAATGTCCAGATCACGTGAGACCGGTTTGACCGAACGCTCTAACACCCTCGGCGCCGTCACGAACATTTCAATGCACTGAAGTTCAGAGTGATAGAACCGTCTTTAGTTCATGTGACCTATGACCCCGAGGGTAGCTGATGTCATCCGCCAGAGAGCTGTGGCCCCCATAGAGACGGTTGGTTGTTGCACCTCCGCCCTGTTGGGTCAACATGTAGTCACGCGCTGACGCGGATGTTTACGAACGTTAGCGGGGAGGGGCGGAGCCTGTTCACTTATCATGCAGCGTGACTATTCTGTGGCAAACCATTTGGACGGAGGGACAAGCTCAGACACTCTGACCTGCTAATTGGCCACCCCTCCCTCCCAGGGGGGGATAAATCTCTGGTTCTCTAACATCCACAAGAGAGATTTGGCATTATGTCACGTCAGCTTCCAGCAGAGAAAACCTCCTGTGGAAATTTATCTGAAGATTCCGCAGAAAGGAAAACGTTCTGTGGTAGATTTACATTTCAAAATAAGTCCTCGGTTTTGGATCAGATTAGATGAGGTGGAACTATATCAATCATGAAGGTTGTCCAGGGATTGATGGAACAGAAAAGTAAAAATGTATCAATGTGAATAAAATAAGTATTAATAAAAAAACAACAACACCAATATTTACAGATAATTCCTATTCCAGCGAGCGATGAAGAAGCGTCTCTCTATTTGACCTCATTTGACCTTTATTCTGAAAGGTAACATGCCTGCAGTGTGTAGGGAGCATATAATCATTCAGGTGTGTGTTTTTGAGCGATTAAATATAAATCACATAGATCACTTACTTTCATTTGAGTCTTTGAGTCTTTCATTGCTGATACTGATATCTGTGTGTTTGGCGCACTTTTCATGCTGAAGGGAAAAAAGAGATTTGTGCGTCTACGTTTGCATCAACGAAATGATCGTTCATAGATGTATTACTTGAGAGAGCTGATCGGTGTTGACTTCCTGTCATTATCTGGGGAAACGGCTGTGAGGACGTTAGTGATGCAGCCTTCAACAAAAAAGCAGATAATACAAAACGTACACGCAACCAATGAGTGATTGTTATTTATTACCGAGATGCGTTGCGGGTCCTGTTGACTAAGCACATCATTATTTCAATAACAGACGTAAACAACCACACACCGACACTCAAACAGGTGCTTTATTTTGAAAGGTTCAGTCTGTTGTGACACGGGTTGGTGGTGACAACGGAGGGAGGAGGAGGAGGAGGAGGAAGAGGAAGAGGAGGGGGGAGCAGCATGTGCACCTAGAGACCAATGACAGAACAGGTAACAACAGGTGAGCTGAAAACCCACACCTCTCACACGCGGACACGCGCGCACGCACGCACGCACGCACGCACAACACACACACACACACACACACGCACGCACGCACGCGCACACACACACACACACACACACACACGCACACGCACACACACCCGTGAAGGGAAGAGGCGGCCGCGGAGCTGGAGAGTCTCCCGGGACCGGAGATCCTGTCCGACACACCGAGGAACCAGAGGCGCGGGGACCATTATCATCGGGACCAAAGCCCCGGATGAAAGGGTTAGCGGACTAGGAGGGACTTTAGAGCCGAAGACACATTTACAAAGGACGTGGACATTGTCGATCTGATATGGAGTTTATTTGTTTACCATGTCTCCTTTTGTGCAATAATGTCTCCACGAAGCGTTGATCGCAGGAACTAGTTGTTTATCTTCATCACCCCCCCCCTGTACCCACCCGGAGCTTTGGCACCATGATCAGCTCGGAGGGCCTGCGGCCGCCCGCGTCCCCCAGGAAGCCGCTGGGGAAGCTCGCGTCCCGGCTGGAGGAGGTGAAGAACCCGTGGCGGCAGGTCGCCTCGCTGGAGCTCAGCCACAACGAGGCGGCGCGCCTGGCCACGGACGCGCTGCTGGAGCTCGGGGAGAAGGAGTACCGCCGGGTGCTGGCCGAAGAACGGGAGCTCAACTTCCTGTCCCCCGCGGAGGTCTCCTACATCACCGGCCAAGCGGTCAAGGCGGGCGGCGCCGACAGCAGCAGCAGCAGCGGCGCCGCCGGCGGGGGTCACAACGAGCGGGACTTCGGGGACGCGGACGCCGTGTCCGACCTCACCTCGGGGACATACTTCCCGATGATGTCCGACGACGAGCCGCCGATGCTGGAGCTCGGCTGGCCGGACTCCCCGGCGCGGTACGGCCCGTCGGAGACGCAGATCTACTTCCAGAGGGACAAGTCCCACAACCTGAAGGACATCATCAGGGGCCTGATCAACAGGGCCAAAAAGGTCAGTTTATCATTCATTACGTGGAGGCTTTCTCTTTCTTTTAGGAGGCTATAAGTTAAGTATTTGTTTAGTTTCTATGTGTTGTAGATACACGTGAGGCCTCCTTGTTTAGTAAAATAACTTATTCTTTAAATTAGATATCGGATGATAATCTGAGGAAGACTGACGTGATGGTCACATGATTAAAACGGAGGAGAGGAATATCTTCAGTTTAACTTTGAATGAAAATATTTGCATGTTCATGTGTGTTCACGTGTTCATGTCCCTGCTGACAAACTGGTTCCAACACTGTCAGCGCTTCTTCCCTCTGAGCACCGAGGGACATGACAAAAGTAGTTTTTTGTGTGTCTGTAGTGTTTTTTTAGTTATTTCATGTGTATTTGTAGATGTTTAGTGCCTCTGTAGTTATTTTCTATCGCTTCGTAGTTGTTTTTTGTGTCTCTGTAGTGGTTTTGTGTCTCTGTTTTCCCCTTTGCTTGGTATTGTGGTTGTGTTTGTCTCTTTGAAACAGATTTGTCTCTTTGACCGTTGATCCCTAAAGTGTCTTCATGGACATTCTGTCCTCCCATCTTCCTTTTGTGTCTGATTGTGTTAGGTTTTCGCTCTCTGTGTAGTAGTTTCTGAGGACGTTTCGTGTTTAATGTTTCTTTCTCAGCTGTGTAATGTTCCTCAACAGTGTGAGTGCAGAGTCAGCAGGTTGTTGCTCAACGGAGACCGATAAATAGCTCTTTATTGACCTTATCTCAAGTTCCTCTTTGCTAGATTACAACAATAAAGCAGCTCAGGCTTCTGCAATATTGAATCAAGTTTGAATGTCGGCGCCGTATAAAGGAGACTTATCTTCTCACATTATGCAGGAGTCACCTGACTCCCTGAACAAAGGGGCTATATCACACAATATTCCCCCAATTATGATTGAACTCATTTGGATTCTCGTAAAGGAAAAGCGGCTCACTCCTCCTTTACGCCTTTTCACGGAAGAAGACGTTAAACTGCGTCTGAGGTCCTGTCAATCATTTAAAGTATGTGCTGCTCAATTGAAAGCCAGCAGGCATAAATACGTCTGTACATGCAGTCAAAAGTGTGTGTGTGTGTGTGTGTGTGTGAGAGAGAGATCATGTTGCATAACACCTGCCGCAGGCTGGATCAATTCACTCCTTTTTAAATGCTTCAACAGAATTAATTTGTTTACTTCTATGGAGTTTTTAAGTATAATGTTTGCACGCTTTGCATGTCAGGAACTTGGCGCTCTTCAAACCGGCACCCCAGAACGAGTTTAACGAGTTCAACAAACTGTATCTAAAATAATATTTGAGTCATAGCTCAGTGGTTAGATAAAAATATTTCAATCATAGTGTGTTGTTTTAACAGCGATGACGTTGCTCTTCACTCACTTTGTGTCTCATGTGGACCTTTTTGTTTCTTTGTGGACTTTCTGTCTCCTCGACGGCCTCCCGTCCCATCCCAGCTGGTTCACAATGCTGTCCTGTCCATGTGTGCTGCAGGTGATCGCGCTGGTGATGGACGTGTTCACGGACGTGGACCTGCTGTGTGACCTCATGGAGGCCGCCAACAAGCGCAAAGTCCCCGTGTACATCCTGCTGGACGAGAAGAACCTGGAGCACTTCACCGACATGTGCTCGGCCCTCGACATCCGGAGCACGCACATGAGCGTGAGTACGCGCCAAACGCCACGCCAGTGTTTTAGTGTGACCACAGGATCACACTAAAAGTCGACGGCATTTGCCGAATCAGAAAAAAAATAAGTAGGATGAATAAATAGTGACGTTATCTGTGTGTTTGAACTGTGCTGCTCCCTGCAGCTCAAATGATCACATTTCAGTTTTATTCAGAGTTCTGCAGCAAAACATCTAGAACGTCAAACAAAACTTCACAATGCTGTCAGAGGAGCGTGTCTGTCTGACCTGCTGCGTGTGTGTGTGTGTGTGTGTGTGTGTAGAACATGAGGATCCGCAGCACATGTGGCGACACTTACTGCACTAAGAGCGGCAGGAAGTTCACCGGTCAGGTCCTCGAGAAGTTCATGATCATCGACTGTGAGGAGGTCATGGCCGGGTCGTACAGGTGAGAGACCTCACACACACACACACACACACACACACACACACACACACACACACACACACACACCGAGGAGGGGGATCATAGATACATTTCTCTGTTACGTGACGTTATCTCTCTTTGGTATTCTGTCTGTCACGTGATGATGACTTTTAAGGAAGGGTCCGGGGCCTTCGTTGATGACATCAGATCTGTATCTTGAACATCCCCTTTGTATTGGTGGGTACTGTATTGGGAGGGTATACAGCTCCTCTTCGTCTATTGTAGCTTTGTCAGATCTTCCTGCTCCCCTGAGGGAGGAGGAACAATCTTTCAGCTGAATTGTAGTCATTTGAATTCTGTCTGTACTTCCAGCTTGTATTGATGATTTCTTTATCTTTTTTCTATTCTAGTTTAGTAATAAATACTTAATCACAAAGTTCAAGTTCAAGATACTTTTGATTTCTCACAAGGGCTCGACCCACTAATTTATTTATTACTATTGTTATATTAATGAATGAATGAAGATAATCCTAATTTATAGTTTGACACACAACGGCCATTACACAGAATATCAAATCAGAAGAAATCAGATCTGGGTTCTTATCCGGAAAGATTAAAGAGATGACATTTAAAAAGTCCCTCTGAAGTGATTCTTCTTCACGTGTACATGAAGACGTAGTGCCCATAGACGTCTATGGAACCGGAGGAGTCGCCCCCTCTAAACACCCTAACGCCTTCTTGAGCTCACTGTCCCCCCCTTACACCCCGCCCTCCCCCATCGTGTCTCCTCTCCAGCTTCACCTGGCTGTCGGCTCAGGTGCACAGCAACATGGTGATGCATTTCTCCGGTCGCATCACCGACAGCTTCGACCGGGAGTTCCGCTGCCTGTACGCCGACTCGCAGATCGTCGACCGCTTCTCCTGCCCGGAGGACGAGGGGGCGCCGTACCACCTGCCGTACCAGGCCATGATGATCCCCGGCGCCATGGCGGGGCTGGACATGCTCGCCGACAGGTACCCAGCTGATTCTGTTCACATGCCAGAAGGAACTATGGGCGTATGTGTTTGTATCACAGTCCACATCCATAAAAAAAGGGTTGCTGCTGATGTTGTCTTCGACCCCCCCACACCCCCCCCCCCCCCACTCTCCTCCAGCAGGCAGAGGGACTGGCGGTGCTCTGATAACTCCAGCAGCCAATCGAGCAGCAGTGTGTCCAGCGTCAAGGCTGCGCCTGGGATGACCTCCAGCACCGTTTACAAGGTCACCCAAGGTCACGACAAGAAAGAGTCCAAAAGCAAACCCCACCCCAGCCCCATGATGAGGGGCTCGGGGCAAACGCCGACCCCTCAGACTCACGTGACCCCGGGGCCGCGGGTGACCGCTAACGGGGCAGCCAGCCACAGCGACCGGCCGCCGCCGCCCTACGGGAATCTGCCGGGCGCAGAGTGGCTGAAGTCCAAGCCCGCGGAGGGCATGCGGACCCCCTCCTCCAAGTTCCAGGGGTTGACGGTGTACGACCAAATGTTCACCGACTTGAACCCCGACCCAAAGCCCCGGCCGCTCCCCCCCGCCAACGATGGCAGACCCCCCCGCAGGCAGAGGTCCCCCTCCAACCTGTTCCTCAACAGACTCTCTGACCTCTTCCTGCCCCCCTACAGCAAAGAGACCTCCCGGGGGTCCCCGTCCCCTCACGGCGCCGTGCCCTGGGGGGGGCCGGACCTCTCTCGACCCGAGCCAGAGAGCCAGCAGAGCCCGCCCCCGCCGCCGCCGCCGCCGCCAGGGCCGCTCTCCCCGACCGTGCCGATGAACCGGCAAGACCACAAGCGCATGACGCTGGGCCACAGCAAGCTGGACCTGGTGAACCAGTACAACAAGTCCAGGCAGGTGTACAGCCGCTTTGAGCTGAAGTCCTCCAACTGAAGCGGGCTGGAACCCCCACATCCCGCACTCCTTCCTCTCCACGTAGCGGATCGCCTCTCCTGTCACGTGGGTTTGTGGCACTCTCGGGGGGTCAAAGTTCACTCACGAGGGGAAAAGAGTGAGAAAATAACCTGTGAATTCACCCGTCGACAATCGGCGCGTTTACAAGCGTACAAGAACAAGTTTAACAAATGACACAAAAGGTTTTAATTCAAGTCGCAGCGGAAATTCATGCGAAAAATTGTGAAACTATTTTGAACTGAAGTTCAAATGATCACCATAAAACTGTTTAGTTGGAGAGGATGTGTTTCCTTAAAGATTAAAATGTTCCCTCTTTTTGGCCCCCAATGCAATTCTTCCTTGGCCGACCGATACCAGCGAGGTAAACACATCGCCAAGGTACTGCTGGCATATTCCAGCGTTAAATATTGCATTTAGCATTCGGCTAGCGCTCGATTAGCGTCAGCTGAGTGTCTGATTGTTACATCAGGGGCGAATACATCTTACCTAAAAGTTATAAAACCGCTCACTGAGACTGTGTCAGAGCTGATCTTTGTTGATTTGCAAAGAAAGAGGACAATTTTGCTGCATTCCCGGAATAATTTGATGCCGGGGAAAAGAAAAGAGAAATGAGTCATTCATGAAACGAAAGTCTAAACCTCCACCAATCTTCAAAGCGGTTTCATCCTTTTCCTTGTTTGTTTGCTCTGATTTGTCCTGTCAGGACATTGTTTTGGACACCACGGAATAAGTGTTAACGAGGGACGGATGTGTCCCCTCCTGCTGTAAATGAGACATTTATGGTGAGAGAACTGAAAAGTTTGCGTTATTATCCCTTTAAAAAATGTTTGTAAATAGACTGTGAATCAAAGACTTTAGATACAGTTCAAACTAATTGTACTTTTTGTCGCGTGGTCTTTTGGGGATGAGTCGTGCTGATGTTTTGTAGTCTTTTATCTGAGAGGAAGCAATAATATCATGAATGTGTTGTTTTCTGTTTCTCATTTCAGTTGATGTGGATTTACTGGTTTTTAATGTTCTATCAGGCATCGATTCATCCACGTCTCTTGGACTAATGTATATAGCAGTGTATATAATACATGAAGTGAGAAATCTGGGTTATTGTTATAGAAACACTTTTGTTAAAATGTATTTTTACAATGTGTTATTCTATTGGAGAATGTGAACTTTTTGTTCTTAAGGATTTAATAAAACAAAAGTTTGGTGTTACGAGCTTTGTTGTTGGAGTTGTTTGGTAAAAGGAACCTTCTCAAGCTTACAGGTCTATTTATAATGTTCTGATTGAAACGTCAGCATGTAAACAATATGACAACAAAGATAATAGGAATTGGGGACATTATTACATTCAGATTTTATTTTAACAGGTTTTCAATTTAAACTTGCCACCACTGGTCATCTAAAATGTCTCAACAGCTATTTTCTGGATTTCCTTGAAATTTATTCTAATTAATTGTTATGAATAAAAGTCCAGTTGTGTATTCTACAATAACAACACAGCTTCAAATGCAACCTATGCTTAATATTATATATATATATATATTACTTGAAATAATTAAAAGAGACCTTCTTCTTGTTTCTAGTAGGGCAGTGAAGCAAAGGCGGTTGGATCCGTGAGTCGGGCCCTTCAGCAGTAATAATAAATTAACAACAAATCAACTCTCCAAACTGAGCCGCTGTAACGTACGCTTTTCCTGTCAGGAACAATGTGCGAGATACACGAATGGAGCATCCCAGAGACCCTGGACACGACGATGATGTCATCACAAAACCAACGTTCATCCTCACATCCTGAAGTGTTTGTTTTAAATGTGTGATATGTGATCCCTCTCCTGATCTCGGATCTCCTCTCCAGGTTCAAAGGTCCTGCCAACAGAAGATCCAACACGGGCAACATCCGAGTACCAGTGCGCGGTCATTACTCACTAAAACTGGGAGAACGGGCCCAGAGGGGAGCGTCGCCGTGGTTACAGGTTTCCGTTCATGGGGCAGAAGTGAACCAGGGTCTTTGATCACGAGATCCTTTCAAAGTAATACGTGATCTTTAAAGACCCTCGTTTAGCACAGAAGGCTCCTCTCTGTGTGTGCGTGGGGGGGTTTTTAGGGCAGACGAGGTAACTCAAGCTTGCTTCTTATGTTTCGCACTTGACCACAGCTGCCCGAGGGAGTGACGAAGTCCACAAATGTCTTTCAAGCATGTGATGCTTCCGTGATGTGGCCGCTTTAGCAGCTACACCTGCGCATTGCAACGCCGTGTCCCAACCGCCGAACGCTCGATCACTTCTGGCTCCCCGATGGCCCCACGGAGGAGCATTCCCTGCCCCCGCATTGTGGTTGTGGTCCATCCCGATGTTATCTTCAGGATGCAGCGTTCTTCCTGCCTCTTGGAGCTATTTTCTGCTCGGTGTGTTGATGCAGGATCAGACCTCAGGGGTGTTGGTGCTTGTTCTGTGTCCACGTGCAACAGTGTTTGTGTGTGTTTGTGTTTGTCCTTGACGGTCTGTGTTTTGAAATGAGTTGGTCCCTTGACCCTGTATGTTTTATGACTGTGTGTGTGTGTTTTTGTGTGTGTGTGTGTGTGTGTGTGGTGTATGCATGTGCATGTGCATGTATGCGTGTTTGTGTACAGCAGGAAGTCTGGTGCATTGTCTTCTCGGCATTTGGGAGCGGTTTACATTTTCTGCAATGCTGGAAGTTAATCCAGGTTGAATCCTTGTTTAAACACACGGCCGTCATGTCACATTTTCACCCCGGCAGACGGGGTGAGGTGAAGTGAGCACGGGATTATTCCTATTCATTCCAAATTATTCTCAGCTATTCCCAGGAACCTACCCTTGGGCCTGAGGGGCAGTGCAGCCAGCCGACTGTATATTACGGCCACTAATATAAAGCTCAGGCAGAGAAACCTGGCAAGGAGGAGGCAGCCTGGTGTGTGGAAGATGGTGGAAGATGCTGCTGTTGGGTTACATGAAGCTACGTGATTATTTTCTGCCCCGAGAGCCACTGTGGCACTTCTACAAGGAACTCCCAGGGCTGTCATCAGATTATGGCCTTAACCTGTGGCTCCCTTATAATATTGGCTGGACAAACCTTCAATCACAGTTTGTCTTTGTGTCTGTTGCCCTTTGGTTTAAACACCATTAAACAGGTGTGTGTGTGTGTTTATACTGTACAGTTGCAACACATAAATTATCTCTAGAGGACTGAGACGACAATTACTCTTGATGAGTCACTGCCAAACATAATTGAGCAATAATTTTTTTTTTATGTGGTTAAGTTGCGTGTCTCGCTGACACTGCTTGTTCCCATTTCACAAGATGGAATTCCTTCACCCCGAGGGCTCAGCGCTGGTATGTCAGCTGATGCGGAGTTTCAGTAAAAACAAACCCTGGAAAATACACAAAGATCTAATGCCTTCATTTTCTCCTTAGACCGGACTAACTTGTATATTTACGTCAGATATACAGTGGTGTCGTCTCACTTAAGGCTTCGTTTGGCAGAAAGCTTTTCTAACACGGCTTCAAGGCACTTTGGCCAAACTCCCATTTGGAGGCCTATTATCTACACAAGAACACGGCCTCATTCCAATGGCCTGAAGGTTTCAACAAGAATGCAAATACAAAGAAAGCTCAGTGTCGCTATGCAAAGTTTGACGGGGCGCGCTCGATTCGCCGGAATATGGCTTCTCTTTTGTTACAGAGGAACTTTTAACACAAAGGGATCAAAGCGAAAGTGTCTGTCAGAGACCGAAGGCCTGAAGGAGAGACAGAGCGACAGAAGGTCTGCAGGAGAGAGACAGCTCTGCTCCCTCCGCAGCTCCAACTGCAGGTCCAAGGCCGCAGTGAGGATCCGGATCTGGGTCTGCCCCTGGTGGACTGGTCTCTGCTGAAGGCCTTATGCGGTCTGATCTAAAGGAGCTTCTGGTGAACCTTGGTGAACCTGATGTGTGCGGTGTATCATCGTCCTACAGGTGGTCTTGTTTACTTCTTTAGAGTCCTGGTATTGCGTTTTTAAGAATCACACACCTCTAGTAGAGCTACACAGAGTTAATCACGCTAAACTGTGGAATATATAATCCTCTATTTTTCAAACATTTTCTCATTTTTGCAATAAACAAAGAGTGGCAGAGAGCCTAAGCACAGGATGTGACAATGAATAAATGAGCCTGTGGATGTCGTTGAGATGATTCAGACTAAATCATCTCGTTATCATATTACAGATATCCAGTGTAAAAACAGGTGATCAGGACGCTAACTTGATGTGTGCGCTGTACAAATCCATCGTCTGACCTTTATCTTCTGCGCTTTAGGGTGTTTGAGGCTCTGCTGAGTCGTGTAAGTGAATATCTGAACCACAGGATGGCAGCACGCTGACGGAGTTCATCACGAGTAAATATGTGCACCACTCCTCCTCCACTGAGTGTGCAAGCTCAGTGACGGACCATTTAATTGCTGGAATACCTGTATTTATGTTGAACACATACCAAGAATTTGACTGCATAACCTGTAAATGGAAAAAATGGAAAAATTTTACTACTTAACCCTGTTGAACGAGTAGAACCACGTCCGCAGAAGGGTTTAATGTACTTTGTATTTAATACATGAAAATGAAAAGAAATTATGCTGAACAATATGAACAATTTATGTTGGTTTGACAAATCTTAAAAGTGAAAGAAAACATTAAATGAAATGCCTTCCTGCGTACATTGTATGTCAATAATATTGCGTGTGATAACCTTCGCAAAATACTTTTGCGGAGGTTATGTTTTGATCGCTGTGTATTTATTCGTAAATATGTTTGTTTGTTATTTGCATAACTCAAAAAGTATTGATCCGAATCGCATGAAAGTTGGTGGGTTGATTGGTCATTATCCGGGGCACATTTGATTAGATTTTGGGAGCGATCGGGTCAAATGTCATAAAAAGGTCAAAAAACCACTTTTGACCATAACTTCCGTCATAATCGAGCTATTGTCATGAAACGCCATATTGTTCTATGACGAAATACCTTTCAAATAATCCACATCCGTCATGACGTCACTCTGACGCAAGTGCGTCAAAATGACATCACAAGATGACGTAAGGTATGCGGCGAAGGTATGCGCTCTACCGAGTGCCCGTTCTAGATTTAAATATGAAACACTACCAGTTCATCTACGGCATTTGGGATTGAATTGAACGAACTCAAACTAAATCCCAACTTCTGGACGTGTTCTGGCACCTGGTTGACCCGACTATCAGAGTCGCTCTGCAGCTCAGCGTTGGAGTTCAAACCAGAATTCTTCAGCAGAGACATATCCAGGCCCACCTTTACCTTCATATAGCTTGAGCGGCAAGCTATCCTATTCCTCTTGTGAGTATTCACAGGTGATCCATTCTACTAGAACCGTGAGACTCAAACAAAGCTCCGATGCACACAAACCCACGGCCTGAAAACCAGGTAGCCAGAGAGCAATGGAGTGCAACCACAGTGACTCCACCAACAACCAACCAGGTCTCTGGAAAGTTATCTGTGTTTTTGAGGTGTCTAAAGTCCCAGGACGTCCCAAATCCAGATGTTTAGCGCTAAACACAAATATTTACCTCAACCAAAGACAGAGAAGACACAAAACCAAAAACCGCAGCCGAAGATGAATTTAGCAATTTCTATTTATGTAATCTTTACATTATATAACTCAGTTTTCACATTGCACATGGTGTCAGCACTGAACCAGAACAGAACAATTACAGCTGCAGAAAACTAGGTCACAACCCAGAAATTAGAAGCCAATATAACTTAACAGCAGTAGAAGGGAGGTGTGAACCGGCTGGAAGCAAACCACAGAAGAGAGAGGAGGAATCAGAAGAGAGGGAGGAGGAGCATGAGCACCAAATGAGTGCTGAGGGACAGAAGTGTCAAACGAGATTTAAAAGCAACAGATTACGTGAAACAAAGCAGAAAAACAAAGAGGAAGGTGTGAGGAGCTTTCTGTCTGCACCCGGGTTCCATGTAACTGGCAGACCAGGACGGAGACAAAGCCGTGATGACTGAAGTGTTGCGGGGGAGGACAGCTTGGTATCCAAGAGGAGGAGGAGGACGATCAGCCGAGCTCCTCGTTGGCATCATAAGAGTGAGAGATGGATCTGCATCACTGTTGGTCGCCTGCTCTTCTCAGAATGTGTTTGTTCACACGCTGCCTGAGTGAGCGAGGAGGATTGTGGGTAAGGACGATAGTTTGATGTCCTGAACACTGTCCAAAACGTGAAAGTTCACTAGAACCTCCTTCAGCTCAGCTCAAAATGCAGCAGAGACCAGTCCACCATGGACAGACCCGGATCTGGCTTCACTGGACCAGTGACCAAGACTTGGTCTGCTTGATGAGTGCTCTCTAATTGGTCACAACTTTAAAGGGGGGAAAACCCTCAAATGGTAAACCTCTTAACGATTCTGCCAAATCA
This sequence comes from Apeltes quadracus, assembly GCA_021346845.1. Taxonomy (NCBI): domain Eukaryota; kingdom Metazoa; phylum Chordata; class Actinopteri; order Perciformes; family Gasterosteidae; genus Apeltes; species Apeltes quadracus. The sequence continues at coordinate 15,573,168 of CM037933.1, read as the reverse complement.
AGTCCGGAGGCATCAGTTGTAAATTAAACCAAGTCCTTTTACACCACTATGGCGCTAATGTTGAGTGATTCAGCGAGGAACAGAGAGAACGATCTGGAGATGGAGGAGTAAGAGATTGTGGACGACGAGGGGAGATGAGTAAGAGGAGAATGAAATGTGTTGACTCAGTCTGCCTCCCCGCAACTCGTTGTCTCATTATTTAATACAACACATTACATTTTACTCTTATATGTGGACAGCAGTAGGAGCCGTGTATTGGATTCGGCGTTTTAACACAAGAGGGAGCGTGGTAAACATTCCTGCACGGCCATGTGAGCGTTGTGCTCAAGACAACGCAGGTTTGATAGTATAGCACCTTTCAATGCAGAATGATCATACAAAATAAACCAAATGTAATGTAAACATCAGAACAAACAGAATGAAAGGAGCCGTGTAAACAGAGTGAAATCCAGGAGGACGTTAATCAGTGTCCAGATGGAGCCTGAGGAACACCATCTGCTTTCTCTACCTAGGAACGCAACAAGAACACAGAGGAGACATTTCAAGGACACCATAAACACACACACACACACACACACACACACACACACACACATACACACAGAAACAGACCGCCTGCATCCTTGGCAGCACCTTTGGTCAGAAAAGCTGAGCTGATAAGGTGGAGTTAAGAAGCTACAGACCACTCACTGGTCAGTAAGAATCATCACCAGCGTGAGACAGGATGGCCTGCAGGTATCCCCTGCTTAAATCAAGCTGTCAATCAGCATGTAGCCCCGCCCTAAAGAAACCCCGAGGTCTCTTTGATTCTTAATGGACCATCACGCTGTATTGAAGAGGACTTATAAATACAGACTGAGACCATGAACTCATGTTTCTAATGTTCACAGAGGGAATAAATCAAGAGAGAAAAGGAGTAATTTTCTCATAGACTTCTATGGGACCAGAGGAGCCGCCCCCTGCTGGACACTAGAGAGAATGCAGCTTTAACACGTGAACCTTTGTCTTCCCTCTTTAGAGTTTGGGGGCTGGTTGTTTACAACTCCCTCTGTATTTTCTCTGTTCCACCTGACGCCTCCTCCTCTTCCTCATCCTAAAATGGCCTTTCTCCTTTCTGCTGAATTTGTTCTTATCATCTTTTCCACTAAATGAAATACTTCAGTGTAAAGGACCAATGAAAAATCTCTTTCCTTGTACTGTGCAGAGCAGAGGTTTCTTTTCCCCACACACACCACCCTCTTGAGTGCCTGAGGGCAGATGTATTATGAATCAATACTCATTCATTTATGATCTGAGTGGAAGCCAACGTTCCTGCATTGACGTCACAAGCGAACACAGGCATTTCTGATTCCACTTTTCTTAAACACTGCAGGTTTGATGACATGGTTTCTATCCATTGGATTGATTTCCTCACATGGTTAGCACATGTGATCAGTGAAGTTGAGGGGATTGCTGTTTGATTGGAGTCTGATTCCATCTCCATATTCTTCCTCCCTCATGGTTACGTGGTCGAGCAAACAGGACACAGAGTTCAAGAAGACATGCAGCCATCGGCAATACTCAAACACATAAACACATTCTATTGTTTCACTTTTCTTTGTAAAAATAGATGATGATCTATGTAACTGTAGCTCTACGTCTGGTCCACTGGAGAAGCCGTTGAATGTTGAAGTAAATATGAAAGGCTACGGAGAGAAGGTGGCAGGAGGACAATGAGACAAAGAGAAGTCTGGCTGCCTCTGTAGTCCTCCTGGTGGTGATAAACCGCTACTGCAACAACATCCATCCATCCCTCTCTCTGCGTCCCTCCCCCTTCGCCTCCTCGATGATGCCCGAGACAGACCGACCAACCTGCGTGTTGTAGCCAGGCTCCCCAGATGTTCCGCTCCACCCAAATGAGTCTGCGCAATGGCCGCTGAACCAATAGCGCGTCTCCGCTGGCGCACCGGGAGATAGCGGGAGACAAAAGAGAGCAGGAGAGAGGAGGAGAGGGAGGGAGGGAGGAGCGGGGAGGAGAAGACGGGATGAGGCGCGACCACACGGACTTTTTCCTCCGGTAAACAACCAGGACCCGGAGCCTGGGATCTTTTCTGGGGAGTGGGCGGGGTGGGATTTTTGGGGACACAGCCATGGCGACGGGAGGAGGAGGAGGAGGAGGAGAAGGAGGAGGAGGTGGTGGAGTAAGGCGGAGGAGGAGAGCCGGGTTCCCGGGAGTCCGCTGGAAAACCTGCTACTTTCCCATCCTGTTCTGGGTGGTGTCCGTCTGCGGGGAGGAGAAGACGCTGATCGTGGAGGTAGGCCCCTCCGTGGCTCCACAAGCTCCTCCTCGGGATCTTTATTTAAAGCACACTTGCATGCCCCCCCCTCTCCCCCCACATAGAGTGGCAACCCTCACCAGTAGCTAAAAAGCAGGTAGGGAACTGGATGAATGAACCTTTAATTGGTCAAACGCGCTCATTAGTCGTGTGGTCCAGTGTTATAATAGTTCACAGTATTAATCCGTGCAGTGGACCGCGTCTCCGCAATGAGCCCTGTTAGAATAAGAGAATCTCATTTAGTTCATAAACATGCCTGCAGAGAGCTTCAGAGGCAACCTGCTCCTCTCCTCCCCATCCAAATATAGCCTCCCTCCATAATTCATGGACGTGGCAGTGGGTCGGAAGAGATGAAGGAGAAGAAGGGATTGGAAGCAGCAGCAGACAGATGTGTGTGCAGACAGATGTGTGTGCACGTGGAGGTCTTTGTTGACAGGTTTCTGATGAAGATGCTGTCGTCCTTTTTTTGCCTCGATGTGTTTCTTTCTTCTCTCCACACATCAGGGTCGCTGTAAAAGTGTTTGTTGCCGTGGCAGACGAGGTGTTTTGTGTCGTTTGGAGGGATGTTTGATGTTGCTGGTGACTCTTTTCAGACAAAGAAAGCGGCGCCTGTGGCGGCCGCACAAAGGAAGAGATGCTTCTTTCTTTCACTGGGAAACCATAATCCTCTCGAAGCTCCCGCTGAAGCTCCACGCAAGGGTGAAACCACGTGCATGATGGAGGGTTCATCTCGTAGATCGATTCCTTGTTTGATCGTGGGAAAGGACTCCAAAGCCTCCACCGAGTTGACGTCTTTTGTCCAAACACACAACACAAAGAAAATCAGCAGATGTCGACGTTGCAGAAGCTGACGCGGGGAGGAGCTCCACAGGCTAATGGGGCACATTGAAGTGCATTTGGGTTTAAGCATGCTCTTGTGAACAGTTGGGGTGTATACGTCCGAGGCTTTTATTGTGAAAGGCACCTCCAGAAGGAGTGGATCTGGCCTACACTGCCCTCAATGTTGAAGTCCTGGTTTGGTCTAAGTGTGGTCGTTGTTGTAGGTTTTGTCATTTCTGAAGTACTTTTCAGTTCAGAAGACATATTGATAGCCATTCTAGAAGCTCCATGAGGCTATATAAATATTGAGCTAAAAGCTTACATCAACAGGCTAACATGCTCCTTATTTGTGGATGTTAGCCTGGACATGTTGGCAGCAAACACTGAATGTTTCATGAACTTGGTCTGAAGGAATACCCACAGTGCCTAGCTTTGTGAGGTTAACCACTGACTAAAGAGAATACGCTGTAATTTGGGAGATGTCCCTCAGAAGAGGAGGAAAGGGCATGGATGTTTGTGAGGCACAAGAAGTCAACGTTGTCGTCGTCATTCGAACCTGATGATTTGGAATGATGGATTGTGGTGGAACGTGTTAATCGATCACAGAGCAACTGAGTGGTGTTTCCACGGATTGTATTACTGTTTCTTTTGTCTCTTTTTTCTTCCTCTTCCCTTTCTCTGGTTGGTACGGAGGATTAATCCCGACTGCACTGAGCATTTTAGTGAATGTGAGGCTTTCTACTCCCAAAGGCTTTAAATAAAAGAGCCCTGAGAGCTCTGTGGGGCCAGTGAACTGATTCAGCTACCTGATCTTGTGTGTGCCAATCCAATAGCAATGTGTCAACAATGACAACAAAAACGTGACATAATTCCCTCTTTAATATCTATTTAAAAAAACTCCTTCAATGAAATTTCTGACCCAAGATAATATTTTTAAGGATCACAATTGAACACTTTATAATTTACCTTTTACATGATCGTAATTTTTACAGACTGTCAAGTCAGCCTGTGTCATGGAAGGCTGTAGCTGTAGCTCTATTAAGTCAATCAGCCGAGCTAACAGCTAACGTGAACTCTTTACAGAACCGCTAGGTCAACATAGATTTTTTTTTTCATCGCTTTTAATCAACGTATTCTAATATATTACAGCGTGTTAACCTCCTTAAACTATGGAGCTGCTGGATGAAAACGGGCGCTAAAAGTGAAAACGCCTTAAGACTCTGATGACGTCATCACTCCGCTCTCTCATTGTGGCATAGCATTTTAGCATTCGTGAAGCGCTGTGCATACAGGGAGTGAAGTGGAGTACGTCTCCACCTCTGACCGTGTGTGTGTGTGTGTTTGAGTGTGTTTGATTGTGCACAGCGTAGGCGGTGTTACTGGAACTCACGAGGACTTCATACTCATTTTACATTTTGCCTGTTTGGAACGCTTTGGCCTTTTAATCAACAGCCTTGTTGTTTTTCTCTTCCCCTCTCTCTCTCGCTCTCTCTGCTGTTTGTTTTGTGAAGATCAGTTTGAATCACTTAGAAGTCAGGATGTGACTTACCTTAAATAATTCAATATGCCTCAGTCAGCCTCCTGATTTGCATCGCTCTCCTCCAAGAGGCGGATTAACTTCTCTGTCCTTCATCCAGTCAACAGGCTTGCACGGAAATAAGCAGAAGAAGTCCTTCAGCCGTGTGGCCTACAGGACGAATCTCACCTCATGGAACTCCATGAGCAAATACAAATTAAATCTAATTATAAACAAAAGCAAACATCCCTGACTGTGGAACAGAACATTACTGCCACTTGTTCTGCTTAATATTTACTAGATTAGTTAGTTATATCATAATGTTTCTACTCAGACTTTTTTTGCAAAACATCTCTGTGAAAGAAAGCATCCAACCAGAGCCAAACAGAGCTAACATGAGCGAACCAGGGCCCACCGGAGCTAGCCAGGGCTAACATGAGCTAACCACAGCCGACCAGAGAGGTCACCTGTCGGTCAAACTGGGCTGTGATGTCCTGATGATGCGTGTCAGTAGATACATTCCATTCATGTTTCATCTGAAGCTTCCGACTTTTTTCCTTCCGACCTTCATCAACTTTACTGTTGCTTAGTAACCGTGAGGACGCGCATTGGCAAATACAATTAAGATAAATAGTAGCCAGTTGCTAAGTAATCAGTAAAAGAGAAAACTTTTTTGAGAAAGGAACTAAAACGTCTTGAAAGCTTTTAAAAGTTTACAGTGAAAAAATGTTGTTTTTAAGAACAACATTTTACTGTGACTAAATGCATTAATCACAACGAATGAGCAGAATAAAATGATTTAAAGTTCCCCAAAAGTGATGTCTTCAATTGTGGTTTTCTCTCCATCCACAGTCCAAAATCCAGGGATTTATTTTACAATTATATAAAAGCAGACAAAGACGTGGTGGCAGAAAGACATTCAACACAAGTGCTGCATTTAGTCAACGTCTCCTCCTTCATTAAAGTTTCTCATTTCATGCCCAGTCCTTTCAAAATAAACCTCCATCTTCACAGGAAACAACTTAAGTTAGTATACTATCAGGTAATATTTTTTTGGAGAGGGGCGGGGGGGCTTTAAAGGAGGGACACCATATTTATATATATGTTTACATGTACATACACAAGTATATATGTATATATATACGAATCATCAACAAATCATGCTTCCACTATCGTTCATCCTCCGGTAAACAAACTCTCCTTTGTCGGGTGGAGGCGTGACTTGGCTCCGCCTCCTCCGTCCCTGAGTTTCCGTCGCCATGGTTACACACCCTGCTGCAGGCCGCGACAATAACGCCAAAGTGCTGCAGCTCCACAAAGAACTTCTATATCAAATGAATACAAATTAGAATGTTTCTCCCTTTTTTCTTGAGGGTTTCTGATTGTACATTAAGATTAAGGATTGTTGTTTGAGATGCAGAAATTTAGTGTGTTTTTTGTGTGTCAGCGTGTGTGTGTGTGTGTGTGTGTGTTTGATTGCACTTCTTGTGCAGCTGGTAAATTATTCAATTCAAACGGCTTCTTCTCAGCCAGCAGCAGCTTGGTCACTAGTGTGCAGAGTGCACACACACGCACACGCACACACACAGACACACACACACACACACACACAATGCATCGTCGGTAAAGTAAGAGGTGCAAGGATGCAAACACACACATATTTAAATATAGAGATGCTGAATATAGACATACTCACACAAACATACAGACTTATGTCCTTTGAGACTATGCATAGTTCTATTAATTGGAAACATTAGGGCATCAATAAAGAAAAGTACTTGTTTGGTTCTGGATATCCACGAATCAGACCGACACGTGGAATGGCAAAAATGTTTATTACCCTTCAAAATTTCGTTTCGTTGAACGATCATGGTTATGTGGTTATGTGATGTGGCCGTGATAAAGACTTGAGCTGGAGTGTCTCGCACTGATAAGATGCCAGTCCCCTGTAGAGACACAACAAGTTGGTTTGGAGGCCACCTGTAGGTATCAGAGCTGCCCGGCCCTGTTCTTGTCAGTCTACTGAGCCCGTAGCTTTTGGGACCTTTTTCCTCTTGCAAAGAAATACACAGAGAAAGACGTATTTGACTCAGAGCCTTCATTCTTATTACCGATTGTCTGTGCAAAATCTTCCACAACACACGCTGTCATCGCCGAGCTCTCGAATTGGATCGTGTCAGCGGCTCGTTGACATTTTAGGACCAAAGGCCGTCCCGTTAGCGAGCTAACAGTGGACTTAGCTCCTTCCGCTCACGGGGGAGGACTTTCTGCTACTTCCACTCCCCGGAGAAGGTTCCGGGTTACCGTCCAATCCCATCACAGCAAACACAACCCCTTTGTTTCCAGCGCCATTCTTTTTCCCAAATAATGACCTAATATCTTGAAATGAAACTGTACCCAGAGATTTATTTCCTCACATGAGAAAGGGAATATATTTAATGTATATTATGATATCGCATCCGTCATGGTTGTCGGGCAGACGCTGGTGTCGAGCTGAGACTTATTGCTTTGAAATATTAATGACCTACTGTGGAGAAGAGCTGAGCTCCCCTTCCCCCCTCCCCCTCCTCTTTCCCCCCATCTATCTCCCAGCTGCTCTTTCTCTCTTTACTCCCCTTCTTTCTATTCCCTCTTTTCCTTTCTTCCCTCCTCCTTTACCCCTCTCTCTCTCTCTCTCTCTCTCTCTCTCTCTCTCTCTCTCTCTCTCTCTCTCTTGGCCGTGTTGTTGGATTGGGTTATGTCATATTAAAGAGACAGGTGCTGTGCAAAATAAAAAAATACGACATTTAATCAAATCTTCAGAGGAGACTTGAGTGATTTTACTATTAAAATGTTCTGTACGATTTAGCTTTTTAGTTTCTCTCTGATATACATTCCATCGATAAGTCCTCTCTCCCTTTCTATCTCTTTTAGGAATCAGGAATCAGGAAACATTTATTACCAAAATTTGTTAGTCTTAAAAAGTGACTAGTAATCATAAACATTCTTAGTTTATTTCGCCTATAAACAGTAGAAACAGTCCCACGTATTTGTTATTGAACACTTTATGCAACTGAACTCAATTTAAATCATCAATTAGAAGTTGGTGGTTATTAAACTGAATATTTAGACCAAGACCATGATCACAACCTTTTCCTTTGCAGACGTGGCTGAAGAACTACGGCTACCTGCTGCCTAACGACGTGCGCACCTCCGACCTGCGGCAGGAGAAAGCCATGCAGTCAGCCGTGGCCGCCATGCAGCGCTTCTACGGCATTCCGGTGACAGGGGTCCTGGACGAGACCACAATAGAGTGAGCGAAGCGCTTACAGGGGCATGCTAAAGTAGCATCTCCATGCTAACGGTGGACCTGCATGCTAATGGAGCAGCTGCACGCTAAAAGTGCAGCTGAATGCTAAAGGAGCGTCTGTATGGTAAAAGTGCATCCTCACGTTAACGGTGCACCTGCATGATAAAGGAGCATATTGATGCGAAAGGAAGCCAGAGGGCATTTTGTGAGGTTACTAGCATGTGAGAGACAAATGAGACAATTTGTAAACAGATGTTTTTGAGATTCATAAGAGTTTTTCTCATTTTCTTTTTTCTCAACAACCCTGGAGGCATAATACAAATTATGGATTCAAGCAATGTGTGAGGAAGGGACACAAATGATCTTTTAAAGAGCCTTCAAAATGGCCAGGTGGAACACGCTGGCCCGAATCCGGCGTACGACGCAGCCGCCACTTGGCCTTAATCTAAAAAAAAAAAAACACAGAGACTGAGACTCAGAATGAACGACGCTCTGTGTCACAAACCCTCAATGACGTAACAAGCATCGTCATCTGGAAGAAATTATGTTCTTATAAATGTTTCATACGGGACGTGTTCAGCATGTTGTGTCTTATTATTATTTAAATGAATTCAAAACGAAACGCCACATAACAGCTGATATGTCCCTTCCTGTGTGCTGAGGCCTGCTTGTTGTGTGCAGGTGGATGAGGAGGCCTCGCTGTGGCGTCCCCGACCATCCTCACAGCAGCCGGCGACAGAGGAACAAACGCTACGCCCTGACGGGGCAGAAGTGGAGGGACAAAAAGATTTCCTACAGGTATTCATCCCTGTAGTTCCTCGCTGTCTCCCCCAGTCTGGACCTCTCTCAGCCCCGTCCCACGGGACCATTATTGCGTCGCTGCATTACTTCCACCCACTCGTCTCTCCCAGCTCTTCCTCTCTGTGCCTCCTCTTCCTCTGTCTTTCTCTTTCTCCTTCTCCCGTCTGCATGCCGTGAAGCCTCCATGTGATACCGGTCCAATGCGGATCACATCCCAGCGCTCGTCGCTTCTTCTTTTTCATCACAATCTTGCTCTCATGTTCATGTTCATGTCAAAAGAATAGAAAAAAATCATTTTCAAATTTCCCCCCTGTCTCTCTCTTCCAAGGCTCCTTTTACTCCACACCGGCCTTCAGCTCCATGGTTCTAATGTAGATTACAGCGCTCCCGTGAGACACTGAAGCCGCGGCGGGCTTTGTCTGCGCTGCACTCTCTAGATTCACATGACACCCCGAGTGTGAGATCACATTCCTATCGGGTTCCCCTCAGAAGCTCCTCCTCGGGCCTTGCCTGCTATCAGCTGTCAGTGTTGTCCTTTTTCACTTAATCGTTCTTCTTCTAAAGCCCCAACTGTCTCCGGGAACTGTGTCCTTTGAGTTACACTCATCAGTTGGCTGATGTTTCCTTGAGAAATCGTCGGTGGCACTCTAAAGACTCTCTGTTTCTTTAACCCGACACGCACGCCTTCGGCTCGGCTTCTTCTCGTCGCATCCTGGTCTCCAAGAAGAAGAAGAAGAAGAGAGATGATGAGTTATTTCTCACGAAAGGCACATCTTTATTCTTATTCGCGTTGTGACTTGAAGCACCTGGAATCGAGGCTTTTAGGAGGTCTGAAGGCTCCATTGACTTGGCACCAACCAATTCTCTTTAGCACACGTTGTTATTTAAATGCTGGGCGTGTATGACTGCTGTCTCTGCATATGGAACTGAAGTGCTAGACGTGTGTGCGTGAGAGTGTGTGTGTGTGTGTGTGTGTGTGTGTGTGTGCGTGTGTTTGTGTGAGTGTGACTGAGACAGAATACCATCTGTGTGTTTTGGCCACAGGTCATTTGGCCAGCTTCACTGCCGAAACGTTCCACACCGTTTACCCAAAATTAGACTATGCTACTTAGCCGTCAGACACTCACACACACACAGACACACACATGAAGCACTGGGCTTCAGGTGGAGTAATAAGTGCACTTTTAAAGGGATTATCATGCAGACAGGAATGTGACTCAGGGGTTTGCAGATTAACTTTTAGGGCTGCACAGTTTATCAAATATCAATCTCCATTTTGCTTTTTTGGCTTCCAACTATCAAATGAAAATCATGAAGAATCTATTCTATTGGTCACAAGGCTTTCAGACTTCAGTAACAGCACTTGTGTGGTTATTTTAACCCAAACTATCATCTTTTTCCAAACCTATAGTTTATAGCGTATGATAACCTTTCATAGACATCTAAGGGGACCAGAGGAGTCGCCCCCTGGTGGTGAATTCAGAGGTTCCCTAACACACACTCGTTTATGCTAGCGCTAACTAGCTCGCCCGCGTTGTCTACGCTTCTTTGAGATCCAACCTGACTCATCGCTGCATCGGATGGACTTCTAACGCTCTGTTTCTGTCGCGTTTCCCGCAGCATATCGAACTTCACCCCCAAGGTGGGGGAGAAGGACACCCAGCGAGCCATCCGGCAGGCCTTCATGGTGTGGCAGGCGGTGACCCCGCTGTCTTTCCAGGTCAGAGGATTAGTCCACCGAAGAACGTTACACCCATCTGGTACCAGAGTAGTATATGGGATATCATAAAACACGCATTTCATTCATGATCCTGTCCTTAGTTTTATTCTTTCCAACTTCAGGGACACAAAAAGAAGCTTGCATCCCTGCACATGGAAATGTATCAAGATGCATTAAGATGAAAAACAATGTGGACGTGAGTCCACCTTGTACAAAATGAATATACTGACACTCCCCCCCTCACCCCTACATCTCTCCCCCACCCCAGGAGGTGCCATACTCAGAGATCAAGAACGACGGGAAGGAGGCGGACATCATGATCTTCTTCGCCTCTGGTTTCCACGGCGACAGCTCCCCCTTCGACGGGGAGGGGGGGTTCCTGGCGCACGCCTACTTCCCTGGCGCCGGGATCGGAGGAGACACCCACTTTGACTCGGACGAGCCGTGGACGCTCGGCAACGCCAACCACGACGGTAAGGCGGGTCATGTGATGTCATATGTGGGGATGAGGTCTTTGACTCTGTGGACACGTCTGACTGGGTTCACTGCTGAGACAGGTTCCACCGCAGAGAATTTAAACATGGCCAAAGGAGCCGAAGCAGACGATAAGTCGTTGGTTTTTCATCCCTTTCACCCCCCACCCCCTCTCCAGGTAACGATTTGTTCCTGGTGGCGGTCCACGAGCTCGGCCACGCGTTGGGTTTGGAGCACTCCAACGATCCGAGCGCCATCATGGCGCCTTTCTACCAGTATATGGACACTCACAACTTCAAACTGCCTCTGGACGACCTGCAGGGCATCCAGAAGATCTACGGTGAGGTTCAGGCCCCGCGGGGGGCCTCAGACCAGCCTCAGAGGACACCAGTTAGTTAAAGGAGGGCTCATGAAACATGCCTTTTGATGAGAAGGAATGAATGAACTGATGAATAAATGAATGAACAGATCACACATAGGAGTCCTCAGAAGATCTCTGGTGGAGAATACCGCTGAGCTCACTGTGTTCTTCTGGATCTGTTCTTCTGAACATGGGAGGATGAGGCTGAGGCTAGTTAGCATCCTATCCTACCGCATTAGTTCAGTTTGATCGGCATCGAACTCACGTACCTGCTCCCTTCACAGGATAAGTTTTAGAATTCATTACGTCATCTTGTCTCATCTTCCTGGACATATCCACCTACAAGTCATGTCCTCTGTTATTCCTGACAGAGCACGCTGTGCTGACATTGTGTGTTATCATGCAGTATGACAGCTATTTCAGCTTGGATGAGGCTGATTTCCATCCCATGATCTCTCACACTGCAGCAATGAACTACAATCGCACACAGAGAGGAAGCTACACCACAAACAGCAGTTCTTATTTCATGCAAATCTGATCCAATTGAATCGTTTGCGACGTAGTATCACGGCTTTGATGTTAGTCATGAATCAATATCAAAAAGTGAAGCAGGATGATAGATAATAAACATGAGACACTGAATAAAGAAAACCGTCTACCTCAGAGAACCATGACATCTGCTTCATGAACGGTCAAAAGGTCATCGGCGGTCATGATCCACAGGTGTCATTGGGTTGATATTACTATTATTATTATGAATCCAAAGGAATCCCCACGGCCATGCTGGAGCCCACCCGCCCGCTGCCCACCTTACCTTCTCGGAGGACACACTCCACCTCGGAACGCAAGCACGGCCGGCCGGCGCACCCCCCCGCCGACCGCCCGGCGCTGCCCGGCAATGGCAAGCCCAACATCTGTGACGGCAACTTCAGCACCGTGGCCTTCTTCAGGAGGGAGATGTTCGTCTTCAAGGTGCATCTGCGTGTGGGTGTGTGTGCGTGTGTGACACCGAGAAAGAAAAATCCATTTTGATGTCTCTGATCTTTAAACTGAATGTTAGAAAAGGTCACCGGTCTCTCTCTGCCTCTCTGTGTCCTGGACGGAGCGGGAGCTCGGGGGTCAGAGACGAGGAGGAACTTGATCTGCATTTTTCTTGTGTATACCTCTTGCTTTGCTCCCCCTCGGGGACCTTAAACTGAACCTCTGTGACGTTTTGAGCGCTCTGATTGGCCGATTCCACACATGACTCCATCCATCGGCCCCCTGTGAGGTAGAATGTCTAACGGGTTCTTTACCTGCAGGACCGGTGGTTCTGGCGCCTGAGGAACAATAAGGTGCAGGAGGGCTACCCCATGCAGATCGACCAGTTCTGGAAGGGGCTGCCGCCTCGCATCGACGCCGCCTACGAGAGGTCGGACGGGAAATTCGTCTTTTTCAAAGGTACAAGGAGAAGCCTCCCCCCGCCTCCCACACAATCATAATCAATGAGCCACGGGCCTTTAGTCTCATTGATCCACACATTTATTTTTAACCGGTGCACCAATTAACTTGATTTTATGTGTAATTTAAGTCCCATCATCTCAAAAGACGAGATGGTCGACAGTGTCCCGCTCGCAGGCCATCTTGGATTTCTCAACCGATGTTTTGCTCACTTGAAGCTGCAATTACTTATTTATGTTATTTATGGTTAGGTTGTAGGTAAGTTATGTTGCGTCTATCGCGGGCTCCTGCCAGGTGTCACAAACCTCTCTGGGGTTTATTAGTCAGGAATGATTTAAAGCCACTAGGTGGGATTTTATCAGGTGTTACATAAAACACAGGTTACATAAACAGAAAACACAAACAACATAATCTGTTTAGTCTTGATCCTCTATAGACGCCCAACAGTAAACAAGACAGAGACAGAATGGACGGTCCCAGATCCTCCAGCAGAGACGACACCACCCTTAACGCCTAAACCCTAACCTGCTAACCTCTAACTGCTCCCCGGACGCCTTCATGGCAGCACTCTGCTCGATGGGTTAAATGCAGAGAATAATAATAAGATCATTTTGCTACAGGAATTAATAAAGGATACCTTCGGCTACTTCTTCTATCTTTCTCTGCTACTCAAACACACAAACCTGAACCTGATTTTAACTAGATGAATAAATAAATGTCATGTTTTACGGAGGATCCTCACTAGAAGCCACACGTTAACCACACCATGAGGGGCCGTTTAGGACTTAACAAGGGAAACGCTCTTACATTACTACTGAACACTACTGAAATGACTTGTATCATTTAAGAGCATACATAACTGAAAACCATTTTGATACACATTTATATATATGTGTGTGTTTCAATATATATGGTTCTTTGTCTCTTTAAAGTGTTGTGATGATAAAAGCACCTTTGCTTCTCCAGCAGTGATATGTGCAGCTTATTTATCAGAGTCACAGCTGCCTTTTATGCCTGGAGTGAAGCCATTAGTGTTTTCTCTGTGTTCACGGCCCCTGTGTGCTCGGTGTTTAAAGGAGTCCCCGTGGAGTAGGGCGGATTTCGTTGCCCTGTAAAAGAGAGGTTTGCGTAATTTTTAATCTCCTTTTATGTTTTCCCACATCGATCCTCTGAACTCCATATTACAAAATAACAAAGCTGCGGACAGCGCTGTTTAAGCAGCTGCTTGCTTCTTCCTGCTTTAAAAAAGAACAAATGATTTATTTCTGAAGGTTATGTTGGTGTTTGGGTACTTTTGAAGAGTTCATTTTCCCTTCTGTTGTTTTGTCTCTCTGCCAGCTGGATACCTAAAAAAACGTGCTGCTGTTCTGGATGATCTGGATCCTGGATTTCCTTAAATGATCTAATCTAAATATTAACTATGATTCAGAATCCTTAGCGTTGTGATTGCAGCTTTAGCAAATGCTAACTCTGATAGCATCGGTCGTTATCCATAACCAACGTTGTGACCCGTCTCTCCTCCAGGCGACAAGTACTGGGTGTTCAGGGAGGTGACGGCGGAGCCGGGCTACCCCCTCGGCCTGGTGGAGCTGGGCAGCTGCCTGCCCAAAGACGGCATCGACACGGCGCTGCGCTGGGAGCCCGTGGGCAAGACCTACTTCTTCAAAGGGGACCAGTACTGGCGCTACAACGAGGAGAAGCACACGGCGGACCTGGGGTACCCCAAACCAATCAGTGTGTGGAAGGGAGTGCCGGACGCACCGCAGGGGGCCTTCATCAGCAGAGAGGGATGTGAGTGACACTAACGGGCGCTACGATACATTTGTGGCCTTCTCCAGATGACCAATCCTAGCTTCGATAAATGAGATGAAATAAAGTGGGAACATATATTTAAATATGTAGGACTGAGGTATACACCTGTGGTAGAGACCTGCCGATCAGCGTGTAGTCCCGCACTTAAGCCTCCCCTGCTTTATGGTCTTTTTGACTCTAAATGGACCATACTTTACTAAATCACCATCATGCTGTATTGAGGAATACTTGAAACTAGAGATTGAGACTATAAACTCATGTTTACAATGTTTACTCATGGAATAAATCTAGAGAGATGTCTATAGGACCAGAGTTTTCGCCCCCTGGTGGTCACTACAGAGAATTCAGCTTTAACAAAAGAAGCTCTGGTTTCACTTTAAAGAACCGAAACCAGAGGGAGGCCGTTTAGATGAACCAAACCATCAACGGTTTAGAGCTGGTCCTCTACTTTAGACTCATATTAGTATGTTGATTGCTGAAACATCTTGAAACCCTCACTCAACTCATTAATTTCCCATTTCTGTTCTCCCCCCCCCCCCTTTCACTCCCGCCCAGACTACACCTACTTCTACAAGGGGAAGGAGTACTGGAAGTTTGACAACCAGAAGCTGACGGTGGAGCCCGGGTACCCCAAGTCCATCCTGCGTGACTGGATGGGCTGTGACCAGTCGGACATGGAGCGCTCCGGCAGCAAGGCGAACCGCGGGGACCGCCAGCTGCCCATCGACGACGTGGACATCATGGTAACCATCAATGACGCGCCGACCACGGTCAACGCCATCGCTGTGGTGATCCCCTGCGTCCTGTCGCTGTGCATCCTGGTGCTGGTCTACACAGTCTTTCAGTTCAAGAACAAAGGAGTGCAGCGGAGCGCCATGCCGCAGCACTACTACATGTACCCCGTTCAGGAGTGGGTGTGACGGGCTACCCTACTTCCACGAGGTCCGATGTTGGCAGATCGGAGGTGTTGGGGTGCCCGGTGGGTGGGTGGGTGGGGCGGCGAGGGTGGGTGTCGAGCAGTCTTCACACTGTGAGCTAGCTCACGTAGGCTAAACGCCAAACATTGATAGCGAACGAAGCGATAGAGAGTCCAGTGTTTCCCCTAGGTTCGCCGCTTTGGGCTTTCATTAAGTCCGCCGGTGGGGGCGCGTTCACCTGTGTGTCCATGCACGTGTCTGCGGCCTCTGAGGGAGACTCCGAGCCACTTCAAGGGCCGGCTCAGTCTTTTGTCATTTGTTACCGGGCAGGCTCGCCGAAGGGAAGTTTGACTCTTTCTTTAGACCTGCTCCTCAGTGATGATAGCGATAGTGATGATTCTCTCATCAAAGCCAGAAGATGTGGCTCGACGTGAACGTGCAAACTCCAAAACGATGAGTCAGATGATAAAAAAATATTTAAAATTTATAATTTAAAGATAAAAGATAGGTAGAAAGGCCATAAGAAAAATAGAACCAGTGATCCCACCTTGGGTCTCTGAATTGAATTTATTTATACTTGTATGAAACTGTAAAAACGTCACAAAGGCCTTTTTTTTTTACCACACATCTTCATCACCATAAAATCTGTCCTTTGCTCTCATTCACGCCGCTTGGACTTCTGGGTTTTAGCGGACGTAGAACAGCCGGTCATCGGCGTAGTGTGACAGATTTGGATCAATGATAGTTTTATTATTCTTATTCTTATCTTGTTCACAACAGTACATTTAACCAGCTGCACACAGCCGGGGCTCTTAGATACCCAACTAATTCAGACTGAAAGGTTGAATGAAAAGACATTTTACTTTCACTGAAAAATATTTATCTGAGTGTTATTTTTTGATTGAATTTTATTTTATTTTATTTGATCACCATGTCCCCTTTTTGCAACAAACTCAACTAAATATTGTTGCCAATTTCTTTGGATTCATAAAACTGATGTTTACCATGGTAATTCACACTTGAGATGTCAAGGATTTTACACAAAATGAATTATCCTTTTGAATTGTTTTAATTTTGTCTGTCTACAAACATTTTCTGTTTTTAATAATGAAAAATATTATAGATAGATCTTTAACTTGTATTGTCTCTTCCTGCTATGGGAGTATTAGGACCAGGCATAAGGGTGCAAATGATTTATTTATATCTTGTGCATTTAAAGAATAAAGAGAAATATATCTAGAATTAAGTTGAATTTTAAGAATATGGTCTAACGTGAAAAGTTTATTTATTATTATCATTATTTATCTTAAGAGTTTATTCTAGCAATATTGTCTTTATTCTGGTATTTCAGCTTTATTCTCAACATTTTGAATGAATCTAAGTGATTATTGAGTTTATTTTCTGATGATGACTTCATGCTTGAAGTTTTCCCCTTTTTTCTCTAATATTACTGCAACTCTAACTCCAGAAAGACATTTCCATTTTGTTCTTGAATTTTCGTGGTTCCCGATCAGGTTTCTTTATGGGTCAAAGTTCTTGCGGACTGTTGAGTCTATTCCAGTAGAACCAGGATGAATCATGGCGGTCCGCCATGAGGCGACTGGTCCCAGATCCATTTACTACAACACCTCCCTCATTCTCCCTCCCCGTGTTGTGCTTCTCCGACCCGCAGTGATTGAATGTGTTGTTGCTGCTTCGCCGTCAGGTGACGCTGCAGCGCCACAGATCTGTTGTTCAGGAAGAAGAACGCCCGTCTTCTTCCTTTGAGCTGTGGACTTCTGGACCAGGCTGCTGGGAGGAAAGATGAATGTCTAGAATATAAAACCTTTTTTCTCACCTTGAAAAGAGAAAATACATTTAACATTTTTAGTTTATGTAATCATTACTTTCTTGATCAATCAATCAATTAATAATAATTGATTAAGTCAAAAGAATAGCACGGCGTCAAAACACTTTTTTTTTCTGCCAACAGCCCAAAGATATGTCATTTATGATCAGACAAAACAAAGTAGCAGCAAATAATCCTATTTGAGAAGCTCGAGGCAACAAATTGAATCCTTAATAAATGACCAAAAGTCATATTTTTAATATTAATGTTGAGTACGTGTTCAGAATTGGTACGTGATCGCTGGTACAATTTAAGTCCCACTAAGACAGTGTTCAAAATGTGTAATTCCATTTTGGAACGAAACCTTTGAAGGGAGATTAAATTAGAACCTCTGAACTATTGTGAGCCTCCTCGAGGAGCCAACGTCGCGTTCTACCGACGACTCCTGATTCCTCCCACTCGGTGCTGAAGACAACACACGCGGATCATTAATAACTCCAGTGTGTCCACCGGGTCCTCAGACCTCCATCACCTCCACTCATGATCCCATGGATTAAGTGCCTTGCTTCGCGGCACTCCAGCAGGAGAGCTTGAGGGGGAGAAGCTCCAGCTTTCTGGGGCCTTAAAGCCGGCGACTCTCCAGTTGGTTGCTTGATATTTTAGTTTTTTTTGTTTATTGGAACTGTTTAAGCTCCTGAATGACTCTTGTTCGCACATCATCTTCATCAGGTCACAGTGTTTCTTATTAAAGGCGCTTTGTGGAGGCTGTTGCAGTAGATTGTTTTAACAAAGGAGGGGGGTGTTTCTGACTCATCTCAATTCTATCGTGTGCACAGACACCACCCTCCTCCACCCCTCTGGGTGAAAACTGTGTATTTATTTACTGAGATTTACGGAAGAATAGCAGTTCACAGCAGTAGAGTGTATCTCAGCAGATGTTTGTGAAAATAGAAAAAGGGTACTAGAAGAGGACATACTGTTGTGATTTAGTGTCGCTTATTCATGCTACTTATGGAACGCGCATGAAGACAAACACATGTACTTAAGGTTTTTATCCTCCGCTCGTCTGAAACTTATTTATTCAACATTTCTGGTGGCAGAGGGCGAAGGGTCCTCTGGAGATTTGCCTCCTTCATGGTTATTGTGTGCAGACCCGGGACAAACTGCCACTCAGATTCGTCTCTGCGTCCAACCGGACGCCACCTGATGGAATTCCAGAATAAAAAATGAAGGAACACCTAAAATAAGCCCCTGACAGCTGCGGTCAGAGGCGTCTTCGCCTCAACGTCACTTTGTCCTGGGACTGGGGGGGTTTCTGGTGGCTTTGGACAACAGTGCGTTGCCTTTAAAGGGAGACTCAGTGATCACATGTCGCCACTGCTCAGAGGTCAAAGGTCACACTCTGAATAAGGTAAATTCAGCAGACTATTCCTCACCTTCAGTCCATCAGTCCATTTAGTTTCTAACGTTCTCTTTTCTTAAGAAAATATACATGTAAACGTTGGTGAATAAAAACATATCAAAAGGTAGGTAGACTTTTTGGAGTAACAAGATGTATTGGTATTATTTGGATAATATAAAAACTTCTACTACTACTTCTTCCAGGGAGGTTTTAACAGATACAGCTTTAAGAGAGGTACATTTGTTCAGTTAGTGTTCTTATGGAGAAAAAAAAGGGTTTCTGTAAATACCTTATTACTTTGGTTTGCTTTGGGTTTTTTGACTAAATGGGTTGATTATAAAATTGAAAAGAAAAGAATCAGACCTTCGCTCACTTCTTAAGAAGCAGGTTGATGCACTCTTGTTTTTTAACTGAGCGATCACGTTTTCCTCTCCAGCCGGATGGCTAATATCAGCTCATGTAAATAAACACCAAGCTTTGGAAACGTTTTCATTTCTCATTTAAGATTTAGTCATCATCCTTTGCACATAATTACGACAATGCTTATATAGCACAGGAATGTTTACGTTTAGGATTATTCCTAAAAGTTGGATTCAAGACAAAGTTTGATTTTTTTAAATGTTAACATGGATTTTTCTTTTGTCTCCTTTGTTTGGCTTTACTATGCCACACAAGTTATATTCCAATAACACCGTGTTCTGTTAACGATGAAAAGTCAATAAAAGTCAAAACTCGGTTGTGTTTGTTTGTTCTACTGGTTTTAGAGGATGATATGGACACTGCAGGATCATTATTCCGTAGTTATTCTGTTATTCTCTTTCCTGCAGCAACAGATCGAGACACCACAACATTGCTGGATTTATTTTATTAAAATGGGCGAATATCAATAAAGAGACTTGACTGATGACTTGTTAGCTCAGGGTGGTTCCCTGTTATTTATTTTTAATACTTATATTGATTTCAAATCATTCTTTTTGCCACTAGTTATTAACCGAATACGCCCGCCGTTGTTCAATTTGTTTGATTGGAAAAATTATTGACTACATAAAAGTTACTTTATTCTTAGCCTGGTAATAAAACATGTACCTAAATTTTAAATGACACGATACAGATGAAAAAAAAACTGAACCCAACCTTGTTAGAGGAGAGACAGGAATGCGTTTCAAAAATAAAAGGGACTTTAACAGTCAAAAAACAGGGGCAAAAACAGACTCTGATCCTGAAGGAGGAACAAGGAACTATGACATGTCAAGACGCTTACCGCCACAGTGACATTCAACAATGATCCCACAAAAGACAAGCGACACACATGGCTTAAATACACAAGGGAGGTGCAGGTGATTGGAAACAGGTTGAATCACTTAGACAATCACAAGGGGAGACCGGACAAGGCAGGAAGTGAAGTTACCCAGAGACACCAGAAACATGAAACTTCACAATAAGACATGAACAAGACCAAACCATGACAGTGTTCTTATGGAGAAAAAAAGGGTTTCTGTAAATACCTTATTACTTTAGTTTGCTTTGGGTTTTTTGACTAAATGGGTTGATCATAAAATTGAAAAGAAAAGAATCAGACCTTCGCTAACTTCTTAACACGCAGGTTGATGCACTCTTTTGTTTTTTAACTGAGCGATCACGTTTTCCTCTGAAGCCGGATCGCTAATATCAGCTCATGTAAATAAACACCAAGCTTTGGAAACGTTTTCATTTCTCTCTTATTCAAGGTTCACTTTTTCCCACTGGTTATCAACCAAATACGCCACCCGTTGTTCCTAACTATTTCATTGATTAGAAAAATGATTGACAACATTCAGTTATCTTTATTCTTAGCCTTATAATAAAACTTTTACCTAAATTTAAAATGACACGATTCGGATGAAAAAAAAAAGACTGACTGAACCCAACCTGCGTTAAACATAGAACACACACTGTTTATAGATTACGTAGCTTTTGAAGCTGTTAATAAAAACAGAAACAAAAAAAACGTTTTTAAAAAGAATAACAAAAACATTTAAAGAAATGATTTATTAAGCAAGATAAGCATGTGTCTGGGTTAATAAAACAGAAGGACAGGAGCAGGTCGTAAGGTTAAAAAGACAACATCATGAAAACATTTATGATCTTCATCATTATGAACAATGCAGTGTTCATCAATCCTCTCTGGGTTATCAGGAAGCTGCTGTCTCTCTCCTTGTCTCACGCTGGTCAGATCTTCAGACAGGAGGAGATCTGGATTAGCGGTGTTTGGTTCCAGAACCACAGGACTGTAGGAGACCATCTCCTTCATCTTGTTCCAGATGTTATAGGCCAGGTTGCCCAGGTGTTTGGCCTGGTCTATCAGAGCTCCTGGTGGCAGCTGGTGGTCCTCCAGCAGGAGGCGCTGCTGGACTCTTTCCACTGCAGCCCTGTAGTGGTTCAGGAAGGAGACGTCTTCAGCTCTCAGCTGCTCCTCTGTGGCTCTGACTGTGTCTGAAAGAGCTGCTATCTCTTTGTTCAGAGCCTCCATCTTCTCCCCCATCATCTCACTCTTCTGCTCCTTTTCCTCCTTCAGAGCAGAGATCCTGGCCTCCTCTTCCTCCCTTAGAAACTGGTGAAGCTTCTGAAACTGATCCTTAATCAGCCTCTCTGTGTCCCGGGCCTGGGCCTCCCTGTGTTTTGCTGTTGGATTATGCTTCACTTTAACTTGTTCAAGGACCTTTAACTTCTCCATTAAGGCCTTCAGAGGTTCCTGAAGGTTCTTCTTGTGTTCTACAGCAGCTTCATCGATGGGTCTGAATCTGTGGTTGGTGTGTTTCTCTGAATCTCTGCAGACGAGACACACTGGCTGCAGATGGTCCAGACAGAAGAGTTTGAGTTTCTCAGAGTGCAGACTGCAGAGAGTCTCTGAAGGTCTCTGGTCTCCCTTCAGTAAGAAGGCCTCACACAGGTTCTTTAACGCCAGGTCTAATGGTGGTTCTTCCATTAAAGATCTTTTCCTACAAACTGGACAGTCCTGAGCTTGTTTCTGTCTCCACCAGCTCTGCAGACAGACTCTACAGAAGCTGTGGCTACATGACAGAAGAACAGGATCCTTTAAGACTTCATGACAGACCGGACAGCAGAGATCCTCCTCTGATCTGGAAGCCATTTTGTCTCAGAGCGAAGCTAAAGACACAGGAAGAATATCAGTCATGGCGTCCCTCCCTCCTCTACAAACTTCACTGTTTCTACTTACAGTTTTTTACGATTGTTTACACACTAAAATAAAAATTTCCACACAACGTGCAAAATTCTACTCCAATGAGCCAAACACCTCCACAGATTTGCACAACATTACACACAGTGATTTGTAAAACTCATTTGTCAAACACATTTTCTCACCTTAGACACAGATAAGGATTGTGAGGTTACTTCCTTGTCATTACAAAGCCCTTGATTGCCAATGACCACACTAATGAATGAACTGGATAAACACATCCACCAGGTGTGGAAGCACAGATGTGCTAATTTGAAAACGCAGCACTCAGGTTTGCCTTAAAAGGCAGCAGGTGAGTTCACCTGTCTTTAACAAACATGGAAGGAGCTAGAACAAGAAGAAGAGTGAGAATGAAAGGGGGAGCTCAAAGAGGAGACGATGAATAGTTACAGTATTCTTGTCGCTTTTACAGTAGTTTTTCTTCACAGTCAAAGTGTATGTACTTATTTGTCTATAGATTTTATTTGTTTTATTGATTTCATTGTTGGTTGATTACTGATTATGGTAAGAAATACTGTAAGTATTTAAATAAATACTTGCAATATTCAGTCTGCAGCATCAGTGTTGTGTAGTGCTGGGTAAGTTTATAGTAGGTGTAGAATATTATAAATAAATTAGACAATCGGGTTCACAAGCCAACATTAATAAAATACATCTAGTGGGCACCAGTACACTGCCGTCATTCTAGAACTATGAAATCAATAAAGTAATGACTATTGTAATATCCACTGTAACTTTGCAACTGTAACAAACAGAATATCAATGTACAGCTACGATTGTATTTAATGTACTGTAATCAGCCCGAACGCATACATGTAATACTTGATAGAACCACAACTGTATCTACCAGGAGACACTAAGAATCCGTTACATTGAACACAGAATCCAGAGCTCACTACACCATTTTAGCCACAGAGATATCCGAATTCCCAGCTACCTTGAACACACCTGATGACGTCATGTGCCCAGAGGCGTGGACACGGCCTGTAGCACCAACTCTCCTCATACCACGGAGGACAGCCCTCCGACCAATAGCTCCGTTAGCATACCTTTTGAAAGCGCATCAATATACGGGCTTGACCATCAGCTCGGGATTCGTGACTAGAAGCCCTGCAGTAACTTCGTTGTGGTCAAAGGCCTCTCTGTGGCCTGTGGAGTAGATAGCGGCGGATCCTCGATCGAGGTGTTTCCTTTTTGGTGCTGCGCTCGTTCTTGTTTTATTAAAACCCTTTTGATTTCAAACTTTCGGATCCAGCCGTCTCCTCTTCGTCCTGAGTTTTCTAAAAAAAAACACATAGGCATATTTGTGTACATTCTCCCTATATCTCAAACTAATCACGAAGAATGTTGTGGGTTTGTCATTTGTCATTTTTTTTCATCTAAATTATCCCTTACATAACATCTGGCCCAAAATCTAGCACATGCTATTTCGTAAAAGTTTTTTTACAAATATGTTTTTTATTTATCACAGCAGTGTGAAACTGGCTGCAATAGTGTCTGATCATTGAGGACTGTGTTGGTTAAATGAAAACTAATAGCATTTTCACAAATATGTGTGGGGACATAGTAAAACGCTTAACGTGAAAAAGCTTAACGTTGCTTAAGGTAGGAAAACAACGAGGAATCATCACCGAATTTTGCATGGCCGTATCTTGTCATGAAGACTTAAGCCTGTCAAAAGAAATAAACCCAAATCCAACGATTATAGAAGATATCTCACATTAACGTTTTCTTCTTCATTGGCGCCTATGGCGAGAAAAAGGCTTAACGCGGTTTAATGTACCTAATCAACGATCAATGATCACCAGATTTCTCTCATATATTGCTCCTAATAACCACATAAAACTATCAGAAAATCGAAACCAATGTCCAATTATTATGGACGTTATATGACATTAAGCGTTTTTGCTTCATTGGGGACTATTGAAAGGAAAAAGCTTAACGCGGTTTAATGTACCTAATCAATGATCACCACATTTCGCTCATATATTGCTCCTAATAACCACATAAAACTATCAGAAAATCAAAACCAAAGTCCAATTATTATGGACGTTATATGACATTAAGCGCTTCTGCTTCATTGCGGCGTGTGGAGCGCGAATATTGGGGTAAACAGAGTGATCATTTTCTCTTTTCTTAATCAGTGTCTATTTTAACATTCAGCAGTTGCCAGTTTACCCCCCTCTTAATAAACAGTTAAATGGAAAGTGTATTACTTTTGCCTTATGCCACAAATATACCAAAGATATATTTCTAATGGTGCCAATAAAGTTTGCTCGACTTTCGCTCACTTAAAAAGGAATGTGTGTTAATGCATGGTACAAATGTCAAATGTGTTTTCTTGAAATAGATAACTTGAAGAATGTAATATTGTTTTTGATATTCATGCTGGCAAACTTTTTAACATGTTCAGAAATGTCTCTTTAATACGCATGTGAAAAATTAGGGATAGAACTCACAATGGATATTTGTGTTTATTTTATGATTACTTCTCATGAATAGAAGTACTTAATGCGAATACATGACGCATTGTTCAGCATTACAAAGGCCTTTTTTAATTCATAGTATGGTAAGTAGCGTTTATCATGTGATTCATAGTCTTAACGGAGGCCCAAATTGGTCATAATAGAATGTGCCATTAGAGACAGCAAAATGTTTAACATGTTAAAGGACTCACTGCGCAAGAAAGGGTTTCTGTTTAAAAACATTTGTTTGGGACACTAAATTAAGAGAATGTGTAATGAGGTGTGGAAATAAGTAAGTAAGCAGCTGCCTCTGCTCAGCCTGCGGGACAGACGCTGACCTTTTGTGCAGTTTTGCTTTAACAACACAATTTCAATTAAATGTGTGTTTCTTTTATGCCGTGAATAAATCTCTACCTAGTAAGAGAAGACCATGTAAACTAAGGTTACAGTACAGGAACCATAACAACTAAAGTACGGTAATTTGTTTCCAGCCATTATGAACCTTCTAGATTCTCAGGTGAAAATTTCATAAAGCAGCTCTCACTGTATGTCTTTTTGGAAAACTGAAAAAATCAGCTATTTAAAAACAAATGTTTGACCTAATTACTTTTGAGTTTCTTTTCACTTCATACTTTTTAACTTTTGTTGCCATGACATTCAGCAACTACGTTTTGTATAACTTTTTTTACATACACAGAGCATCAACCACAGTCTAGCAAGTACCTTCAACGTGCAGGCATGCGAGGGCCCGAACAATACTGCTTGCAGCTTTACTTCTTGATTATTTTTGTCACTTTAACCTGGTTACGGATATTGCGTTTTAAGAGTAGTCAAATTGTCCAAATAACAGCGAAGCGAATTATTCGCTCCACTAAATTCTATAATGAATAAATAAATACATAAATTTTCGCCCAAAGTTGAAAATATTTCAACGAAATAATGACGCCCGCTTTTATTGGGCTGCCAAAAAAATGACGTAAATATAAATTAATTAATTAATGGATGTAAATAAATGCTCAAACAAAATAAGAATACGAATAAGTCCATGGTGCAGCGCTAGCAGCGCTCGTGGCTTCGGTCGGGTGGGACGTTCCTGTTTAACGTGAAGGCAGCGTAACAGAAGCACTTGATCACCCAACGTTTGCTAAATGCTGCGGTTCAAGGTGCCAACATACTAACGTCGTTGTAAGGGAGTGGGTACTCGGGGGACCCGGAAGGAGGACGCGGAGGCATGGAGAACGTGCGATCAATGCTTTTATTAATCCCAAACTCAGCCATCGCTGGCGCGTGGCTGCGTGTCTCCATGTGCTCTTTTCTCTCGAGCCTCTCCTGTGCTCTCCTTTTACCCCTGGGAGAGGCTTGATTACCTCCAGCTGGCATCTTCCCGGGCGCTGGGGTTGGGCGGGGCCGCCACAGTCGTATTTAACTGTTTGATAGCTATGTAGCGTTCACTTCTTTATTTTTTTGCCCCAACCAATTTTACCTCCGCGGCCACATGACGTCACACGTGGCGGCGTTGCATGTTGCCACGGTAATGCTTGTTGCCAAGGGAACGGCGTCCATTGACTTATGCCTATCGATGTCTACTTGTTGCCAAGGGAACGGCGTCCATTGACGTATGCCTTCGATGTCTACTTAGCTTTGATGTTGGCAGTTTCTTTTCATACAGTTGCAAGTAGTCGTTCGGGGAGAAACACATAAGTAACACACTCTGTTCTCTCGACAACACAACTCTGTTTTTAAGGACTATCGTGTACACAGTAAGTATTTTAACCAACATTTACATCAAACGACAGAAATGGCTGAAGGATTCACATCACATTCGCAGGTTGAAAACCAGGCACCATTATGTGAAATGTTGACGGATGTTATGAACCTGGAACAGATCTCCGAAGTACTCAAGACTTTGAGATTGAAAATTCACATGAGCAAAATAAAGGTTGAAGGATGGGAATCTTTAAAGATAAAAAATGATAAATATGAGTATCACAGGAAGAGGGAAGTCATTGCAAGGAGAAACTGTGAAGCCCTTCAAAAAGAGGTGAAGAGTGTCATTGACCAGATAAAAAATCATCAACATTTTGACTCCATCTACAAAGAGGCAAAAGCATTAAACGAAAAAATGTGCTCTGAACATAAAATACTGAAAGTAGAGCTGGAAAAGCAGCAGAAAAAGAGGACGTACTTGGGGACAGTGGAGGAAAATATTGCGGTCATCACCAAAGACATTGAGAAGTACAACAAGAAAATTAAGAACTTGGAGACAAAACTGCAAATGGTAACAGATGAACTGATACAAAGCAGGAATGAGGAGCTGATGAAAGAGCTAGAGGAGGTAAGATTGGGGATTCTATATGCGCGTGTGGAAAAATCTGAATTAACTCCAGTTGAAATTGTAGATAAACATTTGTACCTGGAGGTGGAACTCCAAGATACGAAGAAAAAAGTGGCGAACGGGCTCCTGTGTGAAGCTTTGGCGAAAAAAAACAAAGATTTAAAACAGCGAGTCCAGAAACTCTCTGAACAGCTCGTGTCCAAAGTATCTGTAGCGGTCAATCTTTCTGAATTGAAAGCCCAGGCGACGGTTCTGAAGGCCCAGCAGCAACAGTTGATTCAGAACCACACGGAGGCCTCCAACAAGCTCCTCAAAGAAAAAGACTGGATGTTGCGCTATAATGAGCAGAAGAAACTAAATGACACCCTGAAGCTCAAGAACACAGAATGGACAGAAAAAATCCGCATTCTAATGGACCGTCTCAATGTTGTGGATGCCTGTAAGGCAAACTACAAATCATTGAAGACGGATGTAAAAGTTGCAACCATACTGAATATCCATCTCAAAAAGCAACATCAGATCCTGGAAGACAAGTTCTCAAGAGAACAGAAGTATGAGGATAAAAACAATGCAATAAAGTCAGAGAACGAAACCCTTTTGGCTGAAAACTCCACTCTTCAGCGCCAGGTTGAGGACCTGCAGAGCAGCCTTCAGGGAAAGAAAGTTCTTAATCGTATCTACAACTCCCTGGAATTGCAAAATACCTGCATCAAGCGAGAGAAGGACAGCCTTCTGAAAGAACTTCAGCAGCTCAATAGAAAGACTGTTGAACAAGCGCCTCTGAAGGAGTGCAATGAGACGTTGCTGGCAGAGAATGAGACCAATACCAGACCATTGCAGGAATACCAGGACCAAGTAGCCTCCAGGGGCGTAAAGACGGAAAGCCCGGTACCGCAGGGAGGGCAGTCGGAACACCAGGACCAAGTAGCCTCCGGGGGCGTAAAGACGGAAAACCCGGTACCGCAGGAAGGGCAGTCGGAACACCAGGACCAAGTAGCCTCCGGGGGCGTAAAGACGGAAAGCCCGGTACCGCAGGGAGGGCAGTCGGAACACCAGCCGCTCAATGCCCCATTTCAAAGTGCCTCTGAGAAAGACACCCAACCCATAATTGCTCCCCGGGCGTCTCCACGGCAGTCCGGTTTTCGGAGGTTCTTTAAGAGTTTTTTCTCCCGGGGTGCTGTAACGTAATCCGATTGAAGTAACATCTATGGTTTTCTCCCGGTGACTCGGGTTTTCCCAAAAAAATAATCTTACATGGTACTCTACTGTGCTAATGTAACAAAATTAGGGATCCTATTGATGTAACAGCTATGGTTTTCTCCCGGTGACTCGGGTTTTCCAAAAAAAACGTACATGGTACTCTACTGTGCTAATGTAACAAAATTAGGGATCCTATTGATGTAACAGCTATGGTTTTCTCCCGGTGACTCGGGTTTTCCAAAAAAAAACGTACATGGTACTCTACTGTGCTAATGTAACAAAATTAGGGATCCTATTGATGTAACAGCTATGGTTTTCTCCCGGTGACTCGGGTTTTCAAAAAAAAACGTACATGGTACTCTACTGTGCTAATGTAACAAAATTAGGGATCCTATTGATGTAACAGCTATGGTTTTCTCCCGGTGACTCGGGTTTTCCAAAAAAAAACCGTACATGGTACTCTACTGTGCTAATGTAACAAAATTAGGGATCCTATTGATGTAACAGCTATGGTTTTCTCCCGGTGACTCGGGTTTTCCAAAAAAAAACGTACATGGTACTCTACTGTGCTAATGTAACAAAATTAGGGATCCTATTGATGTAACAGCTATGGTTTTCTCCCGGTGACTCGGGTTTTCCAAAAAAAAACGTACATGGTACTCTACTGTGCTAATGTAACAAAATTAGGGATCCTATTGATGTAACAGCTATGGTTTTCTCCCGGTGACTCGGGTTTTCCAAAAAAAAACGTACATGGTACTCTACTGTGCTAATGTAACAAAATTAGGGATCCTATTGATGTAACAGCTATGGTTTTCTCCCGGTGACTCGGGTTTTCCAAAAAAAACGTACATGGTACTCTACTGTGCTAATGTAACAAAATTAGGGATCCTATTGATGTAACAGCTATGGTTTTCTCCCGGTGACTCGGGTTTTCCAAAAAAAACGTACATGGTACTCTACTGTGCTAATGTAACAAAATTAGGGATCCTATTGATGTAACAGCTATGGTTTTCTCCCGGTGACTCGGGTTTTCCAAAAAAAACGTACATGGTACTCTACTGTGCTAATGTAACAAAATTAGGGATCCTATTGATGTAACAGCTATGGTTTTCTCCCGGTGACTCGGGTTTTCCAAAAAAAAACGTACATGGTACTCTACTGTGCTAATGTAACAAAATTAGGGATCCTATTGATGTAACAGCTATGGTTTTCTCCCGGTGACTCGGGTTTTCCAAAAAAAACGTACATGGTACTCTACTGTGCTAATGTAACAAAATTAGGGATCCTATTGATGTAACAGCTATGGTTTTCTCCCGGTGACTCGGGTTTTCCAAAAAAAAACGTACATGGTACTCTACTGTGCTAATGTAACAAAATTAGGGATCCTATTGATGTAACAGCTATGGTTTTCTCCCGGTGACTCGGGTTTTCCAAAAAAAAACGTACATGGTACTCTACTGTGCTAATGTAACAAAATTAGGGATCCTATTGATGTAACAGCTATGGTTTTCTCCCGGTGACTCGGGTTTTCCAAAAAAAAACGTACATGGTACTCTACTGTGCTAATGTAACAAAATTAGGGATCCTATTGATGTAACAGCTATGGTTTTCTCCCGGTGACTTGGGTTTTCCAAAAAAAAACGGACATGGTACTCTACTGTGCTAATGTAACAAAATTAGGGATCCTATTGATGTAACAGCTATGGTTTTCTCCCGGTGACTCGGGTTTTACAAAAAAAAACGTACATGGTACTCTACTGTGCTAATGTAACAAAATTAGGGATCCTATTGATGTAACAGCTATGGTTTTACTCCACACCGGCCTTCAGCTCCATGGTTCTAATGTAGATTACAGCGCTCCCGTGAGACACTGAAGCCGCGGCGGGCTTTGTCTGCGCTGCACCCTCTAGATTCACATGACACCCCGAGTGTGAGATCACATTCCTATCGGGTTCCCCTCAGAAGCTCCTCCTCGGGCCTTGCCTGCTATCAGCTGTCAGTGTTGTCCTTTTTCACTTAATCGTTCTTCTTCTAAAGCCCCAACTGTCTCCGGGAACTGTGTCCTTTGAGTTACACTCATCAGTTGGCTGATGTTTCCTTGAGAAATCGTCGGTGGCACTCTAAAGACTCTCTGTTTCTTTAACCCGACACGCACGCCTTCGGCTCGGCTTCTTCTCGTCGCATCCTGGTCTCCAAGAAGAAGAAGAAGAAGAGAGATGATGAGTTATTTCTCACGAAAGGCACATCTTTATTCTTATTCGCGTTGTGACTTGAAGCACCTGGAATCGAGGCTTTTAGGAGGTCTGAAGGCTCCATTGACTTGGCACCAACCAATTCTCTTTAGCACACGTTGTTATTTAAATGCTGGGCGTGTATGACTGCTGTCTCTGCATATGGAACTGAAGTGCTAGACGTGTGTGCGTGAGAGTGTGTGTGTGTGTGTGTGTGTGTGTGTGTGTGTGTGTGTGTGTGCGTGTGTTTGTGTGAGTGTGACTGAGACAGAATACCATCTGTGTGTTTTGGCCACAGGTCATTTGGCCAGCTTCACTGCCGAAACGTTCCACACCGTTTACCCAAAATTAGACTATGCTACTTAGCCGTCAGACACTCACACACACACAGACACACACATGAAGCACTGGGCTTCAGGTGGAGTAATAAGTGCACTTTTAAAGGGATTATCATGCAGACAGGAATGTGACTCAGGGGTTTGCAGATTAACTTTTAGGGCTGCACAGTTTATCAAATATCAATCTCCATTTTGCTTTTTTGGCTTCCAACTATCAAATGAAAATCATGAAGAATCTATTCTATTGGTCACAAGGCTTTCAGACTTCAGTAACAGCACTTGTGTGGTTATTTTAACCCAAACTATCATCTTTTTCCAAACCTATAGTTTATAGCGTATGATAACCTTTCATAGACATCTAAGGGGACCAGAGGAGTCGCCCCCTGGTGGTGAATTCAGAGGTTCCCTAACACACACTCGTTTATGCTAGCGCTAACTAGCTCGCCCGCGTTGTCTACGCTTCTTTGAGATCCAACCTGACTCATCGCTGCATCGGATGGACTTCTAACGCTCTGTTTCTGTCGCGTTTCCCGCAGCATATCGAACTTCACCCCCAAGGTGGGGGAGAAGGACACCCAGCGAGCCATCCGGCAGGCCTTCATGGTGTGGCAGGCGGTGACCCCGCTGTCTTTCCAGGTCAGAGGATTAGTCCACCGAAGAACGTTACACCCATCTGGTACCAGAGTAGTATATGGGATATCATAAAACACGCATTTCATTCATGATCCTGTCCTTAGTTTTATTCTTTCCAACTTCAGGGACACAAAAAGAAGCTTGCATCCCTGCACATGGAAATGTATCAAGATGCATTAAGATGAAAAACAATGTGGACGTGAGTCCACCTTGTACAAAATGAATATACTGACACTCCCCCCCTCACCCCTACATCTCTCCCCCACCCCAGGAGGTGCCATACTCAGAGATCAAGAACGACGGGAAGGAGGCGGACATCATGATCTTCTTCGCCTCTGGTTTCCACGGCGACAGCTCCCCCTTCGACGGGGAGGGGGGGTTCCTGGCGCACGCCTACTTCCCTGGCGCCGGGATCGGAGGAGACACCCACTTTGACTCGGACGAGCCGTGGACGCTCGGCAACGCCAACCACGACGGTAAGGCGGGTCATGTGATGTCATATGTGGGGATGAGGTCTTTGACTCTGTGGACACGTCTGACTGGGTTCACTGCTGAGACAGGTTCCACCGCAGAGAATTTAAACATGGCCAAAGGAGCCGAAGCAGACGATAAGTCGTTGGTTTTTCATCCCTTTCACCCCCCACCCCCTCTCCAGGTAACGATTTGTTCCTGGTGGCGGTCCACGAGCTCGGCCACGCGTTGGGTTTGGAGCACTCCAACGATCCGAGCGCCATCATGGCGCCTTTCTACCAGTATATGGACACTCACAACGTCAAACTGCCTCTGGACGACCTGCAGGGCATCCAGAAGATCTACGGTGAGGTTCAGGCCCCGCGGGGGGCCTCAGACCAGCCTCAGAGGACACCAGTTAGTTAAAGGAGGGCTCATGAAACATGCCTTTTGATGAGAAGGAATGAATGAACTGATGAATAAATGAATGAACAGATCACACATAGGAGTCCTCAGAAGATCTCTGGTGGAGAATACCGCTGAGCTCACTGTGTTCTTCTGGATCTGTTCTTCTGAACATGGGAGGATGAGGCTGAGGCTAGTTAGCATCCTATCCTACCGCATTAGTTCAGTTTGATCGGCATCGAACTCACGTACCTGCTCCCTTCACAGGATAAGTTTTAGAATTCATTACGTCATCTTGTCTCATCTTCCTGGACATATCCACCTACAAGTCATGTCCTCTGTTATTCCTGACAGAGCACGCTGTGCTGACATTGTGTGTTATCATGCAGTATGACAGCTATTTCAGCTTGGATGAGGCTGATTTCCATCCCATGATCTCTCACACTGCAGCAATGAACTACAATCGCACACAGAGAGGAAGCTACACCACAAACAGCAGTTCTTATTTCATGCAAATCTGATCCAATTGAATCGTTTGCGACGTAGTATCACGGCTTTGATGTTAGTCATGAATCAATATCAAAAAGTGAAGCAGGATGATAGATAATAAACATGAGACACTGAATAAAGAAAACCGTCTACCTCAGAGAACCATGACATCTGCTTCATGAACGGTCAAAAGGTCATCGGCGGTCATGATCCACAGGTGTCATTGGGTTGATATTACTATTATTATTATGAATCCAAAGGAATCCCCACGGCCATGCTGGAGCCCACCCGCCCGCTGCCCACCTTACCTTCTCGGAGGACACACTCCACCTCGGAACGCAAGCACGGCCGGCCGGCGCACCCCCCCGCCGACCGCCCGGCGCTGCCCGGCAATGGCAAGCCCAACATCTGTGACGGCAACTTCAGCACCGTGGCCTTCTTCAGGAGGGAGATGTTCGTCTTCAAGGTGCATCTGCGTGTGGGTGTGTGTGCGTGTGTGACACCGAGAAAGAAAAATCCATTTTGATGTCTCTGATCTTTAAACTGAATGTTAGAAAAGGTCACCGGTCTCTCTCTGCCTCTCTGTGTCCTGGACGGAGCGGGAGCTCGGGGGTCAGAGACGAGGAGGAACTTGATCTGCATTTTTCTTGTGTATACCTCTTGCTTTGCTCCCCCTCGGGGACCTTAAACTGAACCTCTGTGACGTTTTCAGCGCTCTGATTGGCCGATTCCACACATGACTCCATCCATCGGCCCCCTGTGAGGTAGAATGTCTAACGGGTTCTTTACCTGCAGGACCGGTGGTTCTGGCGCCTGAGGAACAATAAGGTGCAGGAGGGCTACCCCATGCAGATCGACCAGTTCTGGAAGGGGCTGCCGCCTCGCATCGACGCCGCCTACGAGAGGTCGGACGGGAAATTCGTCTTTTTCAAAGGTACAAGGAGAAGCCTCCCCCCGCCTCCCACACAATCATAATCAATGAGCCACGGGCCTTTAGTCTCATTGATCCACACATTTATTTTTAACCGGTGCACCAATTAACTTGATTTTATGTGTAATTTAAGTCCCATCATCTCAAAAGACGAGATGGTCGACAGTGTCCCGCTCGCAGGCCATCTTGGATTTCTCAACCGATGTTTTGCTCACTTGAAGCTGCAATTACTTATTTATGTTATTTATGGTTAGGTTGTAGGTAAGTTATGTTGCGTCTATCGCGGGCTCCTGCCAGGTGTCACAAACCTCTCTGGGGTTTATTAGTCAGGAATGATTTAAAGCCACTAGGTGGGATTTTATCAGGTGTTACATAAAACACAGGTTACATAAAACAGTCTGTTTAGTCTTGATCCTCTATAGACGCCCAACAGTAAACAAGACCATCAGAGACAAGATGGACGGTCCCAGATCCTCCAGCAGAGACGACGCCACCCTTAACGCCTAAACCCTAACCTGCTAACCTCTAACTGCTCCCCGGACGCCTTCATGGCAGCACTCTGCTCGATGGGTTAAATGCAGAGAATAATAATAAGATAATTTTGCTACAGGGATTAATAAAGGATACCTTCACACATATACACACATATATATATGTGTGTTTCTATATATGTTATATATGTTTCTATATATATATATATATGCTTTTTTGTCTCTTTAAAGTGTTGTGATGATAAAAGCACCTTTGCTTCTCCAGCAGTGATATGTGCAGCTTATTTATCAGAGTCACAGCTGCCTTTTATGCCTGGAGTGAAGCCTTAGTGTTTTCTCTGTGTTCATGGCCCCTGTGTGCTCGGTGTTTAAAGGAGTCCCCGTGGAGTAGGGCGGATTTCGTTGCCCTGTAAAAGAGAGGTTTGCGTAATTTTTAATCTCCTTTTATGTTTTCCCACATCGATCCTCTGAACTCCATATTACAAAATAACAAAGCTGCGGACGCGCTGTTTAAGCAGCTGCTTGCTTCTTCCTGCTTTAAAAAAGAACAAATGATTTATTTCTGAAGGTTATGTTGGTGTTTGGGTACTTTTGAAGAGTTCATTTTCCCTTCTGTTGTTTTGTCTCTCTGCCAGCTGGATACCTAAAAAAACGTGTTGCTGTTCTGGATGATCTGGATCCTGGATTTCCTTAAATGATCTAATCTAAATATTAACTATGATTCAGAATCCTTAGCGTTGTGATTGCAGCTTTAGCAAATGCTAACTCTGATAGCATCGGTCGTTATCCATAACCAACGTTGTGACCCGTCTCTCCTCCAGGCGACAAGTACTGGGTGTTCAGGGAGGTGACGGCGGAGCCGGGCTACCCCCTCGGCCTGGTGGAGCTGGGCAGCTGCCTGCCCAAAGACGGCATCGACACGGCGCTGCGCTGGGAGCCCGTGGGCAAGACCTACTTCTTCAAAGGGGACCAGTACTGGCGCTACAACGAGGAGAAGCACACGGCGGACCTGGGGTACCCCAAACCAATCAGTGTGTGGAAGGGAGTGCCGGACGCACCGCAGGGGGCCTTCATCAGCAGAGAGGGATGTGAGTGACACTAACGGGCGCTACGATACATTTGTGGCCTTCTCCAGATGACCAATCCTAGCTTCGATAAATGAGATGAAATAAAGTGGGAACATATATTTAAATATGTAGGACTGAGGTATACACCTGTGGTAGAGACCTGCCGATCAGCGTGTAGTCCCGCACTTAAGCCTCCCCTGCTTTATGGTCTTTTTGACTCTAAATGGACCATACTTTACTAAATCACCATCATGCTGTATTGAGGAATACTTGAAACTAGAGATTGAGACTATAAACTCATGTTTACAATGTTTACTCATGGAATAAATCTAGAGAGATGTCTATAGGACCAGAGTTTTCGCCCCCTGGTGGTCACTACAGAGAATTCAGCTTTAACAAAAGAAGCTCTGGTTTCACTTTAAAGAACCGAAACCAGAGGGAGGCCGTTTAGATGAACCAAACCATCAACGGTTTAGAGCTGGTCCTCTACTTTAGACTCATATTAGTATGTTGATTGCTGAAACATCTTGAAACCCTCACTCAACTCACTTAATTTCCCATTTCTGTTCCCCCCCCCCCCCTTTCACTCCCGCCCAGACTACACCTACTTCTACAAGGGGAAGGAGTACTGGAAGTTTGACAACCAGAAGCTGACGGTGGAGCCCGGGTACCCCAAGTCCATCCTGCGTGACTGGATGGGCTGTGACCAGTCGGACATGGAGCGCTCCGGCAGCAAGGCGAACCGCGGGGACCGCCAGCTGCCCATCGACGACGTGGACATCATGGTAACCATCAATGACGCGCCGACCACGGTCAACGCCATCGCTGTGGTGATCCCCTGCGTCCTGTCGCTGTGCATCCTGGTGCTGGTCTACACAGTCTTTCAGTTCAAGAACAAAGGAGTGCAGCGGAGCGCCATGCCGCAGCACTACTACATGTACCCCGTTCAGGAGTGGGTGTGACGGGCTACCCTACTTCCACGAGGTCCGAGTTGGCAGATCGGAGGTGTTGGGGTGCCCGGTGGGTGGGTGGGTGGGGCGGCGAGGGTGGGTGTCGAGCAGTCTTCACACTGTGAGCTAGCTCACGTAGGCTAAACGCCAAACATTGATAGCGAACGAAGCGATAGAGAGTCCAGTGTTTCCCCTAGGTTCGCCGCTTTGGGCTTTCATTAAGTCCGCCGGTGGGGGCGCGTTCACCTGTGTGTCCATGCACGTGTCTGCGGCCTCTGAGCGAGACTCCGAGCCACTTCAAGGGCCGGCTCAGTCTTTTGTCATTTGTTACCGGGCAGGTCGCCGAAGGGAAGTTTGACTCTTTCTTTAGACCTGCTCCTCAGTGATGATAGCGATAGTGATGATTCTCTCATCAAAGCCAGAAGATGTGGCTCGACGTGAACGTGCAAACTCCAAAACAATGAGTCAGATGATAAAAAAATATTTAAAATTTATAATTTAAAGATAAAAGATAGGTAGAAAGGCCATAAGAAAAATAGAACCAGTGATCCCACCTTGGGTCTCTGAATTGAATTTATTTATACTTGTATGAAACTGTAAAAACGTCACAAAGGCCTTTTTTTTTTACCACACATCTTCATCACCATAAAATCTGTCCTTTGCTCTCATTCACGCCGCTTGGACTTCTGGGTTTTAGCGGACGTAGAACAGCCGGTCATCGGCGTAGTGTGACAGATTTGGATCAATGATAGTTTTATTATTCTTATTCTTATCTTGTTCACAACAGTACATTTAACCAGCTGCACACAGCCGGGGCTCTTAGTTACCCAACTAATTCAGACTGAAAGGTTGAATGAAAAGACATTTTACTTTCACTGAAAAATATTTATCTGAGTGTTATTTTTTGATTGAATTTTATTTTATTTTATTTGATCACCATGTCCCCTTTTTGCAACAAACTCAACTAAATATTGTTGCCAATTTCTTTGGATTCATAAAACTGATGTTTACCATGGTAATTCACACTTGAGATGTCAAGGATTTTACACAAAATGAATTATCCTTTTGAATTGTTTTAATTTTGTCTGTCTACAAACATTTTCTGTTTTTAATAATGAAAATATTATAGATAGATCTTTAACTTGTATTGTCTCTTCCTGCTATGGGAGTATTAGGACCAGGCATAAGGGTGCAAATGATTTATTTATATCTTGTGCATTTAAAGAATAAAGAGAAATATATCTAGAATTAAGTTGAATTTTAAGAATATGGTCTAACGTGAAAAGTTTATTTATTATTATCATTATTTATCTTAAGAGTTTATTCTAGCAATATTGTCTTTATTCTGGTATTTCAGCTTTATTCTCAACATTTTGAATGAATCTAAGTGATCATTGAGTTTATTTTCTGATGATGACTTCATGCTTGAAGTTTTCCCCTTTTTTCTCTAATATTACTGCAACTCTACCTCCAAAAAGTTTTTTTTTTGTTCTTGAATTTTCGTGGTTCCCGATCAGGTTTCTTTATTGGTCAAAGTTCTTGCGGACTGTTGAGTCTATTCCAGTAGAACCAGGATGAATCATGGCGGTCCGCCATGAGGCGACTGGTCCCAGATCCATTTACTACAACACCTCCCTCATTCTCCCTCCCCGTGTTGTGCTTCTCCGACCCGCAGTGATTGAATGTGTTGTTGCTGCTTCGCCGTCAGGTGACGCTGCAGCGCCACAGATCTGTTGTTCAGGAAGAAGAACGCCCGTCTTCTTCCTTTGAGCTGTGGACTTCTGGACCAGGCTGCTGGGAGGAAAGATGAATGTCTAGAATATAAAACCTTTTTTCTCACCTTGAAAAGAGAAAATACATTTAACATTTTTAGTTTATGTAATCATTACTTTCTTGATCAATCAATCAATTAATAATAATTGATTAAGTCAAAAGAATAGCACGGCGTCAAAACACTTTTTTTTTCTGCCAACAGCCCAAAGATATGTCATTTATGATCAGACAAAACAAAGTAGCAGCAAATAATCCTATTTGAGAAGCTCGAGGCAACAAATTGAATCCTTAATAAATGACCAAAAGTCATATTTTTAATATTAATGTTGAGTACGTGTTCAGAATTGGTACGTGATCGCTGGTACAATTTAAGTCCCACTAAGACAGTGTTCAAAATGTGTAATTCCATTTTGGAACGAAACCTTTGAAGGGAGATTAAATTAGAACCTCTGAACTATTGTGAGCCTCCTCGAGGAGCCAACGTCGCGTTCTACCGACGACTCCTGATTCCTCCCACTCGGTGCTGAAGACAACACACGCGGATCATTAATAACTCCAGTGTGTCCACCGGGTCCTCAGACCTCCATCACCTCCACTCATGATCCCATGGATTAAGTGCCTTGCTTCGCGGCACTCCAGCAGGAGAGCTTGAGGGGGAGAAGCTCCAGCTTTCTGGGGCCTTAAAGCCGGCGACTCTCCAGTTGGTTGCTTGATATTTTAGTTTTTTTTGTTTATTGGAACTGTTTAAGCTCCTGAATGACTCTTGTTCGCACATCATCTTCATCAGGTCACAGTGTTTCTTATTAAAGGCGCTTTGTGGAGGCTGTTGCAGTAGATTGTTTTAACAAAGGAGGGGGGTGTTTCTGACTCATCTCAATTCTATCGTGTGCACAGACACCACCCTCCTCCACCCCTCTGGGTGAAAACTGTGTATTTATTTACTGAGATTTACGGAAGAATAGCAGTTCACAGCAGTAGAGTGTATCTCAGCAGATGTTTGTGAAAATAGAAAAAGGGTACTAGAAGAGGACATACTGTTGTGATTTAGTGTCGCTTATTCATGCTACTTATGGAACGCGCATGAAGACAAACACATGTACTTAAGGTTTTTATCCTCCGCTCGTCTGAAACTTATTTATTCAACATTTCTGGTGGCAGAGGGCGAAGGGTCCTCTGGAGATTTGCCTCCTTCATGGTTATTGTGTGCAGACCCGGGACAAACTGCCACTCAGATTCGTCTCTGCGTCCAACCGGACGCCACCTGATGGAATTCCAGAATAAAAAATGAAGGAACACCTAAAATAAGCCCCTGACAGCTGCGGTCAGAGGCGTCTTCGCCTCAACGTCACTTTGTCCTGGGACTGGGGGGGTTTCTGGTGGCTTTGGACAACAGTGCGTTGCCTTTAAAGGGAGACTCAGTGATCACATGTCGCCACTGCTCAGAGGTCAAAGGTCACACTCTGAATAAGGTAAATTCAGCAGACTATTCCTCACCTTCAGTCCATCAGTCCATTTAGTTTCTAACGTTCTCTTTTCTTAAGAAAATATACATGTAAACGTTGGTGAATAAAAACATATCAAAAGGTAGGTAGACTTTTTGGAGTAACAAGATGTATTGGTATTATTTGGATAATATAAAAACTTCTACTACTACTTCTTCCAGGGAGGTTTTAACAGATACAGCTTTAAGAGAGGTACATTTGTTCAGTTAGTGTTCTTATGGAGAAAAAAAAGGGTTTCTGTAAATACCTTATTACTTTGGTTTGCTTTGGGTTTTTTGACTAAATGGGTTGATTATAAAATTGAAAAGAAAAGAATCAGACCTTCGCTCACTTCTTAAGAAGCAGGTTGATGCACTCTTGTTTTTTAACTGAGCGATCACGTTTTCCTCTCCAGCCGGATGGCTAATATCAGCTCATGTAAATAAACACCAAGCTTTGGAAACGTTTTCATTTCTCATTTAAGATTTAGTCATCATCCTTTGCACATAATTACGACAATATAGCACAGGAATGTTTAGGTTTAGGATTATTCCTAAAAGTTGGATTCAAGACAAAGTTTGATTTTTTTAAATGTTAACATGGATTTTTCTTTTGTCTCCTTTGTTTGGCTTTACTATGCCACACAAGTTATATTCCAATAACACCGTGTTCTGTTAACGATGAAAAGTCAATAAAAGTCAAAACTCGGTTGTGTTTGTTTGTTCTACTGGTTTTAGAGGATGATATGGACACTGCAGGATCATTATTCCGTAGTTATTCTGTTATTCTCTTTCCTGCAGCAACAGATCGAGACACCACAACATTGCTGGATTTATTTTATTAAAATGGGAGACTATAAATAATGAGACTTGACTGATGACTTGTTAGCTCAGGGTGGTTCCCTGTTATTTATTTATTTTTAATACTTATATTGATTTCAAATCATTCTTTTTTCCACTAGTTATTAACCAAATACGCCCGCCGTTGTTCAATTTGTTTGATTGGAAAAATTATTGACTACATAAAAGTTACTTTATTCTTAGCCTGGTAATAAAACATGTACCTAAATTTTAAATGACACGATACAGATGAAAAAAAAACTGAACCCAACCTTGTTAGAGGAGAGACAGGAATGCATTTCAAAAATAAAAGGGACTTTAACAGTCAAAAAACAGGGGCAAAAACAGACTCTGATCCTGAAGGAGGAACAAGGAACTATGACATGTCAAGCCGCTTACCGCCACAGTGACGTTCAACAATGATCCCACAAAAGACAAGAGACACACATGGCTTAAATACACAAGGGAGGTGCAGGTGATTGGAAACAGGTTGAATCACTTAGACAATCACAAGGGGAGACCGGACAAGGCAGGAAGTGAAGTTACCCAGAGACACCAGAAACATGAAACTTCACAATAAGACATGAACAAGACCAAACCATGACAGTGTTCTTATGGAGAAAAAAAGGGTTTCTGTAAATACCGTATTACTTTAGTTTGCTTTGGGTTTTTTGACTAAATGGGTTGATCATAAAATTGAAAAGAAAAGAATCAGACCTTCGCTAACTTCTTAACACGCAGGTTGATGCACTCTTTTGTTTTTTAACTGAGCGATCACGTTTTCCTCTGAAGCCGGATCGCTAATATCAGCTCATGTAAATAAACACCAAGCTTTGGAAACGTTTTCATTTCTCTCTTATTCAAGGTTCACTTTTTCCCACTGGTTATCAACCAAATACGCCACCCGTTGTTCCTAACTATTTCATTGATTAGAAAAATGATTGACAACATTCAGTTATCTTTATTCTTAGCCTTATAATAAAACTTTTACCTAAATTTAAAATGACACGATTCGGATGAAAAAAAAAAGACTGACTGAACCCAACCTGCGTTAAACATAGAACACACACTGTTTATAGATTACGTAGCTTTTGAAGCTGTTAATAAAAACAGAAACAAAAAAAACGTTTTTAAAAAGAATAACAAAAACATTTAAAGAAATGATTTATTAAGCATGATAAGCATGTGTCTGGGTTAATAAAACAGAAGGACAGGAGCAGGTCGTAAGGTTAAAAAGACAACATCATGAAAACATTTATGATCTTCATCATTATGAACAATGCAGTGTTCATCAATCCTCTCTGGGTTATCAGGAAGCTGCTGTCTCTCTCCTTGTCTCACGCTGGTCAGATCTTCAGACAGGAGGAGATCTGGATTAGCGGTGTTTGGTTCCAGAACCACAGGACTGTAGGAGACCATCTCCTTCATCTTGTTCCAGATGTTATAGGCCAGGTTGCCCAGGTGTTTGGCCTGGTCTATCAGAGCTCCTGGTGGCAGCTGGTGGTCCTCCAGCAGGAGGCGCTGCTGGACTCTTTCCACTGCAGCCCTGTAGTGGTTCAGGAAGGAGACGTCTTCAGCTCTCAGCTGCTCCTCTGTGGCTCTGACTGTGTCTGAAAGAGCTGCTATCTCTTTGTTCAGAGCCTCCATCTTCTCCCCCATCATCTCACTCTTCTGCTCCTTTTCCTCCTTCAGAGCAGAGATCCTGGCCTCCTCTTCCTCCCTTAGAAACTGGTGAAGCTTCTGAAACTGATCCTTAATCAGCCTCTCTGTGTCCCGGGCCTGGGCCTCCCTGTGTTTTGCTGTTGGATTATGCTTCACTTTAACTTGTTCAAGGACCTTTAACTTCTCCATTAAGGCCTTCAGAGGTTCCTGAAGGTTCTTCTTGTGTTCTACAGCAGCTTCATCGATGGGTCTGAATCTGTGGTTGGTGTGTTTCTCTGAATCTCTGCAGACGAGACACACTGGCTGCAGATGGTCCAGACAGAAGAGTTTGAGTTTCTCAGAGTGCAGACTGCAGAGAGTCTCTGAAGGTCTCTGGTCTCCCTTCAGTAAGAAGGCCTCACACAGGTTCTTTAACGCCAGGTCTAATGGTGGTTCTTCCATTAAAGATCTTTTCCTACAAACTGGACAGTCCTGAGCTTGTTTCTGTCTCCACCAGCTCTGCAGACAGACTCTACAGAAGCTGTGGCTACATGACAGAAGAACAGGATCCTTGAAGACTTCATGACAGACCGGACAGCAGAGATCCTCCTCTGATCTGGAAGCCATTTTGTCTCAGAGCGAAGCTAGACACAGGAAGAATATCAGTCATGGCGTCCCTCCCTCCTCTACAAACTTCACTGTTTCTACTTACAGTTTTTTACGATTGTTTACACACTAAAATAAAAATTTCCACACAACGTGCAAAATTCTACTCCAATGAGCCAAACACCTCCACAGATTTGCACAACATTACACACAGTGATTTGTAAAACTCATTTGTCAAACACATTTTCTCACCTTAGACACAGATAAGGATTGTGAGGTTACTTCCTTGTCATTACAAAGCCCTTGATTGCCAATGACCACACTAATGAATGAACTGGATAAACACATCCACCAGGTGTGGAAGCACAGATGTGCTAATTTGAAAACGCAGCACTCAGGTTTGCCTTAAAAGGCAGCAGGTGAGTTCACCTGTCTTTAACAAACATGGAAGGAGCTAGAACAAGAAGAAGAGTGAGAATGAAAGGGGGAGCTCAAAGAGGAGACGATGAATAGTTACAGTATTCTTGTCGCTTTTACAGTAGTTTTTCTTCAGAGTCAAAGTGTATGTACTTATTTGTCTATAGATTTTATTTGTTTTATTGATTTCATTGTTGGTTGATTACTGATTATGGTAAGAAATACTGTAAGTATTTAAATAAATACTTGCAATATTCAGTCTGCAGCATCAGTGTTGTGTAGTGCTGGGTAAGTTTATAGTAGGTGTAGAATATTATAAATAAATTAGACAATCGGGTTCACAAGCCAACATTAATAAAATACATCTAGTGGGCACCAGTACACTGCCGTCATTCTAGAACTATGAAATCAATAAAGTAATGACTATTGTAATATCCACTGTAACTTTGCAACTGTAACAAACAGAATATCAATGTACAGCTACGATTGTATTTAATGTACTGTAATCAGCCCGAACGCATACATGTAATACTTGATAGAACCACAACTGTATCTACCAGGAGACACTAAGAATCCGTTACATTGAACACAGCATCCAGAGCTCACTACACCATTTTAGCCACAGAGATATCCGAATTCCCAGCTACCTTGAACACACCTGATGACGTCATGTGCCCAGAGGCGTGGACACAGCCTGTAGCACCAACTCTCCTCATACCACGGAGGACAGCCCTCCGACCAATAGCTCCGTTAGCATACCTTTTGAAAGCGCATCAATATACGGGCTTGACCATCAGCTCGGGATTCGTGACTAGAAGCCCTGCAGTAACTTCGTTGTGGTCAAAGGCCTCTCTGTGGCCTGTGGAGTAGATAGCGGCGGATCCTCGATCGAGGTGTTTCCTTTTTGGTGCTGCGCTCGTTCTTGTTTTATTAAAACCCTTTTGATTTCAAACTTTCGGATCCAGCCGTCTCCTCTTCGTCCTGAGTTTTCTAAAAAAAAACACATAGGCCTATTTGTGTACATTCTCCCTATATCT
Organism: Apeltes quadracus; assembly: GCA_021346845.1. Taxonomy (NCBI): domain Eukaryota; kingdom Metazoa; phylum Chordata; class Actinopteri; order Perciformes; family Gasterosteidae; genus Apeltes; species Apeltes quadracus. The sequence continues at coordinate 15,529,454 of CM037933.1, read as the reverse complement.
CAAACTAATCATGAAGAATGTTGTGGGTTTGTCATTTGTCATTTTTTTTCATCTAAATTATCCCTTACATAACATCTGGCCCAAAATCTAGCACATGCTATTTCGTAAAAGTTTTTTTACAAATATGTTTTTTATTTATCACAGCAGTGTGAAACTGGCTGCAATAGTGTCTGATCATTGAGGACTGTGTTGGTTAAATGAAAACTAATAGCATTTTCACAAATATGTGTGGGGACATAGTAAAACGCTTAACGTGAAAAAGCTTAACGTTGCTTAAGGTAGGAAAACAACGAGGAATCATCACCGAATTTTGCATGGCCGTATCTTGTCATGAAGACTTAAGCCTGTCAAAAGAAATAAACCCAAATCCAACGATTATAGAAGATATCTCACATTAACGTTTTCTTCTTCATTGGCGCCTATGGCGAGAAAAAGGCTTAACGCGGTTTAATGTACCTAATCAACGATCAATGATCACCAGATTTCTCTCATATATTGCTCCTAATAACCACATAAAACTATCAGAAAATCGAAACCAATGTCCAATTATTATGGACGTTATATGACATTAAGCGTTTTTGCTTCATTGGGGACTATTGAAAGGAAAAAGCTTAACGCGGTTTAATGTACCTAATCAACGATCAATGATCACCACATTTCGCTCATATATTGCTCCTAATAACCACATAAAACTATCAGAAAATCAAAACCAAAGTCCAATTATTATGGACGTTATATGACATTAAGCGCTTCTGCTTCATTGCGGCGTGTGGAGCGCGAATATTGGGGTAAACAGAGTGATCATTTTCTCTTTTCTTAATCAGTGTCTATTTTAACATTCAGCAGTTGCCAGTTTACCCCCCTCTTAATAAACAGTTAAATGGAAAGTGTATTACTTTTGCCTTATGCCACAAATATACCAAAGATATATTTCTAATGGTGCCAATAAAGTTTGCTCGACTTTCGCTCACTTAAAAAGGAATGTGTGTTAATGCATGGTACAAATGTCAAATGTGTTTTCTTGAAATAGATAACTTGAAGAATGTAATATTGTTTTTGATATTCATGCTGGCAAACTTTTTAACATGTTCAGAAATGTCTCTTTAATACGCATGTGAAAAATTAGGGATAGAACTCACAATGGATATTTTTGTTTATTTTATGATTACTTCTCATGAATAGAAGTACTTAATGCGAATACATGACGCATTGTTCAGCATTACAAAGGCCTTTTTTAATTCATAGTATGGTAAGTAGCGTTTATCATGTGATTCATAGTCTTAACGGAGGCCCAAATTGGTCATAATAGAATGTGCCATTAGAGACAGCAAAATGTTTAACATGTTAAAGGACTCACTGCGCAAGAAAGGGTTTCTGTTTAAAAACATTTGTTTGGGACACTAAATTAAGAGAATGTGTAATGAGGTGTGGAAATAAGTAAGTAAGCAGCTGCCTCTGCTCAGCCTGCGGGACAGACGCTGACCTTTTGTGCAGTTTTGCTTTAACAACACAATTTCAATTAAATGTGTGTTTCTTTTATGCCGTGAATAAATCTCTACATAGTAAGAGAAGACCATGTAAACTAAGGTTACAGTACAGGAACCATAACAACTAAAGTACGGTAATTTGTTTCCAGCCATTATGAACCTTCTAGATTCTCAGGTGAAAATTTCATAAAGCAGCTCTCACTGTATGTCTTTTTGGAAAACTGAAAAAATCAGCTATTTAAAAACAAATGTTTGACCTAATTACTTTTGAGTTTCTTTTCACTTCATACTTTTTAACTTTTGTTGCCATGACATTCAGCAACTACGTTTTGTATAACTTTTTTTACATACACAGAGCATCAACCACAGTCTAGCAAGTACCTTCAACGTGCAGGCATGCGAGGGCCCGAACAATACTGCTTGCAGCTTTACTTCTTGATTATTTTTGTCACTTTAACCTGGTTACGGATATTGCGTTTTAAGAGTAGTCAAATTGTCCAAATAACAGCGAAGCGAATTATTCGCTCCACTAAATTCTATAATGAATAAATAAATACATTTTCGCCCAAAGTTGAAAATATTTCAACGAAATAATGACGCCCGCTTTTATTGGGCTGCCAAAAAAATGACGTAAATATAAATTAATTAATTAATGGATGTAAATAAATGCTCAAACAAAATAAGAATACGAATAAGTCCATGGTGCAGCGCTAGCAGCGCTCGTGGCTTCGGTCGGGTGGGACGTTCCTGTTTAACGTGAAGGCAGCGTAACAGAAGCACTTGATCACCCAACGTTTGCTAAATGCTGCGGTTCAAGGTGCCAACATACTAACGTCGTTGTAAGGGAGTGGGTACTCGGGGGACCCGGAAGGAGGACGCGGAGGCATGGAGAACGTGCGATCAATGCTTTTATTAATCCCAAACTCAGCCATCGCTGGCGCGTGGCTGCGTGTCTCCATGTGCTCTTTTCTCTCGAGCCTCTGCCTGTGCTCTCCTTTTACCCCTGGGAGAGGCTTGATTACCTCCAGCTGGCATCTTCCCGGGCGCTGGGGTTGGGCGGGGCCGCCACAGTCGTATTTAACTGTTTGATAGCTATGTAGCGTTCACTTCTTTATTTTTTTGCCCCAACCAATTTTACCTCCGCGGCCACATGGCATGACACGTGGCGGCGTTGCATGTTGCCACGGTAATGCTTGTTGCCAAGGGAACGGCGTCCATTGACTTATGCCTATCGATGTCTACTTGTTGCCAAGGGAACGGCGTCCATTGACGTATGCCTTCGATGTCTACTTAGCTTTGATGTTGGCAGTTTCTTTTCATACAGTTGCAAGTAGTCGTTCGGGGAGAAACACATAAGTAACACACTCTGTTCTCTCGACAACACAACTCTGTTTTTAAGGACTATCGTGTACACAGTAAGTATTTTAACCAACATTTACATCAAACGACAGAAATGGCTGAAGGATTCACATCACATTCGCAGGTTGAAAACCAGGCACCATTATGTGAAATGTTGACGGATGTTATGAACCTGGAACAGATCTCCGAAGTACTCAAGACTTTGAGATTGAAAATTCACATGAGCAAAATAAAGGTTGAAGGATGGGAATCTTTAAAGATAAAAAATGATAAATATGAGTATCACAGGAAGAGGGAAGCCATTGCAAGGAGAAACTGTGAAGCCCTTCAAAAAGAGGTGAAGAGTGTCATTGACCAGATAAAAAATCATCAACATTTTGACTCCATCTACAAAGAGGCAAAAGCATTAAACGAAAAAATGTGCTCTGAACATAAAATACTGAAAGTAGAGCTGGAAAAGCAGCAGAAAAAGAGGACGTACTTGGGGACAGTGGAGGAAAATATTGCGGTCATCACCAAAGACATTGAGAAGTACAACAAGAAAATTAAGAACTTGGAGACAAAACTGCAAATGGTAACAGATGAACTGATACAAAGCAGGAATGAGGAGCTGATGAAAGAGCTAGAGGAGGTAAGATTGGGGATTCTATATGCGCGTGTGGAAAAATCTGAATTAACTCCAGTTGAAATTGTAGATAAACATTTGTACCTGGAGGTGGAACTCCAAGATACGAAGAAAAAAGTGGCGAACGGGCTCCTGTGTGAAGCTTTGGCGAAAAAAAACAAAGATTTAAAACAGCGAGTCCAGAAACTCTCTGAACAGCTCGTGTCCAAAGTATCTGTAGCGGTCAATCTTTCTGAATTGAAAGCCCAGGCGACGGTTCTGAAGGCCCAGCAGCAACAGTTGATTCAGAACCACACGGAGGCCTCCAACAAGCTCCTCAAAGAAAAAGACTGGATGTTGCGCTATAATGAGCAGAAGAAACTAAATGACACCCTGAAGCTCAAGAACACAGAATGGACAGAAAAAATCCGCATTCTAATGGACCGTCTCAATGTTGTGGATGCCTGTAAGGCAAACTACAAATCATTGAAGACGGATGTAAAAGTTGCAACCATACTGAATATCCATCTCAAAAAGCAACATCAGATCCTGGAAGACAAGTTCTCAAGAGAACAGAAGTATGAGGATAAAAACAATGCAATAAAGTCAGAGAACGAAACCCTTTTGGCTGAAAACTCCACTCTTCAGCGCCAGGTTGAGGACCTGCAGAGCAGCCTTCAGGGAAAGAAAGTTCTTAATCGTATCTACAACTCCCTGGAATTGCAAAATACCTGCATCAAGCGAGAGAAGGACAGCCTTCTGAAAGAACTTCAGCAGCTCAATAGAAAGACTGTTGAACAAGCGCCTCTGAAGGAGTGCAATGAGACGTTGCTGGCAGAGAATGAGACCAATACCAGACCATTGCAGGAATACCAGGACCAAGTAGCCTCCAGGGGCGTAAAGACGGAAAGCCCGGTACCGCAGGGAGGGCAGTCGGAACACCAGGACCAAGTAGCCTCCGGGGGCGTAAAGACGGAAAACCCGGTACCGCAGGAAGGGCAGTCGGAACACCAGGACCAAGTAGCCTCCGGGGGCGTAAAGACGGAAAGCCCGGTACCGCAGGGAGGGCAGTCGGAACACCAGCCGCTCAATGCCCCATTTCAAAGTGCCTCTGAGAAAGACACCCAACCCATAATTGCTCCCCGGGCGTCTCCACGGCAGTCCGGTTTTCGGAGGTTCTTTAAGAGTTTTTTCTCCCGGGGTGCTGTAACGTAATCCGATTGAAGTAACATCTATGGTTTTCTCCCGGTGACTCGGGTTTTCCCAAAAAAATAATCTTACATGGTACTCTACTGTGCTAATGTAACAAAATTAGGGATCCTATTGATGTAACAGCTATGGTTTTCTCCCGGTGACTCGGGTTTTCCAAAAAAAACGTACATGGTACTCTACTGTGCTAATGTAACAAAATTAGTGATCCTATTGATGTAACAGCTATGGTTTTCTCCCGGTGACTCGGGTTTTCCAAAAAAAAACGTACATGGTACTCTACTGTGCTAATGTAACAAAATTAGGGATCCTATTGATGTAACAGCTATGGTTTTCTCCCGGTGACTCGGGTTTTCCAAAAAAAACGTACATGGTACTCTACTGTGCTAATGTAACAAAATTAGGGATCCTATTGATGTAACAGCTATGGTTTTCTCCCGGTGACTCGGGTTTTCCAAAAAAAAACGTACATGGTACTCTACTGTGCTAATGTAACAAAATTAGGGATCCTATTGATGTAACAGCTATGGTTTTCTCCCGGTGACTCGGGTTTTCCAAAAAAAACGTACATGGTACTCTACTGTGCTAATGTAACAAAATTAGGGATCCTATTGATGTAACAGCTATGGTTTTCTCCCGGTGACTCGGGTTTTCCAAAAAAAACCGTACATGGTACTCTACTGTGCTAATGTAACAAAATTAGGGATCCTATTGATGTAACAGCTATGGTTTTCTCCCGGTGACTCGGGTTTTCCAAAAAAAACGTACATGGTACTCTACTGTGCTAATGTATCAAAATTAGTGATCCTATTGATGTAACAGCTATGGTTTTCTCCCGGTGACTCGGGTTTTCCAAAAAAAACGTACATGGTACTCTACTGTGCTAATGTAACAAAATTAGGGATCCTATTGATGTAACAGCTATGGTTTTCTCCCGGTGACTCGGGTTTTCCAAAAAAAACGTACATGGTACTCTACTGTGCTAATGTAACAAAATTAGGGATCCTATTGATGTAACAGCTATGGTTTTCTCCCGGTGACTCGGGTTTTCCAAAAAAAAAACGTACATGGTACTCTACTGTGCTAATGTAACAAAATTAGGGATCCGATTGATGTAACAGCTATGGTTTTCTCCCGGTGACTCTGGTTTTCCAAAAAAAAACGTACATGGTACTCTACTGTGCTAATGTAACAAAATTAGGGATCCTATTAATGTAACAGCTATGGTTTTCTCCCGGTGATTTGGGTTTTCCAAAAAAAAACGTACATGGTACTCTACTGTGCTAATGTAACAAAATTAGGGATCCTATTGATGTAACAGCTATGGTTTTCTCCCGGTGACTCGGGTTTTACAAAAAAAAACGTACATGGTACTCTACTGTGCTAATGTGACAAAATTAGGGATCCTATTGATGTAACAGCTATGGTTTTCTCCCGGTGACTCAGGTTTTCCAAAAAAAAACGTACATGGTACTCTACTGTGCTAATGTAACAAAATTAGGGATCCTATTGATGTAACAGCTATGGTTTTCTCCCGGTGACTCAGGTTTTCCAAAAAAAAACGTACATGGTACTCTACTGTGCTAATGTAACAAAATTAGGGATCCTATTGATGTAACAGCTATGGTTTTACTCCACACCGGCCTTCAGCTCCATGGTTCTAATGTAGATTACAGCGCTCCCGTGAGACACTGAAGCCGCGGCGGGCTTTGTCTGCGCTGCACTCTCTAGATTCACATGACACCCCGAGTGTGAGATCACATTCCTATCGGGTTCCCCTCAGAAGCTCCTCCTCGGGCCTTGCCTGCTATCAGCTGTCAGTGTTGTCCTTTTTCACTTAATCGTTCTTCTTCTAAAGCCCCAACTGTCTCCGGGAACTGTGTCCTTTGAGTTACACTCATCAGTTGGCTGATGTTTCCTTGAGAAATCGTCGGTGGCACTCTAAAGACTCTCTGTTTCTTTAACCCGACACGCACGCCTTCGGCTCGGCTTCTTCTCGTCGCATCCTGGTCTCCAAGAAGAAGAAGAAGAAGAGAGATGATGAGTTATTTCTCACGAAAGGCACATCTTTATTCTTATTCGCGTTGTGACTTGAAGCACCTGGAATCGAGGCTTTTAGGAGGTCTGAAGGCTCCATTGACTTGGCACCAACCAATTCTCTTTAGCACACGTTGTTATTTAAGTGCTGGGCGTGTATGACTGCTGTCTCTGCATATGGAACTGAAGTGCTAGACGTGTGTGCGTGAGAGTGTGTGTGTGTGTGTGTGTGTGTGTGCGTGTGTTTGTGTGAGTGTGACTGAGACAGAATACCATCTGTGTGTTTTGGCCACAGGTCATTTGGCCAGCTTCACTGCCGAAACGTTCCACACCGTTTACCCAAAATTAGACTATGCTACTTAGCCGTCAGACACTCACACACACACAGACACACACATGAAGCACTGGGCTTCAGGTGGAGTAATAAGTGCACTTTTAAAGGGATTATCATGCAGACAGGAATGTGACTCAGGGGTTTGCAGATTAACTTTTAGGGCTGCACAGTTTATCAAATATCAATCTCCATTTTGCTTTTTTGGCTTCCAACTATCAAATGAAAATCATGAAGAATCTATTCTATTGGTCACAAGGCTTTCAGACTTCAGTAACAGCACTTGTGTGGTTATTTTAACCCAAACTATCATCTTTTTCCAAACCTATAGTTTATAGCGTATGATAACCTTTCATAGACATCTAAGGGGACCAGAGGAGTCGCCCCCTGGTGGTGAATTCAGAGGTTCCCTAACACACACTCGTTTATGCTAGCGCTAACTAGCTCGCCCGCGTTGTCTACGCTTCTTTGAGATCCAACCTGACTCATCGCTGCATCGGATGGACTTCTAACGCTCTGTTTCTGTCGCGTTTCCCGCAGCATATCGAACTTCACCCCCAAGGTGGGGGAGAAGGACACCCAGCGAGCCATCCGGCAGGCCTTCATGGTGTGGCAGGCGGTGACCCCGCTGTCTTTCCAGGTCAGAGGATTAGTCCACCGAAGAACGTTACACCCATCTGGTACCAGAGTAGTATATGGGATATCATAAAACACGCATTTCATTCATGATCCTGTCCTTAGTTTTATTCTTTCCAACTTCAGGGACACAAAAAGAAGCTTGCATCCCTGCACATGGAAATGTATCAAGATGCATTAAGATGAAAAACAATGTGGACGTGAGTCCACCTTGTACAAAATGAATATACTGACACTCCCCCCCTCACCCCTACATCTCTCCCCCACCCCAGGAGGTGCCATACTCAGAGATCAAGAACGACGGGAAGGAGGCGGACATCATGATCTTCTTCGCCTCTGGTTTCCACGGCGACAGCTCCCCCTTCGACGGGGAGGGGGGGTTCCTGGCGCACGCCTACTTCCCTGGCGCCGGGATCGGAGGAGACACCCACTTTGACTCGGACGAGCCGTGGACGCTCGGCAACGCCAACCACGACGGTAAGGCGGGTCATGTGATGTCATATGTGGGGATGAGGTCTTTGACTCTGTGGACACGTCTGACTGGGTTCACTGCTGAGACAGGTTCCACCGCAGAGAATTTAAACATGGCCAAAGGAGCCGAAGCAGACGATAAGCCGTTGGTTTTTCATCCCTTTCACACCCCACCCCCTCTCCAGGTAACGATTTGTTCTTGGTGGCGGTCCACGAGCTCGGCCACGCGTTGGGTTTGGAGCACTCCAACGATCCGAGCGCCATCATGGCGCCTTTCTACCAGTATATGGACACTCACAACTTCAAACTGCCTCTGGACGACCTGCAGGGCATCCAGAAGATCTACGGTGAGGTTCAGGCCCCGCGGGGGGCCTCAGACCAGCCTCAGAGGACACCAGTTAGTTAAAGGAGGGCTCATGAAACATGCCTTTTGATGAGAAGGAATGAATGAACTGATGAATAAATGAATGAACAGATCACACGTAGGAGTCCTCAGAAGATCTCTGGTGGAGAATACCGCTGAGCTCACTGTGTTCTTCTGTATCTGTTCTTCTGAACATGGGAGAATGAGGCTGAGGCTAGTTAGCATCCTATCCTACCGCATTAGTTCTGTTTGATCGGCATCGAACTCACGTACCTGCTCCCTTCACAGGATAAGTTTTAGAATTCATTACGTCATCTTGTCTCATCTTCCTGGACATATCCACCTACAAGTCATGTCCTCTGTTATTCCTGACAGAGCACGCTGTGCTGACATTGTTTGTTATCATGCAGTATGACAGCTATTTCAGCTTGGATGAGGCTGATTTCCATCCCATGATCTCTCACACTGCAGCAATGAACTACAATCGCACACAGAGAGGAAGCTACACCACAAACAGCAGTTCTTATTTCATGCAAATCTGATCCAATTGAATCGTTTGCGACGTAGTATCACGGCTTTGATGTTAGTCATGAATCAATATCAAAAAGTGGAGCAGGATGATAGATGATAAACATGAGACACTGAATAAAGAAAACCGTCTACCTCAGAGAACCATGACATCTGCTTCATGAGCGGTCAAAAGGTCATCGGCGGTCATGATCCACAGGTGTCATTGGGTTGATATTACTATTATTATTATGAATCCAAAGGAATCCCCACGGCCATGCTGGAGCCCACCCGCCCGCTGCCCACCTTACCTTCTCGGAGGACACACTCCACCTCGGAACGCAAGCACGGCCGGCCGGCGCACCCCCCCGGCGACCGCCCGGCGCTGCCCGGCAATGGCAAGCCCAACATCTGTGACGGCAACTTCAGCACCGTGGCCTTCTTCAGGAGGGAGATGTTCGTCTTCAAGGTGCATCTGCGTGTGGGTGTGTGTGCGTGTGTGACACCGAGAAAGAAAAATCCATTTTGATGTCTCTGATCTTTAAACTGAATGTTAGAAAAGGTCACCGGTCTCTCTCTGCCTCTCTGTGTCCTGGACGGAGCGGGAGCTCGGGGGTCAGAGACGAGGAGGAACTTGATCTGCATTTTTCTTGTGTATACCTCTTGCTTTGCTCCCCCTCGGGGACCTTAAACTGAACCTCTGTGACGTTTTGAGCGCTCTGATTGGCCGATTCCACACATGACTCCATCCATCGGCCCCCTGTGAGGTAGAATGTCTAACGGGTTCTTTACCTGCAGGACCGGTGGTTCTGGCGCCTGAGGAACAATAAGGTGCAGGAGGGCTACCCCATGCAGATCGACCAGTTCTGGAAGGGGCTGCCGCCTCGCATCGACGCCGCCTACGAGAGGTCGGACGGGAAATTCGTCTTTTTCAAAGGTACAAGGAGAAGCCTCCCCCCGCCTCCCACACAATCATAATCAATGAGCCACGGGCCTTTAGTCTCATTGATCCACACATTTATTTTTAACCGGTGCACCAATTAACTTGATTTTATGTGTAATTTAAGTCCCATCATCTCAAAAGACGAGATGGTCGACAGTGTCCCGCTCGCAGGCCATCTTGGATTTCTCAACCGATGTTTTGCTCACTTGAAGCTGCAATTACTTATTTATGTTATTTATGGTTAGGTTGTAGGTAAGTTATGTTGCGTCTATCGCGGGCTCCTGCCAGGTGTCACAAACCTCTCTGGGGTTTATTAGTCAGGAATGATTTAAAGCCACTAGGTGGGATTTTATCAGGTGTTACATAAAACACAGGTTACATAAAACAGAAAACACAAAACAACATAAATCTGTTTAGTCTTGATCCTCTATAGACGCCCAACAGTAAACAAGACAGAGACAGAATGGACGGTCCCAGATCCTCCAGCAGAGACGACGCCACCCTTAACGCCTAAACCCTAACCTGCTAACCTCTAACTGCTCCCCGGACGCCTTCATGGCAGCACTCTGCTCGATGGGTTAAATGCAGAGAATAATAATAAGATCATTTTGCTACAGGAATTAATAAAGGATACCTTCGGCTACTTCTTCTATCTTTCTCTGCTACTCAAACACACAAACCTGAACCTGATTTTAACTAGATGAATAAATAAATGTCATGTTTTACGGAGGATCCTCACTAGAAGCCACACGTTAACCACACCATGAGGGGCCGTTTAGGACTTAACAAGTGAAACGCTCTTACATTACTACTGAACACTACTGAAATGACTTGTATCATTTAAGAGCATACATAACTGAAAACCATTTTGATACACATTTATATATATGTGTGTGTTTCAATATATATGGTTCTTTGTCTCTTTAAAGTGTTGTGATGATAAAAGCACCTTTGCTTCTCCAGCAGTGATATGTGCAGCTTATTTATCAGAGTCACAGCTGCCTTTTATGCCTGGAGTGAAGCCATTAGTGTTTTCTCTGTGTTCACAGCCCCTGTGTGCTCGGTGTTTAAAGGAGTCCCCGTGGAGTAGGGCGGATTTCGTTGCCCTGTAAAAGAGAGGTTTGCGTAATTTTTAATCTCCTTTTATGTTTTCCCACATCGATCCTCTGAACTCCATATTACAAAATAACAAAGCTGCGGACACGCTGTTTAAGCAGCTGCTTGCTTCTTCCTGCTTTAAAAAAGAACAAATGATTTATTTCTGAAGGTTATGTTGGTGTTTGGGTACTTTTGAAGAGTTCATTTTCCCTTCTGTTGTTTTGTCTCTCTGCCAGCTGGATACCTAAAAAAACGTGTTGCTGTTCTGGATGATCTGGATCCTGGATTTCCTTAAATGATCTAATCTAAATATTAACTATGATTCAGAATCCTTAGCGTTGTGATTGCAGCTTTAGCAAATGCTAACTCTGATAGCATCGGTCGTTATCCATAACCAACGTTGTGACCCGTCTCTCCTCCAGGCGACAAGTACTGGGTGTTCAGGGAGGTGACGGCGGAGCCGGGCTACCCCCTCGGCCTGGTGGAGCTGGGCAGCTGCCTGCCCAAAGACGGCATCGACACGGCGCTGCGCTGGGAGCCCGTGGGCAAGACCTACTTCTTCAAAGGGGACCAGTACTGGCGCTACAACGAGGAGAAGCACACGGCGGACCTGGGGTACCCCAAACCAATCAGTGTGTGGAAGGGAGTGCCGGACGCACCGCAGGGGGCCTTCATCAGCAGAGAGGGATGTGAGTGACACTAACGGGCGCTACGATACATTTGTGGCCTTCTCCAGATGACCAATCCTAGCTTCGATAAATGAGATGAAATAAAGTGGGAACATATATTTAAATATGTAGGACTGAGGTATACACCTGTGGTAGAGACCTGCCGATCAGCGTGTAGTCCCGCACTTAAGCCTCCCCTGCTTTATGGTCTTTTTGACTCTAAATGGACCGTACTTTAAATCACCATCATGCTGTATTGAGGAATACTTGAAACTAGAGATTGAGACTATAAACTCATGTTTACAATGTTTACTCATGGAATAAATCTAGAGAGACGTCTATAGGACCAGAGTTGTCGCCCCCTGGTGGTCACTACAGAGAATTCAGCTTTAACAAAAGAAGCTCTGGTTTCACTTTAAAGAACCGAAACCAGAGGGAGGCCGTTTAGATGAACCAAACCATCAACGGTTTAGAGCTGGTCCTCTACTTTAGACTCATATTAGTATGTTGATTACTGAAACATCTTGAAACCCTCACTCAACTCACTAATTTCCCATTTCTGTTCCCCCCCCCCCCCTTTCACTCCCGCCCAGACTACACCTACTTCTACAAGGGGAAGGAGTACTGGAAGTTTGACAACCAGAAGCTGACGGTGGAGCCCGGGTACCCCAAGTCCATCCTGCGTGACTGGATGGGCTGTGACCAGTCGGACATGTAGCGCTCCGGCAGCAAGGCGAACCGCGGGGACCGCCAGCTGCCCATCGACGACGTGGACATCATGGTAACCATCAATGACGCGCCGACCACGGTCAACGCCATCGCTGTGGTGATCCCCTGCGTCCTGTCGCTGTGCATCCTGGTGCTGGTCTACACAGTCTTTCAGTTCAAGAACAAAGGAGTGCAGCGGAGCGCCATGCCGCAGCACTACTACATGTACCCCGTTCAGGAGTGGGTGTGACGGGCTACCCTACTTCCACGAGGTCCGTGTTGGCAGATCGGAGGTGTTGGGGTGCCCGGTGGGTGGGTGGGTGGGGCGGCGAGGGTGGGTGTCGAGCAGTCTTCACACTGTGAGCTAGCTCACGTAGGCTAAACGCCAAACATTGATAGCGAACGAAGCGATAGAGAGTCCAGTGTTTCCCCTAGGTTCGCCGCTTTGGGCTTTCATTAAGTCCGCCGGTGGGGGCGCGTTCACCTGTGTGTCCATGCACGTGTCTGCGGCCTCTGAGGGAGACTCCGAGCCACTTCAAGGGCCGGCTCAGTCTTTTGTCATTTGTTACCGGGCAGCTCGCCGAAGGGAAGTTTGACTCTTTCTTTAGACCTGCTCCTCAGTGATGATAGCGATAGTGATGATTCTCTCATCAAAGCCAGAAGATGTGGCTCGACGTGAACGTGCAAACTCCAAAACGATGAGTCAGATGATAAAAAACATTTAAAATTTATAATTTAAAGATAAAAGATAGGTAGAAAGGCCATAAGAAAAATAGAACCAGTGATCCCACCTTGGGTCTCTGAATTGAATTTATTTATACTTGTATGAAACTGTAAAAACGTCACAAAGGCCTTTTTTTTTTACCACACATCTTCATCACCATAAAATCTGTCCTTTGCTCTCATTCACGCCGCTTGGACTTCTGGGTTTTAGCGGACGTAGAACAGCCGGTCATCGGCGTAGTGTGACAGATTTGGATCAATGATAGTTTTATTATTCTTATTCTTATCTTGTTCACAACAGTACATTTAACCAGCTGCACACAGCCGGGGCTCTTAGATACCCAACTAATTCAGACTGAAAGGTTGAATGAAAAGACATTTTACTTTCACTGAAAAATATTTATCTGAGTGTTATTTTTTGATTGAATTTTATTTTATTTTATCTGATCACCATGTCCCCTTTTTGCAACAAACTCAACTAAATATTGTTGCCAATTTCTTTGGATTCATAAAACTGATGTTTACCATGGTAATTCACACTTGA